>CAWUFW010007033.1:297500-897500 GCA_963921515.1 Calotriton arnoldi | reverse complement strand
CATCGGAGCCCACGGCATCAACATAGTATCCTACGCCGACCTCACACAGCTCATCCCGTCCCTTACCGACTCAACCAGCACCGCCAAAGCATACCTCACCAACTACATGAGCAACGTCGCTGACTGGATGAAAAACAACTGCCTCAAGTTTAACACAGACAAAACCGAAGTCCTTTTCTTCAGCAACACTCACTCCTTCTGGGACGCCTCCTGGTGGCCCACCGAACTTGGCCCCCCTACCGACCCCTGCAGAACCTGCCAAGAACCTCTGGATCATCCTGGACACTAGCCTCTCAATGAGCAGACAGATCGATGCCATCTCCTCATGATGCTTCCACATCCTGCGAATGCTGTGCAAGATTTCCAAGTGGATCCCACATAACACCAGATGAACGGTCACCCAGGCTCTTGTCGCAAGTAGACTTGATTACGGAAAAGCTCTCTACATCGGAATCCCAGCCCAAGTCCAACGCCAACTCCAAACCACCCAGAACGCCGCTGCCAGACTGATCCTGAACATCCTGTGGAATAACCACATCTCTCTACACTACCACAATCTCAACGGGCTCCGAGTCCATGAAAGATGTAAGTTCAAGCTACTTACCCAAGCCTACAAAGCTCTCCAACACCAGTCCAGCTTACCTCAATCACCGCCTCCACATCTGCCAGCCTACCAGACACCTTCGATCTGCGTCCCAGTCAAGAGTACATCTGCCTCACATTAAAATGACCAGAAGCGGAAGTCACTCCTTCTCATACCTCGCAGCCAACGCCTGGAACAAACTCCCGAAAACACCTCATAACCTCCACCTCCCTCATGGATTTCCAAAGGAAACTAAGACATGGTTCTTCCAGATGAAACGGGCATGATCTCCTCCTCCCCCCCCTCAGGCCTGCCCTACTCAGAGCGAGGATCCCCTCACAAGTGATTAGCCACGCTCTACAAATTCACATAACATAACATGGGGGTGCACTGAGTCATGCAGTGAAGGGTGTTCCGATCCACTCTCAGAAATCGGTATAAACTTCATTCCAAATTCTCATTCTGCTCAACTGTGATCCGCAGGGCTTTGTTCAGTGTTCTCACGAACCTTTCCACAGTGCATTTGGCCTGTATCCACAGCAGTGTTATTTTTTGGTACTGGATCCCCAGCCCTTTCGGGTACTCCTGAAACTTGCCCCCTTGAAAAAGGCGTCAGTTGTCAGTGTTGATGGTTTTCACTGCTAGTGTTTTCTCCAACAACGGTTATTCATGAGAGAATGACGTTGTGGCTATCAGCTCTACCACGGGGTCCTTGGCCTGGTCATCGACCATGAACATGGTAAGTTGGCCATCTGGAAAACTTCCAAAGTCTACGTTGACCCTCGTCCACGGTGTTGTGGGCCTGTCCTCAGTGGCAATGGGAGTTGGTGCCATTGAGTTCCCCATGATCTGGCAGGTCAGACACTGCCACACGGCCTCCTCCACTCTGGCATTCATTCCATGGAACAAGACCTTCTCTCTCAAACTGGCCTTAGTCTTCTTGACCCCTTGGTGTCTCTCATGAGCAAACCCAACTATCCTCTCTTTCAGGGCTCTGATGGACGACGATGCAGTGGCCCCGCATGATTATTCCCGCGGCCATTGAGCTCAATTCATCTCTCACCATCCACTGTTGTGACAGCTGAGGTTTCTCTGCTGGATCCCACTGGTTGACGTCCCATAGAAACAGTTTCCACCCAGTCTTTTCAATGGCCTCCGCCGCCTGTTTCAGTCGTCATTCTTTTGGTGGCTCGCCAGATAACATCCATTGTCGCCAGCGCCTTTAGGCAAGCTGCGGTTACCACCATGCAGGCAAACTCCTCTGCCCCTTCGCCTTCCCCTGTCCCTCCTTCTGTTCTCCCAGGGGGGGTGTAAGGACAAAAAGTCCGCTGGGTTCCCAGCTTCTGGCCTGTATAGCATCAGAACCTGTACGTCAACAGTTGTGCTGCCCATCGCTCAATATGTGGGAGTGGATGGGCGCTGTTTCTCCAAACAGACTCGCCAGCGTTTTGTGATCCATGACTACCTTGAAATCTCTCTGGCATAGACATAGAGATGAAAATGATGACCAGCCCACTTGACGGCCAGTGCCTTGCCTCCTGAGCATGTAGCGCTGTGCCCTTGCTGGGGGCGCCCAGCTTGCAAATGCCAACGGGACCCACACTCCTGGCTCCTGTGTCGGAACAACCCCCAGCCCCACGGGATCCGCATTGACCACCACTTCTGTCGCTCTGTCTGGATTGAAATACACCATTGTGGCGTCCACTAAAAGTGCAGTTTTGATTCCATCGAATGCCTCCTGTTCCTCCATGACCGATGTCTACCTAGTCCCCACCTTCGTAAGGGCTCGGAACGGGTCCAATAGTGTCGCGAGGTTTGGCAGAAAACAGCCACGATGGGTCGCCATGCACAGGAAACTGCGCACCTACATGGCATTCCGAGGCGCCGGGGCTGCCCTGATTGCTGCCAACTTCTGGGGGTCTACTTGTAGGCCATCACCCGAAAATCCAAAGAACTCAATCATTGGCTCGAATAACAAGTATTTTTCTTTGTGCAGTGTCAGTCCAGTGTCACACAGTCTCTGGAGTGTGACTTTGAGGTGTTTCTGTTGCTCAGCTAACTAGAGATATTCATAAAACCTTCCTTGGGCTAAATGGGTGCCTATGAAGCTGCCCCCCGCCCTCACACACACACACACACACACACTGCACCACAGTAGGTGGAGGAGCCTGCATCACACCCCTGACTACACAATGAATGTGTACACAGACGGGTATTACAGAAGGTGCATGACTCGATCCTTTTGTGTGACTCCCGCCTAGGCAAAACCATCAACTGAACAAGCAGATGTCACCAGGCAACAGGAGGTAGCAACACGAGACACAGAGAGTCAAACACTGCACGCATCCGCAGAGAAACACACAGCCTTTAAGCACGCACCCCGACAACTTCACTGAAGGGTTTCTGAGGTGACTGCATATCCTGAACCTCTCCCTGGGCCCCCTTGACCTCACAGGGGACTCCAGAGGCCCTATAATTAACGACACCAGCCGAGACAGCCAGCAGCGCCAAGAGGTGGAAACTTGGTTATAACAATTTTTGCTATTTGCTATTTGCAGCACAAAGGATCATCAAAGCTGAGGTTTCAAGTACTACAACAAAACACACACATGTAAATAAAACAAGTTATTAACTGTAGTACAATCCCTCAGACATGTCTTACAAGGTGCTGGTGTGGTAGCAAGACCTGGCCTCCTACAGGACGCCTACATCACCTAACCGTGGGAAAGCTACACCCAGCAGAACACAAACTCTGGGCAGAAGCACACAGAACCCCGTAACGAGGAGCACCCCTCTGGTGATGTCACTAACACTGACGTTCCTTAACTGCCAAGTGGCTCCAGTCATGTTTGACACTGTCAGACAGTCGGGGCTTTTTATTGTGCACCCTGGGACCTGTAGTTTCACTTTTTCCGTAAAAAGTGTGGCAATAAACATCACAGTAACTGTAGTGAGCCACGCGGACGGTGCAGGCACGCCTTGATGTCAGCACGCCCCGCCCCGGGCGCGGCAGAGGAAGAAGCATTAAATAAAGGTGAGACAGACCGCTCATGGGTAGACTCGGAAATCACATCCAGAGAGTGCGTGTCGTTGCTGGGCAGTGGCGGGCTGGGCCTGCCTACTCACAGGGTCGGATTGGTAACGCGGGCACGCGGGAAATGCCGAAGGGCCGGTAGCCGAGTTCCAACTGTGGGCTGCTTTTTTGGGCAGCCTGGTGGCTGTCTGTGCTGTTAGGATGCCACCAGCGGCCCAGTGGGTGCCTGAGTGGCCTTTCTAGAGGCAGATGGGCGGAGGTATCACTCCCTTTCTCTCGCTGGGCCAGCCCATTAATGTATGCTGATTGAGGGGGGTCAGGGGGCCTGAGCAGAAGTGGTCTCACTTGCACTCATGTGTGGCTCAGCAGTGTGAACTAATCTGTGCATTTTTTTTATCGAAGTGAAGTTAATAAAACTTGTCCCCCCTACCCCCTTTCTTTTCATAAAACTTCACTGAAGCAGTGTTTTGAGGAAGGCAATACGCAAATGTGGGCCACTTTTTTTTGGTGTGCCCGGGCCGATTTTTGATCCCAATCCAACCCTGCCTACACGTCATCCCTTGGGCACCAGGCCCTAATGCAGGCCCACACACACGCACCTTCGCATTGGTGATGAGGGCGGACTGGCCCACTTCGGCCCGGGTTTGCCCGGCGTCGCACCATGATGCTGTTCATGAGACCTGACCTTAACTGCTGCGCACTACAGTAGCTGCAGCACCCTGCTGGGCATGCTTGATCTGGATTACATGCTGCAGGGGACAAGATGGAAAAGGGGCATGGCGGTCACCCGCTGTGAAGGCGCTGCACCCTGGGCGTGGCCTACCCAGCTGAATTGCAAGGGTGGAGCACTGGCAACCTGGCTGAGCGCCAGGAGACTGCAGTCTGCAGGGGGCCCCTGAACAGGCAGACAGCACAAACCCACAGGCCAGGGCTGAGTGCCCCATACCAGTGGAGCTGGGGAAGGAAAAATTAAGGTGAGCAGAACTCCTGCTGGCCTGTGACATCCCCTGGCAGTGGGTGAGGGTTGTGCAGCCCTGGACCAAATATGGATGCAGCGGATGCTGGAGTGAGTGTGCCCTCGGGCACCATTCAGCGAGTTGGTGGGCCCGGCCACCGCTGCCCCCAGGGGGGAAGACTTGGGTCGGCTGACTGGAAAATTACAGATATGGATCTGATCTGTTCTGGAGCAAATGAAGATTTTCTTATCCAACAGAACAACTACTGGAATATACAGCCCGAGCTGACAAACCTCGGGAAATGAAAGGATAAACACGGGGAGAATATTGTGCTAGTCATCGAGCACCTCGGGATGAGAGCACTCCACTGTAGATTACAAGATGACTGCCCGGCAAAACTCACCTAAATTGGCCCATGGTTTGAGTCCATTATTGATTACGCCTTTCTATCGCTCTCTATTTCCCGCCATCCGTTCCTTCAAAATTGCGGAGTGTTGCAAACAAACTTGTGTCTTAGACCTGAGAAGAGAGGTCGTTGAGAGCAGGCCCTCCACGTTCAGCTCTCAGTTCACCATAAAGTACAAGAAACTGAAATGGTGAGAAACATCCATAGTGAAGATTGCCAAGGCAGTTCTAGAAGAATGTGATAGACTAAAGTTAACCCAATGAGCAACATGGCAAAAAATTCACAACCAACCTACTCGCAAACAGCAACTGTAACACTCATGGCCCTTCCAGGGCAAAACTTTCAGCATCCCCCCCAGGACACTGTCAGAAACCCACAAAGAGATCTGTAGCCTGTAGCCTGGCCAAGAAGAAACTAAATTAGGCATAAAGGCTGGTTTGAAGGGACAGCACTACACTGAGAAACAGCATAGACACTCTAAGGGCGGCAACAAAAAGAATGCACAAAGTCCACCTGGGCAGATAACAGAAAAGGCTGATGCCTTCTGGGCTAAGCTGCACCATGACAGCAAACAATCCAGCTCAAGAAATTTCAGGTTAACTATGAACAATATAAACTGACAAGAGCAGGCCTTAGGGAACATTCCATTCAGAGAAGAGTGCTGGGTGGCTTTTCTCAAGAAAGATTTCTCTGCAGCTAATGACTCACCGCCTATAACATTCTTAGAGGCACACTCCACACCACTGCTACCAGACAACCCACTCTCTCCGTGTAAAGGGTTCTTACCAGCACCAAATCCTCCACAATTAGACATCTCAGCAGTAAAGTGACCTGTCAACCTGGGCACACACCACATGCAATTCCAGTATGGAGGCCACCGCCCACAAGTTCAACTCACTTCAGACACATTCATATTTTTCCCTCAATCCAGAATGAGTGCAACTGTCTGATCAAGAAATTGCAAAAGTTATCATCAAAGGTAGGAGGGATGGCCCCCCTGGGCCAAATGGAATACCCCAGGCTATTTACAAACTAGACCTACAGTACTGGGCAGGAAAATTGGCTCCTCTCTACTCTAACGCAGCTCACACAGGCGTCATACCTGACTCATGGTGAGGTGCAGTCATCACCCCACTCCACAAAGTTGGAGATAAAACATTACCAGAAAACTACCACCTCATCACACTTCTAAACAATGAAGCAAAATACTTTGCATCCCTTGTCCTACACGATCTGACTGCCTGGGCGAACGCAAACTGAATAATCCCAATAACTCAATCTGGCATGAGGTGAGAGCTTCTGGCACACTCGCAGAGATCTTGTCCCTGTCCATTCTATTGGACCAAATGAGAAAGCGGAATCGCACTATCTACCTCTGCTTTGTCGACTAAGTCGGCTTTCGATTGTGTAAATTGAGTAAAGCTCTGAAGGAAGCTCAGGGCTTGGAACATCCTTCACACCTGCTTAGAATCATTGAGTCAATCCACACCCAAACATGGGTACAGCTTAAAATCTGTATTGGCTACCTACTTTCAAGAAAGATCTACACACGACAAGGCTTGAAACGGGTGCGTGTAAGCTTCATGCCTCTTCAATCTTTTCATGGCGGACCTTTCCCCTGCTCTTGATGAAACTAACCGCTAGCCACGCTCCCCACCTTGGCAAACTAGCACTGAACCACCTATTATATGCGGACGATGTAGTTCTGTGCAGTATAACTAAAGTAGGCCTCCAGAGACTGATAAACACATTACACTTCCACGCTTCACAAAACGACCTGGTTATTAATCGAAATAAAACCAAGGTGATGATGGTCAGCGGGGCAATCAAGAAGAATGCAACTTGGCATCTCAGCACACATGTCCTAGACACAGTAAAAGAATACAATAACCCAGGTGTATTGTTGGATGACAAGGGAACGGCCAAACAACAGCTCCGAGCCATCACCTCCAAAACAGTAAGAGTCCTCTTTCTTTATTAATGCATTAACAAAAGGGTTGGTATTAGATTACAAAAGCTCTCTCAAGACAAGCCTAATTGTTACCGTTAGAAATTGGGTCTCTAGCTGGCAGAGGTTTGCATCCTGTCCAAGTAGGGACCACAATCCTAGTCAGGGTAAGTCAGATACACACCCTAAATTAACCTGCACTCACCCTCTGGTAGCTTCGCACAGAGCAGTCAGGCTTAACTTAAGAGGTAATGTGTAAAGTATTTGTGCAATTTTTAAATTACAGTAACACAGTGAATACACCACAAAATTACTCCATCCCAGTTTAGAACAAGCATTGGCATAGCCAATAGGTCTCGCCCTTGGGACCTTATAAGTATTTAGTTATTCAGCACAATATCCTTGGTGCAACAACATCAACTGTTGCATGGCTAAACACTTATAAGGTCCCAAAGGCGAGACATATTGGCTATGCCAATGCTTGTTTTAGGTTGCATAGAATAAGATCATTCTTCCACAATGTTGGTAGCGTTAACTGCATAGCAAATGACTATTCATATTGAAATGAATATTAGTCAACTCACTACTTTTGTAAGTGGACTTAAAGAGAGGGTATCCATTATGAAATATACTTCTACATCTCTATTGCTTATTCAGATTACCACAATTTAACTCTCAAATAGACAAGAAGAGGTCTTTATTGATTCTCCAGCTGCCCTGCCTCTACCATCCCAGTTATAAATAGGTACAATATTTACAAGTCCACATGGGTAAGAATCAACAAAGGAGATGCGTTCCAGCAGATTTCCAAGTGACATCAGAGAAGAAAATAAAGCTTCATTTGATAACATCACATGGTACCAAGAGTTTGGATATTATCTGCCATGTTTATTCTATATATTTATTTTGTTGTTTTGTGTGTAGTTAGTCTATTGTCAAGCAGCCACTTCATTGCACTGGAAGGTTATTTGAATAACGATATCACAAGTCTCCTCCCTTCCAAGGAGTGGAAGATGCAGGGTGTTGGGGGAAAACTTGCCTCATACTTTGAATGGTCTCTGTCTCTCTTGCTCTCTTCCACACTTCTGTGGCTAGTCTTTCTCACCTCAATGAGTTGTCCACAACAAGCAATGGAAGGGGTGAGGAAATGAGTCATGGGGTGTCCACAAATATAGAAAACGCACCTAGTGCATCTGGTTCCTTTATCCCACTGCTAATGTCCCATCTCCATTTGCAACATGTTCTCCAGTTCATTCAGGTTTGTGGGGACCAATGAGATGTGGTGGAATGGCTTGCAGGCCCTGTGATGTCACAACAGGTAACTACATAACTGAGTATTTTTGAGATGATAAACCCTGGAGCATGTCTGTGGTGTAACCCTTACCACTGGGATCCCTTGCCTGCAAAAACATTTTCAGGGTTCTTTGGATAAGAAGCAGTCGGAGGATATGCATCTACATAGACACTTTGAGATGATCATAGATACACTTCATGACTGATGGGAAGAAAAGAAACAAAAAACATTTTGAAGCAGTGGAGGGTTGATGGAGGATAGCAGACCCAATGCCAGAAAAACAAAGGGTGGTGAATACTAGGCACTGTGCCCATACAGGTTAGTTCTTAATCTTTAGCAGTACAGTGAGCAAAAACATAACTCTCTTGAAGATGGCCCATAGTATTTACCAGTAGCTGAGATTATTGTAACTATTCCACCAATCACTTGTTAGGTTTAGATCAACTACTTTCCATTGGTTGTCACTCTCATTTGCTCACTTCTTATTCAATAGCTTGCGTTGTCCATCTTCTGTTTGTCCTCCCCTGGAGCATATCCTCTTTACTCATGTAATTTTCCTGCTCCCTTTTAGCATTATTTTTTCTTTTGCTTAAGCACTCCTCAAGACTGCATGTGTTTTTCAGCTGTCTACCGCTAAGCTTCTATTTCCACACCCATGCTTGTGTTGCTCTCTCGCTGGTGTGCTTCCCTGTGCCCTCACCTTGCTCTTTCACACGTGTGCTTCTCCCCCACTCCCAGCTCCACACTGCTGTCTCGCCCAGTGCTTCTATGCCTCTCCCCCAATACTAACTCCATGCTGCTCTCTCTTGGCCATGTGATTCTCCCCGCCCTTCCTGTTGTAAAGAATCCACAAGCCTTTATAAAATGTTATCCATACGATCATGGTCACTCCTTATAATAAAGTAGGGTACACAAATGCAGCACTGTTTTTGACTGGTTTATGACCTGTTATGTTGCAATCTACAAACAACACTGCTATTGCCTATAAATGGATGGTTAATACATTCAATCCTGGAAGAGTAAGAAGCCTGATAGGTAAAATATGGGATTCTCAGAAATTCTCCTCCAGGGAAAAAAATCACCCTTCCTACTTTTCCACTTATGAAGGGATTTCTCCTCTATGTACACCACACTGATTAATTTAAAGGCGGGGTTTAATTAGCAGTATCTTTACTGATTCTCACCTGTCTGCACCAGTAGATTGTGTTTTGTCCACTAAACAATAGGCAAAAAGTAGTACCTTTACCAATACATTTTTGCAGCGTGGTTTAACCATTAAATGCGACACTATGAACCACGGGATCTTATCATGAAGACGTATTTTACTTGCAGTTGCTTAACATGGCTGCAATTGATTTAATTCATGTATTTTCTATGGCACAGTCCATACAGAAGTGGTATAGTCAAAAACATCAGAGGCTGGTTGTATTTTTTTTTTTTTACCGCTGTGCTGATATGAAACACGGTACAAAAAGCAGGATGTGATCAAGCCAAGGTATTTCCCAGGTGGCAATTCAAGCCTTTTCTCCATCTGTTTTCATGCACTACCCTCTAAGGGATCAATGGCTGGGGCAGGTTGCGTGTCGCATTACACTGCGCCTGCAAGTAGAAACACCCCTTTTTAACAGAAGAAAACAAAGAGAAACCTCTGTAGTGTAGTAGCCACATCTGGAGAGCTTTTACAATTCTATAATGGGCAGTATAAATGAATAAGCACCAGTTACATGTCATGAGAAACACCGTGCTTATTAAAGTAAATGCTTGTCTCTTGCTTGCGTGTTTTTTTTGGGTGATTTATAGGACCCTGCATCCTGCAGTGACTTGACTTTTGGATACAGCAACTTGGTCACTGTACTGAACGACTAACTGGCCAGCTACAGGCGGAATGGTGTACGGAAATAAAAGGCAAAAATATGACATGGCATTGGCAAATAATAGGTACTTTATATGGTGTTGAACAACAGACCACGGGTTAATGTGCACTATTAAAAACTCCAACACAATCAGTGAATCAGCACTGGCTTTTGCAATTTGCTGCACTAAGACTCAGAGCGACGACCCACTTGCTCCAGAATAGTAAAAATGTTTAAACTATTTGTTTAACTGAGGAATGCAATTATTTAGCAAAGATTTGATCCATGATATAAACAAGTTCACTCTTTTTTTAAAAGGCAAAAATACCACAGCGTCATGGTATTTCCAACGCAAGGGCTTTTCAAGGATCAATAGAAATTTGTCATCAATTTTGGACAAGTATATTTGTCCATCTCTGTGGCTGTGCTATAGTCGGCACCATACCCTTCGAAATGAGCCATTTATTGTGGTTGTAAAAATATGAAAGCGTTTACAACATTTTGAGAAACAGCCAACACAAAGCATGCTGCATGGCGATGGGAGTGGCACATCTGTTAGAATATCCCAGCCAGCTGGCAACCTGTAGGGATCAGGATTAAAGGAAACCCCATGTTTGTTTACAGGCAACAAGCACAACAAAAAGAAACACCTGCAATGTGAATGGCGTTTATTAATTGAGCTACAGCGGATATAACAAGTGGTCAGACAATCTTAATAAATATAGAGCACAGTAAAGTGGGACGCAACAGTGAATGGTGCACAAGACACTGCGGAAAATAAATGAGGAACAAAAAAAAAAGGCGCCGAATTCTACAAAACACAAGCTGCAGCAGAGGGCAAGTGAGGTAGCAGGCGGCGGACAGAATGATGCAACGTTCCCTCTGCTGAGGTGAAGCGTGGGGAGGAAATCACTGGTCTGGGAACACAGAGAATATTTTAGGGAAGATGTAACGGCGGTGGAGCGGCTGCAGGTGGCTGGAAATCCTCTGCAGGCGGCGCATTCTCCCACCCCGTGCTTCCTGGCCGCCGGTGGACGGCGTGGAGCGAGGGCAGCGCCAGACACGTGAGTCAGCAGCAGCAGCGGCGGCAGTGGAGGCGGGAAACTGCTGACAGAAGAGCGCGCGCTGACAGCCAGCGGCGCTCCGCGCGCTTCAGCCTTGCACAACAAGCCCGGGGAGCATGCTAATGACGGCGCACAAACGCCTCACCTCCACGCGCGGTTCCTGTTTTCCTACTCAAGGGTGAAATGAAAGCGGAGCGCATTACGAATGAAGGATTTATTTTTCCTCAAGAGGAAAGTCGTGAAAGGGGAGGGGCAGCTGCGCCCGAACCTCAAAGGATGCAGTGTAGCTTTTGCCGAAGTGGTTTCATCTGTATTTCCTTCCCTAAGACCGTAGGAATTCGTTCTTCTCTTGACCGCAATTTAATGCGTAGTCACACTCAAAAGCAGTTCCTGTTTTTTCAGAGGGGACTTTTCTCGCGCAACCAACAAAATAAATAGAACAAGAGAGGAGCGGGGACGAGAGGAGCGAGGGCGAGCGAGCGCGGCAGCCTGCTCAGCTGACCAGACGCTCGTGCGTCATGGCCTTTTCCCGGCATGTGTTTCCAATTATCGCGCCCGCGTCTGGGCACGATAATTGGAAACACATGTCTGCCGCGCGGGTAACCGCCCGAAAAAGGCCACGACGCACGAGCGTTTGGTCAGCTTCGGAAACCCCCTTACATAAAGTCTTCGCCTAGCAGCGCTTGCGCGCTACTCGAGGCTCGACCTAAAAATGGAGAATATTTATCTGGGTAGAACAAGACGGAAATGACACAAACCAAGGCAGTGCCGTAATTGCCGCTTTCGACACCCTGCATAAGAGGTTGAAAGGTCCAATACATGACCTTCTCTTGAAGGCAATGGGCAATGACAGCAACAAGTTTGCCAACCTTACCCTATGGTAGCGAAGCCCTTTTCGGCCGTGACTCAGCCCTACTGGACAAACTCCAAACAAAAGTTTATCGTTATGTGTTCAGCCTAGCACAGAACTCTTCTCCAAGTCAAATTCGGACGGAGTTTGGCCTCACGAGGCAATCAATCCGGTGGCAGGGTGCAATAGTCAAGTGCTGCTTTAAATTAAAACCTCATACTCTCAATAACATTCTGTAATCTGCAATCAACTTCACGGGTAGCTGTAACCACAGCAGCAGCGTTAAAGAATACTTGGTTCAAGCTTTAGTGAACCTGCACCTTGGGAACCTATGGGCTTTGCCACTTTCATAGAACGCCTTTTGAAATCCAGTTAACTCTGCAATGGCTGAAATCTCTAAAGAGGAGCTCGTAAAAAGAGCACACGCATGGATGGTCATCAAAAGTTATTCGAAGCTAAAGCGAGCAACATACTTAAACTGAAGCTGCTGCAGAGTCGCCTGGGGCGTCCACCCACGCTAGCAGAAAAGCCTGCATGGCTGCACCCCGGCGACAGAGGCCGGTGCTTATGCGGCTCAAACAAAGAGAATCTCTTGCATCTTACCTGCATCTGCCCAGAGATGGCCATGGAGAGGATGCGCCTCCTCTCTGAAAATAAAGGGATCCGCAAATGCAGGCAGGCTGTTACATCCTGTCTAGAGCCTGACGACCCCCTACTGAACTGTCGCTTCATGAAATGTAAAAATACATTTGAACAACAAATAACCAAACAAGTAAATGAGCGCATCGCGGTACATTGAAAATGGTAGCCAGCCAGGGGTTGTTCACTAAGACCCTGGGTCGCCATGGCTGTCCCGGGACTCTTCTGACAATATCATGACAACTGGGCCAGGCTGCCAGCCGGGGAACCTCACAATAAAACCTTGGGCTATCCTGGTACCGTGGAACTTTGGAAAAAGTCTTTGACAAAACCATGATGAATTGGGCCAGGCTGCTAGACCGGGAACAGACACTTACATCAAAACCTGGGCTTTCTTGGCCCACCGGTACCTTTTGAAAAAGACAGGCGCTTTTATCCATCCAGCCGTGCACCTTCATAATTCGATTAGCCTTTTAAGACTTTAACTTGCATTTCATGATCTATGAATCAGTTCGGTAAGTTTTTAACTTGCATATTTGTACTTAAAAACATTTCTGGCCTCCTAGGACTTCCAAAAAAGTCGTGACACCTGGGCCAGGTTGATAGGCGGGGAACAGACACCAACATGAAAACCTTGAGCTATCCTGGTACCCTGGAACTCTCTGACAAAGTTGCATGCATGAACCAAAGACAGCTGTGTGACCTTTTTATTCACATGAAACAGCCTGTTAAAACTTTTTATCCTGCAGACTTCCACTTTAAACCAGGTCTTCGGGAGGCCTCCACACAAGTCACGTGCTTGACAATCTCATACAGCACTTACATCTTTAAAACAGCTTTGATCTCATTTGGGGCTCATACTCACTAAATGGTGCAAAGTTCTCATGCTGAGAGAAGAAGGAAGAGAGTGGATTGTTTCCTACACTTCAAGAATGCTCTGTGGAGCTGAGAGAAATGACTCTGTAATAGAAAGGGAACTCCTTTTGTGTATGTGGGGTTCGGAACATTACAAGATGTTTTTGTGGCGGACTAATTTTGTTATAAAGTCTGATCATAAACTATTGGTGCACATACTGTCTCCAGGTGGTGGTTGTGGATGACTGCTAGATTGGCCAGATTGGCATCCAGATTACAAGCGTTCCAATACAGATGCATCCAGATTACAAGCGTTCCAATACAGATGCATCCAGATTACAAGCGTTCCAATACAGATGCATCCAGATTACAAGCGTTCAAATACAGATGCATCCAGATTACAAGCGTTCCAATACAGATGCATCCAGATTACAAGCGTTCCAATACAGATGCATCCAGATTACAAGCGTTCCAATACAGATGCATCCAGATTACAAGCGTTCCAATACAGATGCATCCAGATTACAAGCGTTCAATACAGATGCATCCAGATTACAAGCGTTCCAATACAGATGCATCCAGATTACAAGCGTTCCAATACAGATGCATCCAGATTACAAGCGTTCCAATACAGATGCATCCAGATTACAAGCGTTCCAATACAGATGCATCCAGATTACAAGCGTTCCAATACAGATGCATCCAGATTACAAGCGTTCCAATACAGATGCATCCAGATTACAAGCGTTCCAATACAGATGCATCCAGATTACAAGCGTTCCAATACAGATGCATCCAGATTACAAGCGTTCCAATACAGATGCATCCAGATTACAAGCGTTCCAATACAGAAACAGGGAAAAACAATATTCATGCTGTTTGCATGTCAAGGTTACTGATGTCAATTCATAATCCGGTAGATGAATTGGAAGAAGAGCATGAGTTGGTGGTGACGATTGCTGATGTGAATTTGACTATCCTAGACAATTCCACCATCCTAGAATGTGAATAGCGTGATGAAATGAGGCAAGACTGAAGTTTGAAGTTACTCATTAAGTTTTTGGTAAGTGGATGGACTGAGGAACATGAGGTTCCAGTAGAGTTGAAAGAGTTTTTCAAGGTACATGAGGAATTAGGAGTGGAAAATTGAATAATTATAAGAGGTGGCAAGTTCATTCCTCATTTTTGGCCTCAGGAAAAAAAATGATTGACTGCGCATATGAAGGTCATTTGGGAATATCTAGTACCAGGAGACGTGTCAGAGATAACTTCTGGTGGCCTGGAATTGATGTCATGCTTGATAACCAGGTTAGGTCATGTTGTGAGTGTGCATTTAGTGAGAGGTCATTCAAACCAATCATTCCTGACTCATGTCCCATTGAATTTTCCACCGGGTCATGGATTCAATTGGGAATAGACTTCATTGGTCCTTTTGCTGTTTTACCGAAGCATGGAGCATTTGGGATAGTTGTCCTAGATGATTTCTCAAGATGGCCGGAGGTCACATCGGAGAGTGTTGTAGAATTTTTGGATGAGTTATTTTGCAGAGCAGGAATACCACAAGAAATTGTCTTGGTCATTGGTCTACAATTTACCAGCAACTATACTTACATTTATCTGTCTAGATGTGGCATCATTCATAGGAGGATCTCAGTATCGCACCCAAAATCCAGTGGCCAGGTGAAGAGGTTAATAGGGTGGTGAAAGATGCTATTTTATTTATCTGTTCAGTGAGAGTTGAGTTGGAGAAAGGCATTGCAAGCAATGCTCTTAGCATATAGAACCACTCCCAATTCTGTGACTGACAGTAGCCTATTTGAGGTGTTGAGAGGGCGTAAACCAAGTACTTGTCTTATACAGAGGTGGTTGAAGAACAAGAAGAGTCATGACATTGAAGTGGATTTATAAGAAAATAAGAAGGCTTGGAGAGGACTAAAGGCATAAAATGAAACTTGCTATGGATAAGAGAAGAGGCGTTCGCAGCGAGATGAATGTGAATGTGGGTGATTTAGTGAGTCTCAAGAAAAACACACCTGTAAGCAAGGGATCAGCGTGCTGGTCAGATCACATGAGACTCGTGGAAGTGTTTAAAAATGCTGCGTGTGTGGTTGGTGGCACAGTGTGGAATCGCACTTACATTTCCCTGTTCAGAGTGAAATTAGAGGAAGAAGAAAGAAAAGGGAAAGTTGAAGTGGGTATTAGAGAAAATGAAAGTAATGGTTTTTTTATGCACCAATCATTGCGTGTAGATTTGAGCCCAATAAAGTAGTAACACCATCCAGAAGTATGTCAGCCAACCCATTTCTTGTAACAAGACAAGATGTGACTATTGAATGTGCAGCGGGTAGTAGAGTATGCAAATTACCTTTGAAGTGTAAGGATTATGTCCTGTTCTTATTTTTCCTCCTTTAATGATTACATGCTGAAATTATTTTTCATTTGTATGTTTCTTTGTTTTCTTTTTGTGGGGAAGATGTGCTACATATGGTGTTATTTGAATTAGCGGAGTTGTTATTATATGAATTGTGTGTGAGCGAGCAGGAAAATGTTGTGGGAACATTAATAGTGGGGATGGAACTCTTAGTGGCAGTCGTTTACTGGGAGCCGTACATGAGGGTAGCGCTTTGACGGAAGCATAAACTATTGGCGCACTCAACGTTTTGTGGACTCGTTTCTATGCTGTGCAACTCCACATACCTTTGTAACAGTTAAGGTTAAGTAAAGTATTTTACTACTACTCACACAATCAATGCGCATATACTGGTATCATTTACATAGGGCAGTTCTTATAGGTGTGAACAGGAACAGTACGCTCATTAGCTGTGAGGGACGGGTTAGAGCGATAACTGTACTTTGATCCAGTACTCTCGGGGTGAGGAGTCCTACAGACCGTGCCTGCAAATCAAATGCATTTCACAGGCATGTGTAAACCCCAATCGGTACTCTCCGCTCCCACTCTTGCCAGGGTTCAGTGTCGTAGTACCTTTCTGCCTGGCCCAAAGTCTATTTGGTTTGTTGGGGCACGACCTGCCTGCCGGTGTTTGCTGGCAGAGGGCACACTGCCCGGATAAGGGATTTCCAAATGGCCCACTAAGCAGAGATGTTAGCGTCTCAGCCCGGGCCCAGCCAATATGTTCACGCTCTTGTGTCGAGTACGCAACACCTGCTTCTGGATCAGAAACAGTAGTATCAGTGGGGCAGAGGCTGGGTCAAGGAGATGGTGCTCAGGGTCTTGAAAGCCTTCTATCTTGGGTTCTTCCTTGGGCCCAGTCTCACCCACCACCCATGCAAGCTGGGTGACCACCCAGGTCACAATGATGCTCTCCTGAAGGGGCAGTCTCTTCATGATGCTCTCCTGAAGGTGCAGTCTCTTCATGATGCTCTCCTGAAGGTGCAGTCTCTTCATGATGCTCTCCTGAAGGAGCAGTCTCTTCATGATACTCTCCTGAAGGTGCAGTCTCTTCATGATGCTCTCCTGAAGGGGCAGTCTCTTCATGATGCTCTCCTGAAGGGGCAGTCTCTTCATGATGCTCTCCTGAAGGGGCAGTCTCTTCATGATGCTCTCCTGAAGGTGCAGTCTCTTCATGATGCTTGTAAGTCTTTTTTTGTGATTTGACTTCGGCGGTCACCTTCTCCCATCAGTGAGGTGCTTCATGGCACTAGGGATGACTTCTTCAGATCTCATTCTCAGTTCTCTTCCTGACACCTTCCAGTGTAGGTGACAGTGTGGGTGCCTCTGCTGGAGATACATTCGTGACTCTGAGCTTCACCCCCGGCACAGGTCTCTCCTGATATTTCAGAGGTGGCATCAAGTTCTCTTGCCGGGCTCCTTCTCAGCCCCGCTCCTTCATAACATTGACTATCCCATGCAAGGGCACCTCTCCTGAGCAGTGAGTCAGCTCTGTTCTTGAGCAAGGCCCAGGCAGCTGCTTCCGACAGACTTGTTGCATTTCCCCAGGTTACTGGTCCCAAATCAGGCAAGGGGAGCAGGCAGTCACTACCTTAGCCCTGGTGTTCTAAGGATTCTCCTGGTCTCTACTAGTGTAGGACCTCCGGCATCTGGTCAGGAAGACTTGGAAAACTGACAAGTAGTTACTGTCCCATCATATAGCCAAGTTGCAAACAGACTTTGTATATCCCAGTAGTTGGTTTCTGTGTCCAGTTCTGGGCAGTTCTCCACTTTTGTGATTCCGAGGCAGACTGGTTCTGTCAAAGGTGTGAAGCAGGGAGATGGTGTGAAGCAGGGAGATGGTGTGAAGCAGGGAGATGGTGTGAAGCAGGGAGTCTCCTCTTTGGAGAGACTAAACGAGGGCACTAAATGCATACAGGTTTACAACTCACCTACCTGTGAATCAGAGGAGGGTCACCTTCCCAGAGAACAAAGGACAGGAAAGAGCCCCCTGACTTCAAGGAACCCACTGCTCCCTCTCCTATGAACTCTCCAGTCTTATCCACCACAGAGATCGCTGGAAAGGTCCCTACAGTTCACATCAGCTGTCTGAGTTTTATTCCTCTCCCTTCATATTAGGCACCACTGAATTTGGGTACATTCAAAATGGAAGCCAGTGTGGCCATAGCCACATGCTCCACACATACGCCACAGATTCCTGGTACATCTGTAGGCACTCACACAGGCTTCGTCCTTATCTATTAATGCTGCTCTGTAATAAACGTTATATCTTGTATTGTCTGCTCCTATAACGTGCTTCCAAATAGGCTGCTTTGTAAATCATCATTTTTATCCTGTATTGTGTGTTTTTGTAATTAGTTTCTGCCTTTGATTAAGTATTAATGAGATGCTCATCTGTTATGGTTTTAATTAACTGTCAGTTCTCTGCACCCTACTGAGGGAACAGTAGTCACTCTATGGTGCGTATCAGAGTCCCACTTGAGGGGTTTCTAGTGCGGCGGGACACCAGGAGTCGTCCCAGGCCGAGGAGGTGGGTCCCAGGAGGAGTACTTCGGTTTTGTCCGAGTTGAGCTTGAGGCAACTGTCTTGCATCCAAGTGGCGACTGCCTTCATTCCGTTGTGAACGTTGGTTCTGGTGGTTGTGGATTCGTTGGTGAGGGAAATGATCAGCTGGGTGTTGTCGGTGTAGGAGACGATGTTGAGTCTGTGGCTTCTGACAATGGCTGCAAGGGGGGCCATGTAGATGTTGAAGAGGGTGGGGCTCAGGGAGGAGCCCTGGGGCACTCCACAGCTGATCTCTGTAGGTTCTGAGAGGAACTGGGGTAGTCTGACTCGCTGAGTTCGGCCGGTCAGGAAGGAGTGGATCCAGTCCAGTGCATTGTCCCGGATGCCAGCGTTGTGGAGTATTGTGATTAGGGTGCGGTGGGAGACTGTGTCGAAAGCGGCCGAGAGGTCCAGTAGGATAAGGGCTGCAGTTTCTCCCCGGTCGAGGAGGGAACGGATGTCATCGGTGGCGACGAGGAGTGCGGTCTCTGAGCTGTGGTTGCTTTGGAAGCCTGATTGGGAGGTGTCCAGGACGTGGTTCTCTTCGATGAACTCCGAGAGTTGGGGGTTTGTGGCCTTCTCAATGACCTTGGCTGGGAAGGGGAGGAGGGAGATGGGTCTTAAGTTCTTGAGGTCGGTCGGGTTGGCGGATGATTTCTTCAGTGGGGGGTTGATGTCGGCATGTTTCCAGTCATCTGGGTAGGTGGCGGTTTCGATGGAGCAGTTGATGGTGCGGCGAAGCTGGGGGGTGATGGATGCGGCTGCTCTGTGGAAGATGTGGTATGGGCAGGGATCTGCTGGGGCTCCTGAGTGATGCTCTTCATGGTCCTGAGTGTGTTGTCTGTGGTGTGCGGAATCCAGTTGAGCACGATCTGTTGGGGTGAAGCGTGGATGCGTGCAGTGGTGCAGGGTTTTGGGTGTCAAAGCCATCGTAGATATGCCTGATCTACTGGCAGAAGAAAGAAAGTGCTGAGTTTGTTGCAGAGGTCTTGGGAGGGTGGGGCATCTGTGCCTGGTTCTCAGTGTAAATGACACTGTCGGGCCTGGCGAACTCCTTGATGATAGCAAAGAGTTCTTTGCTGTTATGTGCATTTGTGTTTATTCTGTCGTGGAAGGCCATTTTCTTTGTGGTTTTGAGGAGAAGGTGGTATGCGTTGACGGTGGATTTGAAGGTTACGTGGGTTTCCGGGGTTTTGTTGTTCCTCCGTCTCTTCTCGAGTTATCGGCAGGTGTGTCTGGACTCGTGGAGGGCTGGAGTGAACCAGCTGGCTTCCTTGGAGTGTTGCTTGCCTGGTGTCTTCTTGAGGGGTGTCAGAGGGTTTGCGCATTTGGGGATCCATCGGTGAAGGTTGCGAGCTGTGGTGTTGGTGTCTGTTGGTGTTGGCGGGGTGGTCGTGCTGAGGAGGTAGACAAGATGTTCTTTGGTGGCCTTGTTCTAGCTGTGACGGGGGTCGATAAGGGCGGTGGTGTACGGTGGGTGTGGCAAAGGCAAGATGCACTCAGTGGTGGTCGGTCCAGAGGAGCTCGGTGGTGTGGCTATAGATGATGTTCCCACTGGCGGAGAAAACGGGGTCGAGGGTGTGTCCGGCTGTGTGGGTTGGTGCGGTCACTATCTGCTTGAGTCCGGTGTTGACGAGGTTCTCTAGTAGGGAGGCAGCCTTCTGGTCACTAGGGTTGTCTAGGTGGAAGTTGAGTTCCCCGAGTAGGATTTACTCGGTGGATGTGAGAGCCTGGGGTGCGATGAGGTCTACGATCGGTGGGCGGGTGTCGGAGGGGATGGGGGGCCTGTAGACGAGTGTGCTGCGGAGGGAGGTCTTGGGGTTGGCCTGGATCTGGAAGTGGAGATGTTCCATGGTCGTCGTTAGGCAGTTTGAGTGTGTGGTCAGTCAGAGGGTTTTCTTGTGGATGATGGCGATGCCTCCTCTTGGTCGGTCAGTGCGGTCCTTGCGGGTGATTTTGTAGTCGTCGGGGATGGCGAATGCGATGTCCGGTCCGGAGCTGGGGTTGGTCCAGGTTTCCGTGAAGAAGGCGATGTTGGGAGAGGAGTCATCGAGGAGGTCCCAGATTTCAGTGGCATGTTTGTGGAGGGAACGCACGTTGATGAGGATGCAGTTGAGCCAGTCGGGTGCACTGTTGTTCGGCTGGGCGGTGGGTGGAGCTGGCGTGTTGGCGTGGGTGAAGGCATGGTTTTGGTTCCGGCAGGCGAAGGGTCCATGGGTCTCCTTAAGTGACGCGAGGTGGCCTGGCATCCAGAGTTGAGGGCTAGGAGGGTGCTAGCGTCATAGTGGAGGAAGGTCTGAGAACCAGGGTCTTTGGCGCTGGGCGTGGACCGGGCGTCGACCAGGCGTGGCCGGGTGCAGTCGGGCTTGCCTTTGGCGAGACCGCACATCGTGTGCCATCAGATAGTGCTGCGGGGGGGGGCTGGACAGCTGGAAGGCAGGAAAACGTGGGAGCAAGAAGAGTCACTAGAGGAGGCGGGGCAACTGGGATCATAGAGGCGACAAAGTCGAAAACCGAAAAGAAAAAGGAAAGAAAAGAAAAGCAAAAGGCAGAGGCAGCAAAAGGCAAAGGAAGAAGAAATAAAAGAGAGAGAGAAAAGCAGAAAGAGAGTCAGAAGGTCAGTCAAGCAGCAGAGCAGTGACGCTCTACCCCTGGACCACCAAGGATGAGGCGCAGGCAGCAGCCTGCGGGTGAAGGAGGGCCTCAAAGTCCTGACCTCCGGGTCAGCAGGAGCTACCAGACTGGGCTGCGCTGTGAAAGGAGCAAGTCCACTAACAGGTTAGTGGATTTGCAATACAAACAGTTGCTCAGTCGTTGTGTGTCTGAAATATACAGAGATAATAGAGAGTGAGGAGAAGAGTCGGGTCCACGCGCAGGAGGGGTGAGCAGGGAGCTAGGTTAATGTTAAGTGGACATGTGATGATCATGTGAGGCTACTGCTGATGAGAGTTCAGGCTGCCTCACAAGTTCGATGTCAGGATATGGTGCAGTTTGTAATCTCGCAACCGCAAGGGGCCTTGCCATGGGGGAGGGAGGGGTGGTGGGGGGGGGGGGCGGTTTGAGTCATTATCTACAGGTGAGCCGAACTAATGAGTGTAGATAGGCCCTGATGGAAATTCGAAAAGACCCGTTTCAAATGGTTTCTACTGGACCCTACTGGCTTGTTTTTGGCTTTAAAGCATTGTGGTGATGAAGAAAATCCCGGCCAAATCCAGTTGCATCTTGGAACTGGTTATTTGATCCATACACCTCTGCCCTCTGTGTCGCCCCCTCCCTCGTGTTGTTTCCGGGGGCCAGTTTATACTGTGTCTGAGCACAGTAGAAAAGAGCAAACACTGCAGACTGACAGCTCACTCTGATTGAAATGTTTAAATGTCCGTCCAATACCCTGATGTCCAAACCTTGGCACACTCGCCCCTCTCTTGCCTTTTATGTTTTTAATTGCCCTTGACGTACAGGTATTTTTAACTGTTTTAACAATCACGTTTTACTGCCCTCCTCAGACATTAAGGCAACATATCATACTTTATGGGGCAATCAGGCAAAAGGGTGGCGTGTGTCCTGGGCGGCTGGCTGGTGCCGCATGTCCCTGGCACCAGAGCTAACGCACATCCCCGGCGGGTGGGGCAGAGGCCGGGTACGGCTGCATCTCGTGTCCAAGCTCGTGGCTGTCACTCGGGGGCACAGCCTGTCGTCATCTACTGTATCCTAGTCTGAAGCATGACACGCGTACTAAGTTCTTGCTTATGTAGATTTTACATTTCAAACCTTTCTTTGTTTTAACAAAATTATGAATCGGCTAATATTTTTCGATGCTTCTATATCCATGTGCCTTTTGCCCGTAGCTGTTTCCTCAGACCCCTGCTCACCACCAACCTTTCCTGGAGCGCGGAATGAGCCTTTCTAGGTGCTTTGTGGCGGACTCCGGTGCCCATTGATTGATGACGTCGTTGCTGTTCCTAGAGAGGGCTGTGTTTACTTGACGGCAATAAACAGCTGCTGGCGTCAGCGATGGGTCACGTGCTTATTATGAGTCACACTTGGGTGACTGTAGAGCACAGCCAAGCCCGGGCTGATCGGACAGGAGGCGTTTCTTTATTTACTAAAGGGAGTGCAGCTTTGGGATAACTCGGTGGGTGAATGCATCCGTTGCTTAAATCTGCTGCAACCTACAAACATAGCTTTAAATAAGGCAGGTCGAGCAAGTATGTTCACCCTTCTAGCTCAATACTATAAGGACCAGGCTCACTATTTACAGCAAGCATTGGCAAAGCCAATAGGTCTTGCCTATGCATGAGCTATTGGCTTTTTTATTTCAAAGAGGCTGATCAGTGTCTCCCGATCCTGTACAGTCCCGCCAGAAGGAACTGCCAAAGCCAATCGGCCCCAAAGGCGAGACCCATTGGGTTTGTAAATGCTTGTTTATGAGGGAGCAAACTCAGACAAGATCTGCCAACTCAAACCCTGAACTCAAGCCAGGAGGGCCTGGTGCTATTGGCTAAGGTGAACAACCATTGACAAAGCCAATAGGTCAAAGATTTGTGGCCTCCGATTATTGACTTTGCTTTTGCCAGATGCTTTTATAATGGTCCGTCATTGGCCAATCCAACAGAGGAGACCAGCTGTGCTAAAAGTATAAAACACATTTTCTAGTCTTACAAGTTGTCCACCAAAGCGACAACACACCATGGCGGCGGTCTGGAACGTATCAAAAACATTGTTTTCCAGACTTACTTCTGTATTCTCAAGAAGGGCGCTACATTGGGTGATGCAACGTGTTGACGCTTGTTATGATGTTGCATGATGCAACGTGGCAGACATCTTTGGAGCGTAGAAATTATAGAAAACAGCATTTCTAATACTTTTCTGATGGCCGCTGTGTTACTTTATAACGTCTCATCAAGGAACGTGGTGGCGGTCTTAAAAGAATACTTTTAGCTTAGCCGGTCGCCGCTCTGGACCAGGGCATTCTAAAAGCATCCAGCATTGTAAAGCTGCAGGGGAAGGAGTGACAAGGAAAAGGGGTGCCACGTAGGGAGGGGTTGGAAGCAACAGAGGAACGGGGAAACAGATATTAAATTAATATAAAGCGGAGTAGGATGGAGAGGGGTGGAAAAAACAACAGATCTGGCGGTTGGGGAGCAACAGGGAGAGCACAATGTGGTGGAGGTGTGAAAGGGGAGCAGCACACAAAGGAGAATGGAGAGAAGAAATAAACACATGCACTGCCGTGGAGTGCTAAAAGCAAAAGAAAAAAAATGAGTTCCCTGAATGCAAGTGATCCAGCGCGGCTAATATAAATTTTCCTTATGACACTAATCCAGAAAAACACCTACACAAACTTTGATTACTTGAAACTTATGTCGGGGGGGCCCATAACACCGCATGCATACATTCATTCAATTCTCTGGATCAAGCGCTAAGGGAAAATGTGTTGCTGGACAAGCGGGATACCTTATTAAAATGACAGAATTATAACCTATACATTATATACGTTAACTTCGGATCCTGTTGGTTCTAAACATCAAGGTACTCCGCTATTCGGTCGATGGACCAACTAGTAGAATCAGTTGATGGTGATTAAGACCAGCTCAATCATAATTAAAACCTTTAGCATTTATACATCACAGTTTTATTTAGAGAAACCACAGACTCATTTAGTGTTAGCATATAATTTTATCTAAATTTCTTTAAGCAAAGTTAAAGTTCAATTTATTAGCAAATACATTTATTATATCAGTAAACATTTTAAGTAAAAGTTAATATAAAGATGGGAAATATTCATTACCCATGGCCATTGGGCGATGACAAGAATGGTTCATCAGGAAAGAGAGATGAACCGCAGATCACAAGATGGACTCCCAAAACTGACTGACTGTCCCACTAAACTCCTCGGACGCAAACTCCTCCCGGGCAACTCCCGCAACGGTCTCGTTCCTTCCCCAGTAAAAGTTCGTAGTTCAAAATGACAGAGTCTCTCGCAGCATCAGGATAGAATAAAGAAGCAGTTTTTTCCCAACGTAAGAGCAGACCCTCTTATACCCTACTTTCTGGCTCTCTACACTTAAAAGTTGCAATCTTTAGGGGCAAGAATCACGCTAATTGGTCCATTGGAGGGGTGGTGATGGTCACCTCATCGCCGTCCTTGTTCGAACCGGTTTGGGGACAATAAAGCACACAATAAGTCTCATGATCACAGTGTCCAAAAGTAGTCCAATTTGTTAATCCATTTTGTAACAATCTTTGATGGTCACACATTAGTTCATTCCCTGTCGCTCGTTTTTCCCATCCGTTCCCAGGCATATATGCTGAACTCTTGGCACAATCCTTGTTGCAGGTCAGATTGGCCTTGACATCTCTCACTCTGGGCACAGGCCGCATACACGTGACTGGAGCATTCACAATGCCCATGCGCGGGGGCCATCTTATTCAGCGCACGCCATCCCATCTTTTCCAGCGGCCATTTTCGAAGCACGGCCTAGCAGGCCCGAATGAAACTAATATAAGAACAAACACAACGGAAATTAAAACATGGAAAATAAGCCTTTCTGTTTACCACCCACCATTCTAAAGACCCGTGTTAGGTATTACCTAGCAGAAGCGACATTTAAAGCCATTTTACTTACCACCTGCATTCTTTACCACGGTGCAATTTTACTACGCAACACAAATCATGCAATTTACACTATTTACTACGCAAATCACAATACTCAGGTTATTTGCTTCGCATTTGTAAATAAATTAGATTTTGCAACATTTAGCAAGTTGCCCACGTGTAATGTCTACTAAAAAGGTGCACTTGTTGATTAGTTCATGCGTTTTCAAAACAGTTAGTATCATTAATCGTTATGAGGTCATTAATTTACAAGGGGTACAAAATTATTTCGTTTCCCCTGCTCCATCACGTCATCACTCAAAAATATGGTAAATAAATAGGGCTCCCTGTTTTCCGTTTTTACTGATTTTTACAGAAAAATACAGACAGAAAACATTTATTTTCTTGTCTGTATTTAATTTTAAATGTGAATAAAAACGGAAAATAGGTTGCTTTTTCAGTAATTCTAAATACTGTCTGCCATGCCTGCCAGGCCAATAGCTGTATGGAACAATAGGTAAGAGGGTTAAAAAAGAAAGGAATTTTGGTAATGAGGCTTTACCAGCAGGAGATATGCACAAGGTTGATACTGAAATGTGCATATTTTCACATAAGTGCATTGATTTATCTTCTGCGGGTGTTCACAGAATTGAAACTTGGCAGGCATTCAAGCATGAGTGCATATTTATTGGTTAAATAAATGTGGAAATATACAAATTTCTGCTTCATTTTTCCACAAAACCCAAAATAAATATGGATAAATACAGACGGAAATGTCAAAAAAATAAATACCATAAAACCGGGAGCCCTATAAATAAACCATACTCCAACGGAGGGCCGAACACAATAAGAGGAAGGAAAGTCTTCAAACAAGACGCAAGTAAATGAGATTGACAAAAAGTCAAGCAGCGATATGCAGAGGGCTTACTCTAAGCCCACTGTCAATACAGGTATTGTTTACGATAGGTCTTTCAACAGCAGGTCATGGGACTGAAAAACAAGAGGTGTAGCTTTTACAGTGCAGGCCGCCCAGGCTTGTAATACCTTGCCAGTGACACTTAGTAAAGAACTCAAGGCCTACCTATTTGAAATATTTGCATAGTTAGGTCATAAGGTGCCCCTGAAGACGCCAAGAAGCCCCAGAGGGCAATCCTGTGCCCTGTGAGAGCAATTCAACATAACCTAAATTAAAAGCTCTCTGAGGTAAAATAAGTAAATATGCTATGTCAATTTAGGAGGGCTCCGGTGTAAATAATTTTATTACATTGTGGCAACGTAAGAGGGCTCCAGAGTAAAATATTTAAATACATTGCGACAACATGGGAGGGCTCCAGGGTAAAATATCAAAATTCATTGGAACATCCTGCCCCACCTGCTCTGAACCATAGAGTCTCTCTATAGCCGTGCTTGGATGGGGATTAAAGTTGGAAACGGCTCTCTTGTGTCAAGAAGTATTTTTACACGTCCAGGTTTGAAGCAGGGATGTGTGCTGGCACCATATCTTTTCAATCACTGTATTGCCGACTTCTTCCCAGCCCTTGATGCAACAAATGGTCATGACTCCTGCCTTAGAAATTTTGCACTGAACCACTTCCTCTGTGCAAATGAGGTGGTCTTGTGCAGCCAAACCAAAGTAGGCCAGCCAAGGCTGATAAACACGCCGCAACTGCACGCCGCGCAAAATGACTTGGTCGTCCACAAAAATAAAATGACGGTCAGCAAGGCAGTCAAAAAGAATGTATCATGGCACCTATGTACGCTCACTCTGGATACAGTAAAAGAATATAAGTACCTAGGAGTTTTGCCGGATAATAAGGGAACTTTCAAGCAGTAGCTTCGAGCAATTACTAATAAGAGTAGCGCCTTAAACACGGGCTTCAATGCCTTATATAAAAGGTTGAAGGGCCCAATACTCGATCCATTACTGAGGGTAATGGCGGCAAAGGTTCTGCCATCCTTAACCTATGGCAGTGAGGCCCTTCACGGCTGAGATGCTGTCCTGCTGGACAAACCTTAAGTAAAGGTATACTGGCGAGGCCTTGGCTGATCCCAGAGCTCCTCCCCCTACCAGGTTCACCTGGAGTTTGGTCTTTTGAGGCAATCGATTAGTAGACAGGGTGCAACTGTCAAGTGCTGCTTCAAGCTAAAACGCTCCAATGCTAAACTTGAAATCACATTCTGTGGTTGTCCTACAACACGGAGAGATCTAACAGCAACAGTTTTAAAGAGTATTTACACCAATCTTTAGTAAACTTACAAATTGGTAATCTATGGGAGCTGCCAGTTACATATGATGTCAAACTCTCCATACTCGAGGACAAAGACGTGCTTGTAAAAAGATTCCATACTTCGATGGTGATTAACATCTACTCCCAGTTGAAGTGGGCAGAATACTTGGCTAGTACATATCCCCTACATCTAAAATTTAAGCTGCTTCAGGCTCGCCAGGGCTCCATTCGACCCTGGCGGAAAAACCGGTTTGGCAGTGCACTGGGTATAGGGGCTGTCATCTGTAAGGCTCAAGCACGGAAGATCTTTCCAACCTTATATGCATCTGTCCTGAAATGGCCACTGACAGGACTCGTCTGCTTAAAAGCACACTGGAAAACAACCAGATCCGCACATGCAGGCAGGTCGTCATAGCCTTCCTACATCCCAATGACCCCATACTGAATTGTCGATTTGCAAAATACCTGATCAGATTAGAACAAAAAATAAGCAAGCAAGAAAATGGGTGGAGAATGGCTCAGCGGCCCAGTGACAATTAGAGGACAAAAATTCTGTTCCTAAACAAGGGGCTAATCTGCTAGTCAGGGAGAGGACTCCTATCACCCCATCAGGTCAACCTGGCTTCTCAGGACTCTATAAGACCCCTTTATGAAGCTGGCGTACTTACGCTTACGTTGATATTAAGCGGTTATTTACAGGATAAAAACTCAGTTCCTGCTCCAGGGGTAAGGTTGCCAGCAGGGAGAGCATTCATACCACACCCTCAGGCTATCCTAGCGCCATGTGACTTTACAAGAGCACTTTATAAAGCTGGTGACTTTATTAATCTGCTGAGCCAGCTTGTTGAGAACAAACATCTCTGTTCCTGCTCCAGGGTCCCGGCTGCCAGTCAGGGATAGGACTCATCCACACCCTCAGACTATTCTGACTCCACATGACTTCATGGGAACTTTACAAAGCTGGTGTATTTGCGGTCATGACGATATTAATTTGCTCAGCTGGCTGTGTTTAGAGACACCTTGAAATCTTTTTTTATTGGTAGCAGTCTCCATTTAAACTGACTTTTTTTTTAACTTGAATGTTTTGTACATAGTTATTGATTAACTGATGCAAATAAAGTTTCCTTAGTTACTTTAAAAAATGCATTGTGACAATTTAGACGGGCTCCAGTGTAAAAATATTTAAATACATTGTAACAAGTAGGAGGAAGCCAGGGTAAAATATTTAAATACAGTGTGACGATTTAAGAGGCCTCCAGGGTAACATTTTTAAATACATTGTGACAACTTAGGCGGGCCCCAGGGCGAAATAACTAAACTCTGATAATTTAGGAGTGCTCCAAAAGAAAATAATGAAGCAGGCTGGGACAACGTAAGTTCTCTCCAAGATAAAGTAATCAAGGGTTTATCAGATTCAGCGTAAAGCGCGCTGTGAATAGAGCAAGGCGCTACAGTCCGAGCTCCTGTTGCGACAGTCGTGATCTTGATAGTTTATCGTGACAGAAGCACTGGTTAGGACTCGTGTTTTTTAGGTCTCGGCCTGCACCAGCGCTTGCGCTGGTCTGGCCGAGAGTTTTAGTAAGCGGGTTTTGGAAGTGCAAACACTGGCTTTCGGCTGGCGACCAGCTTGAGTTCACGATGGCGTGCACGCGCAGCTGGCATCTGGGTTTCCTATCTCTTCCTCATTTCCTCGTCATGGCTCATTAACTCTCTGGACTCTGATGTTTCAATCGCAGCAGCAGCTCACATTACCAACTGAGGGCCCTGGACTACAGTCACATGAAAAACAGCGATTAGCATTGAAATGCAAGCTTTTTTTTGTCTAGTTAGAAATATTGCTTCGGTGGGTTGATTTCACCTTATATCGCTATTTGTTTTATATTGGGAGTCACAGCCTAATTACCAGTATTTTTGTCTCACTCCGTTTTTTTAAATAATATTTATTTGCGCAAAGCACAAAGCTATATTTAAGGTTACTTTTTCCGCGTCACTTCTTCACTCTATTTAAACTCCACACCCCCACTCTTATTGTCTCTCTCCTTCTCTCTCTCCCCTCTCTAATTCTCTCTCTACTTAATTAACTCTCCCCTCTCTCTATCTTTTTTAGCCTTTCATTCTCTCTCACCCCTTTGCCTGTTTCTCTTTCAAACTCCTTCATTCACTCTCTCTCCCCTTCTTTCTCTCTCTCTATCCCGCTCCACTCTTTATTCTATGCACACCCTTTCTCTCTCTTTCTCTCTCACCACCCTCTCTAATTGGGCATTATATCTTCACTCTATCTCTCACTCGGCAACACCACAGCATCACTCCGCGCAACCACAGCATCAATCAGAGCCAGCACAGCATCAATCAGAGCCAGCACAGCATCACTCAGCACCAACACAGCATCACTCAACGCCATCACAGCATCACTCAACGCCATCACAGCATCACTCACCGCCATCACAGCATCACTCACCGCCATCACAGCATCACTCACCGCCATCACAGCATCACTCACCGCCATCACAGCATCACTCACCGCCATCACAGCATCACTCACCGCCATCACAGCATCACTCAACGCCATCACAGCATCACTCACCGCCATCACAGCATCACTCAACGCCATCACAGCATCACTCAACGCCATCACAGCATCACTCAACGCCATCACAGCATCACTCAACGCCATCACAGCATCACTCAACGCCATCACAGCATCACTCAACGCCATCACAGCATCACTCAACGCCATCACAGCATCACTCAACGCCATCACAGCATCACTCAACGCCATCACAGCATCACTCAACGCCATCACAGCATCACTCAACGCCATCACAGCATCACTCAACGCCATCACAGCATCACTCAACGCCATCACAGCATCACTCAACGCCATCACAGCATCACTCAGTGGAACCACAGCATCACTCAGTGCAACCACAGCATCACTCAGCACAACCATAGCATCACTCAGCACAACCATAGCATTACTTAGCGCCACCACAGCATCACTCAGCGCCACCACAGCATCACTCAGCGCCACCACAGCATCACTCAGCGCCACCACAGCATCACTCAGCGCCACCACAGCATCACTCCGCGCCACCACAGCATCACTCAGCACCACCATAGCTTTACTCAGCGACACCACATCATCACTCAGGGCCAACACTGCATCACTCAGCACAACCACAGCATCACTTAGCGCCACAACAGCATCACTCAGCGCCACCACAGCATCACTCAGCGCCACCACAGCATCGCTCAGCGCCACCACAGCATCGCTCAGCGCCACCACAGCATCGCTCAGCGCCACCACTGCATCGCTCAGCGCCGCCACTGCATCGCTCAGCACCGCCACAGCATCGCTCAGCACCGCCACAGCATCGCTCAGGGCCGCCACAGCATCGCTCAGGGCCGCCACAGCATCGCTCAGGGCCGCCACAGCATCGCTCAGGGCCGCCACAGCATCGCTCAGGGCCGCCACAGCATCGCTCAGGGCCGCCACAGCATCGCTCAGGGCCGCCACAGCATCACTCGGCGCCGCCACAGCATCACTCAGCGCCAAGACAATATCACTCAGCACCACCACAGCATCACTCAGCGCCAAGACAATATCACTCAGCACCACCACAGCATCACTCAGCACCACAGCAGTATCACTCAGCAACACCTGAGTATCATTCAGCATCACCTCAGCATCGTCTCCGCAACAGTCACCACCACTACCACCTCAGCATCACTCAGCACCACCTCAGCCTGCTCTCGGAATCTGGCATCTGTTGATTCTCCCCTAGCGTCTGGCCGCTGCTAGTGTTATAATACAGGTACTAGTTCCCAACCTTCACCCTCCGATTGTTTATGCGCCCTCAAAAAAAAAGCTTTAACAAACAACCATTGCAATAGGCAGAAACAAGTTGCCAGCATTGCAAGAACAAAAGAAAACTGAGAATTTTTTATTGTAAATACTTTTTTAATATGGTCGTTCAGTTTTACATAATGCCTTCTTGGTCATATATAAAGTAACAAAAATGCTTCTGACACTTTTTTATTATAACTTTTCAGCATGCCGCACAGCAGCCACACTTCTCTACAGCACAGCTTGAAGACATTGGCAAAGTCAATAGCTCTGACTAAACACTTATAAGGCCCCAAAGGCGAGACCTATTGGCTATGCCAATGCTTGTTCCTTTGGCGGTGGAAGGGGTTATCTTGATGGCCACGAGTTGCATGTTCCTTCTTTCCGCCCCCCGGCAGGATGTGGTAAGCGCTAGAGGCATGTGGCTTCCGGCAGGGGCGGAAGAGAAATACCGCGCAGATGCGCGCACCCCTAAGGGAGTGGGGTCTCTGAGGCGCTACCCACAAATGTGCTTGATATCCCACTGCTAAGGGACCTTCTAAAGACTCACTTTGTGCTGTTACCCCTGACATGCCGCCATTTTGTGGTCTGGCCTCTTTTTAATCCTCCGCTGTGTTTTCTCAACACACATGTATCCAGCAGCCAGTACCCTCTGCATCTACGGCTAGTGAACCCCCAATTAAGTAACTTAAATGAGTTGTTTATGGGCCTCCTCTGTCTGCAGACAAATGCTCATGAATAGTATTGTTATGGAATTCCATGGCAGAGGGGTGTGGGTCGTGGGTTGAAAGGCACAGCTAAGGAATCATAGAAAGGGAAATGGTGATTAAAGAACAGGGGCGGCCGGCACGGATCGGGGTGGTGGGGGACGAGGGGGAATGTAAAAAATCAAAATAAATAAAACGTACCTTATCGCTGCCACATCTTTCCAGTCTCTCCTCCGCATCAGGACTCGGCCGGAACAGGAACCAGGAAGCACCCAGGCTCCTCTGACCAATCACAACGCTGCAATGCGTGGTTCAGCGCTCAGCCAGGAAATGGGGACCTGGGCATGTTCTTCTCCACGCAGGCTGTAATGCAGCCTGCGTGGAGAACATGCAAAGTGCGCATAATGTTTGGCCGGCCCGCGAGGGCCGACCAAGCATTCAAGCGCACTTGAAGTGGGCAAACCACTCCTCCCCTGCCCTGAGAGCAGAGCGGCCCAGCCCGCAAAGCAGCAGGAACAAATAAAATGATAATAACATTCAGTTATTATCATAATTTTATTTTTCCTTTAGTAACACTGCTTAAAAGCAGTGGGGCGACGCTCCTCCGCCTTAGCAGAGGAGCCGCCACTGCTAATGAAAGAGGATAACAAGAGGGAAAATAGAAAAAGTGTGCTTGAGAGAGAAAGGTAAGGGAGAAAATGGAGGATGAGAGACAAAAGATGGGTAGATAGAAAGAGGAAAGGAAGAAAAGGGGCAAAAGGAAGGAAGCATGAAAGGAACTAATGAAGAAAAGATGAAAGGAAAGGTGAAGGAATGAGGGAAGGGAGACAGGATGGATAGACGGAAGGAAGCATGAAAGGATGGATGAAAGAGTGGGAGGATGAATGGATGGAAGAATGAAGGACAGACACGTGGAAAGAGTTAAGTATGGACAGATGCATGGATATGTTGATTGACAGATGAATGATTGGATGGGTGGGTGGATTGGTGGATAGAAATGTGGAGGTGTGGACAGATGAATGGATGAAAAGGATGGGTGGATGGATAGAAAGATAGATGGGTGGATGGATAGATAGATAGATAGATAGATGAGTGAGGGGAACTTTCCTAAAGGCGGTCAGGTCTGCTCGCTTTGCATACTCATCCTGATTAGAGGTACAGTCCAAGTGGGCGGTAATTTAATTCCCTGATTACTCCCTGCTCGGCTTTTCACCCCTCCAGGAATCTTAGGAGCTCGTGCCTACCTCGTGCAGAACTCATGGGGTCCTGCTGACTCCAACTAGAACACGTGTCCCTCATTCACCACACATCCTGCTGCAATTAGGACTTGTAATCAGCAGCGCATGCTCTGCTCCATCCACTAAGGGGTGTCTCTGAGCCAGCAGGCCGGAAGTATCTCCTCTCAGTAAACGTCTGTGATCTTTAGTTCCATCTAATGCATGGCCTGCTTGGAGCTGTGTACCAGTTGTACATCTTATTCGTGGGTTTATAAAAAACCCGTTCCATCTATTACATATTCACATATCCCTTCTTATGCAACACTGTCTACTGTCCCCCTCCGGAAGAAGGATCTTCAGAATCTCTAGCAAAATTACATTTTGTCATTGATGTCCTCCCTTTCACCTGGAAGAAAGTTTTTTGTGGCTGTTTTTTGCAATCTGGCATCCTCTTGTGGCCAACTGTAGTGGTGCCTAAAGGCCTCCATGTAGTACCTGCCTTGTGACTATCAAAAACGGACTCAAAAACTCATTTTTCTTGGTTCATTTTTACTGTGCTTGCCCACTCACCTACTCCTGACAACTAGAAACTTTAGTCGAGTGGCAGCCATGGTGCAAACACATTGTCCCACCTTTTACATGAGAAAATCAGGATACCAGACGTATTAGACATTTTTCACTCTCCTCAGAGCGGAAGATAGATTTTCTGAAGCTCGAGCTCTGGGTCACAGGAGCCTCCAGAGAAAAGGCTACGGTCAGAGTGGGAATCCATCTGGAGTTTCCCAGGTCCATACCCGAGGTGCTCATCCATTCCAGGTTTCTTCTTTGCGTTTGAGGACTTATAAAACAGGTCTGCAAGTCCCAGAATGCAAAGCAAAATCCTGGACTGGATGAGCTACTCACAGATCACGCATAACCCATGGAAAGGCGGCCCCACTCCTGACCTGGGGGCTGCAGCATGCCAGATTATCTGGATATCCAAACGAGATACCATTACATACAAATAATAAATCTGGTTTATTCCAAAAGCATTTTTATGGAAATCAGTACAAATTCCCTAAGAATTCCCTAAGCTCCTTTAAGTTTTCTCATTCTCATGGGGTTCACCCAGGCAGAGTGATCCCCGAACCCCGTGATTCACCCTTAGCTCATTGCTGACCCGAGTCCTACTGATTTCATATTCTCCTTCCATTCCAGTCTATAGGATTTCTTTGAGGAGCTTTGGAGGGCTAGGAAGAGTCCAATTTAGGAAAAAACAAAGGATGGAAATTGGAATCATTTACAGAGTCAGTGGTTATCCTGAAAGTATGGCGCGGTTACTAACCGTGCGGACCGGGGCTGGGCTCCCCTGCGAGACCAGGTTCAGGGGTTACTCTTGATTCCCATTGGACGCCAGCCCCGGTCTGAGAGCCAGGGTTGGATCCACGAATGAGGTCCAGAGCAGATCCGATTGGCCGGCTCTCACCAGGTGTGCACCTCAGATGAGGACGCCTTGGTGCGCTCTCTCTCGAGGGCCATAGATGGATTCAGTGCTCAGCCAATGTCTACAACCACTGGCGAAGCTCAGAGACATGCTGCTCTTTTGGTCAGCTGTAATCAGAGCTTTCGTTGTTGGGCAGTCTTTGCTCCACCTCTCAACTGTTTTAACACGTTGTACTTTGGCCTTCCAAGCAACTAGGAGGTTACGAAGGGTATGGAACTGGGCCATTCGCATGGGTTTTGGCCTGAACGTGGAACAAAACTTTCCTGACCAGAATATCCATTCACAGACCTTTGGTGGGCGATCAGATTCACTTGACCTAACCCCGTTATTTTGTAGTGGTTCATTTATGTCTGTAGTTGCCGGTGGTGAGCACCGGTACTCATTTCTGGAGTCTTGACAATACGCAATCGTGGTATAATGCAGACCTGGCATTAAGCAGCACAGGTGGCAGACTGCCAAGAAAAGCTCTAGGCCCTGGCACGTGCTCGTTCACCAATTTCACCCTCTCATTCAGTTTGTGTGTTGTGCAGAAAGATGAACATTTTCCACCTTTGAAACTCCCTTCTGCAGGAAGAGCCTTTTCTGTCTGAGACCTTCTTGGACCCCCGGCCCATGGAGAACCATGCCAAGACACCTTCTTTAGGGAGTGAGTACCTTATCCCAGCAGTCACTATATGGTTACACCGCTGAAATCCTATGTAAAGTCAGATCTTAAGCAGTGTTGACTCTATTAGATCAGAAAGAACACACAAGATCAGGCCTTACTGCTCGCAGTCTTCACTGACTGTGGAAGGCACATGTCGCATGGTCCAAGTAGCCCACATGCCAAAGGGGCCTTAATCAGAACTGGTGCAAGCCTCTTCGCCCATCCACACGAGAACTCAATTACTATGATTAACCAGAAGCTATTGACAAAGTATCCTGATCCATGATCAGGCAGAGGTTTGCTCTCCCCAGAAATACTGAGAGGTAATACAGGCGTTATTGGTCTGTAGAATCGTCCAACATCTGCACATTGACGTTTCAGTTCACCTTCAGTGCAGGGAATGGACAAGTCCCAGCAACCACTGGACCAAAGACCCCCCCTAGAGCGCAAACCTTCATAATAGAGAATGGACCCGTCTCAATAATCACTGCCTCCATCTATTCCCTGCCTGGGGTGTAATACACATACACCTGTAACATATAGAATATACCACTCCAAGTAATCCCTGGCCACCTAATTTTTCTCTACCTAGGGGGAAACACACATGTGTACCTAGAGCACAGGGAGAGGACTTGAGCATAGACAATGGACCAGTCCTTGTAATAACCAGCCACCTAACTTTTCCCTGTCTGGCATGTAACACACGTGCACCGGAAGCACCAGGAATGGACCAGTCATAAGAATCAACGAGCCTCAGACCATATGCTGCCAGGCCATACATACCTCTCTGGTTTCAGATAAGCCTTTCTACTTCTCTTTTCCCTCCGGGCTCTTTGCCACAGCTGAGATTTATCAACCGTGGGAATTGCAGACTAAACAGGTGAGTGCCCCATTCTTAGGTCGAGCCTAGCGGCAGCTCGCATACACTGCTCGCTCTGCGAGACATGCTGTAGTAGGGTATGCTGTGGAAGTGCTGTTGAAGCCCCGCCCACTCTCCTCCCATATTTTTCATTGGCTGGTGTCATTGTCCTTGGTAAAAGCTGGCTTCCTATTAATTATGAGGCTTGTTAGTCCCGCCTTGAAACCGCCCTGTCTCCATTTGTTACCGCCCTGTCTCCATTTCTTACCGCCCATAAGGACTGGACCTTTTACTTCGCTCGTTACACGGCATGCTTTATCTAGTGGGTGAGCACTATTTAGTTTATTGACAATGGCGGCTGTATTGTTTTGTTGTATGTGCATGCTGAGCGTGCCGCCCGCTTTAGGGACACCGCGCTCAGTTTACATAACTTTAATTAAAACATTTAAAACGAGCGACATCTGAATTAGGGGAAGTTCAGAAAGTAAACTTCCAACACACTCACATTTCATACTCATCCAGTGAGGTTCTATGCATTTGTGCGAGTTTTGTAACATGTGTTTCTGGGTTCTTTTTGCCATTTTTGTGGCCCTTTACTGTCCAATTTATTTTAAAGCAGAGTCAAGTCAAGGGGATTTGTTCGTTTATAAAAGCGGAGGCACCACTCCGAAAGGGACGGACCTCAAAAGAAAGAATGCGGTTACTTCTTAGACAGAGAAAGAGTTTTAAAAGTGAATATATCATTCCATGTGCACAAGGTACGGCTCCCTGAGCAGCATAACTTTTGATTTTCCCTACATTCTAGAATGTAATTTGTTAAAATTGTAACCACTCTTGTTTGCAACCTTACTTAAAAATGTTTTTTCGATGTTATCCACAAATAATTAGAATCTGCGTCCAATTAAAACTGGAGTGGTTTCAGTGAGGTGAAAATATGTGTGCGTGTCACTGACATGAGCGCATGCGCACGTGCAATCTTTACATGGACACGTACAACAGTAAGCTCTGTGTGCCTTCAGTGTATGCAGCACAGTGGGGCATATACTGAACTGCGCGAGATGTGCTGCTGCATGACACATGCAAGTGTCTGGTAGGGGCACGGAATCTGATGACGTGAGATCCTGCGTTGATTTTCGGGTTCTTAGTGATGTACATTTGCCACTGCTTGGATACCATATATACATCTGAACCAGTTTCAGCATGTGAACAATTTGATTAGGAGAAATGTAAATGAAAGTTTACAAATGTCACAATCGGGGCCGTTTCTACCACTAGGCCGGACTAGGCGGCTGCCTAGGGCGGCAAAAGGTGGAGGGCGGCAAAAGTGAAGTTAAAAACATGAGAGTTCTTCTTTACTCTCTTCTCTGTCCTGACTTCGTTCTACTATGATCTACCAGGTAGGTAAGGTAGGTAGGGTACTGGTAGTAGGTGTAGCGCGCCGCGGGCGCAGGCCGCGGCTTACCTTCAAATTAGACCGTCACCGACTCACCGTCGACATCATCGTGACCAGGGTAACGTGAGGTCACGTCACGTCACGTTCGGCCGCGCCACGGCGTCCGCGGGGGCTGTGCCTATGCGCGCGGGCGCGGCCGCGCGCAGCCGGCAAGAAGAGGCAGGCAGAGCAGAGCAGAGAGAGTTACCACGGCGCTGCGGCCCGCCTGCAGGCCTATCAGGTACCGTACCGGGGTCCGGGGGGGAGGCGGCCGGGATGGGAACCGCCGGGTCGGCTGGCCACGGCAGGATCAAATCAAATGTAAAAAAAATATAGGGGGCTAATTATTTAAGGCCTGGTCAGGAACGCGCTGTACCATTGCCAAAAGGCAACAGTGCACCGTGCACGGCTTGAAGGTAGTCAACTGTGAACTGTAGAATATCTGTCACTGGTGGTCAAGGTGGTGGTGGGGCCCTGCGTCCTCCTGCTACTAAATAGAAGGCGCGGGTTTATTCGACCAGGTATTTTCTGTTAAAGTCGCTACTTTATAGGACGAACGATTTGTGGGGTCCAGTATCTGGCAGAGTGCGTTTGTTTCGTCAACTTGTTTTTATTTTTTAAATGTAGGTTTTTGTGTCCAATTAAAATTGTCCTTCGAATATATTTTATTACCGTTGCCACTAACGGGTTATGCTTAGAGTATTGAAGGTATTTTAATTTCGTCTCTTCATCTATAAACATGCGCTACTCCCGCCTTTGCCAGTTGGGTCAGAGAAAAAAAATAAAGATTTTTGTTTTGGTATTTTGGAAAGGCCAAGAGCTAAACGGGGACGCTAACTTCCTTTCGTATATTATTGCATCGTTGCTGATACCGGTTCTGTTATCAGCAGCGTTTTCAAATCGAGTCCTTTGTTGTAGTTTCGTTAATTCCTTTAAATTAGGGTCATTTTAAGGATTTTGGGGTCCTCGGACAAGAACTATGCTGAGGAGTGGGGGCTGTTCAGATCAACTTTGTATTACTACCTGCTTTATTCTAATTCAAGTAGCATGATACTAAACAATATTGCATTTTATGCGAAAGGTTGTGACGCAGTTATCTATACACGGGAACTACAAACGTCTCTTTCCCGGGGTGGGGGGTTTAAGGCTTGGAACGTGTGAATTGCCCATGTCTTTAAAATCCTCTGCTGTAACCTAAACAAATAATGTACTTCACGCACCCTCGTCCCCATGTTTTACTCAGAAGTACATAGGGGCTTGGAGCATGAAGGTAGTCAACTGTAAACTGTAGAATATCTGTCAGGTGGTCAAGGTGGTGGTGGAGCATGTAGAAGAAAGGCGTGGCAGGGACAAGGACAAGAGTGTGAGGAAGATGATTGGGAAGATTTGGAAAGAGCGAGTGCAGGTGGAATTATACGACGTTGTGGTAGAGTAAAGAATGTACCGTCGTATTTTACAGTATGCTTTAGGTGGTGACGTTCTAGGTGTTTAATGTTGAATGCAAGTTCTTTTATATCTAATGCATTAATTCTTGTACCCTGGATGACTGGGGGAGAGAGTGATGGTAGTAAAAGGGAGGGGGCGGCATTTTTCAATTCTCGCCTAGGGCGGCAAAACACCTAGAATCGGCCCTGGTCACAATGGTATGTATTCGTCCGTGTGGCAGGTGCATTCGATTCTATGTGTGGTGTACATGCATTAATGTTCTGATGCTGAAACGATGCTAATTTGGGGTGTGCAGAGTTACACATTTTTGCAAGAATTTTCACCCGCAGGTGACGCTTTGCAAAATTTACAAAACTTTGTAGCATTCACAAAATGAGAAGTCTGTAATTTTCTTGGGCCAAATATGCAAAGTCTGTTTATTTAAGACTTTATTAGAAAATAAATCCTTAAGCAATACAAAACGTGTTGCAATATAATCACAGAAAAAATCAATTTATCTGAATAATAAAAAAGTATGTGATTAAAGCAAAATGTAAACTTATGCCATTAAAATTGTTCTGTTAATTATATTACAATCTAAGTGAGGCATATGACAGCGACTAAGTATACATGTCATATTCCATGCTTAGTAATTCTATATAATGTACACACCTTCAAATTGCACTGCAAGATAAAACTGAATTTAGATCAATTTTGAAATCTCTAGAATATAAACTAAAGAGGCAGATTAACATCAAGTGTTAATTTTAGTTCTACAATCAATAAATTAATCTAGATGACTTAACTCGAACTTCTCCAACGAGCAGCTCGTGAGCTACTGGTATCTGTCCATCTACCTATATTGTAGCTCTCCTGTGCGTAGGCCAGCCTAGTAAATTAGACGCTTTTGCCTGGCTGAATTAATATATGTATAGCAAAATTGAAAAGTGTGTATTCGGGTCGAAAATATGTGTATTTCCAGAACCGCTAAACTGATGCTTTGCGAAATAGGATGAATGTCAAAAGATATTTAAAGCTGATATTGAGGTATAAATCATGTAGCACTTGGATAATTACTACTAACGTTACCTTGGTGCCAGGGGGCATTGCGGCTGGGGCTGTTCTATATTATAGGAAACAAATAAGAGAGGTAGGGTTTTATTTATATATATATATATTATAAATGATGAAGCATGTCACCAACTAGGTTGGTGAGTGAGGGGTCTTTTTAGAAAGGATTTTATTTCTTTGCGCATCCTCTGTGCTTAACGAACAGACTTCTCTATCCTTGAGGGTAATCTCCTTTGTTGTTTGTTTATCATTGCTGTTCTATATTACCCATGCAAGACATTCCAAATTGGCAAACCCTTTTTTAGGTCGAGCCTGGGCAGCGCATGTGCAGATCTGCGAGGCATGCTGTATTAGAGTATGGACTTGAAGCTTCGCCCACTCTCCGCCCATATTTTTCATTGGCTTGTGCCATTGTCCTTTGTAAAGGCTGGCTTCTGATTCGTTAATAGGCTTGTTAGTCTCTCCTTAGTACCGCCTTGTCTTCATTTGTAACCTCCCATGAGGACTGGCCCTTTTACTTCTGTTGTTACACCGTATGTCTTATTTCGTCTGTAAGCACTATTTTCTTTAATGAGTTTCTCCTATTGCAGGCACAACATGCTTTCCTGCAACATTCAGCGCGCCATGCGCGCTTACACTTTCCAAGCAGCCCGGGACAATGGCAGCCGCTTCTTTGAAGTGAAATAGGTCTCGCATTTACAAGAGTTTGAGCTATTGGCATTGTAAATAACAATGCCTTTTATTTATGTGTAAAACAGATACATAAAATGCATTGTCATTTACAATGCCAATAGCTTAAACTCTCGCAAATGCGAGACCTATTGCATTCATTGCAAATGCTTGGTTTTTTTTTTACTTGAACTACCCTCAATCCTGTGTTCAAGTGTCCAGACACAGCATCTTCTATGGTATCTATGTACCAAGATAATCTTAGTAATTAAGATAACACAGCCACTTTAGAGCTCTTAGTTTAGGCACTGAAATCACAGGATTGGGTGATGTGTGTGCACACTTGGGTGATGAGATTGTAATGGTATTGTGTGATAGACAAGAACATCACATTTAGGAAGATCATATGGGAGAGACAGGTTGTCAAGATGGCAGCTGTGCCAGAATCAGAGGTCACAGCCTCTGGACATGCTTACTTTCTGTGAACTTTTCTCCAAGACACGGCACCACACACAAAGCTGTGGAATCGAAGGCAAAGTGGGAATTGGGTGGTAGCTAAAAATGTGCTTTTAATGTTGCCAAGAATACCTTGACAGGTGATGCCACTTTCATATTTTCATCAGAGGAGAAGCCCATTCCTCAAATCCTATGCGGTGCATAAACAGTGCATGTCCTGACGCTGACAGCTTCTTTGCCTTTGCACCCTTGTCTGTAATAAGGATTCCAAAAGGACTTCTCATTTGCATGAAAGAACTCCCCCTTGTGTCAGTGCAAGATATGTGTTGTCCCTATACTATAAAAGGGGCGCTCAGTGTCTGCGGTCCCTTCTGTAATACCACAGTATCTTGGTGCACAAAAAGAGGGTGCACACACCTGGTGCATCCCCGAGGCGCTCTCTGTAATCTGGCTCCAGGTCTTTTTCCTGATCCACAAAAGAATCCTGAATCTACTTGTGTAGGTTTTTTGGGAATTCGCAAAAGTTTTCAAAAGTTTTTATGTGAAGGTGCAGCTGTCACAGTTTTCCCAAGAGCATTGCTGAAATCCTTTTATCAAAGGATGTTAACATGAACAAAGTACTTGTTCATATTTGTGTTCAGGTGAAAAACCCTAAGCAAGTGCTGATTTTTTTTTCTTTGTGGAAACATATTTCTTAGCACCCCATTAACTGTGGGTCTGTTCCCTGCCTATCCCCCTTTCTTGAAACAGAATTATCCCTGCTCTCAATGAAAGTACATCTCTGTTTCCCAAGTGGGTACTCAGCACTGCTGCACTTTGCGCGTAATCTTGACACAGCATAGGCCTTTGTCACGTATATATTAGTGCACCGCCACTGTGGGATGCCGGGTAGTATCAGGGCTAATTGCTTTTTATTTTTAGGTCGAGCCTGCTTGCTCTGCGGCATGCTGTATTAGGGCATGCACTGGAAGCTCTGCCCACTCTCCGCCCATATTTGTCATTGGCTTGTGTCATTGTCCTTCGTAAATGCTGACTTCTGTTTCGTAAGTAGGCTTGTTAGCCCCTCCCTGGTACCTCCTTGTCTTCATTTGTAACCCATGAGGACTGGCCCTTTTACTTCGTTTGTTACACGGTACGTGTTATATAGTCTGTAAGCACTATTTTCTTTAATTAGTTTCTCCTACTAGAGGCACGACATGCGCTGCTTCAGCTGGTTTTTAATGATGTTCCACAACATCGCAGTGTGCCGCACACTTTTAGTAATGTATTTAATTTAATTACAGCGCGGTTCGCTATATAGTGGCCGCACTTATTCACAGTAAAGCCGCCCGCACCACTCGCAGGACGGGACGTGTTTTAAAAAAAAATGTATTTACATGAAATCACAGCGGGCGCGTGTGTCCTGCAACTTAATGATTTTTTTGTGATGCTCGCCTCTACTGCCGACTTGTATGTCCCTTTTCTGTGTTAACCACCGCACAGCGAGGCTGGAGCTGTGAGCCGTAAAGGTGTAGGCACAACACATGATGGGTGCTTGAGGCGGATAGCCACTTCTATCTCCACCTTCAGTCTGGCCAGGTCCGGCAACCACCGAATTCATTTTGCACTGTGCTCATTATTGTATTGTGTGAAATGCTTTGCCGTTGATGAGGCCTAAGGGGTGGCCCAACGCCATAATGAGTAATAAAAATGTGGAGAGTAGAAACTGAGCCTTTGGCGGCATTTGGTGACCAGATGTCCCCCTTTATTTCCCAGCGCCACAACTCCAGATTTCACGGGGATCGGTTTGGAAAAGAAAGGCAGCGTTAATAACACAAGCATTTGCAATGCAATCGGTCTCGCATTTGTGAGAGTTTAAGCTATTAGCATTGTAAATGACAATGCCTTTAATTTATGTTTTAAAAACCAAAACATAAATAAAAGGCAGTGTCATTTACAATGCCAATAACTCAAACTCGCGTAAATGCGAGACCTATTGCATTGCAAATGCTTGTTATATTGGTTACTGATTAAACAAGGCAGAAGACCCGCATGTTGCACTGTGTGCGCTATTTTGCACGCACTGGTAACATCGGTTATTACCTAACCGCTCTTGTGCAAAGGGATTCAATATGACTGGTTGTTCACCTCCTAATTTTATTTATTTATTTGTGATGTCAACTGTACATTATAATAATGTTTATGGTTTTTATTGACTAATGAACGACTATTACTGCTACAGCGTGGGTACTCGTAGAAAGTGTTTTATGTGAATAATAGTTTTGCAAAGTAAAACCACCTTTTGCGAAGGTCATAAGAGGTTACGCATTCGGTTTGCATATGTAAATTAAACTTACGCACACAGATAGCTCTGTGAATCAGGCTGTCAATGCACTGCTCTCTGTTCTCAGCCACAGGGTGGGGTTCCCCACAACCTCGCGAGGTCGGCTCGAGGCAAAGGCCCCATGTGTTTTTAGATCTCGCCTAGCGACGCAGCGCATGCGATGCTCGCCTTGGCGACATTTGTTGTCGTCGGTTTGTCGGCGGAAGGGGGACAGGAGATGTGCACGCGTGGACAGCATGGACAGCAGATGTGCACGCGTACGGCTTGCAGCGTTCGCACAACGCGCGCATGGCGTGCTTTCGCTTCGCTCCCTCCCTGTCTCCATCAGGATGTGCACGCGTGGACAGCAGATGTGTGCGCGTATGCTTTCGCTTTCCCTCTTGCTCGCACCCTCCCTGCCTCCATCAGGCCCCTTCTGTTGGGGGCGCTTCCATTCCTCCCCCCACAGCACCTGCAATTCCCGCGGACCTCGGAGCTGGCCTGTGTCCCTCCCTCCCTCCCCCGGCCTTGCTGCCCCCATGCTGCGCGCCTCATGCTGACTCACCCTGGGAAATGGGTATCCTCGGCATCATGAGTCCCTGGCTTCGCAACTTGGCACGGCCGAGATTAGAACTCGGGAGTCGTAGTTAACATATCATAAATGTGTCACTTTATTTAATATTCCAATAATGTCTGCACCCTGTAAACAACAATAATAACACCACTTATATAGCGCATTGTACCATTTTTCTGATCTTAGTGTGCTGTTAGGTGTATTTTTCTTATGAAGGCGGGAGCCGACATGGAGTTTCCTTCAGAAGTGTTGGGCCCTGGAACAGGGTTTCACGTTTCGTAGACACACCTCTCTCGGGCGCGTGCGACCGGCAGGTGCTGATCTCCACGCGGCAGACGGGATTTGTGGGCAGCGGCCTGGATTCCGCGGTCACGTCAGTCTAACACGCAGCTAGATGGTTCAATATATTATTCACCAGCGCCTTTCATCCTGATGTATTCGATTTTAATTGGTAAGGCGAGAATGCAATGAGCAGAGGGGGCTGTCTTCTCCACTCCAGCGCCCACCATGACACAGACAGGCAAGAACTGCAAATTTAACTTAAGAAACCACAGTGGATAAATGTAACCATATATTCGAGGATCTAGGTGATGGCTCCTCCCCAGGCGGGAAAATACCAGCACTTGGTGCATCTCATAATTTTATTAGTTCCATCTGCTCCTTCCAATAGATGTAAATACTATTCCCAAATACTGTTTTTTAGGAAAAACGTTGATGCAAGACTGAATGCCAGTATCTGTTGTCCATTGTACACTTTGAGAGATTTTCAGGTAATTTCCTGTCTGCATTTGATTACATGAATGTGCCACGCACAATAAATCAACACAGCAGACCTTCTGGCATCCGTTTGCCCTTCCTTCATCCAGCTATGCTTTGTGTGGCTTGGACCCTCTTGCCCGCCATTGTTGGGGCCTGATAATGTGTGGCCCACTGAAAACGGAGCAAAACTTGGACTTTAGTTCTTAGTTTGACAACAAAGGGTCAGAGGTAGCATTTCCTTGACCCAGTCATAATAATTGAGGCATTGCCGCCATGCCAGTGCTCTCATAAGAACTAGTAAACCATGCCATCCTATTTCTGTGTTTAGGACAATCTTAAAGTCCCTCCCTGCTTGTTGGTGTCCTGGCGAGGTAACGCTGCAGTTTTCTTGAAAAAATCACACTAAGTTGGGGGATATGTTTTTAAATGTTATATCTTGCTTTATTACACTTTGGGTGTATTAGGCGGAGCAGCTAGCTGGGATGATTGCGCAACCCTGGCCTAGCTGAGCTGTTTGCACTCCACGCTCATGTGCTGAGCTGAGATTGGGAGCAGTCAAGAGATCGGCTCATCAGCGTTCTGAGGACTGTGGGCATCGGTCTCCACCAGTGGCGGCTGGTGACATTTGAAAGTGGTGAGGCGTAAAACAATTATCGTACTGCACTGCGGCGAGCGAGTGTAGCGAGCGAGGCCGAACCTCCCCCCGAGAAAATTTTGAAAAAAGAGTGGGCAAATGGTGCATTTTCAAGCAAATTTGAGAAAGCAGGAAGGTTGAGCAGCACTCCTGCTAGGCTTAATACATTCAATTTGTTCGCAATCACAGTACAGACATTTGCCTGGTTCCTTATGGCACAGGAACAACGATGGGCTTTGTGTCCTGGCACATTGTAAAACGTATTTTATTTTATTTACCTTAGCACACAATACTAGATGGTCAATAAATGGCAGTGCGAGCTAAACAAATATAAATCACTTAAAATTCGGCAAAAAGCGCTTCTGCACCTGCAGGCTTCATGGCGCTGGTTTTAATCTGTGTTTAAACTACAGGGTCTCTAGAAGCACTGCATTTCACAACACGTTTGTGTTTTAGATCTGAAACGGAAGTGAACATTTCATATTCCAAAATGTAGATTTTACTTCGAAAATCAGAGAGCGCTTGCAAGCACGGCTGTCATGGTTAGTTCATATTTATTTGTTGGAAACAGGGGGGCCTTAAGGTTGATCACACATTACAGGGTAGCAGACTATAGCTTCGAAGTTTCATAAGCTATTGTTCGTTTCCAAAGATAAAATGGGCTACCATTGTGTCCGGTATGACTTGACATGGGAGCATCAGTCAGCTACCTGTCGCATGGCAGTTCCAGTGTACAAGTGAATACTGAGCGTGTCTTTTTTTGCCAGTAGTTTATCTGTCTCGATCTTGGCCTAACTCTTTACAGAAGATGAAGAGCCAGGTCGAACCCCAGTCTCCCCAAGGAGTGGCCTCATTGGTCCAAATCAAACAGAATGATTGCAAAGAACAGCTTGTGGCATTAATTGTGGTTTTTAGTGACATGGGAATGGGTTTATGCAGCACACACCATGTCCCTTAATCCCAAAGGGCAGAACCTATAGACAGGGCCACTGGAATTATGCTGCAGGGTTCGATCAAATTATGCGGCAAGAAAGGGCAGGTTATACGGCACGTCACTGCACATCTTGTGGTAGTATTACTTCATTGTTTCATAACTGTGGCTCATTTTAACACTGTATGGGTGGGCGATTGTTTGACCTTGTTAATACTAGTTCAACACTCAAATACAGCAATAAGCAACTGAGATGTGAATGGTCAACCTTTGCAAAGGGTCTCCCATTGCGCAGGTAAAACGAGTGGCAATGAGTTAAGGAACTTTTGGTCCGTTCGTGTAAGAAATACATATACTTTTTAAAATCTTCAGATTATGCAGAAAATGATGGATTACGTGGCAAATGCGGCAAATCCTTACTTATGCAGAAAACACAGCGGCTGCAGTCACACAATTCCAATGCACTGCCTACAGAATGCAATATACGCACACCGGTATGCATGAGTGCAGTGCATAATTTAGCAGAGAGGTGTTCACAAAGTAAAGGAAGTGAGTATCTATTCTCAGACCTGGAGGTGACTGATGCCTGGCTAATCTCGGGAAATGTCTGCGCTTACCCACACCCTAGTATAGGTTATTTGTTAACTCGATGACACATAACAGCTTGCGCCATAAAAAAAATATAAAACCAACATATCGGCGTGTCTTCTGAGTGCTAGGCTGCACGCAGAATCTGTATTGTGGTCAGTGGCCTCAAGATCACACTGCACCTCCACACAGCTAACACAGAAGCATTGTATCACGTTGGTTGGCCGCATGCAGACAGACACCATCTCTCCACAGCAACTTTTATGTAAAACCACGAACGTCACCCTATGGAACATTAATTTCCTACCATTGCAACTCCAAAGCTATCAAGTTGTCCCAGGGTACTGTAATACTCACATCTGCACAGCAATACGAATCTCAGTTGCAGTGCAAGCGCTCACACAGCTGATGTGCTGAAGGGCACGCAGCTCCATAAATTGTAGGCGTGCACATTAATAAAACATTAATAAAACACCAGTGCCATCTGCATGACAACCACATCCACAGAACATGGGCTTGAGCACCTTACAGCACTTTAATGTGCAGGCCTAAGCAGCACTAAACCACTCATGCTGCCAACAGGAAAGACACATTGAAAGTACTTTGGCAAAACGCATCATTGCACTGTATTGCCATCAACCCGACTCAAGTCAACCCCCCAGATCACCTGTAGCATAGACACAACACACAAACCACATAGACGTAAGAGCATCACCGCACCATAATGTGCTGGTCTGACACTTCTTAGCGACTCCGGTCATCCACAGGTTAAGAACTCCAACAACGCCTAGACTGTTCGGTGTCAAGGCACTGTAAGTGCAGACATGCGCAGTGTTTAACAATTCCTCTAATCTGTCGGGACACACCGCCCCCTGACTGTGTAGTTAGAAGTATCACACACGCTAACATTACCGTGTATTCGCTCCATGGCGGCTGCACAGCCTCGGTGGGGTGCGTGAATTTCCACCTGATCCGGTACAGCTTAAGAGTCTGTGGTGTCGACTCGCGTGTGGCACTGGCGCGGTGACACGTGAGGTCGTGACTCGGTGGCTGACGGACTGACTGCAATGGCCAATCACAGTGCGGCTGCTGCGGCAGTGCCACCCACCCACGCGTGGCACCCAATGTTATAATGCCTGCCCGCTCAGGCTCCGCGGTCACTCTGGCAATCCAGACGCTGCATTAGCAGCGCCAGGATTGGCTAGGGCACGGAGACGGCCCGCCCATTAGCGACCGGGGGCTGCTGCGCGAAGCAACACTCTGCCTCTCGGGTCCCGACTCCCCCCTCGCTCTCCAGGTCCAGGATGGTGTAGGAGGTGGCTGTAGTGCGCATGTTCGGGCTGGTCATAAAAATGACCAGCCCAAAATCGAGCATGCGCACTATTGCAGCTGCGCTTTAGTAAGCGCTGCAGTCGCCTGGCTGTCACTCAACCCTTCCTTGCTGCCGCAGCCAGCCCCGCCCCCACCTCCCTTCAGCGCTGATTGCCTGACTGTCTGCCGACTGCGAGCGGAGCGACGACGAGCGAGTAGTTTAGTCCTAATACTGTGTCTGTGTTATTTATGACTCAACTTACTCACTTGCGACTGTGAATGCCATGTGGCTAGTGGGGCTAGTGGGGCAACGCCCCAGCGCCCCCAATGGACGCACCGCCACTGGTCTCCACCCATTGAACAGCGCAGAGTTAACACAAGTGATTTTGGATGTGCTCAGCTGTGGGGGCAGTATTTGTGGTGTACCTAAGTTAGTTCTAATACATTTTTCCTGGCATCATGTAACAAGCATTTGCAATGCAATAGGTCTCGCATTTACGCGAGTTTGAGCTATTGGCATTGTAAATGACAATGCATTTTATTTATGTTTTGGTTTTTAAAACATAAATAAAAGGCATTGTCATTTACAATGCCAATAGCTTAAACTTGTGTAAATGCGAGACCTATTGCATTGCAAATGCTTGTTATCTGTGCTCATGTTTGTTGGGACATCACAGCACTGAGTCTGTAAGTTGTCAAGTGAGAAAAAACACAGTGTCTCTTGTTAGCTTGAGGATTCAAACGCGCTCTGCCGGGGTTAAGTGTCTGTGTGGCTGGGCGTCTTCCAAGCCGGCATGTTCTTACTGTCCGCATAGCCCTCCTCCTCGGTTCCCCCAACAACTGTAAACTGGGATCTTCACGAGCACTGGCAAAGCCAATAGGCCTTGGCCTGGCAAACTGGTGCGTTGGTTTCATTTTTTTTTTTTTTTGGACGTTTATGCCAACAAAAAATAAAAAGAAAGGAAATGCCGCAATCTAAATGTGGCGCCCATAGACTTGAAAAAATATTTTAAAATGAAAAAAATCTAATAATTGCTTTACTACCCTACCTCTGTTGATCCCACCATAGTGCTTTTCTTGCTACATATTTTTAAACAAGCCCTCATTGGTTCTGTGCAGCCCGTTGTTGAAGAAAGCATGGCTTAGGTGATGTGGAGAAGATACAACCCCTTGCACAAGCATCACATTCAGAGCTGGAAGTTGCCATGTTGGTAAAGGTGGGTGCTTGGAAGGTACTTTCTACGATGGTGTCAGTCACTGCTGCAGGATATGGGGAGGATGCCACATCTGAATCAGAAAGGTGGGTAGGTCTGGAGAAAGGCAATACCTCGTAACACAGCTAGCACCTAGACGTAACACAGCTAGCATCGAGACGTAACACAGCTAGCACCTAGACATAACACAGCTAGCACCGAGACGTAACACAGCTAGACACCTAGACGTAACACAGCTAGCACCTAGACGTAACACAGCTAGCACCGAGACGTAACACAGCTAGCATCGAGACGTAACACAGCTAGCATCGAGACGTAACACAGCTAGCACCTAGACGTAACACAGCTAGCACCTAGACGTAACACAGCTAGCACCTAGACGGAACACAGCTAGCACCTAGACGGAACACAGCTAGCACCTAGACGGAACACAGCTAGCACCTAGACGGAACACAGCTAGCACCTAGACGGAACACAGCTAGCACCTAGACGGAACACAGCTAGCACCTAGACGGAACACAGCTAGCACCTAGACGGAACACAGCTAGCACCTAGACGGAACACAGCTAGCACCTAGACGGAACACAGCTAGCACCTAGACGGAACACAGCTTAACACAGCTAGCATCTAGACGTAACACAGCTAGCACCTAGACGTAACACAGCTAGCACCTAGACGTAACACAGCTAGCACCTAGACGTAACACAGCTAGCACCTAGACGGAACACAGCTAGCACCTAGACGGAACACAGCTAGCACCTAGACGGAACACAGCTAGCACCTAGACGGAACACAGCTAGCACCTAGACGGAACACAGCTAGCACCTAGACGGAACACAGCTAGCACCTAGACGGAACACAGCTTAACACAGCTAGCATCTAGACGTAACACAGCTAGCATCTAGACGTAACACAGCTAGCATCTAGACATAAAACAGCTAGCACCTAGACGGAACACAGCTAGCACCTAGACGGAACACAGCTAGCACCTAGACGGAACACAGCTAGCACCTAGACGGAACACAGCTAGCACCTAGACGGAACACAGCTAGCACCTAGACGGAACACAGCTAGCACCTAGACGGAACACAGCTAGCACCTAGACGGAACACAGCTAGCACCTAGACGGAACACAGCTAGCACCTAGACGTAACACAGCTAGCACCTAGACGTAACACAGCTAGCATCTAGACGTAACACAGCTAGCACCTAGACGTAACACAGCTAGCACCTAGACGTAACACAGCTAGCACCTAGACGTAACACAGCTAGCACCTAGACGTAACACAGCTAGCATCTAGACGTAACACAGCTAGCACCTAGACGTAACACAGCTAGCATCTAGACGTAAAACAGCTAGCACCGAGACGTAACACAGCTAGCACCTAGACGGAACACAGCTAGCACCTAGACGGAACACAGCTAGCACCTAGACGGAACACAGCTAGCACCTAGACGGAACACAGCTAGCACCTAGACGGAACACAGCTAGCACCTAGACGGAACACAGCTAGCACCTAGACGTAACACAGCTAGCACCTAGACGTAACACAGCTAGCATCTAGACGTAACACAGCTAGCACCTAGACGTAACACAGCTAGCATCTAGACATAAAACAGCTAGCACCTAGACGTAACACAGCTAGCACCTAGACGTAACACAGCTAGCACCTAGACGTAACACAGCTAGCACCTAGACGGAACACAGCTAGCACCTAGACGGAACACAGCTAGCACCTAGACGGAACACAGCTAGCACCTAGACGGAACACAGCTAGCACCTAGACGTAACACAGCTAGCACCTAGACGTAACACAGCTAGCACCTAGACGTAACACAGCTAGCACCTAGACGTAACACAGCTAGCATCTAGACGTAACACAGCTAGCACCTAGACGTAACACAGCTAGCACCTAGACGTAACACAGCTAGCACCTAGACGTAACACAGCTAGCACCTAGACATAGCACAGCTAGCACCTAGACGTAGCACAGCTAGCATTTAGACGTAACACAGCTAGCACCACACCTTGATTGCCGTGGGCTGCAGAAATCCTTGTCTGAGCCCTTGCTAGGAGTGTTGTCTTAATCACCATGGCTGCGTCTACCTTGGTGTCAGGCGCTTCTTCCAGGATGTTATCATTTCCAGGTCAGGTGAGAAAGCAGCATCCAGCATTTAACAGTTATATCTGGTGGGATCGTTACCGGAAGCGCCTCCCATGCAGATCCTGTCGGAGTGAACGAAGGCAGCGCCACCAATGATCCAACCCTGGCTGCCGACACATCCGCTGTTCCAGTTGAGTTCGGTGCAGTGTTGACCGGTTGCCTGAGCCGTCCTGCCATGGCTTCCCCCATGGATTTAAACTAATGCTAAGTACGTTGGCATTCATCGATTTAAACTTACTACATCCACATTTGTACGCTCATTTTGCTGTGAAAATGTTTCATGCACTTTAAATACACAGGGTCATCTCTACCTACACTACGCACCCTGTCCTGAGGATGGTCTCAATTATTAACTAAGACAGAGACCGAAACGCCGTCATGAGTTTAATTTCATTCGCTTCAAAACCGAAAAATCTCCGATCATCCATAATCTTCTCCAACTCTTAAATTGGATGATTGATTAATTCTTTCTTTCAAGAATGGACTAGGTACTCAAGGGTCTTTCTTCCAGATTTGTTTTCCTTAGTGGAGCTGTATGTACTGACTGCTGGAAACTGTATCCCTCATCTTGAAATTAATTTTGTTTCATTTCAATTGATGTTTATTTTGTATAATTTTACAGTCACGTGTTTTTCTAACTCACATGTGGCAAATGCTTCACACTTTTCTTCCTAACCAGTCGCTGTTCTGGTTGTTGCATACATCTCCGAAAGCTCGCCTCACTTCTGGCTCATAGTTTTTGCTGCTTTTCGGTCACTGGGTGCCTGCCTGGCACTCCTGTGCAGGTCACCACAATTCGGACCCACAGCTCCACCCTCGCCCTCATTCAAGTTTCAGCACCAAAATCTGAAGAAGTAGCCCAGTGCCGTATTAACATTATCTCATATTACTACCTCACCAAAAGACATCTGTTGGTACCAGACACGCGGTTAACAATTAACCACTCACTCGTTTCAAACAATGCTGCTACTTAGGTCAGTAGTTCTCAGTCTTTTGATCCCCACTGAATCTCTGCAGGAATCCGGGGGTCTGCGGCCTTGGCAATTCTATAATTTGGGCCTCAAAACAGTATACAACAAGCATTGAAAATGCAATAGGTCTCGCCTTTGATTAAGTTAAAGCCATTTGCTTTGCTAATGGTATTGTATAGCAAAGCAAATGGCTTTAACTTAATGAAAGGTGAGACCTATTGCATTTTTAATGCTTGTTTATCTTATGCAACTTATACCCACTGACAAAGCCAATAGTCCTGGATTGTTGTAGGTGTAACGTTACTTGTATTATATATCTAGATGCAATGTTAGAAGCAGCAAAATACCAGTGGGGCGGCACACTATGCTAAGCACAGATTTTTAGCTTAGGTGTTTTTAAGCCACGCCCTTAATAATATCGACCACGCCCCTTTGAGAGACCCCCCACCCAGTTTTTTATCCCACTTAAAGCCCTGTGAACAGGGAAATGTCACTTAAGCAAACTGAGAACTTGACAACTATGTTCTTTTATAAATCATGTTTTCCTGTGCTTTCGGTCAGTTATATTAACCGTAATGCCTTTGGACTATTACTCCCAGAATGCGTCCTTGGTGACCAATCGCTCTGGGTCTCCCTTAGAAATGAATACCCTCCATCCATTGGTCCAAACTAACCGTAGTTTGTAGTTTAGTGCGGAAATATTTGTTGACATAAAATAAACTTTAAAACTAACCCTGTAATATAGTTAAACCCTGTGAGCAGCCCATTCATCTCAATTTTATGTGGGAAATATGCACGCTCCCTGTGTGACCAGCACTTTTTAAAAGTGAAATCCTAATTGCTAACTGTCACCCGAAAATGAGCTTGGCAAATGAGCCCTGCCTGGCCGGTCAGGGCAGCCCGTGGTATTTTGGAAGGGGTAACGAGCAGGGGGTGGGGAAGTTGAGGCGGGCGGGGGAAGGAAGACGTGTTGAGAGGGGGAGGGAAGGAAGGACAAAGGTTAAAAGGGCGCGTGTGATTAGAAGCGGAAGATCAGGGTGAGCAGGAAGAAGCGGAGATGAGCATTTGAGGCAGGGGCACAACGAACACCCCCATGGTAGAAGGACGCGGATGAGAGCCATAAAGGGAGTCGTCATAGCCAGATTCGGGGGGGGGGGGGATATAGACAAGAGTGGAAGGAAGAAAGGTTGGGAATATTATACTGGAATGAGCAGATTGGTTTGCCCAAGTAAAGGAAACAAAGTGGTACAGTACCAGCCCTTCTCATTAGGACTGATATACTTAGAATACTACAGGGTTGCAGGGTTGCACTTCTCACTAGGGTTGCACTTTTCACCAGGGTTGCACTTCCCACCAGGGCTGCTATACTTGTAATGCTACAGGGTTGCACTTCTCACCAGGGTTGCACTTCCTATCGAGGCTATCCTTTGAATGGTACAGTACCAGCCCTTCTCACCAGGGTTGAACTTCTCACCAGGGCAGATATACTTTTAATGGGGCAATAATGGCACTTCTCGCCAGGTTTGCACTTGTCAGCAGGGCAGTTATACTTTTAATGGGGCAATACCGGCACTGCTCATCAGGTTTGCACTTCTCAGCAAGGCTGCAATACCTTTTAAGGGTCGGTACCGGCACTTCTCAGCAGGGCAGTTTATACGTGTAATGGGGCAGTACCGGCACTTCTCACCAGGGCTGCTATACATCTACCATTGTTTGGTCGTTGTGAGCACTTACTGGACTCCACCCCAGCCTTCCCCACGAATCCCCATGAATGACCTCCGGGGCCCTTTCGCTGTCGCTGCGGACCTCCTCCTCCTCAGGGTCCTCGCAGCCCTCCGGGGGGTCCCGCTCCACGACCCTCCCCACCTCCTCCAGGTCCAAGAGGTGGCTGACGCTGAAGTTCTTCCTGCTTTGCGGGGGGTCCAAGATGCGCAGGGCCTGGGGGCCACAGGGGGCCCCGGGAGCCTTCTCCAGGGTCAAGAAGTCCCGGTCCATGGCACCGGAGTCCCAGCCCTCCACTCCTATTCCGTCCTCACTTATCTCTCCTTCTCTCGCTTCCCCTCCCTATGTCACCCCCTCCTCCTCGTCCCCCCTCCTTTCACTCTTCTCCGCTTTTTTCTCTCACTTCCTAGTTTCCTTATCACCCCCTCCTTTTGTAATTCCTCTAACGGCTTTTTCTTTTTTCCTTTCTTTCTCCCTTGTCCCCCCCTCCCTCCTGCTTCCTCCTCCCTTCCGTCTCTCCCCCCCCCTCCGTTCCTCCTTTTTCGTGCTCACTCCAAGGCTTCACCGCCTCCTAGCCCCGCCCCCTCCCCCTCCCCTCAGTTCCACTCTCTTTCCTCAGTTCTTTATATCTTTGTTTCTCTTCCTCCTAAGATTGTTTTCCTTTCCTCTACTTTCTTCTTTCCCTACTACCGTTTCCTCCCTTCTCTCTTTCTTCCATCACTCTGTTTCTGCACTCTCTCACTCCAGAAATTTCCCCGGACCCTCTCCCCCCCTCCTTGGTACTGGTAGCTTTCTCTCCCTCACTGTCTCTCTCTCGCCCTATTTCTGTTCCGCCTTGCTGATGTCTTGAAGAAAACAAACTTTTTCTCCAATTTCTTTCTTCTGGGGACCCCCTATCTCTGCCCCCTCTTCCTCCTCCTCCTTCTCTTCTCTCTCTTCCAAAATTCTCCTCTGACTCTCGGCGTGTGGCAGTCCGGTGAGGCAGGGCCCGGTCTCTGCCCCTCTGAGTCCCAGCTCCTGCCTCCTCACAGGGGTGATGTGCTCTGAGGGTGTCTGGCGGCAGTAAGGCTCCAGAAACCGTGGGCCCAGACCCCTCTGAGTCCCGGCTCCTGCCTCCTCACAGGGGTGATGTGCTCTGAAGGTGTCTGGCGGCCCCTCTAAGTGCAGGATCCTGTCAGATGCAATGGGATTCTGGGTTGTCAGGCAGCCGTGAGGGTCCACGTGCCCTGAGTAAGTCCCTTTCAGTAGTTGGCAGAGCCGAAACTCTGCCCCTCTGAGTGAAGGGCCCTTCCCAGCCAGGAGCTGTGTGCCCACACGGTCTCAGGCAGCAGTGAGGGTCCCCATGCCCTGGGTACAGACTCCCGGGTGCCCCCTGCTGCGGGGGGTGCTCGGAGGGCCTCGGGCAGCACTGAAAGTACAGGGGTTCAAGATGTGGGGGGGAGGGGGTGCGGGAGAGGATATCAGAGCCAACACACTGCCCCTCTGCTCTGGGCGCAGACTTCCGAGCGCTAATGCTGCCAGGTGCCGATGTGCTCCGAGGGCTTCAGTGCGCAGTGTCCAGGGGGTCTGGGGGTGGAAGAGTCTCGGATTCCACTGGAGGGAGGGCCTGACCCTGCTTGACACCGACGACCACATGCAACACGGGAGGAAAACCACTCAAAACAGCACTTCTCACTTGAAAAAGAGATGGGCGTCAGCCTGGAGCAGCGGCTGCCCCCGCCAACCCAGCGCCTCGAGGGCAGGACCCCCACCCCTCCCAGGGGAGCCTGCCCCCGCACCCCACCATGAGTTAATTAGACTTCGGGCAGAGTTGAAGCCTTCAAGCCCCAGTCACCTCTGTCCCGCAGCTCCTGTAGCTGCTTCCCAGATGCCTGTCCAGGGGCAGGGGGGCCCAGGCGGCCGTGGGATTCTCTTTGAAGCCGGCTTTAAATGTTAGTACCAGGGCTGACGGGCGAGGGGTGGAAATAAAATGCTGCTTTTAGTGAAGGCCAGAACCCAGCGGCTCATTAAGGAGGGAGATTGAGTGGAAGCCCCCACGCCCACCGCCTCCACGAGATGTCACGAGAGGGGTCATTAAATTCTCTTCCCCATCAGCCCTGCAGGTCATGGCAGTCATCCTTTAGAAACCACTTAAAACACCAGAATGAGCCACACGACTCGCAGAGAACAAGCGCTCGCCATCTGTTTTCACTCAGCCGAGCGAGCTGCGCATGTGCGCAGCAACGCTAGGCGAGACCTAAAAATATATATACATCAAGCATATACACAAATTATGAAACATTTTATTAAATTCACAAACAAAAAAGTAAAACAATGAAATTCTAATTTTAATGGCAAGGTTGGAGCTTTTTAAAATCTGCTTTTATTTCTCAAAGGAGAAGCGATAAGCTGGATTCCAGAAGATGACTTTCTGCTTTGCTCCTAGTGCACGCTCTCTTTCTGTTGCCACATATCAGAGCTTCAAGTGAGGCCACCAGTCGTCCGGGCTGGATTCTTTTTGCTGTTCTTGCACTGGTCCCTAGAATCAGGCTGAGAATACCAACTTTATTTTTAGCCGCCAGTATGAAATACCATCGCATTTAAAATGTTTTACATTTTTCTTTTTCTGATATATATACTTTATCAATCTGCTAATACTATTTAATTTTCTAAGCAGTGGAGTCTTTACCTGCACAGTGTGACTCTTGTGCATCACCTAAACTCAGTGCTTCTTGTTCGCAACAAGTGTGTCACTCCTGATGCTCCCTCCGGGGGTGGATGCGGCTCTTGCTTATGTGGGACTTCATTGCTGTGGGTGGTCTTCCGTACATGCAAATGCAGAGAACTTACAAGCATGCACTGATTTTGTGACCACCCTGTGTCACCTCCATGCTGTGGCGCCATCGTAGGCTGCTTTGTCAACTCTATGCGGTGCCGCCATCTTAGACTGGTTTGTCAATTCTATGCGGTGCCGCCATCTTAGGCTGCTTTGTAAACTCTATGCGGTGCCGCCATCTTAGGCTGGTTTGTCAACTTTATGTGATGCCGCCATCTTAGGCTGCTTTGTCAATTTTATGCGGTGCCGCCATCTTAGGCTGCTTTGTCAACTCTATGCGGTGCCACCATCTTAGGCTGGTTTATCAATTCTATGCGGTGCCACCATCTTAGGCTGCTTTTTCAACTCTATGCGGTGCCGCCATCTTAGGCTGCTTTGTCAACTTTATGCGGTGCCGCCATCTTAGGCTACTTTGTCAATTCTATGCGGTGCCGCCATCTTAGGCTGCTTTGTCAACTCTATGCGGTGCCGCCATCTTAGGCTGCTTTGTCAACTCTATGCTGTGCTGCCATCGTAGGCTGCTTTGTCAACTTTATGTGGTGCCGCCATCTTAGGCTGCTTTGTCAACTTTATGTGGTGCCGCCATCTTAGGCTGCTTTGCAATTCTATGCGGTGCCGCCATCTTAGGCTGCATTGTCAATTCTATGCGGTGCCGCCATCGTAGGCTGCTTTGTCAACTCTATGCGGTGCCGCCATCTTAGGCTGCTTTGTCAACTCTATGCGGTGCTGCCATCGTAGGCTGCTTTGTCAACTTTATGTGGTGCCGCCATCTTAGGCTGCTTTGTCAACTTTATGTGGTGCCGCCATCTTAGGCTGCTTTGCAATTCTATGCGGTGCCGCCATCTTAGGCTGCATTGTCAACTCTATGCGGTGCCGCCATCTTAGGCTCCTTTGTCAACTCTATGCGGTGCCTCCATCTTAGGCTGCTTTGTCAACTCTATGCTGTGCTGCCATCGTAGGCTGCTTTGTCAACTCTATGTGGTGCCACCATCTTAGGCTGCTTTGTCAACTTTATGTGGTGCCGCCATCTTAGGCTGCTTTGTCAACTTTATGTGGTGCCGCCATCTTAGGCTCCTTTGTCAACTCTATGCGGTGCCTCCATCTTAGGCTGCTTTGTCAACTCTATGCTGTGCTGCCATCGTAGGCTGCTTTGTCAACTCTATGTGGTGCCGCCATCTTAGGCTGCTTTGTCAACTTTATGTGGTGCCGCCATCTTAGGCTGCTTTGTCAACTTTATGTGGTGCCGCCATCTTAGGCTGCTTTGCAATTCTATGCGGTGCCGCCATCTTAGGCTGCATTGTCAATTCTATGCGGTGCCGCCATCGTAGGCTGCTTTGTCAACTCTATGCGGTGCCGCCATCTTAGGCTCCTTTGTCAATTCTATGCGGTGCCGCCATCTTAGGCTGCTTTGTCAACTCTATGCGGTGCCGCCATCTTAGGCTGCTTTGTCAATTCTATGCGGTGCCGCCATCTTAGGCTGCTTTGTCAACTCTGTGCGGTGCCGCCATCTTAGGCTGCTTTGTCAACTCTATGTGGTGCCGCCATCTTAGGCTGCTTTGTCAACTCTATGCGGTGCCGCCATCTTGGTCTGCTTTGTCAGCTCTATGCGGTGCCGCCATCTTAGGGTGCTTTGTCAGCTCTATGCGGTGCCGCCATCTTAGGCTGCTTTGTCAGCTCTATGCGGTGCCGCCATCTTAGGCTGCTTTCCCAGCTCTATGCGGTGCGGCCATCGTAGGTTGCATTGTCAGCTCTATGCAGTGTCGCCATCTTAGGTTGCTTTCCCAGCTCTATGCGGTGCTGCCATTGTAGGTTGCATTGTCAACTCTATGCGGTGCCGCCACCTTAGGCTGAAAGTAGGTACTTTGTAACCAAACTTAGGAAACCGATTCATTTATTAGAAACTGGCAAAGTGAGTGCACTCCAAGGAGTACAAGGAAGAAGAAGCGGAGAGTCCAGTTCTATCATTATGATCCCGCATCCCCCCTGACCCTTGGCCCTGGACCTAGGCCAATGAAGTCTTACTTGAGAGGAAACAATCCCTTCTAGGGCAAAAGCACAGTCTTTACAAGCGGGGGAGTGGGTCAAAACAGGAGCGGTGATGTTAGGGTAATGGTGAGGTGAGGGGAAGGGTGTATGCAGGGATTCTGGGAGGCACAGAATGCACAGCTAGGTTAGATTAAGATCAGGGCATGTACTTTATGTGCAGTTTACATTACCCAGTACTCTTGTACCCTACACTTGCATAGCACCTGTACCCAAGTTTCTCTAGGGGCCTGTGTTGACTAGTACCGGACTAGGAAAGGACAAGATTTTGGAAAGCAGAGTTAACAATCACAAGAGGGTTCAAGGGGCGTGTTGCTGAAGGAGGTAGCATATGGAACGAGCAGTGGTGGGACCAGTGAGGAGAAGGTATGGTTAGGAGGCAGCAGGTAAGGGAGGGATTTTTAGAGATTTAGCAAGTAAGTAGGCAGGAGACAGGGTTATGAGCAGACCAAAGCAGAATTTTAAAGAGTAGAGGAATGGTTGAAGAGGTCCTGGAATTGGGATTGCCTGTGTGCTAACCAATGGCTGGAGTAATGGGACAGGCTCTGGCATGCTTTTCTGCCCAGCTTCTCCTTCACCAAAGTAAGCGGAAATCCTGGTCAGTGGTCCTGGTCAGTGGTGAATGGAGGCATTGCCTCCATTCATGCTGCTTCTGCAGCACTGCTGAGGACATGCTGTGAGGCCCTAGTACCCAAGAACTGCATCTCATTGGCTGTTTGCTTCCACCCATTCATTATAATACCAAAAACCTATTAAAGCTAAACTAAAAGAGCGCCCCCTCCTGACCAAGAAAGGAAGAATTCTCTTCTTTTGTGGTTTAATGATAATTTCAGGACGACCAAAAATGGTCATGCAGATGGTGCAATATTTGCCCTCTTTATGGACACACATACTGTGACGTGGGTGATCGCAGTTAAGCTGTGGCTTGTTTTCTCTAAAGTGTAAACATCTAAACACATTCGGTTTCATCATACCGGGCGGGGTGGGGGGGCACTGCTTGTATGGTATCTGGTGCTTTGTGGAGTAGGCAGAACAGCTTTCTGGTTCTGTTGAAGACCCCACAGTCCAGTCCACGAGGGAGTGCAGCCTTGTGCCCATCTGCATCCCATGTCTTTGTTGTGTTCTTGGCGGAAAGAGGGCAGGAAAGCATGTTAGCCATGCTGGCTGCTGATACCAATGTTTTTATTGCAGTGTGAGTTCCACTTTCCCAGAATTTGTGTCACTTGACCATGAGAACCTTCCTTGAAATTTCCTGTGCAGAAATTTGATCAGATGTGTGCATGTGTGTTATGGGATTTAAAGAAAATGCAAGCTAAGTTATCTCTCATTCTAAGATTGCAAGTTGTTAAGTCTAAGATTTCCATTTTCACCTTTGTTGAATTATAGATGGATGCTAACATGGACCGTGTGGCAGAGCTGGCTATCAAGGTGTGCATCGATCTCAAGATGGAGACGCAGCAAGTGTGCGTGAAAGCCGTGCAGCTCTTCAAGCAGGACGTGATCACCGCCTGCGTCAAGTCCTACCTCAGGCCCGTCGAGATATGTGGGCTGCTCGTGGGCAAGGACTGTGGCCACTGGGACATCTACTCAGACTGGAATGTCACCTTCCCGGATACTCCAAAGCCACCTGTGACACCCCCCAAGCCTCCGCAGCCTGGAGCCCCCACCAGCAGAGTGCTTTACCTCACTGACCTCCACTGGGATCGTCACTACATGCCCGGCAGCGATCCTGTCTGTAAGGATCCACTGTGCTGCCGGAACAAGACGCGCAAGAGTCACCACAGCGCTGGCTACTGGGGGGAGTACAGCAATTGTGATCTTCCACTGCATACCATCGAGAACCTGCTCCAGCAACTAGCCTCCTCACCGACGCTCTACGACAGCGTCTACTGGACTGGCGACATCCCTGCCCATAATGTTTGGGAGCAGACCCGCAGCGACCAACTCCTGGCCCTGAACACGGTCACCGGTCTGATCAGAAAGTACCTGGGTCACGTGCCCGTCTACCCTGCGGTGGGCAACCATGAGAGTGCTCCGGTCAACAGCTTCCCGCCACCATTCATCCATGGCAACATGTCCACGGCATGGCTGTACGAGGGGATGGCCGAGGCTTGGCATGACTGGCTTCCTGACGATGCTCTGCAGACACTCAGGTAACCACAGAGGACGTCTTTTTCAGAACGGAGTGGTCGGAAGACCTAGAAATGTGTGTATGCATTATTATATTAGCTGGTATAATGAGAGCCATCTTGCAGTGGGTGGGTAATAATGATGTGTGACTGTGTAGATGTCTGAAGGACCAAGTGTACGCAACATTAGTAGAGGCGGGTTGTCAGGAAGATGAGTCTCTACGTCACTTCAATGATTAGTACCAGGCATCCCATTAACGTTTTCATAGGGCCACCACTGCTCCATTTTTATTTGCTGCTCTTTCTGCAGCGCATGTGTTACCTCAATGTTATCAAATTAGAGCACGTGTGTCAGTCATTGCAATTGCATTGTGTGTTCACCTGCACACAGACAAAAATCAGACCCCTGCGCACTCCATGATGCTGTCTCTGTTTGTTGCGAGTCTGTTATAATCTCCTTCGGTGGTTTCACAATAGGACCAGGACAGAAGGACCAACAGAACATTATCCCAACAGGCCCTCTCTGGCGAACGACACAAATTCCCTCATCACACGTCTACAAACCTAAACACCTTGAGGGAGGAGGGAGGTTCTGCACCTGCTGCCCACTTTTTTGTCAGCACTTTGATACTTTGTATTGCAGGAGCATTGACTCCCCCTCCACAGCAGCAGGAGCAGTGACTTTACTCTCCCTATATAACACTCAGTCACAAATAACTCGGCCGCTGAGGCTAGGAGGATCGTGCCCATTGGCTAGTTTTTAACTTGGGGCCTCGAACCATCATATATTTAAAAGGGCAGAGGAAACCTAATGGTTTAGGAGACCATTACTGTAGGTCAGCGTCTTTTTATCCACCACAAGTATGGAGGCTACCTCAGGTGAGTCATGTGAGGGAGGGGCTTGCATGTTCAGCTGGAGCTGCCCCTCTATCTGTTAGCCACGCCTCCACTCCATGCCCTTCCTCTTGTTCAGACACTGGAGCCACTTGTCTGGCCCTGCCCAGCAGCCATTCACCCCTCGATATCCTTGTGTCTCCCTAGGTTGCCCCCTTTCAGACGCACCACCTGACCTCCTACATTAGCTGGTGCCCCCAGATGACTCGGCTGGTACCGCCATGCTGAGCCTATGCTACACGGGTTGGGGGGTGGGTCACGCGTTCTCTGCTGCAGCACCCCCTTTACTGATCTGCTAACAAAAGGTAAGGGTCATATGTGACTGTGATCAGACCCCACAAGTGACATCAGCACCATTTTGGGCTGGTGCAGTCACCCCTAAAGATGACACGAGCAGAGGGACCTCGATGTTCCATGTGCACATCCTCACAGCTGTGTGCGACACGTTCCATTAATGGCAAAGAAGATTCAAGGGTTTCGTGTGAACTGTGCGCAGCCCTGTGGCTGCTCAGAGCCCAGCGGCCGCCATCTTGGGCCGGTGGTGTCATCCCCTAGCATAGAACCCGCAGGCATGACTACCTGCATCTTCAGGGATGTTTAGTACGAATCACTGTATTACTCCTTAAACCCATAAACCTATTATTAACATTCCTGGACGGCACCACTCGATCGTGATCGACTTTCCCACCAATGGTTTTTCCGTGATTGCGACAGTGGGTGGGTTTGCTCCTTTACTAGTGCCTGGCCACAGTCCATCCCTCACACTTGTAATGTGTGACCCAGAAGTGAGCACAGGGCCTCAATATTGTGGTTAGTTTAAACACGAGCAAGCACCTTACCCTGTCACATCCTGACAACATGTGATGTAGGATACTAGGATACTGTTGTGCCTATCACAAAACAGCACCAACCTTAAGGACAGAGTGACACTACCAAACTTTGTGGATCATCAACACACCCTCCCCCATGCTAGACATCCGAAAACATTGTCTACCTCAGATCCGTATATCCTTTCACATAATGCCCGACTATCATCGCGTTCTGCCCCTTAACACACCCTCCCCCATGCTGGGCATCCAAAATACATGGTCTACCTCCGATCAATCAATGAATTAATCAGGGAATTGTAAGTGCGCTACTCACCCGTGAGGGTCTCAAGGCGCTGAGATCCTTATATCATTTGCATACTGCCCTACTAGCATCGAGTTCTGCCCCTAAATGGAAAGTAAAACTCTCCATGCTCTCAGGGTCAAGCTGCTGAAGGTCTGAACTTGCTCCAGGATGGGTGATTGATTACTATCAGTTGCCCCAGATGAATTTCACACCTTCTGATTTCATCCCTGTGCCCAGGCAAACATTCCTGACAGAAGGAGGTAGGGCGTCACGGATACATAACTCTACCCAAGCCTCCACCCTCTCTACTGCAGTCGTGTGCACAGGTCATCGGCATCTGCAAGGACCTGCAGCAACAAGGTGGTCACTTCCTGCCTACTGACCCCATGAGGGGCTTCAGGGTGAAAAGGACCAATGTATGTGATTCTAGAGAAAAACACATTTAAGGAAACCTATTCTGGAGGAACTTTGTCCACGAGCTGGTTTCCTCTATTAGTTGCAATCGCATGACATTCCCAGGATGTCGACTCCATCTTGGTGAATGATCTTCATGCCACTAAAAGACCCTACAGTTCTTTTTTTCAGGATCTCATAGATTCCTTGTTTCTCATTTACTTCCCTGTCTGCTGCCTTCTTTCCCATCGACTCTTCTTTGTCTGTTCCTCTCTTCATTGCTCTTCCTGTCCAGGGGCATCTGCTAACTACAATTTCACCCTCAACTGTGTTTTACCTTACACCTGCCCTTTACTCCTGCCTATACCTTGAACCACTACCCCACCAATGACCATAGTTTATTGACTCCTGCCTCTACACTTCCACCTTTAACCCTACTCCAACCTGTACCCCTGAACCACTAACTGTAGCCAAACCATTATACCTCGAGCCCGCTGTACCCCTGTACCACTAACCCTACCTTCACCAATATACATCTACCACTGCCTGAACCATAGTACCTACTGCCTGCACCCTTGCACTTCTACTCCTACTGCAGTACCCTGCATTAAACTTATTTCTAAACCTACATATACATGCATACCTCTACATGCCTGTATACAGGCACTGCTACACCCTCCCTGTATCCTAAAACCTCTGCACTACCTATTAGAATATGTATCCCTACCTGCACCATAATATATTTATCACTGCTCTTACACCTCTCCCAGTACCTATACCATAATACCTAGAACACTGCCTATACTCTTTTAATGCTGACTATCCCTTGTACCTCTTCTCCTATGTTTAATCTTATACCTCTTCCCTATCTGTACCCAGGTACCTCTACACACTCCCTGCACCTTAACACCTCCATCCCACCTCGTAGTATCCCTACGTATGCCATAATATATTTACCACCACACTTGGCACCTATACCTCTACCAGTACCTACAACTTAATGCCTCGACAACTGCCTATACTATTTAATGCTACCTCTATCCGAGTATCGCAACTCCTACATTTACTCCTATACCTCTTCCCCATCTATACCTTAGTACCGCTACCCCGTCAATCCAGTAGTAGTTTTACATTTACCTATATCGGAGAGGGACATTAATAACAATAATAACAAAGTAATTTGTAGAGCGCCTAGTTACTTCAAATGAAGTGTCTCAGCGCTGACATCTCACTACTAATGATACCGCATGCTGATAAAAGGAGATAATCAAACCGACCTAAACAGCCAGGTTGTTAGATTTTTGCAGAGTGATAATTATGGTTTTCTGTCTAATTTGAAGAGGAAGAGAGTTCCACAGCTTGGCTGCTAAAAAAGCTAAAAGAGCAACCGCCAATGCGAGCTCTCCTTACAGTGGGGATGCAAGCCAACCAATCCCTGTAGATCTTGAGTTCCTTGTGGGGGAACAGGGCTGGGAACAGGGGTGCAAGCAGCGAGGGCCCTTGGACGTAAAGACCTTGTAGCAATAGCACCGGGCCTTAGGACAGCCTTTTCTTCAGAGGTAGCCAATGCAATTTTGAGAGAACAGAACAGCCTGACCGCCTGACCGCCTGGCCCGTCTAGGAAGATTCAGCAGCAGACGGGCTGCTGCGTTCTGCTCACGAAGTCTCAGCAGACGAGACTGTGAGACTCCCAAGTACACACATTGCAGTAGTACAGCCTGAACGCAACTAAAGCCTGGACTACTGTCGAGGAGAAGATCGAGGATCTTTTTATGATATGTTAAGGATTTTCAAACAGTTCCACTCCAAGCACGTTGACAGCACTTTACAGGGACTGGACGGTCTGCCCATTGGAAGACTTGCCCCGCCCCCATGTGATCTCTGCGTCAGACCTCTGCCCTTGTGTTTCAGTGTGGGTCTGGGACTCTGTGGGCTCTCCCAAACCTTTGTTATGTTAAAGACCGTGATTACCTTCACTGAAGTTGTTCAGTCTCTCCTGAAATTGGTCTCTTTGTTTCGTCCAGGGAAGCCCACAGTATTGCTTCGAAAATAGAATTCTCTACCTTTCCCTTCGTGTTTTTTTTTTTTTATAGAAAATCTTCTTGGGTCAATTTAATTTAACACGTAACACTGTATTTATTTAGCACACTGTACTGATTTAGCTCCTCAAAAGATTAAAGACAAACATTAACCTCTGATGTAAAATAGAAGAGAGATACCAATTTAGTGGCTGAATTGTACAACGTGAAACCAGGAAACCCAGCATATATCCTGGCTTCCCCGCTTCACCAAATTGTGTGAGCTTTGGCAGTTCCCTTATTTGTCTCTGCCTCCTTTTCCTTCTTCCTCAAAGTAGAAATCCCAATAAAGTACATCAGTTCAGAATGTGGGTTGTACAACCTCCCCATGAACATAGTTTAATAGACCATAACGTTGCCCAATCTTTCATGACTGACTTGGCCTTACCTAGGGCGCGCCCAACAACTGACTTGACTCTCAGTTCCCAGATGGCGACAGGGGTGTGAATTTATCCAACAACATATTTTGAAGCTATCACGTCTAATAAATGCTACCATATGCATGGATAAAACCAAATGGACTATGATGAAACACTCCTGTATCTCTAGGACAGACGCTTTTAAAAATTTTTGAAGAATGGTAATCCTATTTCTGGGAAGCATTTTGATGGCTCAGCTCGTGTTATGGCTGTTCGAGCCAAGCCAGACTCTAGGCTCGGCTCTGGCTCTCCCTCCCTATTAATGAACCACCATATCTCTTCCCCTCCTCTTTTCATTAATCTCACACCTTTTCCTGCTCACTTTTTCTGTTGCCACGTTCTCGTCCCTCCTGTCTCCTTTCTCTTGTTGAATTCCTTCGATTTTGTTCAAGGGAAACGTTTTCCTCATATTAAAAATTCTCCTAAATGGAGTTTCCCCAGCATGGATAGTCACACTGATGTACTTCAGTTTGGAGTTTTACCGATATGTGCCCTAGTCAAAAATGTCACTCTCCGTTACGTCAATTTCATTTTCAACTACAAAGAAAGCAAAGGTTGGGCTAATAAATAACTTTACATGCATATGTTTAATTATTCACCCACTTAAAAATGCTCCCATTAGGAGCGAGAATTACCTATTACCATCATTTTCTTACCATCTTCCAGACCTAGCGGGTAAAATATTCCAGCTTCAGAATTTTATCTGCATCCCTTATGGCCCTTTGTCATCTGCCGAGGTGTTTTAGGGGTGGCTTGACAGTGCAGGTGTCTGTTATACCTATTGTTAGCAATTCTTTAAAATAGTCATAGAGTTGATTTTGGTTCCACAGGGGACTATTTACACTCTCACCTCATGCTATTGGCTGATTGGTGTAACATTCCACTTGCTGTGGAGTGCTTTCTTTACAATGCATGAAGGACTATTTTAAATCTCAAACATAAACTGAATAATCAATCATTAAATTATTTATCTCATAAATGCATTGTATGCAGAATGAAAACATTTTTTTTGTTTTCTTCTCCCAGTGAGGAAGACTTTTAAAAAATATTTTATTTGGAAAACCAGAATGCAAGCTGAACTATTGTCCGTACCCCTTGTTCCTCTTCGGGGTGCTTGTCTCGGCAATAGCACCTGAAATCCATTTAATGGGTCTCTGATCATCTGCATTGTAATGAATCGGGGACAAAAAAAGAATATCATTTGTAAAAGACAATAATGACCAAGGTTTCATTAGTTTCAAGAAATACCACAAAACGAGAAGTGATTTCTAAGAAACGGAAGTGCATGCTTGTCTGTGGTTTGTGATTCATTCCGTGGGTGGTATCACGTTCAGTCCTGCACGTGAGGCTATTGTAGAAATGCGCAAACAGTAAGCTAATAAGTGAAGCTGTTCTGGTAAAGCAAACTGAGGGACTGCCATCTTTCCTCTAGTCAGTGAACCCAGTGTACACATCAGCAAGAGGCGAATCTCATTATATCATTGTCTGGTCTGAAACTTGCACTGCGCTTGTCTCCGCATTCAACTTTTAAATGAACTTCAGGCCTTGCCCTCGACATGTTTCGACTTCAGAGCTGTGTATTCTGCATCAGGTACTAAACTTTTTTGCATCATGAATTTATTAGCACATAGTTTTTATTGTATAGGCACAATAACCCCAAGGCATGGGTATTTAAACCAAAAAGCAAAGTGATGTGTGGATTTAATGCGCGCCAGGCCTTGACAAGCAGACTTCTAGAGCTCATAAGCACCGGTTTTCGTTTGACACTAAACTCGTAATTTTTGTTCCTCAGGCTAGTGTGTGCTAAAATAGAAGTGGAAACTGAAAGCTAGTTGTAGAGGCAAATCACACACAACACTCTGAGGAAGGGATATGTTGATGACAGCACCACTAGATGTGTCAACGTAGCAGGTAGGCAAATATGGACCAAGAGGAAAAGATATAGAGCCAGATGTATGAAGCCATTTAGCAGATGCAAAGCCTGCGACTCCATAAATCACAGGATTTGCGACCACTAAATGGCTTTTTAAATGTTCTAAACAAATTTTGTGATTTGGTAAGGGCTCAAATCACAAAATAATTTACGACCACTAAATGACTTTTTTTTTTAATGTACTGAACTAATTTTGTGCTTTGATAAAGGCTTAAATCACAAAATGGGTTTAGAAATGCATAACAAATGGCAATTTGGAAGGGGTGTTTTTAGGCGTCCCTTTCAAATTGTGATTCGCAGTGCTATGTAGCAATGGTTTTCAACCCCAACTTTGGTTGGACACCATTGTAAGGTTGCCAACCCTTCAAAGCAGTCCATTCGGAAGGGGAGGGGGTCACCTATTTGCAAAGGGAGGGTATCCTCTTAGTGAGGGGTCCGCTTGAGTTTGTGTAAGAGTTGGCACAAGCCCAGGGAACCAGTATTAACTCTTAATCAAACTTTTAACAAATAAAAAAAAGTCAGCCTTGAGTCACATTACCATGACAATATTCATATTTTGGTTATGATGTCTATTCCTATTCAGATTTAGCAACAAAATTCTAAATGTTTTCACAACAGTTTTGAGTTGTAAAAATTGTTGAAGATTATAGGCCTCTTTTAAGTGTCTTTTGTGCGTTACAGTACAAAATAGCCAGCATCGCAGCCTCTTTAGCTATCATTAAAAGTAAATAAAACTAAAAACTAATTCAGATACACACTGTGCCACATCCAGTTGAATCTGTTGTAATTAGTTACTACTTAAATGAGACCCTCGGTGGAAAGGGACCTACAGACTGAACCTCTTATCAGTAAGGCTTGAACAGGGAGAGGGGGAGGGGGTGCACCATACATAGTCCAGGGATACGGGTCAGGAGGGGATCCCCTGAAAATATTCCCCTTTTTAGGACTACACCTGCAAACATTGGCTTTAGAGCACATCTTCATTTTTTAGATCTGACCTTAGGGTTCTCAACAGCCTCATTTTTACCAAATAAAATGACTACAAAAAATACCCACGTACATGGACCTCCATCAGCTCAGTTAATCCATTGGTCTGCGTAAGTGTAATTCACATTTTGCTTCTACCCTCCACAGGATACAGCATGGGGCAATGTGTCGACCCACTTCAGCCATTGGCTCTCTTACACTGTGAATGACGACATTTAGTCTGATCACATGTGCACAGTCAATTGAAAAAGAGTGCACGTCAGTACCAGGGCTGGTGTGCCTGGGCTGCTGAGCCATGTCTTTGTTTGCATATTTTTTATATGTTTTTTTTCTTGCAAATTGCATAATGCTTCCCAAGGCCAGACTTTGTGGCTTTGCCAGTGCTTGTTGTTAACTGTATTCAAAGGAAACACATGAGAATGTTTCTGAAAATCCACCATCAAATCCTCATTTGATACATGACAATCTAAAAGACTTTCCTTGTTAGGTATGTGGGTGACTGTGATAGGAGGTGTTTATAATAAAGGATCCATTTGGACCTCACACATGACTACCCGGTAGTAAATATTAGCTTCCAAGATTCTAATGCTACGCGAGCTTCAGAGTGTTTTCCCAAACTTCCCTTGAACCAAGTGATTTACTGTGTGTGTAATATAACTCTTCTATTTGCAGAGAGGCCGGGTTCTACACAGTGAGGCTACGGCCGGGCCTCCGCCTCGTATCCCTCAACATGAACTTCTGTTCGGAGGAGAATTTCTGGCTCAGCATCAACTCGACGGATCCTGCTGGCCAGCTCCAATGGTTGATTCAGGTCCTGCAGGCTTCAGAAGATGAGAAGGAGAAGGTAGGAAAGAAAACTTGTGTCGTGACTTTTTCATATATTGTCAGATAATACTTGAAAGTGTTCCTATTTGAAATGGTAAAACAACTGCTAAATCTCTCAAACAACACATTTCGGTCCTTGGCCATAGATGAACACTCCATCCTGGACACATCATACGTAGATTTGTGTGATTATATTAAGCTGCGTAGGCTTTCTAAGGCTTGTGAATGGAGGCGACTATTCTGAATGGGAGTTCTACACCAAAACATTTCTGCCTAATGAGTAGTTGGTATATATTTAACTAGGAGTCAACACCCAGAATGAGCTACGTCCCATGTTGGATCTGTGATAAAACCACAGAATCGTGCTCTTAGCTTTTGTGAGAGTATGATGTGGCAGACAATATATCCACACATAGCTGTTAGGAATATACTATAGCTTGAAGGAGCCAGTGATGAACCCTCAGCACAGGGGAGAAGTTGCCTTCTGCAAACCCCCATCAAGAGGTGGACTGCTAGCTTCTGGTCTCATTGTAGTCCTCTCACTGAAGAGAAGTCCCTGATGAAGACTCGTATCACAGCCTAGCTTGATTGAGCAGGTGCATTGACCATATCCACCCTCCAGTAGAAGGTGTGGGAGGGATCCTCTGGAAGGGTTTCTGGTTGCAGAAGCAAGATTCTATAGTTCTTTGTATCTAAGGTTTAAGGCATGGAATTGACCAACTAAGCCCCATGACACTGGCATGGGGCAACATACCCATTGCAGCACACCACAGGCCATCGAGCCAGAGTTCTGGATAGTCAGCACAAAGGACCCCCTGAGTCTCGGCTGCATTGAACTTCACTGTGCATTCATAGCTAGACAGCTGCCGCAGACACAGAATTCTGTTAAACTTGGTTCTCTTTGGCATTCAAAGAAAGGGACACTGAAGAAGTGACTAGTGAAGTCCACTCCAGAAGGATAAACTTTCTAAAATATAGGAGACAGTGAAGATCTCAAAGTCAACCCGAAACACTTGAATGGATTGTAAATCAAAATGAAAAGTAGCTTTTCTCCCAAAAATTGGGTATTTGTTTGGCAAACTGATATCAGAGTCTAACAATGTGAACATGGTAAACTGAATGTTAGAACCCTGTGGCTTTGTTTCCATTCCGTGGTGGCTTCGGCGGCTGCAAGTCTGATGCCACGCACCATGGGCTTCAGTCCAGATGCTTGAGGTAAAGTCGAAACCTACTAGAACACTGTACCATGTGTGCTCCAACCCTTCTTCGGTGCTGATTTCAAAGCTGAATTGGTGCAGCCCAGGGAGCCGACTCTGTCCAAAGATTCGGCAGAGGAAAGTGTAATCCACGTGGCAAATGAGAAGGTCAAGACTAATTTTAACACTAAAACATATTTTGATGATTTCCACATGATCTAAAGGATCACCGGCTTGCACGAGATTTTGGGTTCAGGTTCAGTCGCCTTGGCTATGGAGGATAAAGACTATGGCAGAATGGAGGAGGACTCTTCAGAGGCTAAACACATCCTTCCAACTTCCAGTACTGATGCTGGCCTTTACTTGGATTTAAAAAGTGCCAGTGGCCTGCACACTTCACCAGAAGGTGATATGTCCTACCCTTCTGGCCCTTCTTCGGAGGATGTTTCATCTTTTATGACAGTCGTTTGGATGGCGGCTGGAGTTCTGGAACTGACTTTACCTTCTGTGGAAGTAAATCTAACGTCCTGATGGAAATCCAACAACCTTCCATGGTAAGGGAAGAGCCCTTGCTCTTGGACCGTATCATGGCTGCATGAGAGACACCCTGTTGGAGTCTGACAGTCCATAGGCAGATTGATACATGTCCTAGGTTTCCTCTGAGTGAGTCACATTTTCTGTCCTCCCGTCTGTCACTGGAGAGTGCAGTTGTTCAAATATGGTCATCAAAACAGAATATCAATGCCTTTCCTACATCTCCCTCAGACAATGAATCCAAAAAACGTGATGATTTTGGTCTCATAGTTTTTTACCTCTGGCAGTTTGTGCCTACATATGGTTAATGCCACCTGTCTTTTAGACTGATACATTCTTGCTTATGGTAAGTGTTGAAACTTACAGTTTTAAACCTTCCAGACCATACGACTAAGCCATTCTCTGACCTGGTGAGTGATGGCCTGGATGCCTCTAAACAGTGTGGCCTTAAGTCTGAGGATACATTTGCTCTGCCTACTGCGTGAGCGTGCTTCGATGTGTTTCATTGGATTTTTGGGAGCTGTCCAGACTGCGTTTATGGCCCTTTGACAGTGAGTAGCTGTCCGATGAGAACTTCAACTCCTCCTTGCAATACTTCAAGAACCGCAGGTCTATGGCTCGTCCCTGCGTCTGGCCTCACCTAAACAGAAAGTCTACAAATAGAGTTGGAAGTTCTATGCTACAGCTGTGCATGCTTGTCAAAGGTAGTCCTCTCACCCGGTTCAGATGCCACAGCAACTATTTCTGAGCAAGGGTTGATCTAGGAGATGTCACCCAAATCAGACCTCACCCCCACCACCCTTTGCAGGTTCTGTTGCTTCCAATCCCCTTCCTGTGAGTGGCTCTCATGTTGCCACCCACCGGATCAAATAAATACAGAACGCTGGGTAATACAACTGGTCTGCAGAGGCTACGGCCTTCCTTTCCTATCCTACCTCCAGGTCCACATTTACTTCACAGCCTGCTCACCGGCTCACACCTCATTGCCCTGCTGGATAAAGAGGCCGAGCAGGTTATGCCTCTTAAGGAGCAGGGCATGGATTTTACTGATCCTTTCAGTTTGTCCACCCTTCACAATTCTCTCCCAGATAAGTTGGTTCCTCATACCTTTCAATCCTTACTACTCAAGGTGGTTTCAGAATTTGAAATGGGTCAGTCTGCTGCCCATCAATAATCCTTCCCTCCTGTGCACCTGACCAAGGAGGAATGTCTGCATAGACTGGACCCCAGGCATGCAGTGTCTTACTACATTGACTGCAAACAACATGACAGGGTTCATGACCAGGTCTTAACCATTTTGCTGAAGCTAAAAAGGACAAGGTGGTGATCAAATGCACCATTTCATGTTGGGTCGTACTGTGTATCAAGAGCTCCTATACCTTGGCCAAGGAAGATTCTCCGGAGGATATGCATGCTCATTCCACCACAGCCATGACTTCTTCTGCAGCTGTTTCAGAGCCATCATGGTTATAGACATTTGCCGGGCAGCTACATGGTCCTCCTTGTATACCTTTTCAAAGCACTACTTCCTCATGTTTCAGGCATGTAGTGATGGGTACTTGATGGTATCCGGTGAGAAATGACCAGAACAAATTGTGGGGCTTGCCCTGATAAACCCAGGGCTGATAAATGGTCTACAAATTGATGTTGTTCACCATACGAAATTCTGCACAGCCAGCCGGGAGATTAAGGTCTTTCATCTTATGAAGGTTGTCAAGGGCGGCTGTTGTGCTCCATGCGAAAGTCTGACTATGCCCAGTCCAGCATCTGTACGGATTCAAGGGAATTTAGGCAAGCATTTAGCGAAATGTTGTTTCATGATTTTGGAAAGAGGGGGTTAAAGAGTAATAGGCATGTAGTTTTTCAGGCCACCTTCTTGCAGGTCCACTTTTATCAGAATGAAGGTAATAGCACATTTCTTACAGAAGTCTGTTCTGGACTCATCATTGAAAGAGGCATTGATGGAATTGCCGATTGCATGTGCAAGTTGGGGGGAGAGCATGGCCTGTTTCAAACACCAGCTAATATCAATGGCAACTAATTTCAGATTGCACAGTTCGGGGGGTGTTATGGGAACGTCGAGGCTAGAGGATCTGATTTCCTCATTGCTGTTCTTGCAGCGCTTCTCTGGGTGTCTTCATCCCGACTGTTTTACATCTTAGTTGCTTCATCTCTCTGAGACCGATAATGCTTCACTTGATCCTTATTGTGGAACGCAGACTGCGCATGTGCATTAACGGTAATGCTGTGATATCTCCTCTCGCTCCAGGTCCACATCATTGGCCACATCCCTCCCGGCATCTGCCTCAAAAGCTGGAGTTGGAATTACTACCGCATTGTAAACAGGTGAGGCCGCAGGTGGTACAGTATCTGTTGAAGGTCAAAGCGGGAGGAAGGGAGGGGTGCAGGGAAGAGACACTCCATCTCAGCTGTTGTGAGGAAGAATGAGGAAAAGGATTCCGTGAGCGGAGGTGGCATGTGAGCATATGGAAAACAGAGGAACTACAAAGAGTAGGAGGAGGAGTTCACAGGTGGGCTTTGCTGTGGAGGGCAGAAATAAGTAGAGGGTTGAATGGAGGTCCTGGTCGTTGCCTAGCTGGAGGTCAATGTCAGAGGTAGATGGAGAGATAAATGGTGGTCCTAGGTGGTGGGCTTGGTGGACGGCTGGCTAGGCCATGGGCTTGGTGTTGAACTATGTGTAGAGATAAGATGAGGGTGGAATGCAGGTCCTGATGGTGGCTCAGCTTGAGGTCCTGGTGGATGTCTATGTCAGAGTTAGATGGAGAGATAAATAGGTGGTCCTAGGTGGTGGGCTTGGTGGACTGCTGGCTAGGCCATGGGCTTGGTGGAGGACTACATGTAGGGATAAGTAGAGGAATGAATGGATCACCTGCGTGGTGGCCTAGCTGGAGGTCTGTGTTGGAGCTAGATGGAGAGATAAATGGGTGGTCCTATGTGGTGGGCTTTGTGGACAGCTGAGTGGAGGGCTAGGCAGAGGGCTGTGTGACATATCTTGCAGAATAGGTAAAGGTCACAAGATCACCAACGGAGGGCTGAGGAACAGCTGAATGGGGGGGGTGGAGAGGAATAGTTGGCCAGGTGAAGGGAGTGGTTGTCTGGTGGTATTGAGGAGGTGACACAAGTTCAGGGTTAATGACTGTAAAAGGGGTGAATATGGCTGTCCTATTGCAAAGCGATTGTGAGAGTTTGATGTCACTATGGAAGACTGAGGGTCTAAGACTGAAGATAGATGTGGGAATATGGGGGTATTGCCTGAGATTAGTAGCAGGTGAGGCTCTAGTGTCTGTGGCAGCTGGGAAGCTTCGCCTCTGGTGAGGTATAAGAGATGCTGTCTGGGGGTACTGGGGAAGGAAAGGTATAAACTATGACCCTGGGAGTGGAAGCATGTTAAGGGTGTGTTAGACAATATTTAAGGGCGAGTAGAAAGGAAGCATCACAAAGAGAGGCCTAGAAGTGCTGGCACTAAAGGTATCAGAAGGAAGAGAACAGTCAGCAACTTGTAAGGTGGCGAAAGACTAATGCCATTGTCAGGGCATGCAAAGCCAGCGAGCAGCAAAGCATTGATGGGAACAAGACATCTGTCTGTAAGCAGAAGCAGATTACAAATGTATGGTAAGAAGGAGTGTTCTGGAGAGATGTGCCATAGATGGAAGGAGGTGTGAACAGAACGATCAGCACTGCAAAGAAATGTAGAACTGATAGCCCACACAACAAGACAGGTGTGCAAGAGAGCAGGAGAATAGAGCAGAAAAGACCAGGATTGGCAAGGGAAGAGAGGAAAGGAGGCCTGGGGTGGTGAGCAAGAGAGGCGAATGCAGCAGGCACCCAGGCAGGTGAGCAAGAGAGGTGAATGCAGCAGGCCTGGGGGTGGTGAGCAAGAGAGGAGAATGCCTGGGGGTGGTCAGCAAGAGACGAGAATGGAGCAGGCCTGGGGGTGGTGAGCAAGAGAGGAGAATGGAGGAGGCCTGGGGGTGGTGAGCAAGAGACGAGAATGGAGCAGGCCTGGGGAGCAAGAGACGAGAATGGAGCAGGCCTGGGGGTGGGGAGCAAGAGACGAGAATGGAGCAGGCCTGGGGGTGGGGAGCAAGAGATGAGAATGGAGCAGGCCTGGGGGTGGGGAGCAAGAGATGAGAATGGAGCAGGCCTGGGGGTGGTGAACAAGTGACGAGAATGGAGGAGGCCTGGGGGTGGTGAACAAGAGAGGAGAATGGAGGAGGCCTGGGGGTGGTGAGCAAGAGAGCAGAATGGAGCAGGCCTGGGGGTGGTGAGCAAGAGACGAGTTGGAGCAGGCCTGGGGGTGGTGAGCAAGAGAGGAGAATGGAGGAGGCCTGGGGGTGGTGAGCAAGAGAGGAGATTGGAGGAGGTCTGGGGGTGGTGAGCAAGAGAGGAGAATGGAGGAAGCCTGGGGGTGGTGAGCAAGAGAGGAGATTGGAGGAGCCCTGGGGGTGGTGAGCAAGAGAGGAGAATGGAGCAGGCTTGGGGTGGTGAGCAAGAGAGGAGAATGGAGCAGGCCTGGGGGTGGTGAGCAAGAGACGAGAATGGAGGAGGCCTGGGGGTGGTGAGCAAGAGAGGAGAATGGAGGAGGCCTGGGGGTGGTGAGCAAGAGAGGAGAATGGAGGAGGCCTGGGGTGGTGGAGCAAGAGAGGAGAATGGAGCAGGCCTGGGGGTGGTGAGCAAGAGAGGAGAATGGAGCAGGCCTGGGGGTGGTGAGCAAGAGAGGAGAATGGAGCAGGCCTGGGGGTGGTGAGCAAGAGAGGAGAATGGAGCAGGCCTGGGGGTGGTGAGCAAGAGAGGAGAATGGAGCAGGCCTGGGGGTGGTGAGCAAGAGACGAGAATGGAGCAGGCCTGGGGGTGGTGAGCAAGAGAGGAGAATGGAGCAGGCCTGGGGGTGGGGAGCAAGAGAGGAGAATGGAGCAGGCCTGGGGTGGGGAGCAAGAGAGGAGAATGGAGGAGGCCTGGGGTTGGTGAGCAAGAGAGGAGAATGGAGGAGGCCTGGGGGTGGTGAGCAAGAGACGAGAATGGAGCAGGCCTGGGGGTGGTGAGCAAGAGAGGAGAATGGAGCAGGCCTGGGGGTGGTGAGCAAGAGAGGAGAATGGAGCAGGCCTGGGGGTGGTGAGCAAGAGAGGAGAATGGAGCAGGCCTGGGGGTGGTGAGCAAGAGAGGAGAATGGAGCAGGCCTGGGGGTGGTGAGCAAGAGAGGAGAATGGAGCAGGCCTGGGGGTGGTGGAGCAAGAGAGGAGAATGGAGCAGGCCTGGGGTGGTGAGCAAGAGAGGAGAATGGAGCAGGCCTGGGGGTGGTGAGCAAGAGAGGAGAATGGAGCAGGCCTGGGGGTGGTGAGCAAGAGAGGAGAATGGAGCAGGCCTGGGGGTGGTGAGCAAGAGAGGAGAATGGAGCAGGCCTGGGGGTGGTGAGCAAGAGAGGAGAATGGAGCAGGCCTGGGGGTGGTGAGCAAGAGAGGAGATTGGAGGAGGCCTGGGGGTGGTGAGCAAGAGAGGAGAATGGAGGAGGTCTGGGGGTGGTGAGCAAGAGAGGAGAATGGAGGAGGCCTGGGGGTGGTGAGCAAGAGAGGAGAATGGAGCAGGCCTGGGGGTGGTGAGCAAGAGAGGAGAATGGAGCAGGCCTGGGGGTGGTGAGCAAGAGAGGAGAATGGAGGAGGCCTGGGGGTGGTGAGCAAGAGAGGAGAATGGAGCAGGCCTGGGGGTGGTGAGCAAGAGAGGAGAATGGAGCAGGCCTGGGGGTGGTGAGCAAGAGAGGAGAATGGAGCAGGCCTGGGGGTGGTGAGCAAGAGACGAGAATGGAGCAGGCTTGGTGGCGGTGAGCAAGAGAGGAGAATGGAGGAGGCCTGGGGGTGGTGAGCAAGAGAGGAGAATGGAGGAAGCCTGGGGGTGGTGAGCAAGAGAGGAGAATGGAGGAGGCCTGGGGGTGGTGAGCAAGAGAGGAGAATGGAGGAGGCCTGGGGGTGGTGAGCAAGAGAGGAGAATGGAGGAAGCCTGGGGTGGTGAGCAAGAGAGGAGAATGGAGCAGGCCTGGGGGTGGTGAGCAAGAGAGGAGAATGGAGCAGGCCTGGGGGTGGTGAGCAAGAGAGGAGAATGGAGCAGCCTGGGGGTGGTGAGCAAGAGAGGAGATTGGAGGAGGCATGGGGGTGGTGAGCAAGAGAGGAGAATGGAGCAGGCCTGGGGGTGGTGAGCAAGAGACGAGAATGGAGCAGGCCTGGGGTGGTGAGCAAGAGACGAGAATGGAGCAGGCCTGGGGGTGGTGAGCAAGAGAGGAGAATGGAGCAGGCCTGGGGGTGGTGAGCAAGAGAGGAGAATGGAGGAGGCCTGGGGGTGGTGAGCAAGAGAGGAGAATGGAGCAGGCCTGGGGTGGGGAGCAAGAGACGAGAATGGAGCAGGCCTGGGGTGGTGAGCAAGAGAGCAGAATGGAGGAAGCCTGGGGGTGGTGAGCAAGAGAGGAGAATGGAGGAGGCCTGGGGGTGGTGAGCAAGAGAGGAGAATGGAGGAGGCCTGGGGGTGGTGAGCAAGAGAGGAGAATGGAGCAGGCCTGGGGGTGGTGAGCAAGAGAGGAGAATGGAGCAGGCCTGGGGGTGGTGAGCAAGAGAGGAGAATGGAGCAGGCCTGGGGGTGGGGAGCAAGAGAGGAGAATGGAGCAGGCCTGGGGGTGGGGAGCAAGAGACGAGAATGGAGCAGGCCTGGGGGTGGTGAGCAAGAGAGGAGAATGGAGCAGGCCTGGGGGTGGTGAGCAAGAGAGGAGAATGGAGCAGGCCTGGGGGTGGTGAGCAAGAGAGGAGAATGGAGGAGGCCTGGGGGTGGTGAGCAAGAGAGGAGAATGGAGCAGGCCTGGGGGTGGTGAGCAAGAGAGGAGAATGGGTCAGGCCTCGGGGTGGTGAGCAAGAGACGAGAATGGAGCAGGCCTGGGGTGGTGAGCAAGAGAGGAGAATGGAGGAGGCCTGGGGGTGGTGAGCAAGAGAGGAGAATGGAGCAGGCCTGGGGGTGGTGAGCAAGAGAGGAGAATGGGTCAGGCCTCGGGGTGGTGAGCAAGAGACGAGAATGGAGCAGGCCTGGGGGTGGTGAGCAAGAGAGGAGAATGGAGGAGGCCTGGGGTGGTGAGCAAGAGAGGAGAATGGAGCAGGCCTGGGGTGGTGAGCAAGAGAGGAGAATGGAGCAGGCCTGGGGGTGGTGAGCAAGATAGGAGAATGGAGGAGGCCTGGGGGTGGTGAGCAAGAGAGGAGAATGGAGCAGGCCTGGGGGTGGTGAGCAAGAGAGGAGAATGGAGCAGGCCTGGGGGTGGTGAGCAAGAGAGGAGATTGGAGGAGGCCTGGGGGTGGTGAGCAAGAGAGGAGATTGGAGGAGGCCTGGGGGTGGTGAGCAAGAGGAGAATGGAGCAGGCCTGGGGGTGGTGAGCAAGAGAGGAGAATGGAGGAGGCCTGGGGGTGGTGAGCAAGAGGAGAATGGAGCAGGCCTGGGGTGGTGAGCAAGAGAGGAGAATGGAGGAGGCCTGGGGGTGGTGAGCAAGAGAGGAGAATGGAGGAGGCTTGGTGGTGGTGAGCAAGAGAGGAGAATGGAGGAGGCCTGGGGGTGGTGAGCAAGAGAGGAGAATGAAGGAAGCCTGGGGGTGGTGAGCAAGAGAGGAGAATGGAGGAGGCCTGGGGGTGGTGAGCAAGAGAGGAGAATGGAGGAGGCCTGGGTGTGGTGAGCAAGAGAGGAGAATGGAGCAGGCCTGGGGGTGGTGAGCAAGAGAGGAGAATGGAGCAGGCCTGGGGGTGGTGAGCAAGAGAGGAGAATGGAGCAGGCCTGGGGGTGGTGAGCAAGAGAGGAGAATGGAGCAGGCCTGGGGGTGGTGAGCAAGAGAGGAGAATGGAGCAGGCCTGGGGGTGGTGAGCAAGAGAGGAGATTGGAGGAGGCCTGGGGGTGGTGAGCAAGAGAGGAGAATGGAGCAGGCCTGGGGGTGGTGAGCAAGAGAGGAGATTGGAGGAGGCCTGGGGGTGGTGAGCAAGAGAGGAGAATGGAGGAGGCCTGGGGGTGGTGAGCAAGAGAGGAGAATGGAGCAGGCCTGGGGGTGGGGAGCAAGAGACGAGAATGGAGCAGGCCTGGGGTGGTGAGCAAGAGAGGAGAATGGAGCAGGCCTGGGGGTGGTGAGCAAGAGAGGAGAATGGAGCAGGCCTGGGGGTGGTGAGCAAGAGAGGAGAATGGAGGAGGCCTGGGGGTGGTGAGCAAGAGAGGAGAATGGAGCAGGCCTGGGGGTGGTGAGCAAGAGAGGAGAATGGGTCAGGCCTCGGGGTGGTGAGCAAGAGACGAGAATGGAGCAGGCCTGGGGGTGGTGAGCAAGAGAGGAGAATGGAGGAGGCCTGGGGGTGGTGAGCAAGAGAGGAGAATGGAGCAGGCCTGGGGGTGGTGAGCAAGAGAGGAGAATGGGTCAGGCCTCGGGGTGGTGAGCAAGAGAGGAGAATGGAGCAGGCCTGGGGGTGGTGAGCAAGAGAGGAGAATGGAGGAGGCCTGGGGTGGTGAGCAAGAGAGGAGAATGGAGCAGGCCTGGGGGTGGTGAGCAAGAGAGGAGAATGGAGCAGGCCTGGGGGTGGTGAGCAAGATAGGAGAATGGAGGAGGCCTGGGGTGGTGAGCAAGAGAGGAGAATGGAGCAGGCCTGGGGGTGGTGAGCAAGAGAGGAGAATGGAGCAGGCCTGGGGTGGTGAGCAAGAGAGGAGATTGGAGGAGGCCTGGGGGTGGTGAGCAAGAGAGGAGATTGGAGGAGGCCTGGGGTGGTGAGCAAGAGGAGAATGGAGCAGGCCTGGGGGTGGTGAGCAAGAGAGGAGAATGGAGGAGGCCTGGGGGTGGTGAGCAAGAGGAGAATGGAGCAGGCCTGGGGGTGGTGAGCAAGAGAGGAGAATGGAGGAGGCCTGGGGGTGGTGAGCAAGAGAGGAGAATGGAGGAGGCTTGGTGGTGGTGAGCAAGAGAGGAGAATGGAGGAGGCCTGGGGGTGGTGAGCAAGAGAGGAGAATGAAGGAAGCCTGGGGTGGTGAGCAAGAGAGGAGAATGGAGGAGGCCTGGGGGTGGTGAGCAAGAGAGGAGAATGGAGGAGGCCTGGGTGTGGTGAGCAAGAGAGGAGAATGGAGCAGGCCTGGGGGTGGTGAGCAAGAGAGGAGAATGGAGCAGGCCTGGGGTGGTGAGCAAGAGACGAGAATGGAGCAGGCCTGGGGTGGTGGAGCAAGAGAGGAGAATGGAGCAGGCCTGGGGGTGGTGAGCAAGAGAGGAGAATGGAGCAGGCCTGGGGGTGGGGAGCAAGAGAGGAGAATGGAGCAGGCCTGGGGGTGGGGAGCAAGAGACGAGAATGGAGCAGGCCTGGGGGTGGTGAGCAAGAGAGGAGAATGGAGCAGGCCTGGGGGTGGTGAGCAAGAGAGGAGATTGGAGGAGGCCTGGGGGTGGTGAGCAAGAGAGGAGAATGGAGGAGGCCTGGGGGTGGTGAGCAAGAGAGGAGAATGGAGGAGGCCTGGGGGTGGTGAGCAAGAGAGCAGAATGGAGCAGGCCTGGGGGTGGTGAGCAAGAGAGGAGAATGGAGCAGGCCTGGGGGTGGTGAGCAAGAGAGGAGAATGGAGCAGGCCTGGGGGTGGTGAGCAAGAGAGGAGAATGGAGCAGGCCTGGGGGTGGTGAGCAAGAGAGGAGAATGGAGCAGGCCTGGGGGTGGTGAGCAAGAGAGGAGAATGGAGCAGGCCTGGGGGTAGTGAGCAAGAGAGGAGAATGGAGCAGGCCTGGGGGTGGTGAGCAAGAGAGGAGAATGGAGCAGGCCTGGGGGTGGTGAGCAAGAGAGGAGAATGGAGCAGGCCTGGGGGTGGTGAGCAAGAGAGGAGAATGGAGCAGGCCTGGGGGTGGTGAGCAAGAGAGGAGATTGGAGGAGGCCTGGGGTGGTGAGCAAGAGAGCAGAATGGAGCAGGCCTGGGGGTGGTGAGCAAGAGAGGAGAATGGAGGAGGCCTGGGGGTGGTGAGCAAGAGAGGAGAATGGAGCAGGCCTGGGGGTGGTGAGCAAGAGAGGAGAATGGAGCAGGCCTGGGGGTGGTGAGCAAGAGAGGAGAATGGAGCAGGCCTGGGGTGGTGAGCAAGAGAGGAGAATGGAGGAGGCTTGGTGGTGGTGAGCAAGAGAGGAGAATGGAGGAGGCCTGGGGGTGGTGGAGCAAGAGAGGAGAATGGAGGAAGCCTGGGGGTGGTGAGCAAGAGAGGAGAATGGAGGAGGCCTGGGGGTGGTGAGCAAGAGAGGAGAATGGAGGAGGCCTGGGGGTGGTGAGCAAGAGAGGAGAATGGAGCAGGCCTGGGGGTGGTGAGCAAGAGAGGAGAATGGAGCAGGCCTGGGGGTGGTGGAGCAAGAGACGAGAATGGAGCAGGCCTGGGGGTGGGGAGCAAGAGAGGAGAATGGAGCAGGCCTGGGGGTGGGGAGCAAGAGACGAGAATGGAGCAGGCCTGGGGGTGGTGAGCAAGAGAGGAGAATGGAGGAGGCCTGGGGGTGGTGAGCAAGAGAGGAGAATGGAGGAGGTCTGGGGGTGGTGAGCAAGAGAGGAGAATGGAGGAGGCCTAGGGGTGGTGAGCAAGAGAGGAGAATGGAGCAGGCCTGGGGTGGTGGAGCAAGAGAGGAGAATGGAGCAGGCCTGGGGGTGGTGAGCAAGAGAGGAGAATGGAGCAGGCCTGGGGGTGGTGAGCAAGAGAGGAGAATGGAGGAGGCCTGGGGTGGTGAGCAAGAGAGGAGAATGGAGCAGGCCTGGGGTGGTGGAGCAAGAGAGGAGAATGGAGCAGGCCTGGGGGTGGTGAGCAAGAGAGGAGAATGGAGCAGGCCTGGGGAGCAAGAGACGAGAATGGAGCAGGCCTGGGGGTGGGGAGCAAGAGAGGAGAATGGAGGAGGCCTGGGGGTGGGGAGCAAGAGACGAGAATGGAGCAGGCCTGGGGGTGGGGAGCAAGAGACGAGAATGGAGGAGGCCTGGGGGTGGTGAGCAAGAGACGAGAATGGAGGAGGCCTGGGGGTGGTGAGCAAGAGAGGAGAATGGAGGAGGCCTGGGGGTGGTGAGCAAGAGAGCAGAATGGAGCAGGCCTGGGGGTGGTGAGCAAGAGAGGAGAATGGAGCAGGCCTGGGGGTGGTGAGCAAGAGAGGAGAATGGAGGAGGCCTGGGGGTGGTGAGCAAGAGAGGAGAATGGAGCAGGCCTGGGGGTGGTGAGCAAGAGAGGAGAATGGAGCAGGCCTGGGGTGGTGAGCAAGAGAGGAGAATGGAGCAGGCCTGGGGGTGGTGAGCAAGAGAGGAGAATGGAGCAGGCCTGGGGGTGGTGAGCAAGAGAGGATATTGGAGGAGGCCTGGGGGTGGTGAGGAAGAGAGGAGAATGGAGGAGGCCTGGGGGTGGTGAGCAAGAGAGGAGAATGGAGGAGGCCTGGGGGTGGTGAGCAAGAGAGGAGAATGGAGCAGGCCTGGGGGTGGTGAGCAAGAGAGGAGAATGGAGGAGGCCTGGGGGTGGTGAGCAAGAGAGGAGAATGGAGGAGGCCTGGGGGTGGTGAGCAAGAGAGGAGAATGGAGCAGGCCTGGGGGTGGGGAGCAAGAGACGAGAATGGAGCAGGCCTGGGGGTGGTGAGCAAGAGACGAGAATGGAGGAGGCCTGGGGGTGGTGAGCAAGAGACTAGAATGGAGGAGGCCTGGGGTGGTGAGCAAGAGAGTAGAATGGAGGAGGCCTGGGGTGGTGGAGCAAGAGAGCAGAATGGAGCAGGCCTGGGGGTGGAGGCCTGGGGGTGGTGAGCAAGAGAGGAGAATGGAGCAGGCCTGGGGGTGGTGAGCAAGAGAGGAGAATGGAGCAGGCCTGGGGGTGGTGAGCAAGAGAGGAGATTGGAGGAGGCCTGGGGGTGGTGAGGAAGAGAGGAGAATGGAGGAGGCCTGGGGGTGGTGAGCAAGAGAGGAGAATGGAGGAGGCCTAGGGGTGGTGAGCAAGAGAGGGGAATGGAGCAGTCCTGGGGGTGGTGAGCAAGAGAGGAGAATGGAGGAGGCCTGGGGGTGGTGAGCAAGAGAGGAGAATGGAGGAGGCCTGGGGGTGGTGAGCAAGAGAGGAGAATGGAGGAGGCCTGGGGGTGGTGAGCAAGAGAGGAGAATGGAGCAGGCCTGGGGGTGGGGAGCAAGAGACGAGAATGGAGCAGGCCTGGGGGTGGTGAGCAAGAGAGGAGAATGGAGCAGGCCTGGGGTGGTGAGCAAGAGAGGAGAATGGAGCAGGCCTGGGGATGGTGAGCAAGAGAGGAGAATGGAGGAGGCCTGGGGGTGGTGAGCAAGAGAGGAGAATGGAGGAGGCCTGGGGGTGGTGAGCAAGAGAGGAGAATGGAGCAGGCCTGGGGGTGGTGGAGCAAGAGAGGAGAATAGAGGAGGCCTGGGGGTGGTGAGCAAGAGAGGAGAATGGAGCAGGCCTGGGGGTGGTGAGCAAGAGAGGAGAATGGAGCAGGCCTGGGGGTGGTGAGCAAGAGAGGAGAATGGAGCAGGCCTGGGGGTGGTGAGCAAGAGAGGAGAATGGAGCAGGCCTGGGGGGGGGGGTGAGCAAGAGAGGAGAATGGAGCAGGCCTGGGGGTGGTGAGCAAGAGAGGAGAATGGAGGAGGCCTGGGGTGGTGAGCAAGAGAGGAGAATGGAGCAGGCCTGGGGGTGGTGAGCAAGAGAGGAGAATGGAGCAGGCCTGGGGGTGGTGAGCAAGAGAGGAGAATGGAGCAGGCCTGGGGGTGGTGAGCAAGAGAGCAGAATGGAGCAGGCCTGAGGGTGGTGAGCAAGAGAGGAGAATGGAGCAGGCCTGGGGGTGGTGAGCAAGAGAGGAGAATGGAGGAGGTCTGGGGGTGGTGAGCAAGAGAGGAGAATGGAGGAGGCCTAGGGGTGGTGAGCAAGAGAGGAGAATGGAGCAGGCCTGGGGGTGGTGAGCAAGAGAGGAGAACGGAGCAGGCCTGGGGGTGGTGAGCAAGAGAGGAAAATGGAGCAGGCCTGGGGGTGGTGAGCAAGAGAGGAGAATGGAGCAGGCCTGGGGGTGGGGAGCAAGAGAGGAGAATGGAGCAGGCCTGGGGGTGGTGAGCAAGAGAGGAGAATGGAGCAGGCCTGGGGGTGGTGAGCAAGAGAGGAGAATGCCTGGGGGTGGTCAGCAAGAGACGAGAATGGAGCAGGCCTGGGGGTGGTGAGCAAGAGAGGAGAATGGAGGAGGCCTGGGGGTGGTGAGCAAGAGACGAGAATGGAGCAGGCCTGGGGAGCAAGAGACGAGAATGGAGCAGGCCTGGGGGTGGGGAGCAAGAGATGAGAATGGAGCAGGCCTGGGGGTGGGGAGCAAGAGATGAGAATGGAGCAGGCCTGGGGGTGGTGAACAAGTGACGAGAATGGAGGAGGCCTGGGGGTGGTGAACAAGAGAGGAGAATGGAGGAGGCCTGGGGGTGGTGAGCAAGAGAGCAGAATGGAGCAGGCCTGGGGGTGGTGAGCAAGAGACGAGTTGGAGCAGGCCTGGGGGTGGTGAGCAAGAGAGGAGAATGGAGGAGGCCTGGGGGTGGTGAGCAAGAGAGGAGATTGGAGGAGGTCTGGGGGTGGTGAGCAAGAGAGGAGAATGGAGGAAGCCTGGGGGTGGTGAGCAAGAGAGGAGATTGGAGGAGCCCTGGGGGTGGTGAGCAAGAGAGGAGAATGGAGCAGGCTTGGGGGTGGTGAGCAAGAGAGGAGAATGGAGCAGGCCTGGGGTGGTGAGCAAGAGACGAGAATGGAGGAGGCCTGGGGGTGGTGAGCAAGAGAGGAGAATGGAGGAGGCCTGGGGGTGGTGAGCAAGAGAGGAGAATGGAGGAGGCCTGGGGGTGGTGAGCAAGAGAGGAGAATGGAGCAGGCCTGGGGGTGGTGAGCAAGAGAGGAGAATGGAGCAGGCCTGGGGGTGGTGAGCAAGAGAGGAGAATGGAGCAGGCCTGGGGGTGGTGAGCAAGAGAGGAGAATGGAGCAGGCCTGGGGGTGGTGAGCAAGAGAGGAGAATGGAGCAGGCCTGGGGGTGGTGAGCAAGAGACGAGAATGGAGCAGGCCTGGGGGTGGTGAGCAAGAGAGGAGAATGGAGCAGGCCTGGGGGTGGGGAGCAAGAGAGGAGAATGGAGCAGGCCTGGGGGTGGTGAGCAAGAGAGGAGAATGGAGCAGGCCTGGGGTGGTGAGCAAGAGAGGAGAATGGAGCAGGCCTGGGGGTGGTGAGCAAGAGAGCTGAATGGAGGAGGCCTGGGGGTGGTGAGCAAGAGAGGAGAATGGAGGAGGTCTGGGGTTGGTGAGCAAGAGAGGAGAATGGAGGAGGCCTGGGGTGGTGAGCAAGAGAGGAGAATGGAGCAGGCCTGGGGGTGGTGAGCAAGAGAGGAGAATGGAGCAGGCCTGGGGGTGGTGAGCAAGAGAGGAGAATGGAGGAGGCCTGGGGGTGGTGAGCAAGAGAGGAGAATGGAGCAGGCCTGGGGGTGGTGAGCAAGAGAGGAGAATGGAGCAGGCCTGGGGTGGTGAGCAAGAGAGGAGAATGGAGCAGGCCTGGGGGTGGTGAGCAAGAGACGAGAATGGAGCAGGCTTGGTAGTGGTGAGCAAGAGAGGAGAATGGAGGAGGCCTGGGGGTGGTGAGCAAGAGAGGAGAATGGAGGAAGCCTGGGGGTGGTGAGCAAGAGAGGAGAATGGAGGAGGCCTGGGGGTGGTGAGCAAGAGAGGAGAATGGAGGAGGCCTGGGGTGGTGAGCAAGAGAGGAGAATGGAGGAAGCCTGGGGTGGTGAGCAAGAGAGGAGAATGGAGCAGGCCTGGGGGTGGTGAGCAAGAGAGGAGAATGGAGCAGGCCTGGGGGTGGTGAGCAAGAGAGGAGAATGGAGCAGCCTGGGGGTGGTGAGCAAGAGAGGAGATTGGAGGAGGCATGGGGGTGGTGAGCAAGAGAGGAGAATGGAGCAGGCCTGGGGGTGGTGAGCAAGAGACGAGAATGGAGCAGGCCTGGGGTGGTGAGCAAGAGACGAGAATGGAGCAGGCCTGGGGGTGGTGAGCAAGAGAGGAGAATGGAGCAGGCCTGGGGGTGGTGAGCAAGAGAGGAGAATGGAGGAGGCCTGGGGGTGGTGAGCAAGAGAGGAGAATGGAGCAGGCCTGGGGGTGGGGAGCAAGAGACGAGAATGGAGCAGGCCTGGGGGTGGTGAGCAAGAGAGCAGAATGGAGGAAGCCTGGGGGTGGTGAGCAAGAGAGGAGAATGGAGGAGGCCTGGGGGTGGTGAGCAAGAGAGGAGAATGGAGGAGGCCTGGGGGTGGTGAGCAAGAGAGGAGAATGGAGCAGGCCTGGGGGTGGTGAGCAAGAGAGGAGAATGGAGCAGGCCTGGGGGTGGTGAGCAAGAGACGAGAATGGAGCAGGCCTGGGGGTGGGGAGCAAGAGAGGAGAATGGAGCAGGCCTGGGGGTGGGGAGCAAGAGACGAGAATGGAGCAGGCCTGGGGGTGGTGAGCAAGAGAGGAGAATGGAGCAGGCCTGGGGTGGTGAGCAAGAGAGGAGAATGGAGCAGGCCTGGGGGTGGTGAGCAAGAGAGGAGAATGGAGGAGGCCTGGGGGTGGTGAGCAAGAGAGGAGAATGGAGCAGGCCTGGGGGTGGTGAGCAAGAGAGGAGAATGGGTCAGGCCTCGGGGTGGTGAGCAAGAGACGAGAATGGAGCAGGCCTGGGGTGGTGAGCAAGAGAGGAGAATGGAGGAGGCCTGGGGGTGGTGAGCAAGAGAGGAGAATGGAGCAGGCCTGGGGGTGGTGAGCAAGAGAGGAGAATGGGTCAGGCCTCGGGGTGGTGAGCAAGAGACGAGAATGGAGCAGGCCTGGGGGTGGTGAGCAAGAGAGGAGAATGGAGGAGGCCTGGGGTGGTGAGCAAGAGAGGAGAATGGAGCAGGCCTGGGGGTGGTGAGCAAGAGAGGAGAATGGAGCAGGCCTGGGGGTGGTGAGCAAGATAGGAGAATGGAGGAGGCCTGGGGGTGGTGAGCAAGAGAGGAGAATGGAGCAGGCCTGGGGGTGGTGAGCAAGAGAGGAGAATGGAGCAGGCCTGGGGGTGGTGAGCAAGAGAGGAGATTGGAGGAGGCCTGGGGGTGGTGAGCAAGAGAGGAGATTGGAGGAGGCCTGGGGTGGTGAGCAAGAGGAGAATGGAGCAGGCCTGGGGGTGGTGAGCAAGAGAGGAGAATGGAGGAGGCCTGGGGGTGGTGAGCAAGAGGAGAATGGAGCAGGCCTGGGGGTGGTGAGCAAGAGAGGAGAATGGAGGAGGCCTGGGGGTGGTGGGAGCAAGAGAGGAGAATGGAGGAGGCTTGGTGGTGGTGAGCAAGAGAGGAGAATGGAGGAGGCCTGGGGGTGGTGGAGCAAGAGAGGAGAATGAAGGAAGCCTGGGGGTGGTGAGCAAGAGAGGAGAATGGAGGAGGCCTGGGGTGGTGAGCAAGAGAGGAGAATGGAGCAGGCCTGGGTGTGGTGAGCAAGAGAGGAGAATGGAGCAGGCCTGGGGGTGGTGAGCAAGAGAGGAGAATGGAGCAGGCCTGGGGGTGGTGAGCAAGAGAGGAGAATGGAGCAGGCCTGGGGTGGTGAGCAAGAGAGGAGATGGAGAGGCCTGGGGGTGGTGAGCAAGAGAGGAGAATGGAGCAGGCCTGGGGGTGGTGAGCAAGAGAGGAGATTGGAGGAGGCCTGGGGGTGGTGAGCAAGAGAGGAGAATGGAGGAGGCCTGGGGGTGGTGAGCAAGAGAGGAGAATGGAGCAGGCCTGGGGGTGGGGAGCAAGAGACGAGAATGGAGCAGGCCTGGGGGTGGTGAGCAAGAGAGGAGAATGGAGCAGGCCTGGGGGTGGTGAGCAAGAGAGGAGAATGGAGCAGGCCTGGGGGTGGTGAGCAAGAGAGGAGAATGGAGGAGGCCTGGGGGTGGTGAGCAAGAGAGGAGAATGGAGCAGGCCTGGGGGTGGTGAGCAAGAGAGGAGAATGGGTCAGGCCTCCGGGTGGTGAGCAAGAGACGAGAATGGAGCAGGCCTGGGGTGGTGAGCAAGAGAGGAGAATGGAGGAGGCCTGGGGGTGGTGAGCAAGAGAGGAGAATGGAGCAGGCCTGGGGGTGGTGAGCAAGAGAGGAGAATGGGTCAGGCCTCGGGGTGGTGAGCAAGAGAGGAGAATGGAGCAGGCCTGGGGGTGGTGAGCAAGAGAGGAGAATGGAGGAGGCCTGGGGTGGTGAGCAAGAGAGGAGAATGGAGCAGGCCTGGGGGTGGTGAGCAAGAGAGGAGAATGGAGCAGGCCTGGGGGTGGTGAGCAAGATAGGAGAATGGAGGAGGCCTGGGGGTGGTGAGCAAGAGAGGAGAATGGAGCAGGCCTGGGGGTGGTGAGCAAGAGAGGAGAATGGAGCAGGCCTGGGGGTGGTGAGCAAGAGAGGAGATTGGAGGAGGCCTGGGGGTGGTGAGCAAGAGAGGAGATTGGAGGAGGCCTGGGGGTGGTGAGCAAGAGGAGAATGGAGCAGGCCTGGGGGTGGTGAGCAAGAGAGGAGAATGGAGGAGGCCTGGGGGTGGTGGAGCAAGAGGAGAATGGAGCAGGCCTGGGGGTGGTGAGCAAGAGAGGAGAATGGAGGAGGCCTGGGGGTGGTGAGCAAGAGAGGAGAATGGAGGAGGCTTGGTGGTGGTGAGCAAGAGAGGAGAATGGAGGAGGCCTGGGGTGAAGGAAGCCTGGGGGTGAGCAAGAGAGGAGAATGGAGGAGGCCTGGGGGTGGTGAGCAAGAGAGGAGAATGGAGGAGGCCTGGGTGTGGTGAGCAAGAGAGGAGAATGGAGCAGGCCTGGGGGTGGTGAGCAAGAGAGGAGAATGGAGCAGGCCTGGGGGTGGTGAGCAAGAGAGGAGAATGGAGCAGGCCTGGGGTGGTGAGCAAGAGAGGAGAATGGAGCAGGCCTGGGGGTGGTGAGCAAGAGAGGAGAATGGAGCAGGCCTGGGGGTGGGGAGCAAGAGAGGAGAATGGAGCAGGCCTGGGGGTGGGGAGCAAGAGACGAGAATGGAGCAGGCCTGGGGGTGGTGAGCAAGAGAGGAGAATGGAGCAGGCCTGGGGGTGGTGAGCAAGAGAGGAGATTGGAGGAGGCCTGGGGGTGGTGAGCAAGAGAGGAGAATGGAGGAGGCCTGGGGGTGGTGAGCAAGAGAGGAGAATGGAGGAGGCCTGGGGGTGGTGAGCAAGAGAGCAGAATGGAGCAGGCCTGGGGGTGGTGAGCAAGAGAGGAGAATGGAGCAGGCCTGGGGGTGGTTGAGCAAGAGAGGAGAATGGAGCAGGCCTGGGGGTGGTGAGCAAGAGAGGAGAATGGAGCAGGCCTGGGGGTGGTGAGCAAGAGAGGAGAATGGAGCAGGCCTGGGGGTAGTGAGCAAGAGAGGAGAATGGAGCAGGCCTGGGGGTGGTGAGCAAGAGAGGAGAATGGAGCAGGCCTGGGGGTGGTGAGCAAGAGAGGAGAATGGAGCAGGCCTGGGGGTGGTGAGCAAGAGAGGAGAATGGAGCAGGCCTGGGGGTGGTGAGCAAGAGAGGAGATTGGAGGAGGCCTGGGGGTGGTGAGCAAGAGGAGAATGGAGTAGGCCTGGGGGTGGTGAGCAAGAGAGGAGAATGGAGGAGGCCTGGGGGTGGTGAGCAAGAGAGGAGAATGGAGCAGGCCTGGGGGTGGTGAGCAAGAGAGGAGAATGGAGCAGGCCTGGGGGTGGTGAGCAAGAGAGGAGAATGGAGCAGGCCTGGGGTGGTGAGCAAGAGAGGAGAATGGAGGAGGCTTGGTGGTGGTGAGCAAGAGAGGAGAATGGGGAGGCGGGGAGGAGGAGCCTGGGGGTGGTGAGCAAGAGAGGAGAATGGAGGAGGCCTGGGGGTGGTGAGCAAGAGAGGAGAATGGAGGAGGCCTGGGGGTGGTGAGCAAGAGAGGAGAATGGAGCAGGCCTGGGGGTGGTGAGCAAGAGAGGAGAATGGAGCAGGCCTGGGGGTGGTGAGCAAGAGACGAGAATGGAGCAGGCCTGGGGGTGGGGAGCAAGAGAGGAGAATGGAGCAGGCCTGGGGGTGGGGAGCAAGAGACGAGAATGGAGCAGGCCTGGGGGTGGTGAGCAAGAGAGGAGAATGGAGCAGGCCTGGGGTGGTGAGCAAGAGAGGAGATTGGAGGAGGCCTGGGGGTGGTGAGCAAGAGAGGAGAATGGAGGAGGTCTGGGGGTGGTGAGCAAGAGAGGAGAATGGAGGAGGCCTAGGGGTGGTGAGCAAGAGAGGAGAATGGAGCAGGCCTGGGGGTGGTGAGCAAGAGAGGAGAATGGAGCAGGCCTGGGGGTGGTGAGCAAGAGAGGAGAATGGAGCAGGCCTGGGGGTGGTGAGCAAGAGAGGAGAATGGAGGAGGCCTGGGGGTGGTGAGCAAGAGAGGAGAATGGAGCAGGCCTGGGGGTGGTGAGCAAGAGAGGAGAATGGAGCAGGCCTGGGGGTGGTGAGCAAGAGAGGAGAATGGAGCAGGCCTGGGGAGCAAGAGACGAGAATGGAGCAGGCCTGGGGGTGGGGAGCAAGAGAGGAGAATGGAGGAGGCCTGGGGGTGGGGAGCAAGAGACGAGAATGGAGCAGGCCTGGGGGTGGGGAGCAAGAGACGAGAATGGAGGAGGCCTGGGGGTGGTGAGCAAGAGACGAGAATGGAGGAGGCCTGGGGGTGGTGAGCAAGAGAGGAGAATGGAGGAGGCCTGGGGGTGGTGAGCAAGAGAGCAGAATGGAGCAGGCCTGGGGGTGGTGAGCAAGAGAGGAGAATGGAGCAGGCCTGGGGGTGGTGAGCAAGAGAGGAGAATGGAGGAGGCCTGGGGGTGGTGAGCAAGAGAGGAGAATGGAGCAGGCCTGGGGTGGTGAGCAAGAGAGGAGAATGGAGCAGGCCTGGGGGTGGTGAGCAAGAGAGGAGAATGGAGCAGGCCTGGGGGTGGTGAGCAAGAGAGGAGAATGGAGCAGGCCTGGGGGTGGTGAGCAAGAGAGGATATTGGAGGAGGCCTGGGGGTGGTGAGGAAGAGAGGAGAATGGAGGAGGCCTGGGGGTGGTGAGCAAGAGAGGAGAATGGAGGAGGCCTGGGGGTGGTGAGCAAGAGAGGAGAATGGAGCAGGCCTGGGGGTGGTGAGCAAGAGAGGAGAATGGAGGAGGCCTGGGGGTGGTGAGCAAGAGAGGAGAATGGAGGAGGCCTGGGGGTGGTGAGCAAGAGAGGAGAATGGAGCAGGCCTGGGGGTGGGGAGCAAGAGACGAGAATGGAGCAGGCCTGGGGGTGGTGAGCAAGAGACGAGAATGGAGGAGGCCTGGGGGTGGTGAGCAAGAGACGAGAATGGAGGAGGCCTGGGGGTGGTGAGCAAGAGAGTAGAATGGAGGAGGCCTGGGGGTGGTGAGCAAGAGAGCAGAATGGAGCAGGCCTGGGGGTGGAGGCCTGGGGGTGGTGAGCAAGAGAGGAGAATGGAGCAGGCCTGGGGGTGGTGAGCAAGAGAGGAGAATGGAGCAGGCCTGGGGGTGGTGAGCAAGAGAGGAGATTGGAGGAGGCCTGGGGGTGGTGAGGAAGAGAGGAGAATGGAGGAGGCCTGGGGGTGGTGAGCAAGAGAGGAGAATGGAGGAGGCCTGAGGGGTGGTGAGCAAGAGAGGGAGAATGGAGGAGGTCCTGGGGGTGGTGAGCAAGAGAGGAGAATGGAGGAGGCCTGGGGGTGGTGAGCAAGAGAGGAGAATGGAGGAGGCCTGGGGGTGGTGAGCAAGAGAGGAGAATGGAGCAGGCCTGGGGGTGGGGAGCAAGAGACGAGAATGGAGCAGGCCTGGGGGTGGTGAGCAAGAGAGGAGAATGGAGCAGGCCTGGGGGTGGTGAGCAAGAGAGGAGAATGGAGCAGGCCTGGGGATGGTGAGCAAGAGAGGAGAATGGAGGAGGCCTGGGGGTGGTGAGCAAGAGAGGAGAATGGAGGAGGCCTGGGGGTGGTGAGCAAGAGAGGAGAATGGAGCAGGCCTGGGGGTGGTGAGCAAGAGAGGAGAATAGAGGAGGCCTGGGGGTGGTGAGCAAGAGAGGAGAATGGAGCAGGCCTGGGGGTGGTGAGCAAGAGAGGAGAATGGAGCAGGCCTGGGGGTGGTGAGCAAGAGAGAGAATGGAGCAGGCCTGGGGGTGGTGAGCAAGAGAGGAGAATGGAGCAGGCCTGGGGGGGGTGAGCAAGAGAGGAGAATGGAGCAGGCCTGGGGGTGGTGAGCAAGAGAGGAGAATGGAGGAGGCCTGGGGTGGTGAGCAAGAGAGGAGAATGGAGCAGGCCTGGGGGTGGTGAGCAAGAGAGGAGAATGGAGCAGGCCTGGGGGTGGTGAGCAAGAGAGGAGAATGGAGCAGGCCTGGGGGTGGTGAGCAAGAGAGCAGAATGGAGCAGGCCTGGGGGTGGTGAGCAAGAGAGGAGAATGGAGCAGGCCTGGGGGTGGTGAGCAAGAGAGGAGAATGGAGGAGGTCTGGGGGTGGTGAGCAAGAGAGGAGAATGGAGGAGGCCTAGGGGTGGTGAGCAAGAGAGGAGAATGGAGCAGGCCTGGGGGTGGTGAGCAAGAGAGGAGAATGGAGCAGGCCTGGGGGTGGTGAGCAAGAGAGGAAAATGGAGCAGGCCTGGGGTGGTGAGCAAGAGAGGAGAATGGAGCAGGCCTGGGGGTGGGGAGCAAGAGAGGAGAATGGAGCAGGCCTGGGGGTGGTGAGCAAGAGAGGAGAATGGAGCAGGCCTGGGGGTGGTGAGCAAGAGAGGAGAATGGAGGAGGCCTGGGGTGGTGAGCAAGAGAGGAGAATGGAGCAGGCCTGGGGGTGGTGAGCAAGAGAGGAGAATGGAGCAGGCCTGGGGGTGGTGAGCAAGATAGGAGAATGGAGGAGGCCTGGGGGTGGTGAGCAAGAGAGGAGAATGGAGCAGGCCTGGGGGTGGTGAGCAAGAGAGGAGAATGGAGCAGGCCTGGGGGTGGTGAGCAAGATAGGAGAATGGAGGAGGCCTGGGGGTGGTGAGCAAGAGAGGAGAATGGAGCAGGCCTGGGGGTGGTGAGCAAGAGAGGAGAATGGAGCAGGCCTGGGGGTGGTGAGCAAGAGAGGAGAATGGAGGAGGCCTGGGGTGGTGAGCAAGAGAGGAGAATGGAGCAGGCCTGGGGGTGGTGAGCAAGAGAGGAGAATGGAGCAGGCCTGGGGTGGTGAGCAAGAGAGGAGAATGGAGGAGGCTTGGTGGTGGTGAGCAAGAGAGGAGAATGGAGGAGGCCTGGGGGTGGTGAGCAAGAGAGGAGAATGGAGGAAGCCTGGGGGTGGTGAGCAAGAGAGGAGAATGGAGGAGTCCTGGGGGTGGTGAGCAAGAGAGGAGAATGGAGGAGGCCTGGGGGTGGTGAGCAAGAGAGGAGAATGGAGGAAGCCTGGGGGTGGTGAGCAAGAGAGGAGAATGGAGGAAGCCTGGGGGTGGTGAGTAAGAGAGGAGAATGGAGCAGGCCTGGGGGTGGTGAGCAAGAGAGGAGAATGGAGCAGACACCCAGACAGGTGAGCAAGAATGGAGCAGACATCTACACATGTGAGTAATAGGTTGGTCAGAGCAGAAAGAACCGGGCCCTGCGACAGGCGAGGAAGCAAGAAGAAAATGTCTAGGCGTGCCTGGGGGGCCTTGTAAATTGTATACAGTTGGGTTTCCTTGTGAGATGCCAAAACATTTGGCGGTTAAGCTGGTGATATGAGCTTGTTTGCAGTGCGAGGAACACTTTGAAGGTGAATAGGCAGGCAAGGAGCGGTCGCTTGAGATGATGGTGGAATAGCGCCTTGACTCACCAGATCGGTTGTCGTAACGCCCCTCATCTTACTCCACAGGTACGAGAGCACCATCGCTGCCCAGTTCTTCGGGCACACACATGTGGATGAGTTTGAATTGTTCTATGACGAAGAGACGCTGTCCCGCCCCGTGTCAGTGGCCTTTATAGCTCCAAGTGTCACCACGTACATCAACCTGAACCCAGGTGAGTGACCAAACACCCCCCTAAGTCTACAAAATGCTCCTTATTGCAGGTACGGATTCTTTTACTTTGACGACAAGTAGTAATATAGTAATGCTAGTAGTAATATAGTAATGCTAGTAGTAATATAGTAATGCTAGTAGTAATATAGTAATGCTAGTAGTAATATAGTAATGCTAGTAGTAAATATATATTTTTTGTTTAAATATTTAATTATTTATTTTTCACCCTTAGTGATATATTAAAAAGCTTGGGTCAAATGAACCCTGAAAGACCATCCCATTGCCTGTGCAGCACCAGAGCTTTTACAGTTAATTATACTGATGGTCCCTGTTCATGTTTCTTACATCAAAAGGGCTGGTTGGTGGGTCAGGGCCATGTGTGACTTTTTAAAGACAAGAGCACTAAGAACAATATACAAAATGTCACCCAGAGAATGCACATAGAAGAATTGAAACGAGACAAAGTTTAAAGCACAAACCATGAAAGTTTATTTAAAATTTAAGAATCCGTACAGAAAACAAAATATATATGGTTAGTTATTCAAATCAAAATGTTCATAATGCAAATATATGTAAAATATCATTGGCAGTGGAAGCTGACCCTAAACTGTGAATTAGAAAGTGTGAAGCGGAATAAGAGTCGAAGAGCATTTGTCATAAGGACTGCGCAGTTTAGTAGGAGAGAAGAAACGTGAAAGTATTCTAAGTTTAGATTGATAAATAGACTGGCGTGGATAAAAGGACGAATGCAAAGTCTGCTTTCTAAGGAGACCTGGAAGGAGCCTGCCTTATCTCCTAATAAAGAGTTTTTATACAGAAGAATCGTGCAGCCAGTGTGGCACGATGTAACGGGTATATTGAGCTAAACAATAATAAAACAGAAAACGCATCACATGTAATAATGACTTTTGCTCTACATCTATGGAATAATCCTGTATTATTCCATACAGCAGATAAGCGCATCCAAAATAAAAGCAACTCCTCCTTTCGGCCAAAGGAAGTGGCCTTAGTTAAATATACAGGTGTGCTTTCCTTCCCACACTCATGAGAAACACGTCATTGATACAGTGCGAGCAGGACCATGAAGCGAACTGTTTTTTGTACAGTTAATGAAATACTGAATTACAATGAGTGAAATACTGAAGGTAATCTCTGAGGCTCTCGGTGCACAGGCAGAGAGAGAGAACACATAGCAGGGTCTAACTCTGCGCATCCACAACTGAAGCTCGAGTAGTCCCACTCATGTCAGCTTGAGAATCTGCTAGACACAGTACAAACTTTACATTTGCATCTATTTTATGTTGACTAATATGCTGATTTATTAGTTATGAAATCTGCTTCCAAGGCCCCTCATGCTAACGTCCAGTTCACCTCTAGTTCTGTTGCATTTATGGAATCCAATCGATGTCCCCAGTTCTGAGGGAATGTTCACCCCACACAAATCCTGTCTGCAAGCGGATGTTTTGAAGAGTTGGGCCCCTAACATTTGATGCCCCAGGCGACACGCTGGTGGATGCTGACACACTACATCGCCCCCTTGGAAGAACAGGAAGGTCCCTAAATGGTCTCAAAACATACAGTGTCCTCATTAGACGTCAACTATCAGTTCTGAGTTGCCATCCAGGACCGGTCACTTTAAACCACATCAGATAGGGTGGGATCCGTGTTGTGTGGGTGGTGGGTTTTTGGTTGATTACCTTTTTGGTGCTGTTTTTATTGTGATCTCAGCTGTTGGGCCCTGAGCCACCGGAGTTGGTGAGTTTGTATCCGCCCAAGAGAGCGCACAGTACAAAACGAGCGTCTTTGAATTTGCCAGTTTTTTTAGGGCTTCACATCAGAATTGCTGGCAAACTGCCCTTTTAGATGCCAGGGGAAACTTTTTTGTACGCGTCTTTTGGAATATCTCCAGACCTGGGTCACTCCGAGGGAGATACTCTGTAGTAATCTGGTTTCCAGTGTTCTGTATCTGATAAAATAGTGGTAGAACACCCTGCCTTAGGTAATATAATATGGCTAAGGAGCAACCAGTTTTACTGTCCTTATAGATTGATAACAAACAGTGTCCCTTATGTGGCCCTGTAGTGACCCTAGATATAAGGCTGATGGTACTTTTTGTTGTCTGGTGTGAAGCCAAAACTCTACTAGACTGATAATAAAACCGAAGTAGAAAACACATATTTTCTCGTAAAATTTCTGTGATTTTGATGAAACCAAACCAAGGGGCATATTTACAAGCCCCTTACGCCACCGGAGCGTCACATTTCTTTGATGCTCCGGTGGCGCAGTGTGCTGACCCATATTTACAAGGCCACGCAAATCACCCTGCCTGGCTTTTCATGACCTTGTATATATGGTACCCTTTCACGCAATACTCTGCGTGATAGGGGCGTTCCATGGGTGTTGCTGTGGGCATTCTGCAGCACACATAGAAGGAGGACATTGCCATCAATTATTGTTTTTGTGCAGGAAGGTGTCATTCCTCCACAAAAACAATCATCCCTGAACGCGGCACCATTGCGCGAGGGTCCCTGCGTTGGCGCTAGGCAGCTTACTGTGCACCAGGCAGCTTAAAGCACAGGGATGCGTGTATTGTTGTAAACACGATGCATGCCTGCACTTTCCTAATGACGCACCTCGGCGCAGCAAGATGGCTTGCAGCGCCGCGTCATTTTCTTGTAAATATTCCCCTAAGTCTGAGAAGCATGTCTGTATCACCATGATTTATTTACTCGTCAGACATGTAATGTTGAACTTTTTCAAAGCTTGTTCCTCGCCCAGCCACAAGGTGGCAGAAGACTGCAAGAAAATGAGACTAGAGCGTGCTGAAAGAGGAGCTCCGAGGCTCTCCCGGGGAGCACCGACAGCAGCAAGGGGGAGGCGTGGTTTAGTGCTCGTTCGCCAGTGCTTCAAGTGGGGGGAGAAACAGAGGGGGCGGGCTCTAAATGTGTTGTGGCCTCTATGCAAATAAGCGCGCGATGCTGTACATCTGAAATTAGATTCCCAAGCAGGTAAATAGTATTTTATTGGACAAAGAATTGCTGAATCAGCAGGGGCTAAGATATTTAACAGCTTACAGTACATGGCGCCATTATTCTGGGCTATGGGTAATAAAACAATTGACAAGGTAATATATTGTTATTATTTTTGCGCCATGGGTAAGAAAACCGTCGGCAATAAAACTCTCGGCAGGAGATTAATCTGGGCCATGGGTAATAAAAGAGCAGTAATAAATGGCTGTTCACCGTGTCACGTCACCCCCAGGGTTGCGATGCAGTACCAGCCTATCTCAGGCAGGGTAGAACTTTTGTTTTTTAACAGCTGTCGAATCTGTTTTATTGCCGTTGCAGGATCCGACTCCCCCCCCTCCCCCCCCCGCCTAAAAGTGCTGCAGTTAAAATATCTTTTATGATGACAGATTTTCCGTCACAAAAGCAGGTGTAATGAGAACAAAATGAGAACAAAGACTTGTTTTTAGGTGTGTCTGGACCGTGCATCTGTTGTGGACCTTATATAAGCAATAGAAAAAGAGCTTTAAGAAGCACTACTGGAGGGGGGCGTAGGCTCCTCCTACAGGTTAATTTCCTCAGCTGTGGTATTTGATTGGGCAGGGTCTTAGGCTCCTCCTACACGCTCCTTTCTTCAGCTGTATTTGATTGGGCAGGGTCATAGGCTCCTCCTACACGTTCCTTTCTTCAGCTGTATTTGATTGGGGAGGGGCTTAGGCTCTTCCTACAGGTTAATTTCCTCAGCTGTGGTATTTGGTTGGGCAGGGGCGTAGGCTCCTCCTACACGTTCCTTTCTTCAGCTGTGATATTTGATTGGGCAGGGGCGTGGGCTCCTCCTACAGGTTCTTTTCCTCAGCTGTGGTATTTGATTGGGCAGGGACTTAGGCTCCTCCTACACGTTCCTTTCCTTAGCTGTGGTATCTGATTGGGCAGGCGCTGTGTGCTTCCACTTCTATTACACCTGGAGAGGTGTGGTGCAGTGGCCAGGGAGGCTGACTTCGAAGCACAGGGCTCACGGTTCGATCCCCGGCTCCGGCCTCAGCTCAGCACCATGTGACTCTGGGCAATAGCTCACTTAATTTCCACGACGGCCCCCAGCGCCTTGAGACCCGTAAGGGTGAGTAGTTCACGCTTTACAAATACGGATTTACATATATTTTTTTTTTATTACATTCCCTGATTGGAGAGCTAATCCTCAGTACATTAAGCCTGAACAGGTTGTGATGACAATCCAATGACGCAGTTTGTCAGAAGCCCTAGGCCTGATGTCTTATTTTGAAAAGTTCAAACGCAGGCAAAAGGCCTTCCTTATTGTGAAAAAGCCTGTGTTAAAGTCAATAGGCCTGTAAGGGAGGATTGTTATCAGAACAAAATAAAACCGTCACTCTGGTATTTTCTTACATGGCATCTCGCAGCTTCCTCCGTTGGTCATGGCGACAAGCCACTGGTAAATGGTGAGGCCCTGATTGGTTCATTGGGAAAAGTTTTGTCAGATGCCAGGGGTCTGACTTATGATGAAAAGTTCCAGGTAAAGCAATAGTGTCGACCCATCTATAGTGCAAAACACATGTTAAAGTCAAGAGGCCTTTGAAGGCGGGCTGTTATTACGGCATCTCACAGATCCCTGTAGTAGGCAAGGATTCTAGTGTTTGTACCCTCCTTACAAGCATTGTGCGTCGATCATTTCTATTGTGATCATCTTTGTTGGAGCCTCTTAGGAGGACTTGTATATTCTTTTCCCAGCTATAATTTGTACATATTTGTAATTTTATGACTGTTGCCTATAGGTCAGCCTGTGCTCAGTATGCTGCACCTGATTTGGTTATTTTGACAAGCCAATGACAAAGTTTGTTATGAAAGGTAACCTTATGGTTGCTTTGTGGGAAAGCTTAGGCTTCATATAGTATGACAGATTTTTTTTGCATCGTGACACACCAATACTAAAGGCCTGATTGTTTCATTAGGAAACGTTGTCCGATCCATAGATTTGATCTGTTTATTATTAAAAACTACAACAAAGCCAGAAGGCCTGACATTTCTTTTAAATAAGTATATGTTTTTTTGTTTTTTTTGTTTTTTTTTACGGAGTTTTATATAGCGCGAACTTGACCCGAAGGGTATCGGGTATCAGAGCGCTTTACATAGCACCAGTTGCGTTACATGAGGGCACATTCATTTTTGTTAGGCACGGGGAGATTAAGTGATTTGCCCAGAATCACAGGATGTTCAGTGTCATTGCCGAGACTCGAACACAGTTCCCCAGATTCGAGGTCGACCGCCCTAGCCGTTAGGCCAACTCCTCTCCAATAGGCCTTTAAGTGTATGTTATTATTACACTTCTTTCAAGCATGTGACCAGGTATTTTGACACTTGGAATTTCATGGATTACTTTTGTGGGTAAGGGGTTTGATTGTGGTTACTCTCTCAGACAAACCCATTGCACTGTGATATTCCTTGTTAGGCCCATCTTAAGAGGGGTTGTGTACATTTTTTGTCAAATATAATTTTTTACTTTGCAAAAGTATACGTGATGGCTGCCTTATGGGGATGTGTATATATATAATACAAAAGGACTGCATGGATGTCATTTAGGAGTCGCAGATGTGACCCTGGCACTGTATTTGCAACCCCTGGCTTCAGAGGTGGCAAAATTAGTGCCAGAATTGTCATCATATGTTGGCTATGTCTCTATTTATGGCAAGTTGATGTCCTAGCTCAATGTTTAAATATCTTCTGAATATGGTATTTAATCAGGTTTGATTTTATACTTCTGAGTGAACGTCCCCTTTAAATTGCTGTGTATTTGATTATGTGCTTTTATGGTTTGCCTGATGAATCCAATAAATCCTTGTGATGATGACCCCTACTTAGGTTCTATTGTTTTAGACTTTTATATTCTTAACCATTGTAAGTGCACATTTGTATCCCACCTATCTCGGTGAGTAGTTTTGAGCTGCCCGTACGTGAAAAAAATACAGATAATCCAGGTGACATTACGGAGCCTTAAGGAGTCCACTTCTAAGGACTTTTTTCTGAGGTTTCTGTCCCTTTGGTTTTGGTCTTAGTATTGTGGTAGCACTTTGACAACCGATGTATCATGATTGTAATTGTTTTATGTACTCACGTTGTCATTCGTATCCATCATGTTTCTATGTATTTATAATGCCTTTACAATGTGCACTTTTATGGTTCATTAAACCGAAATAAAGTTGTTTGATTGACAGTGGCAGAAACACAGTGGCAGCTCGTCCTTCTCTCTTTATTTTGTCTCAATTTTTTTATTACACTGATAGTGAATAATGTTTCATTATTCGCCATTAGTGTCATAAAAAAATGGAGTACAATGAGCTGGATTATGGCATTCCCTGGTAACTGAGATAAGTTAAAGAAATGCTGTTAAATCTGTGCATGTTTGCGGGTGAGTGTGTGTAAGTGTGAATGTGTGTGTATATATAAGCATGTGTGTGAGCGAAACTGAAGGTCAGAAGGTGTGTGATGTCACTTCAGCTACCGCTGGCATTTTGGTGAATTGACGTTCATGAAGGCCTGGGCTGGTTATGGCAACAAACCAATGATAAAATATAGTCCACACGTCTGATCTGTTTAGTATCAAAAATTCAGACACGGATGTAGGCCTGACATTTATTGTATGAGACATATGTTAAAGGCAGTTTAATCTCAACATCGAAATCTCAACCTATTTAGTTTAAAGTGTGCACTGCATCATATATAAATAACAACACCTGAAAAGCTGACCAAATATATATCAAAATTTATTAGAATTTACATAATGGGCATGATAGATTTCAATAAAAAACAAACAATGATATACGTCCCATAAAGCAGACAAACAAACATACCTTAACTCTGATTCATACTAGAACTCATTCGTACCTCACACAATCCAAAAAAGCACATCATACATACTCTCTCTTAACAAACAACATAAAATGTGGACACAAAATATACCAAATTCATTAATAAAGTGCGTTGTGCATCATAGCTACAGTTATATCAATTAAATCAAGCAACAATGATGATTAATTTTTTATATACGATTCAAGTCTATAATACACAAATTGGTTTTGTAAAATGAAAAGAAGCAAAATTGCAGTTCAATATAGGATTCGCTACATAAATATAGGTCCACAGAAGTGAATTTTGATATGCTTTGATATATATTTGGTCAGCTTTTCAGGTGTTGTTATTTATATACGATGCAGTGCACATTTAAACTAAATATGTTGAGATTTCGATGTTGAGATTAAACTGTCTATTTCCCCTGCTCATCTCTTCCTCTTATTCACCTCAGGGGCCCCCTTCTTTCTGGTATGTTAAAGGCACCAGGGCGTTAAGGGGAGTTTTGTTATTACACTATGTTAAAACATGTAGGCAGGGCTGTTGTTACATTGAATCTATCAGATTACTCTAGTAGGACAGTGTGCTGATGTTTGTTACCCCACTCTGACAAGGCCTGGGAGTAGAGGATTTGCACTTCAGAACCCTTGTTAGGCCTCTCAGGAGTGGTTATATATTGTAATTTGATACATGTTTATAATTCTATGCATAGCATATAGTAGTTTGTGTATTAAACTACTTTAAGCTCGGGCCTGACAGCTTTAGCTCTCTGTCAGGATCATGCAATTAAAAAGGTTCATAAAAACTACATAAACACATGTATACGTGGAGGAGCTTTATGTTGGCCCTCTTCAGCCAATGGTCTGTTTGAGTGTCATTCACACCCATTTCCATCCCTAACAGCATAGAGCATGTGGCAGTGGGTCAGCCCACTTCAGCCACTGGCTCTGTAGCCCTCTGAGTGATAACGTTTTGCCTGATCACATGTATGCATCTGCTTGAATTAGAGTGTGCTTCCTTGCCAGGGCTAGTGTACCATGTTCTTCTTTTATAGGTCCCCTTTTTTTCGTTCTTTCTCTTTTTTTAATGTATTTATTTACGTTTTTGGGAGTGACAGGCAGCTCCCTAGAAAATGCTACTGGGCCACTAGATTCATTTACTGCTCATGTCATCTGCAGGCCCCACATCCTTTAGGGCCACTGCTCGAGAAGCAGTGGCCCCAAAGAATGTGGTCACCAGACAGCCATCTTGGACATGTCTGCTGTCTTGGATCTTGTACATCAATTAAACTCTTTACAATTCCAAGATGGTTGCTTACTGCTATGTTTTTTTTCTTATTCCCAAATTGCAAGCTCATGCCATCCACGTTTATGCAGTAGCATTTTTCTTTTTTCAACTTTCATTTTTAATCGACCTTGCACGTGCCCATTAAATGTATGTGTATGTTTTAGTGTGGGTGGGTGAGTGAGTGGATGAATGTAAGAATGAATCAGTGGGTGGACGAATGGATGCACGAGTACAAGAATGAATGACAGAGTGTATTTATGATGATGTATTTTGTACCTACACTCACCAGTAACTGAAGAGGCTCGAGAACATGTTGAGGCGTGCACAGATTAATAAATTATAAAGGAGGAATGCAATTAAGAAAACCAGCATTGGCAAAGGCAACAGGTCTAGTTTTTGTTCGGCAGAAGTGCTTTGTAATAGTTGGGCTGTTCTCTGTGCTGGCCCACATAGGCTAGAAATAAAATCTAATGATGAAGTAACATCTTGAGCTACCGCCATACAGAAGCTCGGACTAGGGCCCCTTTATTAAACTCACTGCAGTAACAGAGTTAAGGTGTGCCACTAAAGAAGAGTATTTTAGAAAGGAGACAGAAGATGATGTTTGTATTGTAAGTGGTGAAGATAAAAGTCATAATCCTGCCATGGATTACTCAGTTTAGGGGGTAGATACTTCCATACTCATTGGTAGTCCATGCCGCCCTTAAGAGGGCATTTGCCAAGGCCACGAGAGAGGCTCCTCCGCCTGACCAAGAATCCAAGAAAGTTGACTGAGTGGGTAGTGCTTGTAGCGACCACACACTGGCCTCCTCTCCAGGTACAATCAGTACCACTGGGATATCAGACCTACTCCGCATCAGAGTCCACTAACACACCCAGGTCCAAAACAGCTGACCCTCGAGATTTGGCACCTGAGTTTGGTTACTTCAGTCTCCCGGAGGAATGCTTGGCTATCCTGTGGGAAGCATGCATGCTACTACATGTGCATGCTATGCCACAAACTGGAAAAGGTTAAGGCATTACTGCATTGCTAAACACTTAGATCCATTTAGAGTTTCCATGCAGGACATTGTTTCTTACCTCCAACACTTGCACAAGGCAGTCTTTGCCTACACTTCTATATGTTTACACTTAAAAGCATTTGCAGTGTACCTCCAATACAGATAACAGTCCTCCCAGTTTAGAATACCAGCCATTAAAGCCCTCTTACAGGGTCTCAAGAGGGTAATACTTCCAAAGATGCCACTGGCACCTGCCTGGATCCTCAGTGTAGTTCTCAAATGATGCATGGGACCTCCTCCTTTTGAACCCCTAAACTTCAGACAGTTTTCTTGTCCCCCCAGCCACAGAGAACACAACCCTCCCTCTCAACAGCTCTGCGACAAACTCGCCAACCACTTCCACAACACGATTGCTGCTATCTACAAAAACTTCGAACCACAGCCAGCCGCCTCCCACAACCCCACACCCAACACAGATACCATCCTACAACTCTCCACATGGGACCAACTCACCACACCTACCACCACCACCCTGATGAAATCCATCCACTCAGGAGCACCGGACGATCCCTACCCGCACCATATTTTCAACCTTGGAAACAGCGAAATCAGCCCCCAGCTCACCACCATACTGAACACCTCGATCAATGCCAGCACTTTCCCAGAAGACTGGAAGTACGCAAAGTTCCAGCCAATCCTCAAGAAGCCATCTGCAGATCCCACCAATCTCCAGAACTACTGCCCAATCTCCCTCCTCCCTTCCAAGCCAAAGACCTGGAGAAAGCCATCAGCACACAACTGACCAGCCACCTGGAAAGACACGGCCTTCTTGACGTATGCCAGTCGGGCTTCAGAGCCAATCACAGCACCGAGACAGCCTTAAGCGCAGCCACAGATGACATACGAGCTCTACTCAACAGAGGCGAGGCAGCCGCCTTTATCCTCCTAGACTTCTCCGCATCCTTCGACACCGTCTCCCACCACACCCTCATCCATAGACTCCGCCAGATCGGAATCATGGGCAACGTTCTCAAGTGGATAGAGTCTTTCCCCACAGGATGTACCCAGAAAGTCTGCCTGCCCCCGTTCACCTTGCCCCCCAAACACATCATCTGCGAAGTACCACAAGGCTCTTCCTTGAACCCCACCCTCTTCAACATCTACATTACTCCACTTGCAGACATCATCAGATCACACCACATCGGCATCGTCTCCAACGCCGACAACACCCATCTTATCCTCTCACTATCAACGAACCCCACTCAGACAAAAGACAACTTCCAAACATGCATGCAGAATGTCGCAACATGGATGAGAGACAGCTGCCTCAAGTTAAACACCGACAAGACCGAAGTTCTGGTCTTCGGCAGAGACAATACCCTTTTGAACGACTCCTCGTGGCCCTTAGAGCTCGGACCCACATCCCTACCCAAAGACCATGCGCGCAACCTAGGCATCATACTGGACAACAAACTCACAATGAAATGTCAGATAAATGCAGTTGCCTCAGCCTGCTTCCACATGACCCACCTACTCTGCAAGCACTAGGAAAACAGTCACACAAGCCCTCATCGCCAGCCGACTCGACTACGGCAACGCACTCTATACAGGCACATGCACAGAGCTCATGCAAAGACTTCAAACCATCCAGAACACAGCGGCCAGACTCATCCTTGAACTTCCCAAAAGTTCTCACATCTCCAACCATCTAAAGGACCTCCACTGGCTCCCTGTACAACAGAGATGCCAGTTCAAACTCCTCACCCACGCATACAAGGCACTCCACAACATCGGACCCCACTACTTGAACCACTGTCTGAAATTTCACCTTCCCACGAGAAACCTCCGCTCTGCACACCTCACCCTCGCAAGCGCACCACGAATACGCTGCACCCGCACAGGAGGACGTGCCTTCTCCCATCTCGCTACCAGATCCTGGAACGTCCTCCCTCTCCACCTATGCACCGCCTCAATACTGACCATCTTCAGGAAGGAGCTCAAGACCTGACTCTTCGACCCACACGTCTCACCAGTGCCTGGATACTCCCCGGGGTGATTAGCAGCGCTCTACAACTACTGATTGATTGATTGATTGGAAGGTCACTTTTTCAATCAAAGTCCCCTCCTTCAGATGCATTAGCGAGATTTAGGCTCTTACAGTTCAAGAACCCTTGTTTCAGGTTCTTAAAGAGAAGACCATTCTTTATACCAACACCTGATTTCTGCCCAAAGTTTTCCACCTTTCCACATGAAACAAACCATTTAGTTCCCCGTTTTTTCCCTCAACTAAAGTCTGTAGCAGAAAGAGCCCTTCATACTCTGGATGTTAAGCAAGCACATATGTACTACATTGATTGTACTAAGCTATTTAGAATGTCTACTCAACTTTGCAAGCCCCCACAGGGGCTCTGTAATCACTAACTCTGACATTGGCAGGATCAGTTAGTCAAGTGTATACAAACTTGCTATGCTAAGGCTTATCGCACACTCCCTGTGCCCCTACAGCCCAATCTGCACACAAAAAGGGTGCAACACTTGCCTTTTTTGGTAACATCTATTTAACAGATATCTGCACGGCTGCAACTCGGTCAGTGCCACATACTTTCACCAAGCATTATTGTGTTGACGTCCTTTAATGTCAGCAAGCTTTGTTTGGCCAACTAGCCTTAAGAACACGTTTTCAGACATCTGCATCAACTTTTTGCTACCCAACGCTTTTGAGGGGGACTGCTTTAAAGTCTATGTAGTGCACAAAAGTAAACAGAGTCCCTCTCCTTGAAAAAATACAATAAACTACAACTGTAGCCCCTTACCACCAAGAGGGCACCCCCAGGGATTCATATCCACAACCAACAACATGCCACCGCTAAATTCTTGCCTTTTTCTCATACTTCCCCTCACAGATAAGAGTCAGGTTCTATGTGTGTAAAAGTCTAATGGAGCTTCAGTTCTCAGGCTTTAAATTCATTCAGTGAAGTTTATCTCTCAGAGTCCCAGATGTTTGTAAAGTGTACATGAGTGTAAAGAGCTCAGTGCAAGAGCAAGACAAATCCACTTAGCAAGAGCAGCACTGTGCCATCAGCCACATGTCATTTGGCAACACTATCATAAGGTGCCTGAAGAAGGCCTAGCAATGTATTCATATGGTTCGTGTCGACAGAAGTTATGCATGAAGGAGACTGTGTTTTACTCAAAGTCCTCTGCTGCGGGCATGACGCGCAGTGTCAGAATCTGCCGCTTTATCCGCCATTTACAGCAAACTAAGATTGTACTGGTTGAGTATTGGGCTAGGAGTGGCTGGTCTGTATAATGTGGACAATGAGAACATCATTTTAAGTCATGAGGGGGGCACTTTTTCTCAGTATTGTGACCACTGCTGTGGAACACTCTTCTTCCCTCTTTATGCTCTCACCCACACTCGTAAGCTTTGGATAAAAGCTGAAGACTTATTTGTTAGCCTGGGAAGTTTGAAAGACCATTGCGAAGTGACTCCGTGGGGTGGTAGGCACTCTACAATTTCAGTCACTCACCTAAACTGGCACAAAGTCATGTGACTATGCAGGAATGAGCGTTAACCGCCAGTAAAGTCAACCTATGTAAAGGAACAGGGTTTGAAATGGCTTAAGACTTGAGTGTAGTTTGTATTACCGCAATTTATTTTTAAAAATGTTTTAAATTGGCCTTTGTAGTGCTAATGACTGGAAGTAACACATTCTCGCCCTCTCCTTCTTCCAGGGTACCGCATCTACGAGATTGACGGAAACTATTCCACAAGTTCTCACATGGTGCTAGATCATGAGACCCACATCCTGAATCTAACGGAAGCGAATGCAGACGGTGCGACGGCCCCACAGTGGAACACCCTATACAGTGCGCGGTCAGCCTTCGGCTTGAACAACTCCTTCCCAGCCGACTGGGACAACCTCCTGCAAAGCTTCCTCCGGGACGAGGCCCTTTTCCAGAAGTTCTGGTACCTCCACCACAAGGGGCACGTACAGGAAGTGTGCGAGCAGGCCTGCAAAACATCCATACTCTGCAGGCTGAGAACTGGGCGGTCCCATGACGACGAACTCTGCAGGAAGCTGGAGAAGCAAATGAGATTTCAGCTGAGCCAAAGCACCTGGAAGCCGAAGAAATACTGCTGAGCTCTCCCGCAAGCAGAGATCGAGCTCTTTGTTACTAACATGGTAGATCAGCACTGGTCACTTCATGCCAGGGTCCGCTTCGTCATGGTCCGAGCTGAACACACTGTGTGACTGTTCAGGGAAAACCCTATTGACTGCTGTGGATCATCCTCCGGACAATTTGCAGATATTCTAGAGCATTCCTTCCTCTGTCTTTCCCCATCAGTTCTCATCTGCTCACTAAATCAGACCTCAGATCCATGAACACCTTCCACCGTGTGCACCAATACGGAACCTCCTCCAGGCGAAGCATGCTTGCAGTCTCTGAAGGAGGATGTTACACATCCTTTGCAGCCCCAGGCACTCCCAGCATGCAATGATTTCTGGAGAGGTCCCTCACCCTGTGGCTGCTGCTTCCACGACTGGTGCAGCTGAAGCGGCAATAACCTGAGTGCGTTAACAAAGTGGCGTAGGGCCTTTGATGGGACGTCACCATGGGGAATCTCAAACAGGAAGTGGTAACATGAAATAACCTATGATCTGTGAGAAAGACAATCACCCTGCAGAGGTCTCACCCTACTCCTTCTCTACCCTTGAGTCACTACTCCTTGCCATAAACCACGCTTTCCCACCCTTCCCGTCTGTCGTCACAACTGCGGCGGCTAATGCCCACTCCAGTATTTCTTTATTAGCCAAACATTTCTACAGCCTGGCAGCTTCTCAGCCATTTTGCCAGCAAATAGTCCTTGACTCCACTCTCTGCTGACCCGGGATACCAAAACCAGTCTCTTAGAGCGTGAACTAGAAGAAGTAAAAGTCCTTCAGTATTTATCTAAATGATCATTCAGAAACATGGTCTCTCTTATGCTTTGTATCATAAAGATTAATTAATAATAATTATAGAGATTCTAATGAAATTGTCATTTGACCTGCGTGCAAAAACTGTTTTGATTTATTTAAATTTTTTGTTCATGTTCTTGTTGCAGGTCTTTTCTGTTAATGTTTATACATTGTTTAATTTATGCCATCTTCAGGATTAAAAAAAAACCGAAAGTGTTGGTGGCCAAAGTCTAAATTGTTTGTTTGATATAACAGCGCAATGAATGTTTGTCCGAGTGCCATTTCTCCCACAATCTTGAAATTAGTCTCATCGCAGAATGGAATGTTCAGGTAGTTATCTCATCTGGAAGCAATTAATTTGGGGGTCTCTGAAGATTTTTTATTTGTTATTGTGTGCTTCATGCATTTGGAGAACACCTATAGAGTGGTGACCCCGCTGACCCTACCAGGTAGTATTCCAGGAAGCGTGGGCTTCACAAAAAGTGACCTGATGTTGGTGTATAGTTAAGTTTGTTGTGTTCCAATCATCAGTAGGAAGCAGCCTGTTGCCAGTAACTTTAGATCTTTGTCTCCTTGAGCCAATACTGGACATGCAACCAAGACTGCAAAATACTTCCCACTACACCAAGTTTCAATGTTTAACTCCTTTCATCGGTTTGTCGATGGACCACACGCACGTATTACCAGTGAGAAGAGGAATACAGAAATAAAGCGAATGGCTAACCAGAAAGTGGATTGTGCAATATAGCGGTTAGTATCTTTCTGGAGGCCTGCACAAGGTTGCATCTCAAGAGTGCACAGTAGGACTTGAGCACACTCAAGAACTTTGGCTCTACAGCTTCTACTCACTCCCATTCGTTCACTCGAGCAGCACTTGTGCAAAACAAGCTTCATATGGACCTTGGATGCAATCTTTGAGTAGGTGACATTGTTGTGTGCTTCCTTGACCAAATAAGCGGTGTCCTTTGTGATTTGTTACCCCTTATTTACTGATGTAGGTTTAATGATGACATCACAGGAGAGTCTAGGAATTTGTATTTATTTACAATGGATAGTAGAGACACTGCACACAAAGGCATGGTTACGCAGGACCAGGACATTGTTGGTGCCCATGAGCTTGTTGTTGTTACTCGTGAGCTGGGCACGTGCATTGTTCATAGTTAGGAGCTGGACCCGAATGTCATTGGAGTTCATGAACAGAACACACGAGTTGAGGGAACTCGGTAGCTGCTCACAGAAGTCTTCAGCAGTCAAGAGCAGAATGCACACATGTTGTTGGTATTCATGAGCTGAACACAAGAGTTATTGCTACTCATAAGTTGGATTTACACTTTGCTGGTTGGCAACCAAAGACCAGTGCCTTACATGAAAGAGTGCTCCTACATCGAACTGCCTATAGTTTCATTGACATCGAAACACAGATTTCATAGACACAGAATGGGTAAAACCTTGTAATGCATCATGCCCACAGTAAGGTCAAACCTATCTCACACGCCCACTTCACGCCTTATTTCCATGTCATAAGCCCACCATTTTCCCCCGGGTGTTTCCACATTGAAGGATGCTTTGTGCTCTTCTATGCCTGCCTGAGATCTGTTCAGTGATTGCCCCATCTCCTTACTTTACTGCTGACTGTTCCATCACAGTACTTTCAGTAGATGTGCTGGAGTCAGGCACCCATGAAGGTTAGGTGTTTCCAATGAGCACAAAATCAATTGTGACTTGAAAAGTCCAACCTATGTCCATCTCAAAGCATCACATCTCCAGCAACAGTCTGTTTTATCGCTCACTGTTGCTGAAGATGTGAATAAATGGGTTGTCCGAATTCATAGTACACACTGTCATTGGACAAGTCCATGAGGCAAAATGGCATGCCTTTCAAAGCCCATCTCCATTCTGTTTAGGCCTGGGCGGTGAACTCCACTCCGTTCGCGGAGTTTGCGGAGCTTTCTGCACTCCGTGCTCCCCAGAGCTCACAGAGTGCAGAAAACTCCGCTCCGCGTAGTGCAGCAGAGTTTTTTTTCCCCGCTCGCCAATGGTAAGGTGGCGAGCGCGAACTGACGCTTGGGTAGAATTTCTACTCGAGCGGCAGGAAGATCAGCGAGAACGGCAGTTCACACAGCACTCCGCCACTTGCGGATCTCCGCGGACTTTTTTTGTCACTCCGCCCAGGCCTAATTCTGTTACATAAACATTGTGCAAAACTGGTTTGGACATAGTCAATGAGGCAGTAAATGCACTGTAAATATTATAGAGGCCACATAGATGCAGGGAATCCCCATTATTTTCAACTCAGAGGTTGAAGAGGCTTGAAACTACATCAGAGTTATTTGAGATTCTAAGAGAGATGACAGGAGAGGGGCCCATCATTGAGTACTCAAGTGGTGAAGAGGCAGTCTTTGCTTAGTTGATTAGCGCTATTTTATGGACAAAGTGAAGACAAGCCGAGAGCGCTTTGATTCATTGAGGAGTAAAGTAGAAAAGGAGGCATTCCAAGTGCATACTTGTATCTGCCCCACATTCTCTTCTGAGGTTTTTTAATCTTACCATTGTGTAGAATCTTAGCACGAGGAAATATTAAGGGGATGGGTGTCACCTAGTGCCAAGGTGACGCCCACCTTCATCCCTCATAAAAAGAGATGGTCCACTGTGGCTCCAGGTACTACTGAAAAGGTAAATTGCTCTATATTTTTGGGCAGTGTTCCAAGTTGCTTAAAACAATCCTGGGTCTCCCTGTCCCTCAAGGAGCCTTCTCTGAGCCCAGAAGATCCTGTTATTTACTTACTGATTACTGGGACTCCCTTCCTATTAACATCCATGCGAAGGAGGCAACAACACAATAATGCCCCGCTTGGACTTTCAGGTCTGCTTGGAGATCTATGCTTTCGGTTTAGTCCACGCAGAAGTACAGAACAGCCTTGATGTACGTCTAGGAGAGAAGTCTAGAAATGGTGGATGAGGAGTTGGATGTGCTACTCGTACTGCTGGACGTTCCGGCTGCTCTTGATAAAATTGACCGTGGGATGCGCCTGAACTGATTACAGATGGTTTGAGGATTTGACACGGTCTACCTCAAGTAGTTTGAGTGTTTTCTGTCAGACAGAACCTTCCTGGTGCGAAGGAATGGAGTGAGTGAACCATCTGTAGCTTCACGCTCAGGAGCACCGCTGGACTCTCGTCTAACCTCTGTGCTCTTGAACATTTTTCGGAAATCCTTGCACGGTTCACTGGAGGCCCACGGGCAGGGTTCTACATCCATGCAGATGATCTGCTGGTGGGACTCCCACCTAGTTGGTATTTTAGGGTTCATTCCTCCCATTTGGGTAATCTTCTGGATAACCTCCAAGTATGGATGGTGGCGACCCGGCTTGCCCTTAATGCCAGCAAATCAGAACTAGTATTAGTGGGCTTAGACTTGGACCGAGGTCTGTAGGGCTACTGCTCAAAACAAAGTGATTCCCACTCAATCTGGGAAAGCGGTGGGACTCTCCGCGTAGGACACGAAAGCGTCCCCCTAGGGGAGACGTCCCCTCGGTGCACAGCTTTATTCTCCAGGTGAGTGGAGTTTTCCCATTCAAAACACTTTGAAACCATATGTGATTGTTCAATTGAATTGATTCTCTCTTCTTCATAAATTCTTTTGTCAATACTAAGCAAGTGAACTTCATGTTAGTTCCACAAAACAGAGAAATTGCATTGGTTTACATGAAAGTTGAGGTCCCAATTGGTCAATCCCAATCCATTTCGGGCTCAATGGGCCCTTCGTCAAGGGAAATGTTCAAAATCTGTAAGAGTGAAGCACGAAAAATGGCTGGGTTATCATCACTGGGTTAACCAGAAATGTATGTTAATGGCTATGGAAGAGGTAGTGCGAAGACCCAACATGCACAAAAACAACTAACTTTATCCAACAAGGACCACAGGTGTGGTGAAAATGGTAACAAGCATTGGCATAGCCAATAGGTCTCGCCTTTGGGACCTTATAAGTGTTTAGCCATGCAACAGTTGATGTTGTTGCACCAAGGATATTGTGCTGCATAACTAAATACTTATAAGGCCCCAAAAGCGAGACCTATTGGCTATGCCAATGCTTGTTTCCGACTGCAGTGACAGCAGGCACATCGATGTGCGCGTGCTCACACTGCTCACTTCTCACTAGTGGAGAAGTTACGGCATGAAGTCATGCCAGGTGAGCGTTGTAGGGAAGGGAAATCCTTTAAAGAGTCATTTTCTCTCCGGATTTCCCTTCTCTTTTTGAAACTCAGGAGCAGCAACATTGTCGTGGTGTCACCAGGACTGTAAGTGGAAGATTTCTCAATATTATATACAAGCCATAGTCGTTGCTTATTTATTATATGCAAATAACAACCATTGACAAAGCCAATAGTCCTGGCTTGTTGAAGGTGTAGTGTTGCTTGTATCATATATCTGGATGCAATGACAGAAACAGCAAAATGCAAGTCGGGCGGCACACTATGCTAAGCACAGATTTTTAACTTGCGTGTTTTAAGCCACGCCCTTAATTACATTCGCCACGCCCCTTTGAGAGACCCCCCAGTTTTTTCATCCCACTTAAAGCCCTGGGTGTGCTTATATTCACAGTACATCCAACACGTGCATTACAGGTTATCTGCAACCAGACCTGCTCTTGACAAGATAAGTTAAAGAGACCAAGGATCTCATAAAGCAAAAGGGGTTTGAGTGAAGGTGTGACCCTGTGGTATAATAAATAAAATACTGCCACCTCACCTTACTGAGTATTACAAGTTACCTGAAGTTCTATGACCTAAAAAGGAAAGTATTCTTTGACGTCTTGATATATCCTTATAATATACGTCCCGGGGTCACGTCTTCTCACATAGTAAAAAAAACATCACAAGGCACACTCAAAATCTTCATGGTACTTTGTCCGTCACATATCAGGTGCTGGCTCCAACGCTAGTCATTTTAGCAGCCTTAGAATGATACATGTCTGAGCCGACCCTGCAGGAATACCATCTTCGCCAAAGACAAGGTGTCCAGTGGCAATGCATGTGTGGCCTCTTCACTTACGCCTAGCTTTTTCCCTCCACAAATACTGAATTGTGGAACTTGTAGTCCCGCTTTTGACACTGTAAACAGGGCCTGAAGACGCCAGCATGCCTAATGGTGCTGGATAAAATGCCACCATTGACAGAAAATACCAGAAGAGATGGAGCCACTTGGGGGGGGCTCTGGAGATGGTCCCAACGGGCCACTTGGGCAGAATCATTAACACACTGAGCCACGATAACAGTCTATGGGACCTTCATTAATGCATGTATTCATATCTGGCACATGGACAGTGCAGTCTGATACACCACCTGCTATGGATGACCTATTTACTGACCTGATTTTGCACACCGGGACTTCTAAACCCAAACTTCTACTAGGGAAACACGAACTACAAATCCCAGAATGCAACCCCATACTGACCGGAAAATCAGGGCTGGCTACGAGGGGCCATTGGCCAGAATTGTAAGGCATGCAGCGTCACAACTCACCTTCTCCGTTGAGTGCCGAGCCATCCTTTCTTTCCTGAACACTGTGCTCCCACTAGTGGACTGTGGTGTCCTGTCAAGGAAGAGAGGATGGAGGATACGGACCCCGGACATCACACTGTCCACTCCCTGTGCAAAGGCGGAAATGGAGCAGATGGATTAGTCTCCTGTCAACCCTCTATGCATGCGCAGGAATCACTAACCACCCGGAGTGAGCAGATCACGCATAAGCACTCAAAGAAACGCTAGTTTGTATTACTCAAATGTAGCCGCATACTCAGTGAACCGTCTATTGAGGTGATATAGATTTTTGAATATTAAAAGAGTGGCAGACCAAAATCTGCCGACTTTGGAGCTGGGGAACCAGGCTCTAGTCTCGGCCTCGGAGTTTTAGGTTTTAAGTTACCACACAAATAAAAGAATTCATTCATTCATTCGTTTCGGCGTCGGCTCAACGTTCTGTGATTCTGGGAAAATCTGGTAACCTCCCCGTGGCTACAAAAATGAATGTGTCCTTGTGAAATGTAACCTAATGTAATGTAACCTGTGCTCATCTAAAGCGCTCCAATACCTTCGGGTTGAGTTCGCTCTATATGAAACTACAAAAAACTGTAACTATGTAAGAAAAGTAAACAAGGGGTTTCTTTAAATTGGGATTCTTTGTAGAGTGTCATATTTTTAAAAAGAAAAATGCTGTGGGGAAAATTAGCTATTTTGCATTTGTAATTGAAACCTTAAGGCTAAATACACTTGGTACCTGTAAAGACGGAGGCGGGCGCTGTCGTTCCTGTGTTTACTGCGGCCCAGCGGCATCCAAAATTGCAAAATTATAGACTTTGGAACTAGGAAACGGGTTTGAATCCCGCCATCGACACGACGGATCCTGTGACTCTGCGCAAATCACTTATTATCATTGTGCCTTAAGTGTAGCGTCTGCGTCTATTATAAAGCGCTTTAAAGCACCGGTGTCAGATTCACGCTACTAAAACAAAAAAAAAAGCATGCGCGCCTCGCGCTGACGAGGAGAGGAGGAGGCAGCAGGGGGAGTTAAGAGAGGGGAGGGGGCCTGCGCCTGTTTCGCTTGCGGGAGCGAGCAGGAACCATCTGTCAAAGCTTGCTCCAGCAAGGGAATCACCAAACGTGCACGCGTTGCCATTCAATGCAATGCAACGCGTGCACGTTTTTGCCTGCAAAACTGAAGCGATTTCGAAATAACTTTTTCCTAAGCAGCGCATGCGCGCTGCGTAGGCGACACCTAAAAATAAAGTAAAGGGAAAGTTGTCCCAAATGGTGTTTTAGAGTGAAAAGTACTATTGCTATAAAGATAATGGTAGTGGCAACTCAACATATTGTTAAACTCCATAGTGTGCACATGTGGGCAAGTAAGACCCAAGCGGTATGCAATAAGTAAAACAATATGAAAAACTGGTTACTTCTAACAAAAAAAAGTCCCCGTGCTAGCAGCAGGCAGTGAACAATAAATAAAGTGCAGTAGAGCGCAGTACTATGCAGTGAAGAGAGAGAGTGCTGCGTGCATGAGACACAGTTAACTGTAGTGTAGGTCAAGGCAAGAGATGAAAGGTGCCGTTCTGAAGTGCGCACAATGTGCGTGTTCAGAACTTGGCCGGTCTGTGGTGCCACATGCAAGTTGAAATTCACAGTAAAAAAAGAATACAGTGAAACGTGAGTGCACTAGAAGTAGTGTTAGTGAAACCTGCAGCAAGAAAACAGGTGTGCTGTGTGCTGAAGAATTTGTTGACGCTAGTGTAATAAAGGAACTACAGCGTCATGAAAAACCCAAGTGTGAACCCGAACGGTCACATGCAAGTTTTTGTGTTCAGACCCGAGCGGTCTGTAGTGCCACATGCAGGCTGAGTTAACGATAAAGAAATATATATATAGCAGTGGAACGCGAGTGCTTTTAAAATGATGGCGGTTAACCATGCAGCGAGAAACGAGCGTGTTGCGTGCTAGCTATACGCTGATGTGAATGAAGGACTACGACATTACGGAATAAGACCCGATTGGTCTGTGGTGCCACATGTAGAAAGAAGTACAGAAAATGTGAGGACAAGTTCATATCTTGTGAATAGTTACCCTGGATTCCAGGACGATCCATAGTCTGAGACGGAGTGCTCGGTAGACGCCCGAGTTTAAAAGTGTGCCAGTCGAGCCGCGGCAAAAGTGGTAGAGATAGAAAGCAGACAATTATGGAGTGTTAGAAAGCCAGAAATGAGCGCCATCTTGAAATGTTCAAAAATGGAAGAGTCAGTAATTAAAACCTACGGTCTCAAGTATTAATGAAAAAAGAACCAATAAAAAGAAAAATAAGTGAAATGGAGCAAATATCAAAGGCTTGACTGAAATGCAGATGTGAAATATAAAGACTGGATAGGGGAAAACCAACCACAACTAATAGTAACATGCCCTTTGACGATATGGTAAACAGAGGAACATGGATAGGAGAACATGGATGGGAAAACAGGAAATCTATAGTCAAATGAGTGAAAACGATGGTTAAAACCAAACGAGTGAACTAGAGTTGGTGAATGCAAATAAAGTGCGGAACTAACATAAGAAGAGTTAGAGAGTTAGCTGGATACTATAAGTAGGAAAGAGAAAATACAATATACAAGACATTAGCGAATGACCAATGACGAAAAAGAAAGTTGGAACAATAGGAGAAGATGAAAGCAAGTAGGGACTGTAGAGAAAACATGTAAGGACAATAAAGAACCAGATTAAGAGAACAAGGTCCGATTATAAAAAGCAACTATACTCCATACGGTCATTCAGTCCGTTAGGGTTCAGAGTATCCAACAGTTTAATCCAAAACATTTCTTTTTGTAGGAGAAACTAGGTGGTGTTTGTGCCCTCTCTCGGTGTAATGGATTCCAAAACCAAAAAGTGCAATTGGCTCACATTGTGGATATAGGCCTGAAAGTGTGTGGCTACACATGATTTTTGGTTGTGTGTCCGTATATTGCTTTTATGTTAATTTATTCTCGCTTTGATTTTTCGTTCTGTTTTGCCTATATAGGCTAAACTACATGGACATTTGAGCATATAAATGACATTCATACTGTCACATGTTGCTGTAGTTCGTAGTTTGATAGTATGGCCTCTTCGTGGATGAGTGACGAAGTTGCCTTAAATGACATTATTACAGTTGTTGCAGTTGTAGCACGGTATGGTTCCCTTGTGTTGTTTAAACTCTGATAAAGATTTTGCGGTGGAGATAATGTCCTTGATGTTTTTACTCCTTTCATACGCAAACACTGGTTGCTGGTTGAATATTATTGGCATAAGTCGGTAACCCGCACTCCCAAGTTCTGTTTCAAGTTTTTCACAAAATTATTCATTTTGGGGTGCTATCCTGGTGAGTGCACCATCCCGTTGCACCAAGAAATATTCCATATAAAGCGGATACATTTTCCTGTAACAGTCCCAGGAAGCACAACCTCTGAATCAGTTGAAAAATCATCGTAAACCAAATTTCATCCATTTTAAACCATTTTCTTTTATTGATTCTCTTTGCGTTGTTTGGTATGTGAACAGTAATCTCGATATTCAAATGCTTGTATGATGCCAATTCAGGCTTTTTACAGCATGTCAAGATTATTCATTCGTTACATCACAGTAAGTCTATTACCCAGTGCATTTCGGGCATTTCGCCCTTCTTCAGGGGTAACTGTGAATATGAGGAAAACAGCACATCAGGAACACCATTGTCAATGTATAAACGACTGTATACTAAAAGCACCTCGTATCTGTTAAAATGTAAAACGTGAAGTGTAAGATGATCTAGTGCTAAAACCCGTTGTTTAATATATCTATTCCCCTAATCACCACTGGCGTGCCTCCTATCGTGCGCAGTATAAACACAACAGCGTTAAACGAAAGAAACATGCAAATGACCTAAAGAAAATTCTAATTTATGTGAAATACTGGCCTATGCTACGCACCAAACCAGATTTCTGTTGCTGAAGATGTGAATAAATGGGATGTCCGAATTCATAGCACACACTGTCCATGGTCAAGTCAATGAGGCAAAATGGCATGCCTTTCAAAGCCCATCTCCATTCTGTTTAGGCCTGGGCGGTGAACTCCACTCCATTCGCGGAGTTTGCGGAGCTTTCGAGCTTTCTGCACTCCGTGCTCCCCAGAGCTCACAGAGTGCAGAAAACTCCGCTCCGCGTAGTGCAGCAGAGTTTTTTTCCCCGCTCGCCAACAGTAAGTTGGCGAGCGCGAACTGACGCTTGGGTAGAATTTCTGCTCGAGCGGCATTAAGATCAGCGAGAACGGCAGTTCACACAATACTCCGCCACTTGCGGATCTCCGCAGACTTTATTTGTCACTCCGCCCAGGCCTAATTCTGTTACATAAACATTGTGCAAAACCGTTTGAACATAGTCAATGAGGCAGTAAATGCATTGTAAATATTACAGAGGCCACATAGATGTAGGGAATCCCCATTATTTTCAACTCAGAGGTTGAAGAGGCTTGAAACTACATCAGAGTTATTTGAGATTCTAAGAGAGATGACAGGAGAGGGACTCATCATTGAGTACTCAAGTGGTGAAGAGGCAGTCTTTGCGTAGTTGATTAGCGCTGTTTTATGGACAAAGTGAAGACAAGCCGAGAGTGCTTTGATTCATTGAGGAGTAAAGTAGAAAAGGAGGCATTCCAAGTGCATACTTGTATCTGCCCCACATTCTCTTCTGAGTTTTTTTAATCTTACCATTGTGTAGAATAGTGGAGAGGTGTGGTGCAGCGGCCAGGGCAGCTGACTTCGGAGCACAGGGTTCACGGTTCGATCCCCGGCTCCGGCGGCAGCTCAGCTCAGCACCATGTGACTCTGGGCAATAGCTCACTTAATTTCCACTCCGGCCCCCAGTGCCTTGAGACCCGTAAGGGTGAGTAGCTGCGCTATATAAAAACGGACTTACTTACATAATCTTAGCGCAAGGAAATATTAAGGGGATGGGTGTCACCTAGTGCCAAGGTGACGCCCACCTTCATCCCTCATAAAAAGAGATGGCCCACTGTGGCTCCAGGTACTACTGAAAATGTAAATTGCTCTATATTGTTGGGCAGTGATCCAGGTTGCTTAAAACAATCCTGGGACTCCCTGTCCCTCAAGGAGCCTTCTTTGAGCCCAGAAGATCCTGCTATTTACTTACTGATTACTGGGACTCCCTTCCTATTAACATCCATGCGAAGGTGGCAACAACACAATAATGCCCCGCTTGGACTTTCAGATCTGCTTGGAGATCTATGCTTTCGGTTTAGTCCACGCAGGAGTACAGAACAGCCTTGATGTACGTCTAGGAGAGAAGTCTAGAAATGGTGGATGAGGAGTTGGACGTGCTACTCGTACTGCTGGACATTCCGGCTGCTCTTGATAAAATTGACCATGGGATGCGCCTGAACTGATTACAGATGGTTGGAGGATTTGACACGGTCTACCTCAAGTAGTTTGAGGGTTTTCTGTCAGGCAGAACCTTCCTGGTGGGAAAGAAGGGAGTGAGTGAACCATCTGTAGCTTCACGCTCAGGAGCACCACTGGACTCTCGTCTAACCTCTGTGCTCTTGAACATTTTTCGGAAACCCTTGCACGGTTCACTGGAGGCCCACGGGCAGGGTTATACATCTATGCAGATGATCTGCTGCTGGTACTCCCACCTAGTCAGTATTTTAGAGTTCATTCCTCCCATTTGGCTAATCTTCTGGATAACCTCCAAATATGGATGGTGGCGACCCGGCTCGCCCTTAATGCCAGCAGATCAGAACTAGTATTAGTGGGCTTAGACTTGGACCGAGGGCTGTAGGGTTACTGTTCAAAATGAAGTGATTCCCACTCAATCTGGGAAAGCGGTGGGACTCTCCACGTTGGCCAATATTTTAGTGGTCATTTTTGATAGCCGCCTATCTAAGGAAGAGCAGACCAATTCTCCATCAAAGACCTCTAGTTATTAAATTAATCTTCTTGTTAGGTTAACAACCCTTCTGTCTGGAAACATCGGGGCCTTTGCAGTGCAAGAAATGATAGACTTCAGTTAGATCTTTGCTGGAGCTTCACAAAAACATCCACGGCTAATTTAAATAAAATAGTAAACTCCCTTACTGGATTAGGCTGTTGGTGGGCATGGTAGCGCAACCACCGACAGACAATATTGGATTCCATTTGTAAGATGTGAGATTCTGATAAAGATTTATAAAACTATAAACCAGGTGGGAGTGACCCCTTGATTTGAACATTCAAAATGCCATGTTTGAAACTGTTCATGCATCATGAGCAGACCCATTGTCTGTGGATAACAAATGAAATGTTTCACTATTGTTAGAGTTCGAAATCATAACATGAGCCACAGACATGCGTGTGATATTCGTTTCAGTTACCATTGGGCATCAACTGTGTATAATCTTAAAACACATTGCGAGATTTCAGTTCCAGAAATTGAAATTTCCATAAACATGATGACATTTGCAACACCTTCAAAAGAATATCAACCCGGCTCCCCCAGAAACAGGTTGATTACCTTTGACCAAACTCCTGAGACGGTAAAGTGTTTTGTAAACTGGTTCTTTCTAACACGAAGAAGGTGGAGGGCTTCTAAGCACATTAGAACATATATACATCCTTGGCTCTTCACCTGGTTTTTGTAAAGAGTGACAGGGTACACCTGTTGCAACCATTGATATGATTTTCAGTGTTTAACTATTTATGAGGTCTACGGTGTACTTTTATCCTTCAAGGGTGCACATTATCTAGGTTTCCTTTCACTTCTGAATACTGGTATAATTTGAATTGTAACTAAAACTTACCACAGTTGTGCTATGTGGGAGTCTTCAAATGTGTATTGAAATAAAGAAGTATTCAGCACATGTTGTATGAGTGGCCGATATGTATTCGTATTCAACGTTTGGAATATATATATATATATATATACTCCAAGGTGAGTGAAACACATATCTAAATCTATCTATCAATATATATATATATATATATATATATATATATATATATATAATAGTACTTTTAATTTTTTACTACCCTTACCATCCTTTACTACTACACACCCCTAAACCCTGAGAACACCCTTACTACCGGTTACCACTACCCTAACCCTTCAAAAATCCCTTTACCACTACCCTCCCCTTAACCCTAAAATTACCCTTACCATCCTTTACCACTACCCACTCTACAACATATATATATATATATATATATATATATATAAATGGGGCAAAAAAAAATATATATATATATATCTAGAAACACGCAAAGTCCAGAAGTTCGGGGCTTATACTTGCGGCGGCCCTGGACGGACTCCGGTGCTCCACAGTATTTCCAAAAAAGATTTCCTTTCTCAAAGAAAATGCCAGGACTCACCAGGATGCTTGATTATTTTATTCGCAGATAAATGCCTCTACCAATGCGTTTCGCCTTTCAGCTTGTTCACGGTATGGCTTGAGTAACAATGCTTCCAATTAAATACACACACAGCGCGCACAGCGCAATTGACAGTGAGAGAGGACAAGCACAGCATAGGAGATCAAGGCAAGCAGGTTTTATCTGCGCCATTTTGAAATGTCTTAAGCATATAATCATGAGCTTTAAATTAGCTAATAAATATTACTTTAAAATGTATTATAAATTAAATTGAATCATTCTTTCAATATTTTATCTAAAACAGCAGAAATAGTAAACAGATATAGGCAATACATTCTGTGTTTACTGCAGCCAATGTTGGCCACACCCAACGCATAAGTGCACGTATTGCCCTGAACAATCCTGCCCCAATGGGCACTATAGTCTAAAAATTACATATTTTGAACCAATGTTGGACCATATTCGATGCTTGCATTATAAATCAACACCTTGACATTTTAACACAGCAATCCAGCCCCAGTGGGCATTGTGTTATACAAACAACATCATTTGTGAAAATGCATTTGTATATATAACACATAATTCATTAACATAATGACATATTTACCCCACAATCCCGCCCTAGTGGGCATTGTATTCTAAAGACAACATCATATATAGAAATTACATTTGTACATGTATGTCTCAGTGTTCATTATTGGTCTGTTATATATATACAAATGCATTTTCACAAATGATGTTCTGTGAACTTAGGGAGTATGCCCATGCAGAGGCATAATATTCATGTGTGTCATGCAGACGGGAAGAGAATGATTTTGTGCTCCCAAATGTTACTATCGGACTTTAAATCTCCGTAATGAATCGGATGTGAAAGGACATCAGTCCGAGATTATGCAGTCCTCTTTCTTCTTCTACATGCTGCATCCAATGAAATTACATTACCTATTTCAAATACTGCCACGACCGTGCTGTTTAATTCATATGCAAGCTGGAAGAAGTCTAAACGCCGAAACGCGTCCTTGCGAATAAATCATTTGTAAGTGGCCCCGTGCTTCTATTGGAATTGAGCGTAAAAAAAAAATGGTATTTCTAGGGAAGCGGATCCTTCAAGGATCCTACAGTCCCCCTGCTAAAATGTGATTGGCTGCCAATACTTCGAGCAGGTAGTGTTGGCAACCATCTTGGGATTCTGCTTCAGCCGAGTCCCACAAAAAAGTGTTTAAAAAAAAAAAAAAAAAAAGTGGGTGGGGTAGGAATAACCTGACCCCCAAGGCCTCTTTGGGGGAGGGGGGTGTTCCACAGGGACCCCGCCTGGGGCAAAAAAACATTTTTGTTTTTTTGTTTTCTGCATGCTGGAACCACAGCTCCTGCAGAGAAAATAAAACCCACAGGCTCCTGCGCTTCTCTACAATTTAGCCCCTGGGTGGGCCAGGTCCGGCAGCATGTGTGCTTATAGAACAAATAAAGGAGGGCCCCCTCCTCCCCCCTCCTTGGTCATTTGTATGCCCGCAGGGATCACCACCTCCCCTGGGCTTATATTGTCTTTCAGGGGCGGGGGGTGCCGAGAGGCTAATAAATCTGGAGGGGGGCTTGCAGACTCTTTCCCCCCCCCCCCTGGGGAACCACCACCTCCCTGAGGCTAATTTGTTTGTAATGAGGGCCTCTTGGACCCCCCTGGGCCTCAGGGACCACCATCTACCCCGGGACCAAAATGCCATTTTTAAAATGGGAGTATGGCTGTGCAGCCCCCTCCAGGGCCATTCCCGGCCCTGGAGACCGCCACCTCCTGGGGCCGACCCTACTGAATCAAAGGAGAGGGGCCATGTGGCCACCCTCTTGAAGCCATATATGGCCTGGGGACCACCACCCCCCCAGGGCCGGCTGCTGCTTTGTTCTGGGGTGCCTGCCCCCCGGGAAAATAGCTGTTTGCTGTGAGTTGGTGGGAGCTGTGACAGCTGGAAGCGGGGCTTTCGTCTGTTTCCCCGGCTGCTGGCAAGTAAGCAGGGAAACAGACGAAGGATTGCTTTGACAGACGGGGAGCTGCATTTCAGCAGTCCCCTGTCTATCAGAGCAATACCAGTTCCCACGGGAGGCGGAGAGCTGGCAGGGACCTCGGGAACCTACAGGCTCCCCCTGCAGTCCCATTGCACACTGGGTGCCCTGGGGCCACCCAGGAGAGATGGTCAGGCCCTGGGGGATGGGGTCCATGGGGCAAAATTCAGCCAGGGGAGGGGGGCCCCATCCCCCAGTGTAATGGCCGGGGTTCCTGGGCCAAAATCGGCCTGGGGCTGCGCAGCACCCCCTCCCCATTTGTTAATGCCCGGGTGGGTAAGGTCCCTGGGGCCAAAACTGGCCTGGGGAGGGGGGGCACACAACCTCCCTTCCCATTTGTTAATGCCCTGGGGATGGGGTCCCTGAGGACGAAATCGGACCGGGTTGGGGTCCCCCACTGCCCCCCTCCCCCATTTGCCCACACACTCTCAGACCCTCTCAGAGACTCACGTAGTCACTCACAGACCCGTTCAGAGACTTATACACAAACTCACATTCCCACTCACACACTCATGCACCCAGTCACAGACCCATTGAGACAGTGACGCACCCAGTCATAGACTCACTCAGACAGTTATGCTCCCAATGAGAGACATATTCAGACACTGACATACTGACTCACAAACTTACTGATGCACTCACACACCCACAGACTCACGCACCCACTCACAGACCCACAGAGACACTCACAGACCCACTTAGACACTCATGCACCCACTCACAGACCCACTCAAATACTCACGCCAATGAGACACTTGCGCACTCACTCACACACCGACTGATACTCATGCACACACTCCCTCTAAAAGGTTGCAGTTAGGAAATAAAAAATCCCTTAGAAATGCACTTAAAAAACAAAGGTTGCAGGGACGTTATAGTTAGGCTCAGATTTTCCTCACATAAAACCAGAGAAATTCAACAGTTTTAGTTACCTGAGCTAACTACAACTTGCGCTCCCGCAATGCATTGCTTATGACCTCACATTTTATATCACTCATGGCATGGTAAGTGGCATCACTGATGACATCTCAAATGACATCACTGATGACATCCACAGACCCATACAAGCTATCATACGTCCACACACAAGGCCACACAACCACTCACATACCCATTCACAGACCCAGACAAGTACTCTCACACCCACTAACTAGTCCATAGAACCACTCACTTATACCGCCACTCACACAACCACTAGCTTACCCATGTAGCCACTCCTGCAACTACTCACCAATACAGCCACGGACACATCCAGTCATTTAGACGTACAGACACGTATCCACTCATACACCCATAAAGCCACTCATACCCATAAAGGCACTCACACACTGAGTCAGTCACCCATAAGTTATGCTATGTTACAGCTATTTATAAAGCGCACTATCACTCCACGGGTATCCTGGTGCTGTATTATTTGAGTACTGCTATTAACACATATTCCTATATAGATGTCAAATGCTGGGTGTTATCAGGCGATCTGAATTACTCCTTTGGAAAGAGCCATGTTTTAAGCCTCTTCCTGAACTGTAATAGATCTTCTGTCTGTCTTAGAGTAGACGGGAGCTCATTCCAGAGTCGTGCTGCTTCAATACTAAAAGCTCTTCCTCCAAATCTTGTTGTTCTAAACCTGGGCTTGCTTACCAGGTTGGCTGATGACGAATGAAGGCGTCTGGTCGGGACATACCATTTGAATTTGTTTTGCAGCGGTATGGGCCCAAGACCATGCAGTGTCTTAAACACAATACAGAGCGATTTAAACTGTATCCTCTGCGTCAGCGGAAGCCAATGAAGCTCCCTTAAAGACATGGAAGCCGATGATCTGCGTGGTCTCTTTAAGGCTAGTTTTGCAGCTATGGTCTGAACTCTCTGGAGACTCCAAATCAGCACCCAATAGCAGAGCATTACAATAATCCAATTGACTCAGGATGACACTTCTTACTACTGGTGCTCTGGCTGAGACAGGTAGCATGGGAAGTATTTTTCGTTGTGCTCTGATAAGGGAAAAGCAAATCCCAGACGTTTTATTCACCTGGGTTTCTAGACTCAGTTTGTTGTCAAAAACTACCCCCAGATTGCGCACTGTCTCTGAGGGTATCAGTGGCTTATCTGTGCGGATAGGCCAAAAATTAGTCGGGAGGGAAAGAGGAACTTTCTTTGCCATACAGCATAGGATCTCCGTTTTGTCACCGTTAAACTGCAGGGAGTTATCTTTAAGCCGTCCTGCAGTCTTTTGCATGCACTCGTGGAATCTGTGGAGTGATATTTATTGATTCCCTTCCAGTGACAAGATAAGTTGTGTGTCATACGCATAGTTCACCAGGTTAACTTTGTATGACTTAATGATGGAAATCAGTGGGCTCATACAGATATTGAACAATATAGGGCTGATTGCCGATCCCTGTGGGACACTGTGCTTAATATTTCCAAACTTAGATTGGAAGGGGGTAAGGCCACTGCCTGTTGTCTGTCCGACAAGCATGACTGAAGCCACTTCATTACCGTGCCTCCTACCCCAATTTCAGTAAGCCTTTTCACGAGGGTTCGGTGGTTGACCGTATCGAATGCGGCAGACATATCCAGAAGGAGGAGTATAACTGATTGTCCTTTGTCTGCTCGCATTCTAAGTTCATCCATGACTGTTAGTAGAGTAGTTTTTGTTCCATGTCCCGGTCGGAAGCCAAATTGCTCATCTTCCAGCCTGTGATTAGTTTCTAGAAATTGAGAGTGTTTTGCTGACCAGGCGTTGGATTATTTTTACAGGATAAGGTGTTGTATTCCGCTTTAGGTGTCCGTATATAGGTTTTCCTGAAACATGTCCTTATATAGGCACAATTCGCATTGCCCTTATATAGGCATAGAATCCCAGTCCTTATTTAGGCATTAGCCGTGCACTCCAAATACAGGCATGGTCACCGACATCCGTCCACCCCAACGTCACAACGAGTTCTTAGAAACCAGACCCTTAAGCTCTTGGGAGTTCCCCTAGCACAGGATTATTGATTTCTCCAAGAACTCATCTATTATACATGAACTGCTATACCTTAAGGGTTAATTCCTGACGTCTTCCTCTGTCCGACTCCACATCAATGCTAACATTCCAAAGTCCCTTCCAGGTATAAATATATCTTCCCTTGCCCAAGCAAGTTAGAGGAGACCTCGACTTCAGAGGAGCCCGTATCCCGGCCTGACGCACTGAGAAGACGCCGTCATCCCTGCTCGCAGAGAATCCAGCTTCCAGTGATCTGACTCCCTTCGCGGGGTGTTAGAATTCGAGTCCGGAAAGAGATTCCCACCTCTCTCATTCTCAAGGTATGGAGCTGACTAGAACCTAGAGGGACTCTTGGCATACTTGGCATACTAGACTTAACATACTCTTAGTATACCATACTAGAGAATACTTCACCTACTTCTTACCTTGCCTTACACCTAGACTAGGTTAGGTACACTGGGGTAGAACTAGCTTAGAGACGCATCGTATGAGTACTCGCATTTTTAGCTCATGTTATTTATGTACGTGAATATTTGCTAAAAGATAATGCTAGCACAGTATTATTTATTTCTACTGCTTACGCTGTACATTATATATCTTGCATACTGTCTTGTGATCATAACCGCTCATATCTCTTACACGAGAAACAAGACTGTTCAATAAATCCTTTTATTGAAACGCCCGTCTATTCTTTCTGTGTAACTCTGAGGAAACTAAGCATGCACGATTGAGCTGAGTGAAACTGTTATCTATTGTTTCCACGATTCTGAGAAGTGTTCCGATTCTAAAGGGAAACAAAGTTGTCATGTTTTTGTGGTTGCCAGAAACTACTCCCTTCTTGTTTTCAAGGAGTTTCTAGTGGCCTCTGAGCTAGCTGGCACAAAGTAATTAAGTTTAATATACTCGATAGGGACATACCGACCTCAGTCCTATGTCAAGCCTATAGGGTATATTATTCCAATGCGCAGAGCCTATTAGGGAAATAGGAACTACACTACATGGTGCCCAAACGTTTGGTTAGGCGGTAATTTAATGCTAGATACTGAGTAACTCAGTCGTGCTTTTCTCTCAGAGACCCCTACTCATACTCCATAAGACGTCTGGAGTGGGTAGGGTTAAAATATCCGCCAAAGCTAAATAGGACAAAAAACCCTATATATTAGCTGTTTGGTTTGTTCAACGTTGAAGGATACAGTGTTCCAAAATATTGTGCACCTTATCTTTTGTTTCCTTGAAACTTGTTCTACATTTTTCAAAAAACAAATGTCCACACGCGGGGACAATGACGCCGAAAACGGTGGAGCTGCGGCTCAACCAGTCGTAACAGCTTTTAACCTTACAGGTTTAAATGAAACCGAGGAGGGTGTTATAGACATCCATCCAAACTTAAGAAGAGCCATCACTCTAAAACTTATAAAACACGGCCTACCACCAAGAGGCAGTAGAGCAGTTTTTGTGATAGAGGCACACGAATCCTTTCAGACAGAGGTATTCTATTCATGGATAGTATTCCCAGAATCAAATGCAGTCACAAAACTGTTTCACTTCTACAAAGAAGATGAACCACCAGAGGAATATATTCCTTTCGAGGATATTGAAATTCCACTAACATACCAGGAGCATCAGCTCTGGTTTAACGGCGCCCTAAAACATCACAGAAACAATACCAGGCTCGGTCCACTAGGTAGACCAGGAGCAACATGTCCGATTCTAGCCGGCTACACTCCTCATCCTGACCTTGATATAATGTCAGACGAGGAATTACTTACTCAACTTACAGAGTTAATAAAAATTTACAGACAATTGGTCCAATATGTCATGCGGACTTTCACAGTCCAACCACCATTGACCATTCCAACTCAAACCCCTCAACAGGGGGATACACAAAAAATTACACCACAGACTTTATACGCAGTCATGGGTAAAATGCCCACAAAACGTGAGCAAATTCCATTCTGGATAGCTCAAAAAATTACTCAAATCGAAGCAGTATTTCCAAATACTAGCCCTTTTGAGAAACACAGAATCCTAACAATCGGTTTACCAATAGGGATCACACCACAACTGGAAGACTGCACCACTTGGGGCTCAGTCTTTGCTGCCATCTATACTAAAACACATGGTGTTCCATCAATTGCTGTAATACCAGATGTCCTGAAACAAATTCAAAACTAATACGGGGCAGAGCCTGCTCCAAATTTAGGTATGAAATTACTGAAAAATTTCGACCAGGTCTCAACAATAATATTATCTAATATTAAAGGGGAGGCAGCAGCAGTGGTGATCCGCCAACGATTAAGGGAATTTGATGCAACAGAACATCAAACCGAACTACCCAGAATAATAGAACAATCTTATGCAGAATTAGGCAGAGATAGTTTGGGTGGAAGACCATTGAAGCCAAAACTATCTGAGAATCCTGAGAAGGACTCTATTAAACAAACTCCTACATCTTCTAAAAAGAAGTGGGAAACTAATAAACAAAATTCAAACGAGAAATGTTCTCAATCCCGAGGTAGGTCTCCTCACAAGGAGCCCTCTGAAAGGAGGTATAACCTCAGGAATAGGATAATTAAAAAAAACCTGACCGGTATCAAGATACTGATACACGTTCCTCTCGTACCTTTCAGATATCATCAAAGACATCGGAAAGAAGAGGACGGTCAGAACATAAAGAAGAACACGTGAAATCCAAAGACGACAAACACGTTCAGAAAAATAAATCAAAACCTCAATTCTCAAAAAAGAAGGTAGCAGGTCTGAAGATCAGACATGCCGAGAATACTGAGAACACAACTCAAGAACGGAGAATGGGCTCAGACAATGCTGGACAGTGCAGCAGAAGTCACAATAGCTCGCCAGAACCTGAAGGAACTTCTGGAGATAGTGGACTTGAATGAGTACATCACAGTAGAAACTGTGGACACCAGGGTTAGTACTCCACAAAAGTTATGAGATAACACTCCGAATGGAGGGAGATATACCAAGACAGGTGAAAACACTCTTTTGGGAAAAACTTTCAAGGGGCTATGACATACTTCTAGCAGAAAAAGACTGGCCACCACAATTTGTCAGGGAGTGCCCACATGGCGAGGACATTATTATGCCTGCCTTCTCCAACCATATTCCAATTCACCTAAAATATACTTATGCCAGGAAATGGGCAGTAGCCCAGGCCCCAGCATTATATAAAAATCATGTAGGATGGGATGAGGACTCACCTCACCATAAAATACATCTAAAAAATGAACCTACTGCACAAAGGCAGTACCCAATAAAGCAAGAAGCTAAAAAGCAGGTCAGGGAGATCTTAGATCAACTTGAATACCAAGGGGTGATTGAAACATGCACCTCTTCAATGAACAATCCTTTGTTTCCTGTATCCAAACCAGACCATTCATATCGTCTAGTTTTGGATTACAGACACTTAAACACTTGTTATGAAACATTTGCAGTGCAAAATGCGCATAGTACAGCATTAATGAATAACATTGTGCGTAAAAAATATAAAACCACATTTGACATCTCAAATGGTTTCTTTTGTCAAAACATAGCACCTGAAAGCAGGTACTTAACAGCTTTCTCAATAATGGGGACCCAGCGTCAATTTTGTCGACTCCCACAAGGGTTCAAGAACAGCCCGGGATTATTCTCAGCGAGGGTAATGGAGTTACTACAAATTTATGATAATGAGGCATTGTCATATGTCGATGACATCTATCTGACAGACGATGACCTAGATAGGCACTTGAACAGGGTGAGAACCATTATATTGGTCTTCGCCTCTGAGGGCTATAAATTCAACTTTAAAAAATCCAGAATTGCCTATCTCAATGTCCTTTTTTCTAGGATATGATCTTTCAAGTGAAGGCAAGAGCTTGGCAGCTAACTTTTTAGAAAGGTGTGCGCTGCTCCAACCTCCAAAAACGCTGAAAAACTTACAATCCATCCTGGGTTTCCTAAATTTTGGAAGAACATACATTCTAAATTACGCAGAAAGGGTTAATCCTCTCTACGAATTAATCAAACCTGATTTTTCAATCAACAATTGGACACAAGAACACACAGAAATCTTGCGTTCACTCCAAGCTAACATGTTAGCAACAAATCACTTACAAACACGCGTAAGTCAACGCAACTTAGTGATCCGAATAATTTCGGGTCAATGCGGATTCACCTACTTAACATTTAATGAGGGTGAAAAAGTACTAATTGCATACAAATCACATTTGTATACACAAGCAGAAATGCGCTTCACTTCAACTGAAAAAATACTGACAGCAGTTCAAACCGCTGTAGCAAAAGAAAGAGCCCTAGCCCAAGGGAAACACATTATTGTCGTAACCCCAGTACCAGCCTTAGAAGCGGTCACAAAAGCGAGCATTCCGAATGCAAAAGCTTTACATCCTAGATGGATACAATGGGTTAACTCTCTTGCTGCAACAGATGTTGAATATGTTTTTGATCCTGATTTAAAAACACAAGCGTTCCTGCAATATGAACATGAATGTCCTCTGCCCACTGAAATTCTGCCTCTCGATCAGTACGACTTCATAATTTACACTGACGGATCAGAACAAACCCGCTACAGGGAGTAAGCGAGCGTACAGTGCGGCTTGCGCTATCGTTAAAGGTCGCATGCACGATGGTAACTTCAGACATATGGTCACAAAAACTCAATCTCTAGGAGATTGTACAGCTCAGCGAGCTGAACTACAAGCATTCAAACTGGCACTTGAAAGTACAGATCGCGAATTCCCCACATTCATAGTGTGCGATTCTTTTTACTGTGTTCAGTCGTATAATGAATATATACAAAATTGGCTTGAAAATGGGTTCAAAGATGCAAAAGGTGGCACAATAAAGCATAAAACGCTTTGGGAACAAGTAGTTCAGTTAAAAAATGAACTACCAAAGGCTCACGTGATACATACACTGAGTCATCAACGTGATGGCGTTCACGTTGCAGGGAATTCATTGGCTGACGAAGCCGCAAAGGGGGCTGTTCACACGGCTTCCGTAGCTGCGATCACTCGTTCAAAAACGAGAATAGGCAGTGAGATATTGTTGGCTGTTAATGCTTCAAGCAAAGGCAGTGGTGCAGCGTTACCAAAAAAGTTTCCACTCAAGTACTCTTATGTAATTGATGCGAACAACGTTCCTTTTGCTCGAATCCCTGGAGTGGGGGATAGGGTAATTCCAAACATGGAACGTAGAGCAGCTTTGATTTATGAAGCACATCTGGGGGAGGGTCTGTCACATCAAGGGATCTCAAACAATTTTGACGTTAAAAGAGATGTACTGGTGGCCTGGAATGAATACACAGATTCACATCTTCATCAATGACTGCATAGTCTGTAAGGTACAGCGTGAATCAGAACGCCACCAGACACCATGCTACGAAGTAGCCTGCCAGGGACAGACACCATTGTTAGACAGCATTAGACTATCTATGCGCAGGCGTCCTTTTGGACAAATGCAATCCCACAAATACTAAGTCAAGGTTCCTATGGATATGGCCTCAGCGCTCGGCTGACGCTCGAACTGTTATAAAAGATTTGCGAGTCTTTATCGGCACATACGCAATAGGCACGCTACATTCTGACCAGGGCCCTGCGTTTAGCTCTCGGGCTTACAAAGAAGCCATGGCCAGTTTGGGCGTTGCATTGCGGTACTCCTCTCTGTTTCATCCTGAGGGAAATTCTGTTGTGGAAAGGAAAAACCGGGACATAAAGCAGTCTATAACAGCTAGGGTAATAGGTTCGGGTGATGGGTGGGTCAAACATCTTTATGGGGTCCAATGCTCATTAAATAATTTGCCAAGAAGTTCTCTAGGGGGGGTCACTCCATATGAGGTCCTATTTGGGACAAGAATGTGGGTTCCTGATCTCGAATGTAAAGGCACAGTGGTGGAAAATAATCCCTTTGATATCAAAGAGCGTTTAGCTGTTTTACAGGATCTAAATGAACTAAGTTCGAAACAAAGCAACGTAATCCTGAAGCCAACCACCACTGGGGAAATACCGGTAGTCCCAGCAAGGCCTGTCTGGATCCCAAAAGTTGGGGATCTAGTCAGAGAGAAGATTGCGGACAAGAAGGAATTTGGACCTTCTTACAGACAACCAGTACCTGTCCTAGCCGTTCACGGAACAAGAACAGTACTTCTGCTGCCCCTTGCTGGAAAAAAGGAGAAAAGATTTGTGTCAATCAACGTCATCAAACCACAGTATGTGGCCAATACTAAATAGTAGGCCTCGTGGACTCCGACCTAGTAGCAGATGCACTCCTCTCACTACTATCCAAGAGGTTCAGACTGAAAGACTGATAACCATCGAGAATTCAGCAGTAACAGATGAAGGACTAAGCAACAATGCTATGGAACTCATCCCTCTTGAAACTCAAGTAACAGTTCGTCCAAATACACCTGTCTACACCAATGTAACAAGTGATCAACTGGTTCCAGCGATTTCAACAAATCCTGATGCAATTCCAACAATTGACACAACTGCTTCTGGCTATTTCATTAACTTTGATACGTTTTCTGAGGATCCGAGTGAGCCTGAAACGACGCCAGCATTACCTTTCAAACAGCAAGTACAAGACTTTTTTCATTTTCTGAAAAAGACTTATCTGGTTTCACCATGGATTGAACTCTGGATTTTTTCTGGAATATTTTTCTTTCTGCTTTGGCTAGCTTTGGTTATGACTATCAACGTGCTTATAAATGGCAGATACATCCGTTTGGACATTGAAAGTAAACATGTGAACTTACTTTTGAAATCACACAAATCTTCCCATCGTGAAGCAAGAGACTTGTCTGCAGTGAACATCACAGCCGTTCCTATACAGGATGGTATAGTGTGGGACAAAACTGATTTCGATATATTCGACCCTACGGAACAATTGAACATTCCACATTTATTTAAAATTTCACTAAGTGATTTTATTTCGTCCAGTACCTATTCTGATGATTGGGACTTTGAGACTGTAAATGACATGATGTTTGATCTAGAAAGGTCTGCTGCATTTTCTAACAATGAATATTTAGAGGGTTCATCAGACTATGAACCGCTGTATTGCTATAACCACTATGGTCATCATTTTTTGCATAAATCTGCAACACCTAGAAATGTGTTTGTTTAACCAGTGGGAGCATTGCCCTACACCACCAAAAGGTAGTTCAAAAACGTTTGCTACAAAGTTTCCCTATTTTTCAGGTTACAATACATCTGATCCGAAAACATTTTACTATAAAAATGTAAACAGAACAGAAAATTATTTTAACAAATACAAAACAGATTTACTCGGCAGCATTTATTGCCCAACTGTCTAGACATGGATCCGACTTGTGGAAAGACACAATAGACACAAAATCTGTCTGGGGTTCTAAAGATTGGCAAGTGCAGGGGTTAGAAACTTTATTTAGAGCATGTATCAGCCCTCAGCAAATAATGTTTTTGAATGACACTGTACAACAAACGTCTTGCCTTGGGTTAGCCAAGATCAAAGACATGAAAACACCTTCTGTACCAACACCTGCAAGTGATAACAATACACAGGCAGCGGTTACAGTTGACACAATACTACAAATCAACAGAACAAATCCTGATTGGAGAAAATGGTTGATCTGGCCCACAGACACAAACATCTGTCAAGAAAGATTCCTGAATAAAACACAGGGCTTTACTATTCATAGGCCAGACCCACGATACGTCCAAAGACAACATCCGGGGGTAGTAACAACATACAGTGTAGGAAAATTGTGCCTCGACTGGCTACAAAAATCTACACTTGAGGATGTGAAACAACGCTTATCTTTACTTAAAGAAGACGCAGACCTTAGGGAATTCTTGCTAGGACCAAGAAAACGCGTCAAAAACGTTTCATATATGCCGGCATCTATGCTGCTTATAATGAAAGCATGGAAGGTTTCACAGGTAGAGGCCACAGAACGAATACGTGAACTTGATCGTATTAATTTAGAGAAAACTCTCACTGTGGTCGACAATGGGTTAACAACTTTGTCATCCAGAATTTATTCATTGGACAACATTGTATCCTCTGCTATTGACATACTGGAACAAGATTTAGCCATGTTACAGCAAGGCCAATCTCAATTACGTTCTATTATGTTATTAGGCTGGACGCTGCAATCTTTGCGAGCGGGCTATGTGCCTTGGCGTTTTATCAACACGTCGGCTCTGTTTGCAGAATACAATCTAACTGATAAACAGATCGAACTGGCACAAAGGGGAGCAAAGTATACAGTGCTGAGCATTGAAAAACTGGAGAAATTTCCATTCACTGTGGCAGAAAAACCAGCTACAGAATGGCTTATTCATGGCAAAATCACTCTGCCTGTCACTACTTTCCAGTTTCAGTATTGCCTCAAATAAATGCAAGCAGGCAAATATGAAAGGTTGGGTAAAGAATACATTAAGACATCCTGGGATTTACCTTACGAATACAGATGTTGGAGTTGGGATCGTGAAGTGTTTCTTAGCGGTACACACTGTGAAAATGCACTAAGCGGTTCACTCATATGTCAGGACATTTCTTTACACGGGGCTTGTAATGGTTCTGTGGCAAATTTGTCCTGCCACCAGCTAGGTACACCAGCTGCTGTGATTAATCCAACGTTTGGCCAACTCTCTAATGGGAGTTACCTCATGTTGAATGATCAGAGTTGCTGTGGCATGTTGCCAGGCATCCCATATCTGGTAACGGTAGACTCCAGGGTCACTTGCTGTATGCAAGTATTGTTCCCCCCAATAGACACAGTCAGGGAGTCGCCTTTGTGGCCTTCGTTGAATGTCTCTTTTATACGATTTGATACTTTAAGCAGAATGAAAGCCATGCTTATACAACAAACTGTACCTCTGACCTCGGCCAAAGAAATCTATGATTTACAAATTGCAAGGACTTCGGCTGAGATACAGGCTTTAATTCGTACAAACTGCCCTATACATTTCGTAGAAATGATGGGACGTATTTTTAACATATCTGATACGAGCGGAATTGTACATGTATTTAAGACCATCTGTTCAGGACTATTAGCACCTTTCCAAGCAGTCCTCGGAATCATCCCAAACTTCGCACATTTGGTGTTTGGTGGTGTGCCATTAATTCTAGCACTTGTTGCAGGAATCCTATTTCTATTCCTACTGTTACGCTATGGCAAGCCTGTCCACCGACATCACTCCAAGCGATGTGGAGAAGGCTCTCCTAGAACGGAAGTGCCGTGAGCGCATAGTACAGCTTTTGGGCATACCTCGTCTACGGGAACTTAATACAACGTGGTTCCTGTCATTCAGACCAATCTGGCAAGATTGCATCTTGCCTGTTCTACGCTGCCTGCTTTGCGATGAAGAATGCGTGCTAGACACCTGTCTAACACTTCCATCAGTCATGCCAACGGATATCGATGCTCTGCTGGACCCGAAAACGGCCCATGCTCTGTGTTGTCCCCAGAGGCTACCAACCCTGATGACGGCATTCATTGAGATCTCACAGACGCTTCCGGCTGCTGCTGAGGTACGAGATGGATCAACAGGCACACAGGTAACAACGGACGCGAACATTGCTGCGGCATCTTATGCTGAGGGCGATGCTTCACAACTCTGTGCAATTAATCTCCTACACAAGGTGTTCCAAATGTCACCAACATCGGTTGACGATTTTTTGTCTACGGAAATAGATGATTTCATGTTTACACCAGACCCATACACTGACTTTGATTCGGCTCACAGTGTACCAGGGACGCAATGAATTTGGCCTTCATATTTTCAAAACTTGGAACTCTTCCCAAAATTGAACTTTTTCTTTTTTTAATTTTTTGAAACTACATGGCAAATCAATCTGTTTACAGTAGAACTATTCTTATAAAACGGACTTCTTTGAATACTTCCTGGGACACATTGTCACCTTATTTTGTCTAAAATTTCATTTACTTCCATGATATGAAATGGCTTTGATTTTTGAAATACTTATCAATCATTTCGTCATATGTATATATTACTGTTTATTCATTCATGTTGCATTTTATTTCCAATATATGCTTAGAATGAAACCAATGCTTTAAAATGTACAGTACCTATTGCATTTCAACAGTTTATTTTAAACTTCTTTTAATATGCTTTTAGAAATGTTTTTAGCAATATGGGGTACTCAATTTCATGTTTAGCATTTAGTATTATCGTTCATACGAAAGTTGAGTGGGTGTTGCATTCCGCTTTAGGTGTCCGTATATAGGTTTTCCTGAAACATGTCCTTATATAGGCACAATTCGCATTGCCCTTATATAGGCATAGAATCCCAGTCCTTATTTAGGCATTAGCCGTGCACTCCAAATACAGGCATGGTCACCGACATCCGTCCACCCTAACGTCACAACGAGTTCTTAGAAACCAGACCCTTAAGCTCTTGGGAGTTCCCCTAGCACAGGATTATTGATTTCTCCAAGAACTCATCTATTATACATGAACCTCTATACCTTAAGGGTTCATTCCTGACGTCTTCCTCTGTCCGACTCCACATCAATGCTAACATTGCAAAGTACCTTCCAGGTATAAATATACCTTCCCTTGCCCAAGCAAGTTAGAGGAGACCTCGACTTCAGAGGAGCCCGTATCCCGGCCTGACGCACTGAGAAGACGCTGTCATCCCTGCTCGCAGAGAATCCAGCTTCCAGTGATCTGACTCCCTTCGCGGGGTGTTAGAATTCGAGTCCGGAAAGAGATTCCCACCTCTCTCATTCTTAAGGTATGGAGCTGACTAGAACCTAGAGGGACTCTTGGCATACTAGACTTAACATACTCTTAGTATACCATACTAGAGAATACTTCACCTACTTCTTACCTTTCCCTACACCTAGACTAGGTTAGGTACACTGGGGTAGAACTAGCTTAGAGACGCATCGTATGAGTACTCGCATTTTTAGCTCATGTTATTTTTGTACGTGAATATATGCTAAAAGATAATGCTAGCGCAGTGTTATTTATTTCTACTGCTTTACGCTGTACATTATATATCTTGCATACTGTCTTGTGATCATAACCGCTCATATCTCTTACACGAGAAACAAGACTGTTCAATAAATCCTTTTATTGAAACGCCCGTCTATTCTTTCTGTGTAACTCTGAGGAAACTAAGCATGCACGATTGAGCTGAGTGAAACTGTTATCTATTGTTTCCACGATTCTGAGAAGTGTTCCGATTCTAAAGGGAAACAAAGTTGTCATGTTTTTGCGGTTGCCAGAAACTACTCCCTTCTTGTTTTGAAGGAGTTTCTAGTGGCCTCTGAGCTAGCTGGCACAAAGTAATTAAGTTTAATATACTCGATAGGGACATACCGACCTCAGTCCTATGTCAAGCCTATAGGGTATATTATTCCAATGCGCAGAGCCTATTAGGGAAATAGGAACTACACTACAAAGGTAAAAGGGAAATAGGTCTATAGTTATTTGGGCACACAGGGTATAACATGACTTTCTTCAAAAGTGGTGTAACTATAGCCTGTTTCCAAAATGCTGATACTACTATGCTACTGAAAGATTGGCAGCATATCTTTCGTAGTTGTTGAAAAAGTTCCTCCTTTAATTTTTTCCACACCCAGTGCGGTAATGGATCCAGCAGGGATCCTGAGGAGACACTCGAAGCTAACGTATTGAAGCCATCCTCTGTTAGAGTCTCAAAGTGTTCCAGAGTCTCCATCTTATCCTTATCCACCTTCTCCTCCTTCTGAGCCAGTGCTGGCATCTCAGCCAATTTAACCTGACCATGTCCTTCTGATTGGTCTGTGTTGCCAGTTTCCAGACCATCAATGATTTTATTAATTTTCTCCTCAAAGAATGTAGCTAAACTATCGCATAAGTCCTGTGTGGCGGTGATCTTATTTTTTAGGCAGTCAGGTTTAGAGAGATCAGTCATTATTTTAAATATACTTCTAGCACTATTCGATGCATTTAAAATAGTGCTAGCATAGTGCTCTGCTTTTGCTTTGGAGATCTCAATTTTATAATTGCTCAAAGCTGCTTTCAGGACTATTTTATCCTCATCCACGTAGAGCTTCCTCCACTTTCTTTCTGGCTGTTTACAGCCCGTTTTTGATTTTTAGCTCCTCATTATACCACGGTGCTGACGGTCTATGTGTGTTTTTTAAATTCTTTCATTTGGACAATATGATCAAGGGTGGTTCTAATCGGTTTGAAGAATTCTAGATAATTTTCATTCACCGATTTGTTTATATCAAAAGGACACTTAACTTTGAACACAGGATTTTCTTTTGCTATTTTCAAAAGTTTGTTCCATTCTCTGCCCTGGCAGTTATTTTCCACAGTGGCTGTATGTTTGGTCATTCTGGGGTTTAATATTGAAAACTTTATAAGATAGTGGTCAGTCCAGGATGGGGATAGAATACTTGCCATTGCTGTAACATATTTAGCTGAAAATATTAGTTCTAGTATGTGTCCTCCCTGATGTGTCGGTTCCATCACCATTTGTTGCAGGCCTATGTTCTCGCAAGATTGAAGGAGGTCTTTGAGAGCTGGACCTGGGGTCCCATTTGACCATAAGTTAAAATCCCCAAGAATGATCAGTCTGGCATGAGTGAGCGACATTTTACTAAAGATGTCGATCAATGCCTGTTGTTGGGGACTAACTGGGCCGGGGGGCCTATAACACACCATACCAGTGAGCAAGTGCCCTTTATGATCTTTTAATGAAAACCCCAGAAGTTCTATATCCGCAGCTTCATCGATATTAATCGGGGTGAATTTCCATTTTTCTTTCAAAATTACTCCTACCCGCCTCCTCTTCCGCCAGGCCTAGGCTTATGAAAGGCCCAAAAGCCTGGTGGACATGCCAGCCCCAGTTCAACTGCTGAATCAGGCGTGTCCATGTTTCGGTCAGAAACACCGCATCTAAGTCATATAGTTCCAACAAGAGGTGGATCTCCACGTGATGTTTCACAAGGGATCTAACGTTTAGTAAATAACATTTAAGGTTATTCCCCCCTATTTCTTTAAAAACTATTCTTGGAGTTGCCAGCACCCTGTGGCTAATGTCACTGCCCCCGTGCTCACCTAATGCCAGGATTTGGTCCCTCGTATATCGGAGGCAGATAGACCTGGTGCAATTTTCTTCCAAACCGGCAGCATGGCTTGAGCTGTGCACGACCGGTGCGCGGACGGGCGCAGACTGGCCTGCCTTTGGCGTGCTGGCGGCATGCCCGCTGCTCGCGTCCGGGCTTGCATCAGCCTTAAGTAGTGAGGGTAACCTCCTCCTTCTGGTCAACTAGATCGCTAACCAAGATGGCGTTCAATCAGTGACCCGCTCTTATATGCGGAGTACACCATCTCACCTTTCTTTCCTAAAGTGCAACAACAGTTTTTATCATAAAATACTTAAAAAACGTAAATACAGCTACTCACACACATACTCACCCATACAGTCACTCATACACCCACCCACTCACTCACCCGTACATTCATTCATACACCCACCCACTCACCTACTCATACAGGTACTAACACATGAACTTACTCACCTATACAGTCAATGACACAAGCACACACTCACCAATTCAGGCACTCTCACATACACTCACTCACACCCACTCACTCACCCATACACCAGCCGCGGCCGCTGCAGGTAAGGGCGGTGGGGTCGGGTGGAGGGGATTTCGAGAGACGACCACGAGGGAAAATTAAATAAATAATTTTCCCTCGTAGTCTTCTCTCGAAATCCACCCCCCACCCGGCCCCACCGCTCTTACCTGCAGCGGCCACGGCTGCATACAACACTTATGCACCCAGTCACTACAACTGCTTAGTGCCAATATCGGCAACACTCAGTTCCCATACAGCAACATACATAAATAAACCACACGACACCTTTTTTAGTGGAGAATATTGCTGCAGGTTTATTTGCATAACCAATATGCCAACATGGTGGGTTATCTTACGGGCGATCCCAGGGCAGGCCAGCCCCTATGCCGCCTGCCCGTCTGATGAGCCAAATTGCACCGTGGCCGTCGCCAACCGGTGGTTACCAATTATTGGGAGAGGCCACCTCTCCCCTCAGTGGACCGCCAGTCCACTCCTTACTCACGCCCCCACAGGTGGGCGGAGCATTCCAGGCAGCCCCGGTTGCTCAGACCCACAACCGCCTGTAGGCTAACGGGGCGCCGTAGTTCTTCCAGGGGACCCGCTAATACATCCCTGGGTATCCTTGGCTTAGCACCCTGTTGTGCTGCTGCAATATAGTACCCTTCTGTACCTTGCAGACTCTGGATCGCCCTGTAACTCCTCCACAGCTCTGGTGGTGGCCACCGTCACCACCAGGGCCCCCACCAAGGCAGATATTCCTACCTACAGCCTGTTGCTTCCAAGGCCTTCCCCGGACCAGCAAAATTAAGTCCATGCCTACCCTTGAGAGGTGAATCCCATCCACTTCCCAGCAACCAGTAGACTTGGCATAAAGTAAACCATGCCTGATGAAGCCAAATCCCCTTTGCCCTGTGAATTTACGCCTGGCGCTGTTCACTCTCCTACGTGATATCTCGATGGCGTCTCCAGATCGGGCATCTTGCCCAGCTGAGCGAGGTAAAATTCAAGGCCACCACAGTTCACATGCCCCAAGCTGATTACTCAACTGACACATGATGTCCCTCATGTCTTGAAGCAGTACTCTCCTCCCCAGAGTCGTCTGGTCATTCCCTCCCAGGTGTATGACCAGAATAGGAGGTGGAACGATCCCTCCCCCAAGACTCTGCTGCAGCTTCCTCATCAGCTCGCTCCAGCGCATACCTGGGTAACCTAGCCTCGTGATCTCTGTGACCTAGGTTCCTGGTAAATAACGAGATGTGTGTTTGAAAACCATAATTGTTGTACGTTTATATTCTAATAATCTATAATTGCACAACAACACCACATCACCGCAACATCATTTGTCAAACCAGGCCAAAACCGTACACCTGTAAGCACCTGCCTGTCGGTTGCAACATGGTACCTAAGAGTCCTCTCGCCAATCCTACAGCTCAAGGCCTTATATATCGTTTGTAGCATTGCGACTCGCAGCGCCCACCCTGCTTGAAAGAAATGCTAAGTTAACCTACCAAAATCGGAACCTGTGACCCGAGGTCGGACCCAAGCACCTATCAGTTCTACCGCTCCACATGCCTGTGAGCTTGTCTCCCAATGGAGACTACAAGCACCTGACCCCAACTAGGGCATGCCTGAGCTAGAAACCCACATCTAAAAGGCCTGCCAACCGGCAACAACCAAAATTGCAGTCCGAATGATTGCTGACAACTCCCAAGGAAAATTGCTTAACCGGAGCAACTAAACATGCAATCAATTTAACCATAACTATGACTGCAGAATGTGCTCTCGTAGGTGTCCTTATTAGTGCTCCCTCCCCTCTAAAACAGTACTATCAAGGCAACCCGCACCCTCCTGGGAATGGCCTGCTCACGCCCCAGCTGGCAGAAAGTGCCTATTCGTGAGTAGCCCATAACCTTACGTATTTTACCAACGGTATACCAGGATTAGCTGAAACCTACTGCTGAGTGCGCGTTATACAATCCCAGGAATGCCTATCTTTGCCTATTCTGTTTCTGTCTGCAGTTTGATAACCCTGCCAGCCCCAAACCCATGCGAAATACAAGGAGCTATACCGCTGCCCGTGTGAGTCGCTGCTGGTGCTAATGATGGTCCAGTAAGCACTGGTACCCTAGATGCTGTACTATAGCAATTGAGGGCCATTGCAGCACTTTATTAAAGTCAAATGGCTAACCTACTCACAGTGAGGCAGAGACTAGAGAGGCTGTAAATTAATGCCCATTTGAGATGATCGATAGACCTAACAGGGAGTGATCCTGTGTACTGAGGTAGTAACCACCAACACCACCACTCCCCGCATGAGACTCAGTCCAGGTTTACTTTGCCCTGTGCAGTAGTGTAGCCACCATACGCTGACATCTAACCTGTGCAGTGTCCTGTTCTGTCTTATTCAGTCCCCTCATGTGCTTCCACTGAGCACCTCTGCCTGATGTGATGACCTAAGACAGTCCCCTTGCATGACGGTCTGCCAGAGAGACAATCCAACAGATGCCCCAAAAGTACCACTACTTGCCTTCACTCGATTCTTGCCTGGCATTCCTACATGCCCAGAATACCCAGCGGTAAAGCTTCTACTCGGTCAAAAGACCCAGCCACACTTCAAACCCACAGAGACAAGGTGCGGCCCGTTACCCTGCCCCAAACTCTGATACATGAGGAGATCCCCAGTTGCACTTGAAAAATGTTGTACTGCCCAACCCGAAGTGCCCCTTTGAAGGATACCCCAACCGCTTGGATTTGAGCCTCACCAAGCACGACCTTTTATCCTGGACCTACCTCTAACATGACATGAATTTTAGCGCGCTGTCCCCCTAGGGGTCTGCTGGCTCTGGCAGAACCGTGACAAGGTGAAGCCTGCTAACCTGCCCCCAAACTCAGCGGGACACCCCCCATGTGCGAGCTTGCCACAAACGTCTCTGGAAGCATGCTAACCCCTATCATGTTTTACTTCCCTTTGCTCAAAGGGGGGGGGGGGGCAGTCCTGTCTGGAGGTGTGTGTATTGGACGACCAGTGTCCTGGACGTACCTATGATTACAGGACATTTGACACTACTTCATGGTACCTGGTGTGTTTAATAAAACTAATAACAGGTCTAACAAATCCATCAGGCATCCTCCACTTACTTTAGGGAAGTTGGATTGAGGGGATCCTGTGAAATCTGGAAGATATCTCCCTTGGCATGCTATCCCTTTAGCACAACATTTACAGCTTTAGGCATGTCACTTAAATCAACTTGATCAAGTGTTTAACGCTAATTAGTTTGAGTTCTGCTCTTGGCAACATCCCTTCTAACCCACAGGTTGGGTAACCACTCCTGTTTGTTTCTTGTACAAGGGTCCCCAATGACCTGGCACTGTTAGACCAACAGAAGCTTTTAACGACTTACTTATACACAAGTGTATCACGTTGCGCAACTTGGGACACTTACTTCATCGCTACGTACGATCAGGAGTGTAAGTAATGCCCAAGGTATCCCCACCTTCGTACGTGTTAAATACTAAATAAAATAACTGTAAAGGGAACAGATTTCCAGAGCACCTATCCATGGGCCTTCTACTGCGTGTGACCCCCGTTGATGTGTTTTAGACTGTTGCTCTGAGTGAGCAGAGACATCTCTGACTTTATTTCATTTAACTGCAATTTGTGCTGGAGATGACGGAATTTGCAGCAGGTCCATGGATATAGGCCATAAGGCGTGTCATTGCATAGGTCCAGTGACCTGGCTGAGAGGAGCTGCCTTACCACTGATGCTGGCACATGAAGTGCGAGGCTCGGTCGCCTCCCTCCAATAAAATCCCGGATGAAAGGTGCCCCTAGTGTGAGATGCGAAGCCAACAAGACTGGCCGCAGCAACTCTCCCACCAAACTGGGTGTTCCATGTACTGCTGCACCCCACGTAATTGTGCTGGAGGAGGCACCCAACGCCCCATTTGTTAGTATCCCTGCATAACAGACACGGACTACTAATACACTAAGCAAAGTGATCCAAAGTATTGCCATGCTATCCTACAACAGAAGGCCAGAGCCCTCCATATTCTTCCCTGACGCATAGCTTGCGGGGTTGCGCACGCACTCCCATTGTTCAGTCATATGACTGACACCTACCACACACATTGCCAAGGGCGCTGCTTGAGAAACAAGCGTCCCCCAGCAGCATGTTCTACAGGCCATATGTTTGCTGCCGAGCACGAGACTCCCCGCCCGCTCAGTGTCAGACTCCAAGGAGGACCCATCAACGTTGGCCAGTGACTCCAGGGCAGGATACCCATAGTGGCCAAGGTAAACAATAGCATGTGTGTATTGGTAGGCCCCGACTCGCAGTACCTAGTTATCCTGTTATCAATGTAAAGCCCTGCTGCCTTCGGGCCTAGCCCGCGCTATATGAAATTGCAAAAGATAAACAATACAGACGCACTCCCGCGCAAGGACAGGGCACGCTGGTAACACTCCTTCAAGGGTCACCAATCAGGCAGCCGATGCCCCGCTACACTGGCGCTGGAAGAGCGCATGCTGCGTAGTGCAGAGAGTCAGAATATGCTAGCCTGCGGAGACACTGTCTCATAGGTAGCTGGGACGGGAGCAGCCGTTGTCTGTGGTTCCGCCCCACGTACCTACATATCTCCCTGCTAGCTGCACAAATCATTAGTGGTGGGTAGTGCGCAGGCATAGCGCCAAACACACCTTACAAGGCACATTGTAACCTTTCAATAGATAACCCGACTTCCCCGCAGTGCCACCTAGATCGCTGTAACTGAAACTTCTAAGACTCGTCACTTATATCACTTTACACTCTCACCATCCGGGTGCCGCACTGACTCACGCTTTGTCTCAGGGTTCGCCCTGCCCGTGAGCCGCTGCCCCGTGCCAGGCACACGGCCCCTGATCCGCTCTGCCAGAAGTCACACTGCAGGCGGCAGCATACCGGGCCAGGCAAGACAATATAATTCCTTACTCTGCAAACATAGTCCTGGCCACTTCGTTTTACACCACAAATTGCTCCTGCCGTGCTGGCAATCTGCTAACCCTAACACTTGTGCAAGTGTGGCAATACAAGCTATTCCAGGTCCCCGAAAATATACGAATGGCATGTGCAGCAGGCAATTAAATTATAATGTGGTTGTAAATTCTGTGCCTGTCGAGGTCATCTCTAAAATTGACAGACAGCGCCAACCGGTGGCGGGCTGTCCCAAGCGCTGGTGTAACAATAAAGTAACGGTGCCACGCACCCGAAACCGCTTGGTCAAATTTAGCACAGGTAATCATGATGCAGTAATTTACCCTTAGTAGGCCATTGCAACACTTAAAAGACAAAACAGAAAGTGCGAAAACACGCAAACATGCAAGCAACCAGCTGCCAAGGGCTGAATATGACAGCCGCTGACTCTCTACCAGCAGCACTCCCAAAGGGCACCGTTCTGTTCTCTCATATAGGCAGCCTCCGGCTAGTTCTTGCGGTCTGCCTCTTAGGCCTTAATACGAGGCGTCCAATACCTCGGGATGGCAAATCTGTACCCTAAACATGATAGAAACTCCTACAAAGGCTTTCATTGCAATGGTACTGGGACATTTCAATGTGGGGGCTGGCCACCGACAACCATGTTTTGATGTGAACTGCTGCCCAGCGGCATCCCGACTTAAATGCCTGACTGAGCTGGTCCTGCTGCCGATACATATTTAGAGTTAAGTGTAATTTACTTTGTACGGCAAGCAAATTACCCTTGGTGACAATTTAGGTACTTTATACCCATTAATCCCCGCAATCCCCCAAGCCAAAATCTCAACCCGTCAACCAGCCCCCCAGGACCACACCGGCACACAGCGATATCCCCACATGTGGCAGCAAGTGCCCAGCCCGTCTCCCAAACAAGACGAGCGCAGTGCAGGGAGGTGCCCCTATTTTTTTTTTTTTTTTTTGCATATTAATATAGCGCGAGCTCGAACTGAGGGTATTGGAGCGCTTTAGAGAGCACCGTATTACATACACATTCAGGCACTGGGAGATTAAGTGATTTGCCCAGAATCACCGGAAGTGGACGCGACCCCGAGACTCAAACCCTGGTGCCAGCTCCAGAGTCGGCAGTCTAGCCGACGGACCACCTCGCCGAGGGGGGGGCTAGCCATGATTGTGCCTATCTTCGTTGCCCCTTGGATGGAGAGGCGAATACCATTGCCTGCATTGCAGATAGTCACCCTTGGCACCGATGCCTCAGAAGGTTCCAGCGAGGCTAGGACAGGTATAGCTGTGTGCCGGTGTGACAAATCAGTCAATTCCAGGCCCCCAAAGCTGGCGAATGGCTTGGGCAGCGGGAACTGCCACGCAAAGATACCGATGGTAAACTGAAAGCCCCACGTCATGATGCCCCGTTACAGAAATCTAACAAACGAGAGCAATCGTACCATCAACGATTACTGCAGTGGGTTACTTGCATTGTATACTCCCCAGGGGACCATGGCCGGCAAGTGTGTGTGGAGATGCAATTTAATTGCATGGCTGAATCCGCGACCTGCACCCTGCTCGGCTCGGGTGCGGGATTCGACAATTGAAGCTAGACCCGCTGCTAAGAGTTACCCCCTCTCAACCTAGCGCGCTGGTGCAGCAGTAGTTGCGCCACGCTCAGCCAGGATGACGGGTTATCTATGTATAAACTGTATCTATATGTGACCACACTCCCCCCGTTCAGACCTGCTGCCTTATACATACATGTATGATGGCCCGGGGAGAATCACTGTTTGCGCAGGCCCCGGACCCGAACCTGGGTCCCCAGGTTCAAAGTCAGCGGCCCTACCCATGAAGCCACACCCTTTGTGTTAGCAGCTCGCTGATGCAATATGGCTGTTATGCTCTTGACATAACGAGAATGGTTCCATGAAACCAGCATTAGAGGAGCACATCGTGTGAGATTACAGCAACCGGGTCACCGGCGAAAATCAAGTCTCGTAGCACTACATTCACCCGCATGGGGAATGAACCGGGAACCTTGATGATCCCAGTGCCACCTATAACCGCTTGGGCTATCTCGTACAACGACGCAGCAGAAACGGGGGGGGGGGCGCGCCTCGCGTCATTCGCTGCCCCCCCACCCCCGCAACATCTGACCCTTGCGGGCCGAGGCCCCCCCCTGCACACCATGCCCGAACCAAGGCCCCCCGGGGTGGCGGACCTCGCAGCGGTAACCTCGAGCACGCGCTGGCCAGAGCCTGTCAGCCAGTTCCACCACTACCATAAGCTGGTAAGTGGCGCTGGTACGCCCAAAATTGGGGTAGCGGGGAACGAACGCCTGCTCTCCGAGAGGCCAGGGAGAATTCCCTTCCTATCTGCCTCTGACCCGGGAACAACGCCGGCTGCAAGGACCGCACACGGGCTACCCCCGGGCCATGGAGTAACCAGCTGGGGCAGTCTCCCCTCGGGCATCGCCACGCGGTGGGATGGGGGAAATTGTGGGTCAGTGCCTAAGCTCACCAGCCCCGCTGCTAGGAAAGGACGGCGGTCCAAGGCCGCAAACGCCCCTGGGTACTCCGGAAGACACGACCCCTTCGGGCCTTGACCCCTATACCACGTGGCAGGGGCCCACGTAGCCGCGCCGGCTCGGGGCCCCCACCTCGCCCCCCAAAAAGGAGGGGGTAGCGCCTCTATGCCGCCACCCGTGTACGCCGAGAGCTGGCCGAACCCCGCCCTCCCCCCCCCTCCAAGGCGGACCAAGGCCGGGCCGCCCTGCCCTCAATGCTACCCCGGATGGGGAGATCGGGCGGGGGAGGGGGGGGGAACACTGCACTCACCGCACATAAATGCCAGCAGCTCCGGGACACGTCTAAACAGCGAGACGGGTAGCGGTCAAGAGACCGTACAGTGGGCGGGGAAGGCAATTATACCCCTGTCCCCTTCCCCACGGCCGGAAATGACGCGGCCTGCAGACCCCCCCTGGTCCCTAGCCCAGGGAGCCTAGACAGAGGACTTCTGTGCCTTCCTGTGGCACTAAGGCGGCCGCCCTGTTGGAGGGTCCCCTACGGGGCCCCCCTGGGCAGCCTTGGCAGAATTACTCTGATTTTGTACAAAGGAAATCTGAGCCTAACTATAACGTCCCTGTAACCTTTGTTTTTTTCAGTGGAAAAAAATATATATGTGAGTCATGGAAATAGGACACACCATAGGAACTAATAGTATATTGATTAAATTATTTAACACTTAAATATATGTTTCATTTTATAGACAAAAATTGTTTTATTATGTTAAAAGTTAATTTATTTTCAGTCCACACGGATTCAATAAACAATAGGGTTCATTGTAATTTTTTTAAGTTTCAAAAGTAAGTTTATTGAAGAAAATCAATTAATCAACATCACTTCGTACATATAATCAATTAAAGGAGAGATAATGAATAGATAAATGAAGGGTAATAATAATATATAGTTACATTGGAATGAAAGAAAAAAAGAAAACATATTGGAAGGTAAATAAATCGAAAGGCGGAGGAAGTCTGGTTCATATTTAAACAGCAATAAAGAACAAAAGGAAGGTGTAATGTTATCTCAATATGGTATCATGTACATAGTATTAAGAGAGGATATTAAACAATTCTAGTACAAAATAAAGGAAGTCAAGGAGGCTTAGCAACTTCTTGGAACAAAGGCTGGGGAGTAAAGGACTTTTTCGCACTATCATCTAAAAAGTGTGTGACAGGAGCCCATAGGTGTAATCGTTTTGTGGCAAGTGAAATTGGATGGACAAGAGTCGTGTCTAATCTATGATTGTGGCAGATAGCATACCACCAGGCAAGATATGATAATTTGGAGGTGTCTTTCCAATTCTTTGTTATCTGCTGAAAAGCAACGGCTTATAGTAAATCAATGATTTGGAGTCGTGAGTGACTACTCTGCCAGTCAGGAGACAGGCTACCTAAGAAAATATTAACAAAGGATAGGGGAGTTTTGGTTTTGAAAATGGTAGTAATTTGAGACCAAACCTGTTCCCAAAACTTAAAAACATTCGGGCATGAAAATAACATGTGTTTCAGGTCGGCAAAATCATGAGAGCATGACCAACATGAACTAGGAATAGTGGCATGTATCTTATGTAAATGTGCGGGAGTGAAGAGCAGTCTGTTATAGATGAAAAAAATTGTTTAAGTGGTGTTTGCTGCTCTAGAGGATTTTCTTATTTTTAGCCATATATTGTTCCAAAAAGAGACGGGCCAATCAACTCCCAGGTCAGTCTCCCAAAAGAGTTCTATTTTAGACTTATCTCTGTTGATGGGTAGTTGTGTTAAGCGAGAATAAATAGTAGAGGCCTTCGGATGTAATTGGAGAAAACTGTTCCAAATGTTGTGAGAGGTGGAAGGTAAAGAAGGTGTATGTGAAAATTGAGCAGATGCATCGGAAATCGCAGTTTGCAAGGTTAAAAACTTGTGTTTGAAAGAAGTCGGTAAATGGTACAACTCCTGTGCTTGCGAAAAGTGGTGGGGTATGCCCTGGTCATATAACTGGTGTACCCATATTAGGCCCTTGTTTCTCCAAGTTTTCCAATATATCGGTTTATTTTTAATTAATACCCGATTGTTGTGCCAAATTGTGGAGTTAAGAAAAGTATTAAATCGTGTGGGATTTGAGGAAGGGTGGCTTGCAGTAATTTACATGAATGTTTGATTACTGGTGTGAGGTTTTTTTTAGGCTTACGAGTAAAAAAGATATTCTTGAAATGAAAAAGGTTCTATAAATGAAGCTTCAAGGTCGACCCATAGTGGTCTGTTGGATGTATGGTCAGATAGCCAATGTGATAACTGCTTCAATTGAAATGCTTTATGATAATTGGAAAAGTGGGGAAAATTAACGCCTCCTTCCGATTTTGGTCTTGTTAGTTTTTGTAATGCCATCCTTGGTTTCTTGTTGTTCCATAAGAATGTTGTCAATAAAGAATTAATCTTGTGAAAGTGTTTGGTTGGAATAGGTAATGGTATGTTAGAAATGATATAGAGAACTATAGGGGTGAGCATCATTTTGATGGTGTCCAAACAACCCCACCAGGAGAGATGAAGTGGATGCCACCTTGCAGTGAGCGTTTTTAATTTATCCATACATTTGTCTAAGTTGAGAGAAATAGATGTGAGTATGGAGGGAGAGAAACAAAGGCCAAGGTATTTTATATGTTTGGAGTTCCATGTAAAATTGGAGATCTGAAAATCTTCCTTAAACGTGTATTTAGTTAGGGGCATAATCTCACACTTGTCAGTATTTAATTTATACCCTGATACTAAACCGTAGGCTTCAACCTCTTGTAGAAAAGCAGGGAGTGAGGATTGTGGATTAGAGAGGAAAAGTAATATATCGTCAGCATAGGCTGCTAATTTTATGTGTTGGGATTCGGACGTAAAACCTGTGATGGATTGATTCTATCGCAAACGAGAAAGAAAAGGTTCTAACGCTAGATTAAAAAGAAAAGGAGATAAAGGGCAGCCTTGGCGTACTCCTCTGCGAAGAGTGAAATAAGGAGATACAAGGCCATTAGCGGAAATGGCTGCTTTAGGCTCTGAATATAATAAGGCAATCAGGGATATAATTTTTGGGCCAAAGCCGAACCATTTAAGAGCATGGAAAATAAATGGCCATGAGACTCTATCGAAGGCTTTCTCCGCATCAAGGGCAATTGCAGCTAGTGAATCTGAGTGGTGGGACATCCTGGATAAAATACTGAAGAGCAATCTTGTATTATCTGTGATGCTACGATCTTTAACAAAGCCTGATTGCTCCTTGCCGAGCAGTAAAGGGAGAAGCAGTTCTAATCGTATGGCTAGTAATTTCGAAAAAATCTTATAATCCACATTAACTAACGAGATGGGTCTATAATTTTTGCAGTATCTAGAGTCTTTGCCGTCTTTCGGTATTAAACATATAAATGCCTCTAGAAAGGAACCTGATGAGTTGCAAGAGGAAGTGAAAGAGGAGATAAGAGAGTGTAAGTACGGGATAAGCAATTGGGTGAAGTGCAAGAAAAATTCCACAGTAAAACCGTCAGGACCTGGGGCTTTATCTTTTTGAGAGTCCTAAGTGCAGCGATTAATTCATCTTGTGTAATGTCAGATTCCAAAGTGTCCATACTAGGAAAGGGACCATCATGTTTCTGGATAGTGGAAAAGTATTGAAGAATAGCTGTATCCGAAGGTATAGTTTCTGGTGTGTAGAGGGATTCGTAGAAATGGACAAATTCTTGAAGAATTTCGGAGTCTTTATACTTTGGTGTTTGACTATCAGCTATAATGGAGTCGATGTGAAGCCTGTTTTGCTTAATCTTAAGATAATTGGCTAATAATTTGCCCGATTTATTTTGGCCACCATAGTATTTTGCGCTCGTCTTCAATAAAAATAAAGAGGAACTCTCAGTCGAGGATTTATTGAAAGCTATCTTTGCATTTATAAGATCTTCCAAAGAGGTCTTTGTTTTAGAGGTGTAGAATGCGTGTTCTAGTGTTTTGATTTTAGTGAGAAGGGTGTTGTGTATTATTTTAAAAGATTTACGTTTATTGGATGAGTACCTCATGATGAAATCTCGGGCGGTAGCTTTGAAGGCATCCCAGATTGTACAGAATGGAAGCTTTCCAGTATGATTATTTTGAAAACATTCATGAACAAAAGTGGTGAAAGAGGCATTAAAGTTGGGATCAAGAAGTAAGGAGTTGTTGAAACGCCATCTTTTCGGGGATGTGGATTGTTGGAGGATATCTAGTTGAATCGTAACGGGAGCATGGTCAGAAATGAGGATGGGCCCTATATCTGCTGAGAGCAAAGATTGGGAAACCTTACGTGTGATGAAAATATGATCAATTCTGGATTGTGTCTGATGTGGCGGAGAAAAAAAGGAGTATTCTCTTAAAGTTGGATTGCAGAGTCTCCAGGCATCAATCAAGTTTCTCTGTTCTATAGTTCGTAAAAAGCTTTATGGGATTTGTTTGGGATGAAGGAGACCTTAGAATTGCGATCAAGGCAGGGATCCATTACTTGGTTGCAATCACCTGCAAGAATGAGGTTTTCTGTGGGATGTTGTAAGAGGAATGTGGAAATGTGGGCCCAGAAAGAGATATCCCCAGTGGTTGGTGCATATATGTTAAGTAAGGATATGGGGTTTTCCCTATCAAGAGATTGGTAAACACCCATCTACCTTCGCTGTCTGAGTCTTGTGAGAGGGGTTTAACATTGAGTGCTTTATGACATAAAGTTATGACACCATTTCTTTTACCATCACCTGGTGAGAAAAAGATTTCCCTACCCAATTCCTCTTAAGTTTTAGCGATTCGCTTTCAGTAAGATGTGTCTCCTGTAACATAGCTATATTGACATCCATTTTAGCTAAGTGGGAGAGGACTCTCTGTCGTTTAATAGGGGAATTTAAGCCTCTGACATTCCAAGTGACGACTTTTAGGAACATATATAAATCAGATAAAATAAGAATTCAATTGAACCATTCATTGCAAAAAAATATTTCCAGATAGAAAATATAGTAAAGTACAAAGTTGAACATTATGAAAAAACATTCGATGAGTATATGAACAGCATATAAAACAGGTATTAAGTACAAAAATAAGGACTGTAAAAACTTTGGAATACATGTTATAATAAGTACGGATTCAAAGATAATATCAAAAAGTAGAACCTTTCGAACAGTTTTTACAATAAATTCGAAGATAAGAAATGTAGAAACCATTTGGAAAAGATAAGAATGAAACAATTTTTGAATTGAAGAAAAACAGAAGAAAAGAAAATGGTGAGCAGATAAAGATTGAATTGAGGTAGAATAAAGGAAGGGAGAATGATGTTGAGATAGAACCAAATAAGGGAAAGAGGAAAGTGGAGCAAGGAAGAAAGATAAGGAAGGATAAAAGAGGAAAAAATAAGACAATGATAAAAGAAGAACATCAAAACATACCAAAGACTCAAACATGGGTGGAGGGTGTTGAGGCAACAGGACGAGGAGACGAACCAACTTAACACTTCCGGGGGCGATCACGAGGAAGGGAATATTCCAAACAATACTAAACACTGGAGGATAAGGGTCGGAGGGATATAGATAATGCCTAAAAGGAAAGATATGGGAAAAAGGAAAGATTAGTTTATCTGTCATGAACACTGAAAACATGAAATAAATACATGACTACAAATATAACATAATCAAACGATAAGAAACGTTCTCAGGAATAAAAAAAAGATGTGAAATAATTTAAACAATAAAGAACGAAGAACAATGAAGGGCAAGTACTGATGGGAGACGACACCTGAAATAAGAAAAACATGGAAAAAGGAGAAAATTAATTCAATTATCGTGTATAAGGAAGGGATAAAGTAAATACATGACAACAATTTAACACGAAAAAGTGATAAAGTTCTCAGGAAGAAGATGGTCCTGCAAGATCCATGGTTTCCTGTCTGCAGTTTTCAAGAAAACGCTGAAGTAAAGCTGGGTCTTCATATGTGGTGGTTTTATTTTTATAAGTTACTTTCAAGAGGCAAGGATGCATCAAACCGAATCTGGCATTTAACTCTCGTAGTGCTGGTCGCATTGCAAGAAAGCTTTTCCTTCTATCTGCGGTGGATTTGGCGTAGTCCTGTGAGAAAAATAGTTGTGTACCTTGCCAGAAGATGCGACGTTTGATTTTGACTGCCTGCAAAACTTTCATCAAGTCAGTATACTCCAAGAAATAGAGTATGACACCTCTCGGTTTAGGCTGAGATGAAGAAGTAGAGGGAGGACGACCCAATCTATGAGCTCTTTGTATGTTCAAAAGAGGAGAAACTGGAATATCAAGCAATTGTGGGATAAAAGACTGAAAGAAGACAATAGGATTAGATCCTTCCAAACCTTCGGATAGGCCATAAATACGTAGGTTATTACGTCTGCTGCGATTTTCGAGATTTTCAACCTGTTTCTGCAGTTGTAAGATTTCAGTTTTCATAGGGGAGATTTGTCGTGTAGAGACCTGCAGCGACTCGATTTGATGTTCCACAGAAGTAAGTTTGCTTTGCAGTGAGAACCAATTATCCTCCAAGCTTTGTAGACGAGTATTCGTTTCCGTCATGTACGGCTTTAGAGCACGTATTTCATCCAGAAGCAGTTCTATTGAAGGAGGTGGAGGAGAGATAGTAGGTGTAGGAGGATCCTTTTTAACTCTTTTAATGGAGGATAGAGACACTGACGCATTTGGTTTAGAAGTAGTCTTAATATTGATTTGAGAGGAAGGAGGTTCGGAAACAGGTATAGGAGACGGTATGGTAGACGAAGCTTCGGTGAGATGAGGCACACTTATTTGCGTAGGGTCGTCCATGTCGTCTTGTAGAACAGAAAAGGGGTTGGAAGCAGGCAGCATGGTGGATTTTGTGCGGGAGATAGATAAATTGGATGAAATGTTGCCTCGTCCCCTCTAGTTCTTCCACCAGACATGAGAGAAATAAGTAGATAAAAATTTGCAGAGCAGAACGTTGATAGCTCCCAACGGGAGAGCGCTGATATTTCAAAACAACCACAACAAAAATAGTAATAGTATTTAAGAGTTAGCTGTGTAATTATAGGATATCTTCCAGCAATTGAGAAACAGTTAATGTAGACCACAATGTGGAAGGAGTGACGCAGAGATGAATTCGGTATAAAGTAATCAGCAAATAGAAGGAAAAATCTCCCCCAAAATATCAAAAACAAAGCAGATCCATGAAAAATGTCACTCATGTGAAGAGAAATTGCAGCAGTAAATGCTGGAAAGAACCACAAGATGGCAGTAATGCACTTCTAAGATACATCTCCATGAAAAATGGGATTTGTGTGAAGAGAAATTGCAGTAGCGTTAGATAATGTAAAAACACCACCGGATGGCAGTCACAAGTCAGTCAGAAAAACTCATTGCATGCCAGAGCAGATTTCTAAAAGCTGAGAGAAAAAGTGTTGTAAAATAAAAGGTGTTGTTTCATGTAGCACACATTCCTTTTATAACAGCACAACATGAAGAAAAAAAATCGCTCTGAGGAGGAAATTGAAAAATAGCAATTACAGTCTCTTCACGAAGCGCACCAAACACCAGCGCGGAAATTAGGAGGAACGTGGCTTTATCGTTATGAAATAAAAGACGACCTTTAAGGATTGAGGCGTTTTGAAGAATTACAGTGTTGTTGAGAAAGCGGCATGTGTAACGGTGACCGCTATGTGAGGTAAAAATCACGGAGATCCCAAGATGGCGGTCGCGGACTCTTCACTCAGCGCGCCGCATGTTTAAAACAGAATTCGAAGAGAATGCGGGCTTACCGCGGGACAACGCAGGTATCCCTGAATGCAGTAGAGATTCCGACCATTAAATCCTTAATTGAAATCTTCCACTGAACTCCTCCATCGGTAGAACTTGACCGGCTCCCTCGATATCGGCCCGGAGCAGTATCAGCTGGGTGCCATCCTCGTCGGCGCTCAAGCCACGCCCCGTTCATTGTAATTTTTAAATGAAAAATAAGTCACTGTTAAGTAATGATATTCTGAATACTGGGATTCTGGAAAGTTATGACCAATGTCATGAAATATCTTCAGCCATCGGGTTCACTGAACATTTTATGAAATATCCAGCAGGTGGTGATAGTGAGCTATCAATGAAGTTTGCTGTTCTCTAGTTTGAACTTCTCAAGTGCTGCTGTAGAGTAATAAATTGACAATTAAGATTTAAAATGTGAAACTATCAGCTAGGATTGGCTGAGACTTTTTGAAATCATTTTTAAATACCGTGGGATCAGTTGTTAGCTTTGTAAATCAGTGAAACTTAATGAATTAATGAAGTTAACTATGTAATGGGTTTTTGAACTCACGGACCAACATCGGCCGAGTTCCACTGCTGTTTGCTCATTTTGCTCCAGTGAAACCGCGAGGAAGGGGAGTGTTTGGTGTGGAGCTGATCCTGTGATGTTTTGCAAGTCAGGAATGTTTTGGCTGCTTTTTTTAAATTTCAAAAAATAAATAATTTTTTAAAGCGTCTTTTGACAAGTTGGACTGGTTCTCAGAAATCGGTGAGAGGGCGCCGGCCAATGCGGCCCCCGGGGGAAGTGAAGGTCGCAGACCAGTCTTCCCCCGGGGTATTCGCGCAATAGCCGGAAGGACAAGGTGGGGGGTGGGACTAAGGGGGTTAAAGGAGGGGGCGGGAGTCGGGAGGGCATATAAGGTGTCAGGAGAGGAAGATCCGGCCTCTTCCTGACACCTGAGCACCACTGGGGGGGGAGATAGAAAAGTTTGCGGTCGGTTGGAGGGTGGCTGGGGGGCAAGGTGGCCGATTCGTCGATCGGCGGGGGTCTAGGAATCAGCAGATGTCTGGGTAGGGGCAGGATGAGTGCCTCCGTTGTTTGTGGGTGAGGGGAATATACTTTAAAATCGTCTGCGCACGTGGTTTGCATTCCTACCTCTCTCCGTGCCTGGGGAAGCTGCAGGAGTCCTTACAACGCACCGTGCAGGGCGCGCTCAGAAGCCAGCAGGCAAAGGTCACACCGGGTGTAAAACACTACTACTCTCGGTGCAAGGGCCGATGCCCTGGAATTTACTCCCTCCCAACTTACAACAGATAACTGACCGTACGAAACAGACAAGTTCCCAAAATATACCTGGTCAATACGGAGTTGCTGCAGTGAATGGGAGCGCCAGCTTGTATCACTTCTAGTAATAAAACGCCCTAAAGTACTCAGAAGTGTTCCCAGCCTGGAGATCAAAGATTTAAAACCCAGTTGAGCCGAGCCAGGCTCTACTGGGGTTAATTAAAATCACCCGCGTGGTAGGGGGGCGGGAGGGACTCCTGAGTGCGCGGCTCGGGTGGAGGCCCAGGATCGTCTGGAGGCATGGGAGGGTGGGCGGGGCTTCCGCGCATTTGCACGCCCGGACACGGAGCCAGGCTGTGAGGGGAGGGGGGGGGAGAACAGGTGTTGCCCTCGCACAATTGTAGGGAGCTGGCCGTCCGTTCAGGGTGGGGGGGGGAACTTAAGAGCGCTGCGGGGCAATGTGATGCTTGGATTTCGCATGGCACCCGGGGGGGGGGCCTCAGGCTTTCCGGGCTATTTGGGGCCTCCCTACCAGCGGACTTGCACCCCATTTGGGGGGGAGGCCCGAGGGGCGGGCCGGTGTGCCGGGGGGGGGCTCCAGCAGGGGGGGGGGGGGCGAGATCGGGTCTTGTTGGGGGTTGCTGCCTGGCAGGGAGGTGGGGGGAGTGGGGCCAGGAACGCTGCCTGGGCTTGCAGGCGGCATTTTCAGGGATTCTTGGGGCAGGGACAAGGGACTGCCTGCACGAGGCCCAGTGGTGCTTGGGGCCCACCTGGTTGGAGCGACCTGGTGGGGGGGGTTCCAGGACCGGGGATTGAGCCCGGCAGTAGGGGGGATGCCAGCGGGGTGCACGACGGCCTCAGAGCGCTGGCTAGAAGCAGTAGGGGGGTCCGCGGCGGCCTGCCCTCCGTCGAGGGATCGCGCAGCGCACAATGCACCGTTCTGAATTTTGCAAAGTTTTGACGATAATTTGTGTGAGATGGCATGGATGTTGTGGATAGGAGTGGGGGTCGGTTGGCAGGGATGTTGAGGGACAATGTGGGAGCCATGGGAAGATGTGCGATGGGGTTGAGGTGTGGAATGGCAGTTGAGGTGAAAGGGGCTGAGGCTGAGTGGGTGTGCTACAGGGGGTGGTGGGGGTGCATGGTAACTGGACTGTTTCATTGTTGTTGCAGGAGTCAAGTGCGGCCACAGACTGACCTGAGGGCACGGAGACTGAGGGAGCAGCAGCTCCTGGCAAACGGAGGAGGTCCTGGACTGATCCTCCGGTACAAGATTACGGCTGAGGCCTGGGGCCGGGGAAAGCGAACGTGGGGGACTTAGGCTGGTCAGCTGGGGTGTGTAATGGGTGTGAGGGATGTTGCGGGGATACAAGTGCTGCTGCGGCAGGCGGCGGGAGAAATGATTGGGACCAAGCGTTGGGTGACATGGGTCCGAGAGGACAATATGGTAACAAAGGGGCAGACGAGTGACAACAAGGGGTCACTGATCACAAGCGCACATGGGGCCGGAGGTGCCGGTCGGCACGCAAGCGGTCATGGGTAGCGAAACATTGGGGACGCATATGATGGTAGGGCTCAGGGGCCGGGCACTTGCCCCGGCGGCAGGTGGGGGCGCTGTGAAGGGCGAGAGGACTGAGGGGATTTTCCCGCTGGGCTACGACAGGTGGGGAGTCAGGTCAAGGTGGGCCCGAACGTGACAGGGGGGGGCGTCAATGCACGATGCAGACACTACCCGCAGCTGGGGGCGTGCTGGCGATTTTTGGCGGTATTACGTGGGCTCACTTCAGAAGCGGAGACGGGGGCAGAGCAGATTGATCCGGGGGGTGGGGGGGTGCAGATTTCCGCGGGACGATATATACCTGACAGGTCCCTCCGGGGACAGGGGGACCGGATACCCAATGACGTTACGCAGGCGGGTGCGGGGCGGGGATGTCGGGGCCAAGAGGTCCTTCCCGGTTAGCTGGAGGCCATGGGTCCATGGCGCTCGATGTCTCCTGAGAGGAAGCCAGGCTTCCGGCGACAACGTAGGAGGTGGCATGCTTCGCATCACAGCTTACCGAATACGTGGGGTGGGCTTGTCGGAGAGGCTGTCCACACTTGGTGGGGGCTTGTGTTGCGAAGTGCTATATAACAGAGGGTATAGGGGTTAGTATCGGGGACTTGTTGCATTGCATTTTCTCTATGAGGGCGGGGGGTCACTCGAGCCAAGTGCGGGATGGATGGCACGGTCTACGACAGCGAAAACAGGGTTGGAAAGTGCTACGCAAGGGGTACGTGGGGAGAAGGTACCAGGGGGACAGGCGGCTGCCACACAGGCATGGCCGGGGCAGGTTTGCGGTACAGTAGGGGGTGGGGTTTTTAGGCGGGGGCACAAGGGGATACTGAAGGCCCGAGGCATGAGTGCAGGGGTGCATGCCGAGGCTCGGCAAGGGCCATTGTTTGGACAAGTGCAAATGGTACGACGAAGGCGTGTAAGGTTGGGTATGGGCGGGGATAGCCGAGGAGGTAGGGAAAAGGAAGCTGGAACACTGTGGTAGTGTCGTAGAGACACGGACAATATGATATAGTCCAAGGGTTTTCGTTGAACTGGGTATGGTAGTGCAAGCCCTGGAGGCGGGAGGTTATGGCCGGGTGGAGCTGCCGACAAAGGGGGCTGTGGTGAGGTGACAGGCTATGTAGCGCCGGGCGTTTGGGGGTGACAAAATGGGGCACATGAATTTCGAGTGGAGCAGCGTCGGTGCGGTACGGCACAGATGTGAAAGAGGTGTGCCCGGGCGTTGGGCAGTTGGGGTGGGGTGTAGCGGCTCTGTTGGTGGCGGTTTTCGGGGACAGGTGGAGTGTGTGTCAACATAGCAAGGGGAAGCGAAGAGAGGGCATGAGGCAGCGGTGATTGGGGGGCATGAGAGTGAAGGCCGTTGGATGGGGACGTGGTTTTTCCGAAGGGGGAAGGTCATTTCTACAGGTCATTATTGGTCTTGTACAAAGGCCGGGTGTTTGTGATGGGACTATCTTACGGAGACGTGTGGTTCTTGTGTACTGGGGGCTGTAACGGCTGTGGTGTCATGGGGGGCCTGGGGGGAGGGTGGAGGAGGCAGCGGACTGGGGACGACGGGAGTACGGTAAGGTGTTCTGTGGCGGCATAGGTACTGGGCTAGGGGCTTTTCGATGGTTTTAGGACGACTGCCAAACGAGGGCTGAGGGAACTGGATGTATTTCTTGCAGGACTCATTTTTCTTTTTCTACCATAGGACCTGTGTGTAGAGCGGGAGCCAGGGCGGTCGCCTGGATGGGGTGGCCATTTTTCCTGGCAATTGGACAGCACAGGAAGCAAACTAACAGGTGTACAGCCGTCACCGGGGGGGGACCACAGTCATCGGGCTGTGAGATGATGGGGGAAACAGTCAAATGCAATCGGGGGGGGGGGGTGTTGTTGCCAGTACGGCTGACATTGTGTCACAGGAAATGAGAGGTTGCCCCGATCCGAAGATACATGCGGGGGAAGAATGTATTCTGGGATATGTCAGGACTGGCGTTATCCTATGATGCCTGGACAGTTATAGGGTTCAAGGGAAAGGAGCGTGGGGCAACCTTGTCACGTGAATGAATTGTGCATTGCAGAAGACAGGATTGGGGGGGGTTATTGAATTGGCTGGCCAGGTCATGGCACACTGGTGATGAGACTGTTTCAAGGAGAAATGGGTGGTCTTGTTCAAAGGGGGGCACCTTTCACAGACAAGTATTGGTCGGGAACTGTTCATTATTTACATTGGGACGCAGGTGCAGGTGGTGGATGGTCGTCCACGGGGGAGGGGGGCATCTCTCATGGATGGAGATTGGCCCGAGCATGTTCCGTGTTTACATGGACGCAGGTCCAGGTGGTGAATGGTCGTTCACTGCGTTGGGGGCACATTTTTACGGACAAGGACCCAGGTCCAGGTGGTGAATGGTCGTTCACTGCGGTGGGGGCACCTTTTTGCGGACAGGGATTGGCCCGGAAAGGTTACTTGTTCCACGGGACGCAGGTCCAGGTGGTAGATGGTCGTTCACCGCGAAGGCTTCACCTTTTTTCGGTCAAAAGATTGGCCCAGACATGTTGCTTGTTTATACGGGACACAGGTCCAGGTGGTGGATGGTCGTTCACCGCGATGGGGGGGGCACCGTTTATGGCAAGGAGTGGCCCCATGAAATGTTACTTGTTTACACAGGACGCAGGTCCAGGTGGGTGATGGACAATAACCGCGTTGTGGGCATCTTTCATGGTTGAGGTGTGGCCCGGGAATGTTCCTGGTTTGCAAGGGACGCACGTTGAGGTGGATGGTCATTCACTGGGTGCTGCAGAGTGGGGAAGCGTTTAGGTGCACAGGACTGAAGGGGCACGTGGTCCCACTTGGAATGGGCACCTTTCGCGATCAACGATTGTCCCCACAATAGTAATTTTATACGGGACACAGGTGGAGGTGGTGGATTGGTCGTCCACTGGGGGACCGCAGGGTCGGCTGACAGGAGGCGAAAGGTGCAAAGGGACGTGGGGGGGTGGGGCAGGGAACCGCCCTACGGGGGTTCCCTGGTTGGCGGTACTTTGGAGGGGTGGTGAGTCACATACGGGCGGATCCACCCCTTGGGGGGGGAGAACGGTACACAGGTGACTGATAGCGGGACGCGGGAGGCAATGAGCAATGAAGGCAAAGTCAACAGAGGATGCTTGGAGGGCAAGTGAAGGTGAGAATGGGGAAAGGAAGGAGGTTACCGAGTGAATGGGGAAGAGTCAAACAGGTGAGATGGTTTTGAGAAGGCTGAATGGAGAATGTGTGGGTATGGGATGGGAAAGTATATTTCTTGCATTTATGTACTGTTAATAAAGTCTAAATGATTGCAACCTTGTCCTAATAAAATGGCCTTTTACCCTTCAAGTAACAGCGTGGAGTGTAGTTATTGCGCGATGCGGCCCCTGGGGGAAGTGAAGGTCGCAGACCAGTCTTCCCCCGGGGTATTCGCGCAATAGCCGGAAGGACAAGGTGGGGGTGGGACTAAGGGGGTTAAAGGAGGGGGCGGGAGTCGGGAGGGCATATAAGGTGTCAGGAGAGGAAGATCCGGCCTCTTCCTGACACCTGAGCACCACCGGGGGGAGATAGAAAAGTTTGTCGACCCACCCACCCTACAGGTTTTAAGCAAAGGACTAGGGGTGGTTTTTTGGGTCTGAGAGTGCCGGTTTAGGGCAGGTTGCGGAGCAGAGACGTTACGGTACTTTGGAGGGGTGGTGAGTCACATACGGGCGGATCCACCCCTCGAGGGGGGAGAACAGTACACAGGTGACTGATAGCGGGGCGCGGGAGGCAATGAAGGCAAAGTCAACAGAGGATGCTTGATGGGCAAGTGAAGGTGAGAATGGGGAAAGGAAGGAGGTTACCGAGTGAATGGGGAAGAGTCAAACAGGTGAGATGGTTTTGAGAAGGCTGAATGGAGAATGTGTGGGTATGGGATGGGAAAGTATATTTCTTGCATTTATGTACTGTTAATAAAGTCTAAATGATTGCAACCTTGTCCTAATAAAATGGCCTTTTATGCTTCAAGTAACAGCGTGGAGTGTAGTTATTGCGCGATCGAGATGTGTTTGTGCACCGCAGTTTGAATCTGATGGAAGTGATCACTGCAGTGTGTGTGACCAACAACGGCGCAGATTGTAAAAGCTGTTGAAACTTTTAAACATTTGGTAAAATAAAAAAAAACGAATATAAATCAATTGAACAAATTATTTTTAACAAAATTTACTTCATATGAAATAAAGAAAATTGCTACTGATAGAGGTGTTTTTTTTAAGTTTTTCAAAAAATGTTTGTAAATTATTATATTTACATTAATTGTTTAATACTCTTAATTTGAGTTAATGTGCTGTAAGACATTAGTTATCCGTTAAAAATTAATAATTAAAATATATTTGCATTAAAATAATTTTTATAAAGAATAACCAGCTTTAATAATTTTCCCTACATATTTCAGAGGCAGATTTGCACCGCGGTGGTTGAAATCGCTACCTAGATGCGCACAGTGACCAGCAGTAACTTTACACTCATAGAAGCTGCTGTAGGAGGTTCCACCCCATGATATGAGGAGATGGAGATGTGTAAGTCTACACCAAGGTAAAAATCTACACTCGGAAATAGTGAATAGCAAAAACGTTTACACTTGCACCTAGGTGTGGTAGTAAATGTACATGGGACTAAATACACACATGTATATTTACCTTTGTGAATAGGCCCGAGGGACTACAACATATATTGTTCACATCCACAAAACGCCATTGTATCAAGCCATCTATGTATAATAAGGGGTGTGATATAACTGCAGCGGACATACGTACTGTATCACTCAAGGGAATACAGTATTTCACCACCTGATCTTTGGTCTGCATACGTCATTGGCCATGGCATCACATCTGTCAGCACATAGTCACATAATAAAAACATCAAAACAGCTGATGCATCACAACAGCTGATGTATGGTCTACATCCGACAAGGGATCATGACCTCAAACCAGCTGATGTACGGTCTACATCCAACAGGGGACCGTGATCTCAAAGCAGCTGATGTATGGTCTACATCCAACAAGGGACTGTGACCTCTAACCAGCTGATGTACGGTCTACATCCAACAAGGGACCATGACCTCTAACCAGCTGATGTACGGTCTACATCCAACAAGGGACTGTGACCTCTAACCAGCTGATGTACCGTCTACATCCCACAAGGGACCGTGACCTCTAACAAGCTGATGTACGGTCTACATCCAACAAGGGACCGCGATCTCAAACCAGCTGATGTACGGTCTACATCCAACAAGGGACCGCGACCTCTAACCAGCTGATGTACGGTCTACATCCAACAAGGGACCGTGACCTCTAACCAGCTGAGGTACGGTCTACATCCAACAAGGGACCTTGACCTCTAACCAGCTGATGTACGGTCTACATCCGACAAGGGACCGCGATCTCAAACCAGCTGAGGTACGGTCTACATCCAACAGGGGCCGTAACCTCTAACCAGCTGATGTACGGTCTACATCAAACAAGGGACCGTGACCTCTAACCAGCTGATGTATGGTCTACATCCAACAAGGGACCGCGATCTCAAACCAGCTGATGTACAGTCTACATCCAACAAGGGACTGCGATCTCAAACCAGCTGAGGTACGGTCTACATCCAACAAGGGACTGTGACTTCTAACCAGCTGAGGTACGGTCTACATCCAACAAGGGACAGTGACCTCTAACCAGCTGATGTACGGTCTACATCCAACAAGGGACCGTGACCTCTAACCAGCTGAGGTATGGTCTACATCCAACAAGGGACCGTGACCTCTAACCAGCTGATGTACGGTCTACATCCGACAAGGGGCCGCGATCTCAAACCAGCTGAGGTACGGTCTACATCCAACAGGGGCCGTAACCTCTAACCAGCTGATGTACGGTCCACATCTGACAAGGGACCGTGACCTCTAACCAGCTGATGTACGGTCTACATCCGACAAGGGACCGTGACCTCTAACCAGCTGATGTACGGTCCACATCCGACAAGGTACCGTGACCTCTAACCAGCTGATGTACGGTCTACATCTGACAAGGGACCGCGATCTCAAACCAGCTGATGTACGGTCTACATCCAACAAGGGACCGTGACCTCTAACCAGCTGATGTACGGTCTACATCAAACAAGGGAGCGTGACCTCTAACCAGCTGATGTACGTTCTACATCAAACAAGGGACCGTGACCTCTAACCAGCTGATGTACGGTCCACATCCGACAAGGGACCGTGACCTCTAACCAGCTGATGTACGGTCCACATCCGACAAGGGACCGTGACCTCTAACCAGCTGATGTATGGTCTACATCCAACAAGGGACCGTTTCCTCTAACCAGCTGATGTACGGTCTACATCCAACAAGGGACCGTGACCTCTAACCAGCTGATGAACGGTTTACATCCAACAAGGGACCGTGCCCTCTAACCAGCTGATGTACGGTCCACATCCGACAAGGGACCGTGTCCTCTAACCAGCTGATGTACGGTCTACATCCAACAAGGGACCGTGACCTCTAACCAGCTGATGTACGGTTTACATCCAACAAGGGACCGTGCCCTCTAACCAGCTGATGTACGGTCCACATCCGACAAGGGACCGTGTCCTCTAACCAGCTGATGTACGGTCTACATCCAACAAGGGACCGTGACCTCTAACCAGCTGATGTACGGTTTACATCCAACAAGGGACCGTGCCCTTTAACCAGCTGATGTACGGTCCACATCCGACAAGGGACCGTGTCCTCTAACCAGCTGAGGTACGGTCTACATCCAACAAGGGACATGTGGTATACTGCATGTTGCAGCATGCAGCTGGCTCTTTTGCTGATGTCATCCTGGTCTCCCTCTTTGCGTGATCCTTTCACCAATCCAGGATCTTACAGGACAGTGACCCAAACCAGCTGATGTACGGTCTACATCCAACAAGGGACCGTGCCCTCTAACCAGCTGATGTACGGTCCACATCCGACAAGGGACCGTGTCCTCTAACCAGCTGATGTACGGTCTACATCCAACAAGGGACCGTGACCTCTAACCAGCTGATGTACGGTTTACATCCAACAAGGGACCGTGCCCTCTAACCAGCTGATGTACGGTCCACATCCGACAAGGGACCGTGTCCTCTAACCAGCTGATGTACGGTCTACATCCAACAAGGGACCGTGACCTCTAACCAGCTGATGTACGGTTTACATCCAACAAGGGACCGTGCCCTTTAACCAGCTGATGTACGGTCCACATCCGACAAGGGACCGTGTCCTCTAACCAGCTGAGGTACGGTCTACATCCAACAAGGGACCGTGACCTCTAACCAGCTGATGTACGGTCTACATCAAACAAGGGACCGTGCCCTCTAACCAGCTGATGTACGGTCCACATCCGACAAGGGACCGTGTCCTCTAACCAGCTGATGTACGGTCTACATCCAACAAGGGACCGTGACCTCTAACCAGCTGATGTACGGTTTACATCCAACAAGGGACCGTGCCCTTTAACCAGCTGATGTACGGTCCACATCCGACAAGGGACCGTGTCCTCTAACCAGCTGAGGTACGGTCTACATCCAACAAGGGACATGTGGTATACTGCATGTTGCAGCATGCAGCTGGCTCTTTTGCTGATGTCATCCTGGTCTCCCTCTTTGCGTGATCCTTTCACCAATCCAGGATCTTACAGAACAGTGACCCAAACCAGCTGATGTGTGTTCTGAACTCATCAAGTAGTAATGGTATCACAGCGGGTAATGTATGCTCTACATCCAACAGTGGGAAATGCTATCACACCAGGTGACATATGCCTTACATCCAAGGAGAGGGAATCATATCACACCTATTTATGGTCTACATTCAACAACTTGCCACAATATCACCAGCTGGTTAATGTTCTGGGTCCAAGAAGGGGCAGTGGTATCACTTCAGCTTTGGCAAACCTTATTTTATCAAGAAGAGACAGAGCAAGCACGTGTTCACTGAGAGGTCACGTTATCACAAGGAGCCATGATTTTGGATTGTATCATGATGAGCTGCCTTGGCATAGTGCTGAGCCGAGTGCCTGTTTTATGTGGGTGCAGTGTGTAAAGGGAATTCATTTAACCAGATATTTATCTGAGTTCGGGCTTGATCTTCAGACAGTACTACTGCTCAGAAACCGTGAGCAGAGGTTGCCTCTTTCTCTCTCCTTTCTGTGCTGTCTTATTGCACTAACTCAGAGAAATATCGGGTCAAATGAATTCACTTTTCACACTGCGGGCGCATAAAAGAAGTCTTTGGCACATCATGATGTGACTCCAGATGCACAGGATCTGCGCAGAGCCGAGTGCCCCGCTTTTGGGCCTGAGGCATCTAAAGTTCACACACATAATTCAGAATTTCTCAGACTTAGTGCATGAATTTTAGAGAGAAGAATTCGGGTGTCCTGAGCAGAGATTGCCTCTCTTGTTTCCAGCTGGTTCTGTCAAATGTTTGTGCGTTAACGCAGAGTAATTCTGAGTTTTATGGATAATCTTTAAACTCTCAGACACCAAAAGACAGGTGTTCAGTTCTGCACTGGACCGGCGCAGCTCATCATGATACGGCCCTGAAGATCATGTTCTGATTGACTTCTCATTGTAGGTGCTGATAGGAGGTGGGTAAGTGCATTGAAGATCATTAACGAATGAGGACTTCTAGACTTAAATGTTTCACCTGGTATCCTCCTTATGAAAAGATGTGGTTTTAAACATGTTCATAGGCACATCGGAAATGGAAGACTGAATATTAGAAGTTTTTTTGGAAAATCAAATCTGAAGAAAGCTTAAGTGGTTGGGGTTTTCAAAAGATGAAATTATTGTTATGACCATGAGATGAAATGGAAACATTGAGAGAAGAGCAGCTGAATTTTATGTTTCATTTGGTGTGAAATTAAATTGAATTAACTCAAAAGAGAGTTTAATCAGTAGCTTAAGTCATTCCATATTTCTGTAAAATTTTTAATAATCATCTCGGGAAAGGACTTTTCAGGCCAGCACCTGCCACCACACAATGCATGTGTATTAATAGTTAAATATTGAGTTCACAACACATGTTGAGTTTATTGATGCGTGATCCTTCGATCATGTTTGCTCTTCAGGTGGCTCCCCGCAGATTGAGGGTAACACACCTTATGGATCCAGTCACCTCTGTTCTCCACTTCCGGACCTGCCCGAAGACCTTCCATTGACCTCCTTGATGTGACCTTCCAGTGACCTTCCTGATGTGCCGCATCATGAGCGGTTCTTCAAAGATCCACCTCGGTCCAACAATCTAGAGCAGCCCGTGGGAACCGTACCGCCTGCTCCATCACCACCGCCGAGGCTTCTAGCCGCATCTGTTGCCCCACCCAGCTGATTGGAGAGGTGCCATTGGTCCGCCCTCTATAGAACTCCCTCACTTTCTTCTGAGACTCCTAATTATGATGACAAAGATGAGGAGGAAAAGGATTTGTGTTATGGAGCCCATATTCTTCAGCTCTCTGGTGGGTGAGGCTAGAGGCACTCTCAACCTAAAAGAACAACAAGCATTTGCACTGCAATAGGTCTCGCATTTGTTAAAGTTAGAGCTGTTGGCATTGAAAATAACAGTTTTTTACTTTAGTTTTTTTCTTCAGTTGCGTTATTATATTTGCTTTGCACTATTGCCAATGGTATAAAAAGCAAAAGTAAAAACACTGTCATTTTCAACGCCAACAGTTCTAACTTTAACAAATGCGAGACCTATTGCTTTGGAAATGCAATCGGTCTCACATTTGTTGGAGTTGAAGTTATTGGCATTATAAATGCCAATATTTTTACCTAGCCATGTTGCAGGGTGCAGTACCATATGTGGCCAAAAGAGGTCCCATGGGACCTCTTTTGGCCACATATGGTACTGCACCCTGCTGAAGATATGGTAAATCCACCCTCCCCATAATGCAGTGATACCCAATCTGTGTGCCGCGGCACCCTGGTGTGTCTCAAAAAATAGCCAAGGGCGCCGCGACACAATGCATCAATATCCCTTGTGCACTTACTTGCATTTTGTAAGCTCGCTTTCCGAAATATGTTTTGCTAAATTTAGATGAAACTCCCTCTAGTACCACTAGATGGCAGTGCGACATGCAAAATAGCACTTGAATTGCTGCTGTATGTCAGATATTGTGGCAATTAAATCAAACTATGAGCGATGAAGACATCTAAACACACGCACAAAGGGAAGGCTGTTTAAATCATAGAACAAATAACTGAACCATTAACTGAGTCCATTGAAGTTAGGAGTATATGCAATTGAAGAGGAAAGGTCTTGTTATTCTCAGTTGTCTCCTTTTCATGAATGACTCATGATAATCATTAGCTAAAAGAAAGCTATATGTGCATTTGGGAACTCTGTTGCTTTGAGCATTAATTTACAAGGCTGGATTGCATCCTGGTCTGTGGTTAAAAGGGATTCAAGCGTGACAATATCCTCAGCCCGAGTTCACTTGAGACTTGGCCTCCCAGTGCTTCCTGACAACCTTCAAAAATGGCAGCAACTAGAAATTATTTGCCCTTTGCTTTGTCAGAATTCCTGGCATTTCTGCACTTTAGGGACACACACATTTCTAATTATTCTTGCATATAGTAACCCACACTTTTTAAAGAAAGTGTGACCTGTAATGAGCAGCCCAGATCATATATAGTTGGGCTTCCTACTAGTCCCACTTTTGCTTCCGTATGAAGATCCCTCAGTAACACAATTCCCAACTACCTGGCTCATACATAGAATTACATAGACATGGAAAGAGGCACTCCAGTGGCAATTCATGGAGTGGTACCTGCCTCTCAAGCTGTACTTAAGATGAAGCGAGAACAGGGTGCAGATCCTGTTGATTCTCTAGTTTTAGCTTGTAAGCTGTTTCGCTTGGGTTCTGACATAAGTCCCGATCAGCCTCTGCCTGCTGCGGACCGGGTTGAAAAGACTGTCTTCAAGCTTGCAGCCACCACAGGCGAGTTTAAAACTACCAAAGATATCAGTAGCCGCTAGCGCCATTTTGAGAGTTGCTGTCTTGCTTCGTTATATTTTCACATGTTGCTTGTACGATTTGTTTTACCATCACCAACTTGTACAAAGATTGGGACTTCAGCATTGTACAGATGCTTCTGTACTTCCACTTGTCATTCTCCAGCAATCTCCATCGCCATTCTTGAAACCTGGAAGTTGGTAGAAGTGTATGCTTTTTGATTGTTCTCCTAAAAACTTTATAATCAATCGTATTGCTCCCCAACCTTTAAAGTCTGTAGTTTAGGTTTTACTTGGTTAACAGCAGTCTTGTGTATTTCCTCTGTATATTAGCAATCTCAAGAGCTGCTGCTTAGGTAAACTGCATAACTGCAGCCTTAGTTCTTTCACCAAACACATAGCTCCTCATCACTCTCTGTCTAGTTTAACCCTTGGGTGGGTTTATAGATCCAGTCTTTCACGTTTTGCAATACCAACTCAACAGGTATTGCAGGGTTCTCAAATTGTAAGACACATTAAAAGTGAGAACTAATTATCACACTTGACATCAACACAAGAAGTGATATGAGAGTAATGCTAAATATATGTAGAACACCAAAACCTTACTAATGTGGACAAATGGCTAACAAGATTAGTGGAGCAGCATTCTCATCTATCAAAAGTGGCTCCTTAACAGCTAAACTGATCTGTAGAAGAGCACCCAATGCTAGTGGCAAATATTTAAAAACAAAAAATAGTTTTAAAATATTCCATATGCAAAAAATAGTGCTGAAGAGTATTCTTTCTGACTTAGCCAATTCAAGTTTTTTTTTTATTAAATAACTTTTATATTGTTACATCTATGATTATAATACCTTTGTCAGCTTCATGACATTTATTTTCATGGAATAAAAATGGAATCCAGAGGCCGGGCTTACATTCACCCCTCCCACCAAAAAAAAGTAACATAATGGGGAGCCGCGGCCAACGGCCAATAGGTCAAGGGAGCCACAGGTCAAAAAAGTTTGGGTATTACTGCCATAATGCATTGCATGCAAGACAGTACCACGAGTACATTCAAATAGCCATGTTCGTATATACAATTAGTAGCTTTGAAATGTGACAAAAGAATTATTATATTACTTCCAGATTAGGTTGTACTCTATGTGGAGCTGATGAAGGGAAATTTATGGACTGTCTCATAGAAATGTGAGATGTACTAGTGAGTAAAGTAACCACTGCCAGCCTTGCTTAGGACCAAGCGTGTGTCCTGCCTAAAGCCTTTTAAGCAAATAGTGCTCGGAGGCTGAAATTAAAGCCTAGGGAGTAACAACACATGTAACAGGGGTGTACTCATGGGAGATTACAAGAAGAGTCAAGGCGGTGCTAAGGAGGGACTGCTAAGCCTATTGATCAATGAGAAGCCGCCATTTACAAAGGACAGGAGCCAATTAAAAAGATGGAGGAAAGTGGGCGGAGCTTTATGCCCATATCCTGAATACTAAACACACAAAAACTTCCATCTGGCTTTTTAGTAGGCTGCCACTAATTTAAGCAGACTAAGACCAAACTACCTGATAAAATGGTCAACATCATTTAATGATTCATCTTTGTTCATTATTTTTCATAATTTCATCTGAATTTAAACAAGACAGAAAAACAAAACACTTCACAATTTACATGACATTAACGTGAATTACAAATAACAATCAATTTTCAAACAATTATGCTGATATTCCACTCATTGGCAACAAACACATAACATTGCGAAAGGTAATCCGTGCCAACAATATTCAAAATAGCAAATACGGATTACAGACCAAAGAGGGATAAACTTTCCAAACAACAAAGGGTGTGTATTTTTAGTACATTGTTTTCTTTGTTGTTATAAATTTTAAACTAAACTTGACCCCTTATGGTACTTTATGCCAACGCGTTTCGAATCCCGCTTTATTACACAGGATTCTCTTCAGGGCTAGGCCTGGATTTCTGCAAATTAAATAGACAGAAAAAATGCATATTGCAATTAGAAAATATGTAGCCCTCCCTATTCACTTCCATAAAAACATTACTGAAAGAACAGTGAAAATGTGCCTGATTGCTGGATTTCACCTATTCTGCAGCAAATTATGAGAGTGTTTCCCTACAAGAATTAATGAAACACTCAGTTAATGTTAGCTAGCTATTCGGTGAGTTAATTAATTGTAACTCGAATCGGATCAACTTACTTTCAATGAGAGCTCTCTTTATCTTTCCTTTAAGCAGCTCAAAATGCCTTTCAGCCAGAAAACGTTATTTCTGAAGAAGAAATGGCAATTCGGATATTTAGCAACTGGTAAAGTTTTACACCTGCCCAGAATTCATGAAGTTTTGAATCACACGTACTTGATGTCCAATGTTTGTTTAATCCTGGGTCATTCCTTCTTCAATTTAGAACGCGGTGTTCGCTTCCGCGAGAGTCATCTATAAATCAAAGTGACACCCTGATTATTGGAGAGGTGTAGTGCAGCGGCCAGGGCAGCTGACTTCGGAGCACAGGGTTCACGGTTTGATCCCCGGCTCCGGTGGCAGCTCAGCACCATGTGACTCTGGGCAATAGCTCACTTAATTTCCACTCCGGCCCCCAGCGCCTTGAGACCCATAAGGGTGAGTAGCTGCGCTATATAAAAACGGACTTACATTTACTTACATTGTAAAAGCCGTGGCATCTGAATGCACTCGTGGTCAAATGCAACAAAGTTCTTTTAATTCACTCACTCGTTTTGGGATCGAGCCCCGCAGCTATGCCTCTCTTTCTCTTTCGTCCATGGGCAGCACAGCGTCTTCAGCACTGACTTTCCAAGTAGTGTGTGGAACTGACTTCCTGTTACTTGGGCCTATTCCATATGAGGTTAAAACAATGGATGCTGGGTATTGTAGTCCCTTCAATGTATCATACTTGTTTTCAAAAGTGCTATATAGGGGTTATCAAATTGAACCCTGGGATAGGACACCTAGGTTCTGAACACAGGTGGGGACAACAAATTTGCGGGTGTACAACAACTTTTCATCAACTACGCCCGTGTGATCTCTGACATTTCATTAAGGCCTGTAACTGTGCTGTTGAACTTCAGAATAAGGTAGGCTTCTTTTTGAAGTAAGGCATTTTCGATATCTCCGCCTCAATGGGGCTGTTTCACGACCCACAGGACTTTCTATTTAATTTCTTTTTTGCTGTGATTGGCTTGAACAAAGTGCTCAACCAGAGGTGCGTTGGGCACTTTCATGCGAATTCTGGAACGGTGTTGCACTATTCGAAGTCGGACCTCTTGGCTCGTTTTGCCAATATAGAGTTTCCCACAGGGACAAGTAATTCCATAGATCACACTTTTTGTTTTACAATTTGAGAAAGATTTATGAGTCCATTTAATGGTGTTATATTCAAATGTAGAGCCCTCACTCGTGGTTTCGCATGAGACACAATTGCCACACTTGTGGTGGCCCTCAATTGGTTTCAAATTCCAATGAGCACCTAAGTCATGTTTTTTCGATGTAGATATACAGTCGGCTCTCACCAGCTGTTGTCCGAGGCTGGTGTCTTTCCGCATCGCGAATAATGGTCTTTCGAAAGGGCATTCCAAACCTTGAAGTAAATGCCAATTTTTCAAGACGATCTGGCAGAGATGGCAGTGCTCTACATGGCCCGATTTGAAGAAAAATTTGTGTATGAGAATAATCCCTTCAAACAACATCTAGTGAAGTGGTACCGCTACATTGATGACATCTGGTGCCTATGGGAGGGCTCTGAAATAAGCCTAATCGACTTCTTTGAGTGGCTCAACACAAGACATGCTGACATGAAGTTCAGTCACTAAGAGCAAGATTTCCCTTACATTCCTTGATGTAGAAGTAAAGCCAATAAATGAAGAACTAACAACCTACATCGTAAATCTACTGATTGTAATACGATCCTCCACTATAAAAGCTCACATCCGCGGGCCTTACGAGATAATTTGCCGTATGGCCAGCTTCTTAGGATTAGAAGAAATTGTTCTCGGATGGAAGATTTTGAGGTACATGCGACAGCCCTATGTGACCAGTTAAACGAAAGATGTTACCCCAAAAAACTGCTCAAGTATACAAAACGTAGAGCTTGGTACACACCAACTAACTACCTTTGGTGCACACACGAATAAATTTCGCCAGATCGTCTTGAAAAATTGGCATTTACTTCAAGGTTTGGAATGCCCTTTCGAAAGACCATTATTCGCGATGCGGAAAGACACCAGCCTCGGACAACAGCTGGTGAGAGCCGACTGTATATCTACATCGAAAAAACATGACTTACGTGCTCATTGGAATTTGAAACCAATTGAGGGCCACCACAAGTGTGGCAATTGTGTCTCATGCGAAACCACGAGTGAGGGCTCTACATTTGAATACAACACCATTAAATGGACTCATAAATCTTTCTCAAATTGTAAAACAAAAAATGTGATCTATGGAATTACTTGTCCCTGTGGGAAACTCTATATTGGCAAAACGAGCCAAAAGGTCCGACTTCGAATAGTGCAACACCGTTCCAGAATTCGCATGAAAGTGCCCAACGCACCTTGGTTGAGCACTTTGTTCAAGCCAATCACAGCAAAAAAGAAATTAAATAGAAAGTCCTGTGGGTCGTGAAACAGCCCCATTGAGGCGGAGATATCGAAAATGCCTTACTTCAAAAAGAAGCCTACCTTATTCTGAAGTTCAACAGCACAGTTACAGGCCTTAATGAAATGTCAGAGATCACGCGGGCGTAGTTGATGAAAAGTTGTTGTACACCCGCAAATTTGTTGTCCCCACCTGTGTTCAGAACCTAGGTGTCCTATCCCAGGGTTCAATTTGATAACCCCTATATAGCACTTTTGAAAACAAGTATGATACATTGAAGGGACTACAATACCCAGCATCCATTGTTTTAACCTCATATGGAATAGGCCCAAGTAACAGGAAGTCAGTTCCACACACTACTTGGAAAGTCAGTGCTGAAGACGCTGTGCTGCCCATGGACGAAAGAGAAAGAGAGGCATAGCTGCGGGGCTCGATCCCAAAACGAGTGAGTGAATTAAAAGAACTTTGTTGCATTTGACCACGAGTGCATTCAGATGCCACGGCTTTTACAATAATCAGGGTGTCACTTTGATTTATAGATGACTCTCGCGGAAGCGAACACCGCGTTCTAAATTGAAGAAGGAATGACCCAGGATTAAACAAACATTGGACATCAAGTACGTGTGATTCAAAACTTCATGAATTCTGGGCACGTGTAAAACTTTACCATTGCTAAATATCCGAATTGCCATTTCTTCTTCAGAAATAACGTTTTCTGGCTGAAAGGCATTTTGAGCTGCTTAAAGGAAAGATAAAGAGAGCTCTCCTTGAAAGTAAGTTGATCCGATTCGAGTTACAATTAATTAACTCACCGAATAGCTAGCTAACATTAACTGAGTGTTTCATTAATTCTTGTAGGAAACACTCTCATAATTTGCTGCAGAATAGGTGAAATCCAGCAATCAGGCACATTTTCACTGTTCTTTCAGTAATGTTTTTATGGAAGTGAATAGGGAGGGCTACATATTTTCTAATTGCAATATGCATTTTTTCTGTCTATTTAATTTGCAGAAATCCAGGCCTAGCCCTGAAGAGAATCCTGTGTAATAAAGCGGGATTCGAAACGCGTTGGCATAAAGTACCATAAGGGGTCAAGTTTAGTTTAAAATTTATAACAACAAAGAAAACAATGTACTAAAAATACACACCCTTTGTTGTTTGGAAAGTTTATCCCTCTTTGGTCTGTAATCCGTATTTGCTATTTTGAATATTGTTGGCACGGATTACCTTTCGCAATGTTATGTGTTTGTTGCCAATGAGTGGAATATCAGCATAATTGTTTGAAAATTGATTGTTATTTGTAATTCACGTTAATGTCATGTAAATTGTGAAGTGTTTTGTTTTTCTGTCTTGTTTAAATTCAGATGAAATTATGAAAAATAATGAACAAAGATGAATCATTAAATGATGTTGACCATCTTATCAGGTAGTTTGGTCTTAGTCTGCTTAAATTAGTGGCAGCCTACTAAAAAGCCAGCTGGAAGTTTTTGTGTGTTTAGCATTTATTGGCCCATTCCAGCTGTGTTAAGGGCCTACCCCTTACATATATAAACAAGCATTTGCAATGCATTAGGTCTCGCATTTACGTGACTTTAAGCTATTGGCATTGCAAATAAAAATGCCTTTTATTTATGTTTTAAAAACGAAAATAAAAATAAAAGGCATTATTATTTGCAATGTCAATAGCTCAAACTCGCGTAAATGCGAGACCTATTGCATTGCAAATGCTTGTTTTATTTTGCATGTTGGAGACATAATTCCGAACGCTCACGGCCAAGTACTTCCAGGGTAAGAGTTTCCTGTATTACGGGACAATCTTGTACGCTTCCCAGTAAAACCCCAAATAAAGTTTTGAACCCACCCCCGCACTCACACCTCCTTCCCCGCTGTCCTGGGCAGCCTCCCTCTCACTCTGGAATGGCTGCGGCGAGTTTAGAGGCTTTTACGGCGTCCCTCATCATGTACCCTCGTTGCGGTTCATCCCACTCTCCTTTACGAGGCTGCTGCCTTAAGAGCTCGGCGCAAAGGCAATAAAACCGCGGGCCTGTTTACTAGCCTCCCCGGCCCTCGGTGTTAACCTGCCTCCCCTGCTATCCGCCCTCCCTCTCTCGGGGGTATTGCGCCATCCACCGCCCTGGGAGGAAATGCCTGCTCTGGTTGGCAGGAAATGCAAGGGGCACGAAACTTCTCTGCACCCCCGCCCAAAAACAAAACCCAGCCCTGGGAGAAGTGGTCTGTCCCCGCCAGTTGGTGGGAGATAAATGACGCAGGGAGAGTCTTGAATCAGCAGATCCTTTGTTGGATTGCACCTCATTCTTCCTGTGGGTTGGGAAGGCAGATAATGAAAGGGGGGGCAGTGCCCACAAGAGGCATCTGAGGCGCTGGATAAGACAGAGGCCCGCTACAGAGCCCTGCCTGCGCCCGGTGCCACTGCACCGGCTTTAAAATTAATGGTCTCTGGAATACCGCACGTCAGGCTGGCGGAGCTGGGGCAGGATAAGTCGCTGTGCCAGACCTCTGACCTTCTGCGCTGCCCGAGCAGCTTGTCAGAGCTCCTGACGTCTCTATGTGTTCCTGCCGGCCAGGCTGCCTCTGCAAAAGTTCCCTCTCCCGCACTGATCATCGTGGACAAGGAGGTGCTCTCCACTTCCCCCGTCCCCGCATTCCACGTACACGAGGGTGCAACACACACACACTGCTTCACACAACAAACCAGCATCACGTTTGTCATAACATGGGCACTCCCCCTCCGTTGTCAGTCTGAGAGGCCAAAGAAAGAATGGGGACGGAGCCTCAACTCCGCCCTCCGGAGGTGAGATTCCGACCAGTGTGAGGAGCAGATATCCAGGCTTCAACCCCACTCTTCTCACTGTCACACAGCACAACATACCTCGAGGCGCTATACATAAAACCGGGGCTACCAATAGCTTCTTTTATGACACCAGTCGATAGGTTTCCTTTGATGAATCGATGTTTTCGAGAACGACAGCCCAAGTAAACCAAACCAACACTGCAAGCGGTTTGTGACGCAGTGCGATGCTTGCTGGCTCCGACCATGAGGAAGAGAGAACTCCCGCACTGATCATTGTGGACAAGGAGGCGCTCTCCACTTCCCCCGTCCCCGCATTCCACATACACGAGGGTGCAACACACACACACACTGCTGTTAAAACTCACCCGCTTCACACAACAAACCAGCATCACGTTTGTCATAACCTGGGCACTCCCCCTCCGTTGTCAGTCTGAGAGGCCAAAGAAAGAATGGGTACAGAGCCTCAACTCCGCCCTCCGGAGGTGAGATTCCGACCAGTGTGAGGAGCAGATATCCAGGCTTCAACCCCACTCTTCTCACTGTCACACAGCACAACATACTTCGAGGCACTGGTGCAAACTTGCATGAACGCATATGTTGGTATTTGTGCAGCCTATTTTAGCTGGTGGTACAACACACCGATGTAAACAGGGGTTTGGGGAAAACTCGAGCTTTTAAAATGCCTCCTACGCAGCGTGCCTGGCTGTCTCTGGGGACCCAGCTGATAACCTGTGAAAATCATATGCTTCAATTAGCCAGGAGGAAGCCGAGGCGATGTGAAGGCATCAGGAGGGGTGTCACGAGGAGGGAGTGGGCGGAGGGAGAGGGGTCAAAGCATGACAAGGAAGGGGAGGCCGTAATCTGCAGGAGGAGCTGGCTGTGTTATTTATTTAGCCTATTACAGATGGTCTTGTACACGTGAGACCCACGCAACTATGCAAGGGCATTTTGCATTCCTGCAAAGAAAATACGGAAACCAAAAAATCGTCACCAGAAGAGACTATCTCTTTTCTGTCAAAATTTGCACTATAATATTCCTGTTTTCAGCTCCTAAATAACAATCAGCGGACGAAAAGCGCTCATCTTCAGCAAGAGCGGCCTCGGCAGCATATGAAGGATATATCGCTGAGTTCACGGCAGTGTGTCCTACTATGTGTTTATGTGCGTGTGTTCACCAGATGCAAGGACGTTCGGGCAGTTTACTTCTCTGGGTTCGAGAGCACTGCGCCCTCTGTTTTATTCCCGCCTTTGATGCGTTGTTAACATTCAGTATATTGGCGCCTATTAATTTTTAATCACAGAGGCCTGCAGACTGAGTCGTGGAGAACGTTCGGGCTCAAAGGCTCCGTAGAGACAACCACAGGGGTGCAACGCACACTCTTCCAGCCGTTCAGCTGCTTCAGAAGGCGAAGCTTTTCCGGTAAACACTAGGACATGCTCACCTGGAGTAGTGAGGCGGAGTACGTGACGTGGAGTTGCGGCCGTTTGGGAACTCGGGAATCACCGGCTCGAGTCTCGGCGTCGGCTAAACATCGTGTGATTCTGGGCAAATCACTTAATCTCCCCGTGCCTAAAACCCCTGCTCACTCTCCAATACCTCCGGGACCAGTTCGCTCTAAATAAAACTAACCAGACGCTCGTGCGTCATGGCCTTTTGCCGGCATGTTTTTCCAATTATCGCGCACGCGTCTGGGCACGATAATTGGAAACACATGTCTGCCGCGCGTAACCATCCCAAAAAGGCCAGCCACGACGCACGAGCGTTTGGACTGCTTCTGAAACCCCCTTACTTAAAGTCTTCGCCTTGCAGCGCTTGCGCGCTACTCGAGGCTCGACCTAAAAACATATCCTGAATACAGCATGTCTCGAAGGGACAGCACAAGTGCTGCCTAGGCGAGACCTAAAAACTGCCACCAAAGTAGAACAGATGCTCTGTGTTCTACCTCAAAACAGGAAACTGTGCAGACATGCAGTTCAACAGCAGGAAGTCACTGTGCAACCGATGTATAAGAAGCTGGATTCTCGCTCCATAGTGCGCGCTGACCCGCCTGCCTAATACTGCAGACTCTCAGCATCTTCGTCCGTGGAAAGGGTCCACTGGCAAAGTCACCCCAGCCAGCCAGTGAGGCAGAGTGCAGTAATCCCAGTGAAAAGCCAGTGTATTGCACGTGGCTTCCTGCATCAGGTAGACAAGCCAAAGTGCTTTTTTGTCCAGGTTTAATATTTAGTGGTGATATAGTATCACACTAAGTATTTATAAGGCGTGTACATAACCTGGTGGAGCTGCCTGGTGCCAGACTGTGTGTGCAGCAACACTACATGCATTGAAAGCACCACTGGATTCCCACTGATCAAACAGGTTAGCGGGAGAATGACGATTCTCCAATTATTATGCAGAGAGAATCTTGATTTCATTAAAGACTTACGGAGGCTAACATTATGCAAATACTTTTATTTACTGCCCAAACATGCAGCCCTTTAAAGAATGTAACTACATCACAATAAGTAGAACATTAGTAACATAACAAGTAGACTGTGCAGACTCCCATCTTCCTCGTGGGCTGCGATGACACAGGTGTACAACGTGAGGTTCCAGTAAATCCAGTTAATCCTTAACATTGTTATCTGAGAAAAAATCAGAGAACATTGTATAGTGAAAGGTATAGAGACAGACTAAAGCTGAAAAGAAAAAGGCAATAATGTACAATATCAGCATATTAAACATAAACATTACCGAACCCAAACCTCTCGGGAGAGGAGGGTGGGATAATGTTAGCCTCCGTAAGTCTTTAATGAAATCAAGATTCTCTCTGCATAATAATTGGAGAATCTTCATTTCATTACAAGACCGGAGGCTACCATTATGCATGTTTAAAGCCATGTAAAGCTACACTGCTAACGTGCTCTATTGGTCTCAAGTAAAACTTAGAGAAAGTACTTGCGTTAGACCAATCTGCTGCTTTAAGTATTTCGGGCAGAGAACCTCCTGCCCAAAAAACTTTGCTAGCCATTGCACCCCTAGAAGAGTGAGCTCCAAATCTAGAGAGATCCACTACAGCCTCATGCATAATCAAACGGATCCATCTGGCTAAGGTCGCTGAGGAAACAGTCCTAAAGGGTCTAACATAAGAGAAGCTGATCACAACCAACGCGTCTAAATGTTGAAATTTTATTTTCGTAACATTTCATACAATTTACAACACACAGTTTTTCACATTCATGGTAGTAAGGGTAGAAGATAGACTCTGACATTGTTTTAGTTCTTTTCCAAATATCGAAGTGAACACCTTCAGAGGAGTAGAATCTATTAGAAAGTTCTAGGGCTCTAATGTCGGACACCCTTCTAAAGGAGATCAGACACAGAAGAGTCGCCAGTTTCATGGAGATTCTTTTAAGGGAGAGTGAATCGTTGACAGGCCAAGAAATGAAGAGATTAAAGACAAGGTTAACATCCCAAAGGGATTCGTAGCGAGCCCTGGGAGGTCTCCTTAACCTAATACCCTTCATAACTCTTTTGAGTAGGGGGTTGCTGCCAATAGCAAGGTTATTAATCAGAGCATGCCCCGAAGAAATTGCTGATCAGTAGCAGTTGATGGTTCTAAAAGAAAGGCCTGATTCAAAGAGATGAGCAAGATAATTAGCTACCTGTTGTAGAGGACACTGAACGGGATCCAAATCCCTTTCCAGGCACCAACAAGACCATTTTCTCCAAACACCCTTGTATCTTTTCCTGGTTCCTGGTGCCCATGAATCTTCCAATAAGCTCTTAGCTTCTCCCGAAAGGTCAGAATATCTGCCTGAATCCCTGATATCCTCCAAACAAGAAGGTTCATCCTCCCTTCTATGACCAAAGGGTGCTCTTCTCCATCCGGACCCTGGAGTAGGCCTAAGGATGATGGGATCAGCCGTGGAAAGTCCACTGCTAACTCCATTACCCTGGGAAACCAAACCTGGGATTTCCAACAAGGAGTTACCAGAATGATGGAGCAGGACTCGATTCTCACCTTCCACAATAATCTCTGAATCATTGAGAAGGGGGGAAAGGCGTAAGCCTTGATCCCTTCCCAAGACTGGAGAAAGGCATCTACTCCTGACGCATACGGGTCTGGTCTCCAACTGAAGTATCTCTGGACTTGGTGAGTTAATCTGCTGGCAAACAGGTCTAATTGGATTGGGCCCCAAAGCTCTTGGATTAGAGAAAAGGTCTTGGGATTCAATTTCCAGTCGCTGGAATCGTGGAGGAAGCGTGAATTCCAGTCTGCCCTTAAATTCTGTGATCCCGGGATGAATTCTGCTCTGAGGGTGATCTTTTGGTTCCAACAAAAATACCATATTCGCTTGGCAATATCTGAGAGATTTTTGGATCTCGCGCCCCCAAGGCGATTTATATAAGAGACAGCTGAGAAGTTGTCCAAACGGATTAGGGTATTTGAGTTCTTTAAAAGCTCTTTGAAGCTCATAATCGCATTCAAAGCTGCTAGCATCTCCAGGGAATTTATGTGAAGGGATTGTTCTTCTAAGGACCACCTCCCCCCGGTCTCTAAATTGTTTAGGCGAGCACCCCAGCCGTGGTTGCTCGCATCTGATTCTAAAGTGAAATCTGGAACATTCCCGAAAATAGCTTTCCCGTTCCAGGCTTGGAGGTTTTTCAACCACCAATGAAGATCCTCTCGAGCGTCTTCTGAAAGAGGTAGAGAGTCTTCGTACCAGAGGCCTTTCCACAGGCCCAATGCTTTTAATCTTTGCAGACCCCTGTAATGAAGAGGACCTGGTGAAATGGCCTGAATAGAGGAAGAGAAGAGACCTAAAACTCTGGCCAGATCTTTTAAACGGATAGATTCTTTGGAAAGGATAAGAGAAACATGTTTTTTTATTTTGGTAACCTTCTTGTGGGGAAGGATTAGGTTGGACAGAATAGTGTTTACATTGAAACCAAGGAATTCTAGTTCTTGTGACGGGGTCAAAATAGATTTCTCCATGTTTATGATGAAGCCCAAGTCTCGAAGGAGGTCCATGGTCATTTCTAAATGTTTCATAATTTCTAACTTGTCTTGAGACATGATGAGGGTATCGTCTAGATAAATTATTAGACAAAATCCCTCTCTCTCTGAGATAGCTGACCACTGGACGGAGGACCTTGGTGAAACACCAAGGGGCTGATGACAGGCCGAAGGGAAGACACTGGAACTGGTAAAGAGTTCCTTTCCAAGTAAAACGAAGGTACTTGCGATACTCCTCGTCCATGGGTATGGTAAAATAGGCATCTTTCAGATCCAATTTTACCAGCCAATCTCTGGCTTGCAAGATGTCCCTCAAAAGATGGATGCCCTCCATCTTGAAGTGTCTGTAGGTTAGAAATTTGTTTAAATATCTGAGATTTATGACGGGTCGCCAACCTTTGTCTTTCTTTTTGACTAGAAAAATAGTACTTAAGAAACTCTTTGAGATTTCTGAAAGGGGAATTTTTATAATGGCTCCTTTGTCTAACATTTGGGATATTTCCAGTTCTATTAGTTTTGAGTTGTCTTTGTCTAGAGTAATCTCGTTTGGGATCTTTTCTTGAGACGGTTCTTCCCAAAAGTCTATCTTGAAGCCCGCTATAGTTTCTAAGACCCATGGGTCTTGACTGATTCGTAACCAATTGTTTGCAAAATGCTTCAGTCTTCCTGCCACCTTGGGGGGAAAGGAGGATTTCGGACTTACCTTGGAAAGATTGGTTGGAGAACTTTGATCTGCCACCACGGGCTCTTGAACCCCTTCCTCTCTGGGGGTAGAAGTTTGAGCGGGAGCCTATATAAGGACGTGAGTCTCTTCCCTCTTGTGGATAAAATTGGGACCTGAAGTAACCACGGCTGACAGGTTGTCCCCCCCTATCAGCCCTTCCAAAAAGTGGTCCTCCCCCAAAAACTCTTCGCATGTTAGATTGTGCCTTACTGAAGGCGTTGAAGGTGGACACGTATTTTCCCAAGGATTTAACGAAGTTATCACCAAATAACAGGCCTTTGGCGTCGCACATGTCCTCTTTAGAGGATAGGTCCGCGAGTTTGGGGTTCATTCTGAGGAGGACTGCCTTCCTCCGTTCGGTGATTAGGTTGGCATTAGCATTCCCAATAAAACAGATTGCACGTTGGGACCAACCTCTTGGGAAAATATAAACAATTGAAACGGGCTTAGATAGTGGTTATATTTTATAGAAGAAGTCCGATTGCCCGCAACTGCTCGAATCAGTGTAACGAGCAACAAAACACTTAACCTGGTGGAAAGGAACGATCGGAAGCCATAAAATTAACTAAAAAGGTCATTCCCCGCCATAAATTGGACAGGGGAGTACTGAAAGTGAAAACGGTTAGAAAATATTTAAAAAGACACAATTCTAATAACTAGACTAAGCAGTACAGGTCATAAAGTTAGAATATATTACCAAATAATATATTAATAAAGACAATTAAGTATAAGTCATGCCACGAATGAAAGAAGTGTACTTAGCTGTGTCAGAGCAGCGAACAAAAGAGAAAGATGGGAGTCTGCACAGTCTACTTGTTATGTTACTAATGTTCTACTTATTGTAATGTAGTTACATTCTTTAAAGGGCTGCATGTTTGGGCAGCAAATAAAAGTATTTGCATAATGGTAGCCTCCGGTCTTGTAATGAAATCAAGATTCTCTCTGCATAATAATTGGAGAATCGTCATTCTCCCGCTAACCTGTTTGATCAGTGGGACACTAGCCATATCTTTCATTTTGTAACAAAAAGTGAGATGTCCTTTAAGCCATTTTTAGGTCTCGGCCTGCACCAGCGCTTGCGCTGGTCTGGCCGAGAGTTTTAGTAAGTGGGTTTTGGAAGTGCAAACACTGGCTTTCGGCTGGCGACCAGCTTGAGTTCACGATGGCGTGTACGCGCAGCTGGCATCTGGGTTTCCTATCTCTTCGTCATGGCTCATTAACTCTCTGGACTCTGATGTTTCAATCGCAGCAGCAGCTCACATTACCAACTGAGGGCCCTGGACTACAGTCACATGAAAAACAACAGCGATTAGCATTGAAATGCAAGCTTTTTTTGTCTAGTTAGAAATATTGCTTCGGTGGGTTGATTTCACCTTATATCGCTATTTGTTTTATATTGGGAGTCACAGCCTAATTAGCAGTATTTTTGTGTCTCACTGTTTTTTTTTTTTTAATATTTATTCGCACAAAGCTATATTTAAGGTTACTTTTTCCGCGTCACTTCTTCACTCTATTTAAACTCCACACCCCCCACTGTTATTGTCTCTCTCCTTCTCTCTCTCTCTCCCCTCTCTAATTCTCTGTACTTAATTAACTCTCCCCTCTCTATCTTTTTTAGCCTTTCATTCTCTCTCACCCCTTTATCTGTTTCTCTTTCAAACTCCTTCATTCACTCTCTCTCCCTTCTTTCTCTCTCTCTATCCCGCTCCACTCTTTATTCTATGTACACCCTTTCTCTCTCTTTCTCTCTCACCACCCTCTCTAATTGGGCATTATATCTTCACTCTATCTCTCACTCGGCAACACCACAGCATCACTCAGCGCAACCACAGCATCAATCAGAGCCAGCACAGCATCAATCAGAGCCAGCACAGTATCACTCAGCACAACATCTCACAACGCCATCACAGCATCACTGAACGCCATCACAGCATCACTCAGTGCAACCACAGCATCACTCAGTGCAACCACAGCATCACTCAGCGCAACCACAGCATCACTCAGCGCAACCACAGCATCACTCAGCGCAACCACAGCATCACTCAGCGCAACCACAGCATCACTCAGCGCAACCACAGCATCACTCAGCACAACCACAGCATTACTCAGCACAACCACAGCATTACTCAGCACAACCACAGCATCACTTAGCGCCACAACAGCATCACTCAGCGCCACCACAACATCACTCAGCACCAACATAGCTTTACTCAGCGACACCACATCATCACTCAGGGCCACCACAGGATGACTCAGCACCACCACAGGATGACTCAGCACCACCACAGGATGACTCAGCACCACCACAGGATGACTCAGCACCACCACAGCATCGCTCAGCACCACCACAGCATCGCTCAGCGCCACCACAGCATCGCTCAGCGCCACCACAGCATCGCTCAGCGCCACCACAGCATCGCTCAGCGCCACCACAGCATCGCTCAGCGCCACCACAGCATCGCTCAGCGCCACCACAGCATCGCTCAGCGCAACCACAGCATCACTCAGCGCCACCACAGCATCACTCAGCGCCACCACAGCATCACTCAGCGCCACCACAGCATCACTCAGCGCCACCACAGCATCACTCAGCGCCACCACAGCATCGCTCTGCGCCACCACAGCATCGCTCAGCGCCACCACAGCATCGCTCAGCGCCACCACAGCATCGCTCAGCGCCACCACAGCATCGCTCAGCACCGCCACAGCATCGCTCACCACCACAGCATCACTCAGCGCCACCACAGCATCACTCAGCGCCACCACAGCATCACTCAGCGCCACCACAGCATCACTCAGCACCACCACAGCATCACTCAGCGCCGCAACAGCATCACTCAGCGCCAAGACAATATCACTCAGCACCACCACAGCATCCCTCAGCGCCAAGACAATATCACTCAGCACCACCACAGCATCACTCAGCACCACAGCAGTATCACTCAGCAACACCTGAGTATCATTCAGCATCACCTCAGCATCGTCTCCGCAACAGTCACCACCACCACCACTACCACCTCAGCATCACTCAGCACCACCTCAGCCTGCTCTCGGAATCTGGCATCTGTTGATTCTCCCCTAGCGTCTGGCCGCTGCTAGTGTTATAATACAGGTACTAGTTCCCAACCTTCACCCTCCGATTGTTTATGCCCCCTCAAAAAAAAAAAGCTTTAACAAACAACCATTGCAATAGGCAGAAACAAGTTGCCAGCATTGCAAGAACAAAAGAAAACTGAGGAAATTTTTTATTGTAAATACTTTTTAGGTCTCGCGCCTAGCGTTGCAGTGCGCAGCCCTGCTCGCGCAGCGCGAGACCTCTAGAAAGGGCTTCTGAAAACGACCCACACGCTCGTGCGTGTGGTTTTGTTTTCAGAAGCCCTCATTGGCTGTAGCATGCGGTTTTTTTAGAAAAAACGGCACGCGATTGGGCAAAGGCGGGCGCATGTCCCGCCTTCGCTCCTCCCATTCCCGACGGTGGCCAGAACGAGCAGCAGCGCGCGTTCGCCTCGCTGCCGCGCTCCCTGGCCCCCGCTCCTCTGTGGTGCGCGCGCACCACTTGTTTAAAAATGTTTTTTATTCATCATCCTGTGGGAGTGAGTGTGTTTCCCCCTTGTTTCTCGCCTCCTACATATGTTCTCCTAAATCCTCCCCCTGAAGTTCCCCGCTCCACTTTCCATCCTGCTTCCTTTGTTACTTTTTTATTTGTTTATATTTTTACGCGGGCCAGGTAGGTGCAAAGTGCAACCGGGCTGCTTGTTTCTAGATATTTGTGCTGTCGGACGCTTTATTTTCTTTAAATTAACTTTGTAATATGGATGTCAGCCATGTTAGAATATGGTAAATTAAAGAGAACAAAATGCCGCAATGCATCACTACATGTGTACACTGCTGCGTCATAACTCCTTTTGACTCATACGAGTGTATGCTTGTGAGGTATAGGCACGCATGGGCGGTCATCTTGGAATGGGTTTTCTTTGGAACAAAACCCACTGCAAGATTGCTGTCCATGCGTGTGCATTTGTCATGATGCACGCGGTCACGTCAAACTGCAATCGAAAAGCAGGCGCCGAGCATCCGGGGCCAGGGATCGTAGGAGCTTTCTGCACCCTAATAAGAGATTTTTTTTTAAATTTCCAAACTGGAAGATGGGGGACTATTCTCCTTGTTTCATAAGGGGCCCATGGCACCCTCGCGATGCCATTAACTGCTCCAACAATGAATTAAGCACAACTGTTGCTAAGTGGTTACCCTAGACTTTTAAACCGGGTACTGTGCCATAAAACATATTCCTCTTTAATAGTGCTGTGAACTGGGTCACCTGTAGGTGACTGATTTAGGGTGGGTGATTATAAAGCAGTGTTCTATTTGTACATTTTACTAATACTACAGCCTGTTGAATTGGAAAGACAAAGATGTCGATCTTGCATCAAGATTTTACTCCATGCCACCAACGGTTAAATTTTTCTATAAAGTGATACAGTTTTTTTGTGAATGGTTACACGATTGCCATGACGTTTCTGGCGACGCTTGAGAGCTTTAGATGTGAGGCTAAAGCCAGGGAGAGTTTCTCACAGTGCCTGTCAGTGGGGTTTACAGTGTTCATAATAAGTGCTCATGCAGTCATTGGCCTCTCTGCAGATCGTACAGAGCAAAGGTCATGAATGCCATTTATAATTATGATTTCAAGCACAAGTCTGTTAAAGGTACACAGCTGTCAAATTATTTACAGTGTGTGGAGGGATGGTGAACGGAAGGAGAGGCAAGGTAATTGATGCAGGAGATAGGGAAAGGAGGGTGCAGAAGAGGAAAGAGATGAGATGTGAAGGGATGCAGATGGAGGGTTTAAGAAAGATGTGGAGCAAAAAGGGTGTTTCCACACGGAAAGTAGGGAGTAAAGCGTTGTGAAGGGGAGAACAGGAGTGGTTGCAGCATTCTGAAGGCCACTATCCTTTGAATAGACTTAAGTAGTACTTAATTCACACTTTTATATTTTCGGAATAGATACATTTTCAATTATAATTATTCACAGCATAATCCAATATTACTAATTTGTCTGATAATGCTACCAAACATTTGCAAAACGAATAGGTTTGGCTTATTTTAAGTGAATGTCTGTTATTCTGCGATGTCTGGATGCAATAACCGAAAGCTCATAAAGGGACACCAAAATACTGGTCGGATGGCATGCTATGGAAATCACAGGATTTTAGTTTGCAGGCTTTAAGGCCACACCATTAATTACAGACGCCACACCTCTGGAAAGAATTCCTACATATGTTTCTTAGGCCATATTCCTTTTTAAGGACCCTCACTTTTTTAGGTCGAGCCTAGCTGCAGCGCACATGCGCTGCGCGCTCAGCGAGACTGCTGTAGTAGAGTATGGTTGAGAAGCCAACGCCCACTCTCCGCCCATATTTTTCATTGGCTTGTGTCATTGTCTTTCGTAAATTCTGCCTTCGGATTCGTTAATAAGCTTGGTAGTCCCTCCTTAGTACGGCCTTGTCTTCATTTGTAACCTCGCATGGCTACTGGCCCCTTTACTTCGGTTGATACACGGGACCTGTTATTTAGTCTGTAAACACTATTTACTTTATTGCGTTTCTCTTACTGCAGGCCTGACCTGCGCTGCTTCAGCTGAAACCGCTTGTGTTTTTTAAGCAGCACAGCTGCCCCAGTAACACGGGCGCCTGCTTTCAATCACTTTAACCCAGCATTATCTTGTGTCTGTTTCAACCCCCAAGTAAAATGGATTTAGAAATGATTAGTGAATTAAGTCATGTGAATTCCAGGTAGCACATAATCCTGTGCTAATGGGCTGAAGCTGACAACAGCACATCTGTGTTACATGTCATCTGCACTAAAGCCACCTGACGGGTTGTTTTCAAAAGCCTGTTTTATTAACAACAACAACACCACCACCAATACCAATACCACCACCAATACCACCACCAATACCACCACCACCACCAATACCACCACCACCACCAATACCACCACCACCAATACCACCTCCACCAATACCACCACCACCAATACCACCGCCACCACCAATACCACCACCACCCGAATACCACCACCAATACCACCGCCAATACCAATACCACCACCATCAACACCACCACCACCAATACCACCACCAACACCACAAACTCCACAACCACCAATTCCACCACCAATACCACCAACTCCACCACCACCAATACAACCACCACCAATACCACCACCAATAACATCAGCACCACCCATTCCACCACCACCAATACCACCACCACCACCAATACCGTCACCATCAATACCATCACCACCAATACCACCACCATCACCAATGACACCAATACCACCACTACGAACACCACCAATACCACCACCACCAATACCACCACCACCAATACCACTAATACCACCACCACCAATACCATCACCACCAATACCACCAACACCACTAATACCACCACCAATACCACCACCAATACCATCACCAACACCACCACCACAAATACCACCACCCGACCACCACCAATACCACCACCAGCACCACCACCAATACCACCACCACCAATACTACCACCACCACCACCATAACCAATACCACCACCACCAATGCCACCACCACCACCACCAATGCCAATACCACCACCAACACCACCACCAATACCATTACCACCAATACCACCACCACCAATACCACCGCCATCACCACCAATACCACCACCATCTCCAATACCACCACCATCTCCAATACCACCACCACCACCACCAATACCACCACCACCAATACCACCAATACCAATACCACCAATACCACCACCACCAATACCCCCACCACCAATACCACTACCACCAATACCAACACCATTACCACCACCACCAATACCACGAGCACCAATACCACCACCACCAATACCAGCACCACCAATACCAGCACCACCAATACCACCAACACCACCAATACCACCACCACCAATACAATCGCCAATACCACCACCACCAATACCACCAATGCCAATACCACCACCAACACCACCACCCCCAATACCACCACCACCAATACCAGCACTACCAATACCAATACCACCACCACCAATGCCAATACCATTACCAACACCACCACCACCAATAGCACCACCAATACCATCACCACCACTACCAATACCACCATCACCAATGCCACCACCACCAGCAATACCACCACCATCTCCAATACCACCACCAATACCCCCACCACCAATACCACCACCACCAATACCACCACCACCTATACCACCACCACCATCACCAATACCACCACTACCACCACCAATACCACCACCAATACAACCAATACCACCACCACCAATACCACCACCATTACCACCACCACCAATACCACCACCATCAATACTACCACCACCATAACCAATACCACCATACAGCTTTTCGAAACACATAAATAAAAGGCATTGTCGTTTACAATGGCAATAGCTCAAACTCTTGCAAATGCAACACCAATAGCTCAAACTTTAATAATGCGAGACCTATTGCATTGCAAATGCTTGTTTTAATATGGTCGTTCAGTTTTACATAATGCCTTCTTGGTCATATATAAAGCAACAAAAATGCTTCTGACACTTTTTTATTATAACTTTTCAGCATGCCGCACAGCAGCCACACTTCTCTACAGCACAGCTTGAAGACATTGGCAAAGTCAATAGCTCTGGCTAAACACTTATAAGGCCCCAAAGGCGAGACCTATTGGCTATGCCAATGCTTGTTAATTTTGAAGGTAAGTTGATTCCGGATCGTAGCTACCTGAACAGAGAAGGTTCTTTAATGGGTTTTTGGAGCATTGGCACAACACATCTGTTTGTGAATGCTGACATCGGGGGTCAAATGGGAACAGCAAGTGCACTGGAGAAAACAAGGTTTTTGGGAGGCAGGGAATGGCAAAGCGGGTCATGTGCAGGGATCACCATTAGGCCCGGACACCCCCCAAAAATGTGGCCCACATTCCCGGATCGTCCCTTTCATGGACCGCCATTTACTTAGTCTCACTGGACTCGTTTTTAGAGCAATGTTTGTTAAATTGAGCATTTTAAAGCTTATAGAGCCAGTAACATTGGTGAACACTAGAATCACTGCAGCTTGGCCTGGCTAGAAAGGTGAAATAAAATGGCCCAAGGGCCACAACCACTGATCTGCTAAGGTTGCCACCTTGCGGTTTTTTTTTTACCAGTATGACTGGTACTTTAATGTCCCAGCTTGTATGAAAATAAAGAAAATCACCCACATCTGGTATTTTTTCCTCTGATCAGTTTATACTTTAAAAGCAAACGTAATGCAAAAGCACATTAAAATGTGTTCTAAAGTTGACTGATAAACCCAGACAAAGGACAAAAGCCATGTTAAAAAGGAATATGGATGTTTTCATATACAGAGTCCTCTTTATTTATCATTTATCGGCAGGCGTTAGCAGACTCTTGTCGTTATTTTTGGTTTGTGTAGTTTTCATACCTTGAACTCGGCCCAAAGCTACTGGAGCGATTTCCATGAGCACTAGTTACATTACACAAGATCAAATTAATTTGTCTTTTAGGCCTCAGGAGATTAAGTGATTTGCCCAGAATCACAGGATGCTGAGCTGATGCTGGGACACGAACAGAGCTAACAGCCTCTCTATTTTTCTCTCTGGGAAAGGTGCCCTCACAGCGAAGCCTATGCAGATGTACACCCCCTCCATAAGGGGTATTTAAAAGACACTGGGGCAGAGGTGACAACACCTGGCCCTCAGGAGGCCTCTGCATACTCCCTCCTCCTCCACCCACCATGGCCAGAATGAGGTGGCCTGGCGGGGGAGGGTCAGGGGAAAAGCACTGCTGTTGGGCCAGGTCGGACACATGGGGGTGAGGTGAGAATGGCCCCAGGGCCAGAGGAACACCTGCCCCCCGCCTGGCTCGGGTGGGGGTAGGATGTGGCTGAGATGAAGCCACTTACAGTGGCCTCTAGACTTGCCAAACCAACCCTGATCATGTGTAAATGTGAAAAGACCCAACTCAGGAATGACAAACAAAACAACCAGGTGAAATGACACAGGTCTGGGATACGTCTCAGTACACCCACAAGAGCTACAGGAAGTTTACAGACCACTAGTTAGCCAATCAGTACCCAATAAAAGGTATTATGGTTCCCACAATGATACTGCGGAGGCTTCTGGCTGGTACATATTTAGGCAGACTTGCCCACCCGAGAATAATTCTCACCCTGTGATTGTACAAGGAGAAGAGGCAGGGCACAGGATAGAGGGTGAGTCATGGGCAGTGGGGCTTTGGACCCCCTGCAGTGCCCAGTCACACAACCCCCCCCTCCGCAGCAAGAATGAGGATATATGGAGCCTCCTCCCATGTCCTGGGGAGGTTTATATTGGAGTCCAGCTGTGCAGAGAATCCCCCCTGAGCTGGAATGGTAATCTGTACAAGGGTTTCCAGATCATCTCGTAAGGTGGCTCTTCACTGCGTCACGTGTGAAGAGTAAAGAAACTGCGTGTAACTCAGTGGCACCATTTAAGTAGGCAGGTCTATTTAAGGTATGTATGAAGGTAGCCTACCCTCTTCACTCTCTTCTCAACACAAACACACAAAAGCACAGAATCCATCCACACCTCTCTGAGCATCCCTGGGTCCTGGCTCAGGCCCTCAGTCTCCACCTGTCTATGCTACCCTTCATTCGCAGTCGCTCACTCTTCCAACCATCCATGCAGGCTGTGGCCCACACGTGACGCAGCGAGGCATGTACACTCCAGTATGCCATCCATTGCACATGGAGAGAGAGCTGGACATCCAACTAGCGGTAGAGGCATGCTATGCAAATGACAAGCAGCATAAGATAGCACTTGACTGTTCCTGTGTAATGTACAGAAGACACTGCAAAGATCAGAGTTGTGGTGCAATTGAGTCCTTGTGCTTGGAGGTTCCCATTAGTCTCTATGCAGTATTATGAACTCACAGTCAGCGAGTTCAGGGCATCTCCAAAGTTCACACTGATTGACAGAACCTCAGTGGTCACAAGGAGTTCTGGGATGGCTTCAGATCGGGAACTATTTTCTTGAGCATCTTCAGCTCACAGGACCATGCTGATGAGACAACTGGTTGTCAAACAGAAGTTGGGACTTGTTTGCACCTGTCATCAGCTTTGAGGGTTTTTAAGCTACAAACGGGGTATCCAAGGATCACGTCCCGAGTGACCAGTAGTTTGGTTTTATTTACATTGTTTGTGTGTAGTGGCAGCCTGTCCTTTTCCATGCACGTACAAGGGCAACAGGCCATTCATCTGGTCACCATCCAGAAAGTGATGATGCGCAATAAACAGAATGGGCGACAGGAAGAATCCTGGTGGGACCCACAGAATCTAGCATCGTAGAAACAGAAATAGACGGGAGCCTGGTTTTTGTGATCACAGAGGAAAGAATGGATCAGCTTTCAATCCTGTCTGCAAATCCCACCACCAGTCCCCTGTTCATCGGGGCTGGGTGGTAGATGGTGTCAAACGCTCCTTACCGGTCTACCAGAGCGAAGGGGTTGACATCACTTCCTTCCTCTTTAACTCTCGCGTGATTCATAAGGGAGACCCAGGCAGGTGGGTTTTTCATCCCTAGATCAAACTCCACAAGGAGATGATGGAATACGTTATCTTCCAGGAATCTCCCATCTGCTCAGTTATGTGTGTCTAAGGGTTTAGCTGGTTATGTTCCGTTCTAGTTTCAACTGAGGTTTCCTGGTTCTTAGACCTGGAAGTATTTTTAGTAGGGAAAGTTTCAGCTATGAAAGAAACAGCTAAAAGATGAGAGCCTGGTTGATACATTTCTCCAAGACAGCGGAACTAGCTGTTGGAAGATATTTAGTAGAGCCTGTGACGCGGATCTTTGAGACCTTTTCCTTGGTTACTTAATCCACCTGGAAGGAAAGTGACCAAAGATGTTAGTAAATGCAGTGGCAATGCTGACACAACAACCTGGACAAGAGGACTCTGATAGAGCAAGGTAAATGAAATAATTTGGAACCCCTCAGAATTTTACATTAAATAGTTAATAGTACTAATTGCTTGTTTCTTTAATCAACCTTTTACATCTTTTATAAACATTTACATGAAAGGGTAACCGCTGTTTACGTGCAGAGATAAATCACTTATAAGTAAATCGTGAAATTACATAAATATAATGGTTTGCATATTAACTCGAGTGAAATCGCATGATTTGTGCTTTTAGTAAACGTTGTATTGTGGCAAAAGAAAGCGGTTGGTAAGTAAAACAGCTTTAAATGTCGCTTTTGCTAGGTAACACCTAACATGGGTTCTTAGATGGGTGGGAAACAGAAAGGCTTATTTTCTTTATAACTAATTATGATTGTGTTTGTTTTATGATAGTTTATTCGGGCCTACTGGGCTAGCTTGAGAAAATGGCTGCCGAGAGAAATGAGCTTGTGCGCAGAAGCAAAGATGGCTTCTAAGCGAGAGAAAACAATGAAGTTAACATCACGTGGTATAAAGTTCGAGTCCTGGAGTGAGAGAGGACAAGGTCATGGTGGCCTGGTAGGAAGGAGCGTGCCAAGAAAAGACTCAGCATGTACCCGTGAGAATGGAGAACTTTGCGAGATGAACTAACAATGAACCGACAGGATGGTCGCTAAATGTTGCAGTGTGGATTGTCAAATGGAACTGCATCTTCCCTAAGGTCGTGGGAAAGCCAACTATATGAAACTTTTTCTAAAAACCAGTTTGAACAAGGAGAGCAATGAGGTGATTCTTGCCACCCCTCAAATGGACCAATTAGAATGATTCTGGTTACGGAAATTGCAACTTTATGCTTAGTAAGTTAGTAGTAGGGTATAAGGGGACCCACTTTGTCGTTGAATGCAATGCTATGCGGTTATTGGTATTACTTTTTGATGCCATGCGATGAGATGCTATACTCTTGTCGTTTTCTTTCCTTAAACTTTGAGCTGCTGCTATTTTTCTATAGGCCATTTTTCTTTAATTAGAACTTTAGACTTGACTGGGAAAGGAATAAGACCGATGCGGGAAAACCTGTAAGGGAGATCCGTCGAGGAGGCCTTTAGCGGGACAGACAGTCAGTGTTGGGAGTTCGATGCTGTGATCTACAATTTCCACTGTGATGAATCTTTAAATCCATCTGAAAAGGGTATGCATAAAATTCTTTCTTAACTATTTTCCTTATTGGCACTACAATGTATTAAATGACTAATAAACTTGAATCTCATTAATGCACTTAAGAATTAGATAAAATTTTATTCTAATTAAAATAAATGAGTCTGTGGTTCTTTAGCTCAATAAAAAATAAAATGTTTAATGGGTTTAGTGTGATTGAGCTGGTCTTAATCATCATAAACTTATTCTAATAGTTGGTCCATCGACCAAAAAGCGGGATACCTTGATGTATTAGAAATCTGACAGGCTTGAAATTGATTATGTTGATATATTCTGTAAAGGTATTCCGTCCTTCCAGCGATTTATTCTTCTAGGATATAATTGTGAACGCAAACCCAGGGATCGATTGGAGTGAGAGTGTGATACACGGTGTTATGGGCCCCACCGTTGTTTAGTATGATAGAGGTGAATGATCTGAGCCTGGATTTGGTGTCCTAGGAAAGAAATTTATATTGTCTGCGCTGGATCAGATTTCATGGTAGCAGAGTTATGGTTACTATAGATTAGTTTGATGATTATTGATTATTCGTGTCTAACACTTTCTGTTGAGTCGTACTATGTTATATGTGAGTCGGAATTTTTGAAGCTTCCGGGAACTTGGAAGTGGACACGTGTGGCAAGAGAAGTCACATGGAATTGTGCATCGTCTGATTTTCAAAATTGGTGATAACACAGAATTGTGTTATGATAGGGACATTTCGTGTATGAAATGCGTGTGAGTGAAATAGCAACCGGTTTTCTTGTGAAACTCTGGCCTTAATTCTCAGGAGCAGTGTAGTCTCCGCATGTGTCTTATCCCCAGAGAAACGGGTTCACCCCTTGCTTGAAAGAAGGGTAAGGTAGAGGGAAGTGCTATACTTATCAAATGAAACAGTATTCTTGTAAGAAAGAGTGAGCTATCTCTTTTGTTTAGCGAAAACAGGCAATGGAAATGTGTTTTATGTTGTAACTAATAAGAGGAGTCAAGAGAAAAATTGCCGATAATTTATGTAAAGGAGGGGTCAGGAGTAAACTGACGTTAGAAAAGGCCGCGCTGGGATTGGCCAATGGGTAAAAGACGAAGGGAGTTCGGATTGGTGCGTTAGTGTGGAGACGCACTGGAATAGGTCCGTAGCGAGTGATGTAAAAGCTCACGGATTGGTGTGTTGGTGTGAGACGCGCTGGAATAGGTCCGTAGCAAGTGACATAGAAGCTCACGGATTGGTGCGTTGGTGTGAGACGCGCTGGGATAGGTCCGAATAAGCACATAACAAGCAGAATAGAGTTGTAAGCTTGACGAAATGAGGGAATCAAGAAATATGGCTTATTATGAGTATTGCAGAGAGAAACCGTCATGGATGGCAAAAATTAAAAACTTATTCAAGAAGGACAAGAAGGTAGTGACGAGAGAAGGACAAGTAATTCCTCCGCCGAAAACGCCAGCTTCTCACATGATGTTGAAATATGGCTATCATACTTGCATTTGGTTAGAAAATTGGGCAAAATATACTCAGAACGATGGAGTATTGGCTTTTCCAGAACATGGTTCGTTTAGCACAGCTGTACTTCGAAATTTGCGAGAGAGAATGATGAAACTTGAGCCGAGACCTAGACCGACGCAGTTTGAAGCGCTAGGTGAATGGGAGGATGAAATGTATGAAAGAGAGAGACACAGAGGTGCAAAGAATTACAGTTTAGTTCACGGAAGAGTATGGGGAGTGAATAATGAGGATAGAATGAGGCGATGGAGATACGCTAATATGACAGATGGTTTGTTTCCGGTTTTGACAGCTGAAGAAGGAGTAGGGAAAAAGTGTGCGGAGAAAAGGAAAAATAGAATAACGGAAAGATATAGGCGTGGAGGTAGTGAAACAGAGGATGAATTGCTGGAAGAGATGCTAAACAGAAAACCACCTCCATATCAACAGAATTCTGAGGCGGTGACACCCAATGCACCACCGATGGAAACTGGGAGGAATAAAACCCCAGAAAGAAGGAATGATATAAATAATTCAAAAGAACAGTTAGAACCTTTACAAAATGAGAAACCGGACAGTTATAATACAGCTGAATTAGCAAGAACCACTAAAGAATTGACAGAGAAAATCAGAGAGTTAACAATGAATATGGAAGCTGTAACTGTACCAGTGACAATAGGACCTGTAATACCAGTATTTGAAAATCAAAGAATAGACTAACATTCCTTAACTATCCCAATGAACTCGAATATGCAAAGAATGAGAGAAGGGTTAAACACAGAAACTAGAGAGGTGAAAGAGTTTGCTAGTTCATACAGACCAATCCCACCAACTAATTTGACGGTAAATGAGAGTGAAATAAAAAGAATTCCTATGGGAACTGAATCAGCGAGTAAGACTCCAGAGAGAAGTACAAATTGGATAGAAATAAATAGTACACCTGTAGGTCCGACTCCAGAAGAATTAAATGAGTGGATGAGGAATTTACAAAAGAAAGATGCAGAACCAAAACCTTTAGATGTAATCAGACTAAAAATAGATATGGAAGAATTGATTTTAGGGACTATTGGTAGTGAAAAGTTGAAAACATACCAGGCCGAGGAGGTGATGTTCTTGTGTAAGAGCATTACTTGGAGAGCTAGAAATGTACACGAAAAATTAGAAGAGACAGCAAATGAACTAGGAGTAGAATTTGGAAAATTCAAGAATTTGCAGAAACCGTATAGGGTAGACTTTTGTGAAAAAGATATAGAAAATTTAAACACATCAGGACGACTAACTCAAATAAAGGAACTGATTGTGTTATTGAGAAAATGGGGTGATGTGGACAGATGGAGGAGCAGGTGGACCAAAAAGAAAGAAGTAGTGACCGATAAGGCGTCTTTAGCTTTTGCGGTAACCGAAAAAGAGCAAAGGGTGATGGAATGTCCAATGAGAGAAACACCAGGAGGAAGCTATGTGCATGTCCCATGGTCCAGACAGGATATATTGTCATTTACAAATGACTTTCCAAAATTAAGAGAGAAACCCGTGGAATGGTATAGACAGGTGGAAAGATTTGTTAAAGTTTCAAAGGTATTGTGGGTGGATTTAGATGGATTGTTCGATATTGTAGTACCCGCAGATTTATGAACAGAATGTAAGATTACCATTGACTGGCCCTCAGAAGAATATCCCAGAGATCCAAAAACTGGAGCGCCAGGTCCTGAAGTAATGCGAAAATATGAGCAGGTTGTGACATTTTTGAAGAACAAAATTCCCCCAAAAGAGACAGATTGGGTAAAGATTGATAGAACTACTCAAGAGAGCAAGGAGTCTGTACATGCTTATTATGAAAGGCTGCTTTTGGTATTTAAGCAGTATAGTGGTTATAAGACTTTGAGTGAAAAGGATATGAGTCATTTTGTATATAGATTTGTCTACGGATTGAAACCAGAAATAAGTGAAATGATTAAGCAGCACATGCTGTGCTGGCAAAACAGTACAGTTGATGAGGTATTAAGATATGCCAAATATTGTAGTGATGACATTGAGTGTAGACAGCGCAAATTGAAAGAGAAGGCGATGTGGGCACAAGTAAAGGTTGCAGAAAAACAAGAAGCTCAAATGAATAATCAGTCTGGTGAGACAGGACAGGCTAAATCTAAACCGAATATAGGTAAAGGTAAAGGACAAATGAGTATAGAAGAAGCTAAAAAGAAGTGGCCCTGCCACAATTGTGGAAAATTAGGGCATTGGAGAAACAAGTGTAAATTCCCTCCAAAAGCTAATATGGAAAATCAATCATTAAATCCACAGGTGCAGAATGAGGTGAGTTGCCAACAGCTGCAGCAACAACAGGTAGTTACTCAACAGAGTCAGGTGCCACAACCACCTCTTCCCAAGAGTGTAAACCCCCAGAGATACAGTGCAGAGAAAGGATTCTACGGAGGTGAACAGGTAACAAAATTGCCGCGCGCAGCTGCAATATCGCAGTATTGGTTGCAGCAGGATGAAAATGAGTCGGATGAAAGTTTATGACGGTGCCTAAGAGAGGAGGAAGAGTGCGTGCTTGGCGCAACTCGAGAGGTAGATCAGTCAGGTCCATTTGTGGATGGAGAAGTGAATGGTGCAAATGTTACATTCCTTGTGGACACTGGAGCTACCCGTTCTACTGTTAGATCAGTAGAAATACCAACCCTTCCTCTCTCAGGTGAATCTATCCAAGTCGTAGGTGTTTCGAATCAGCAGATTAAAGCGCTTCTTACCAAACCAGTAGAGGTGAAAATTGGACCATTTAGAGAAATGCATCGATTTGTAGTGTGTGATTGCAGTCCTGTAAACTTGCTGGGAGGTGATCTACTGTGTAAAATGAATTGCACCATCTACTGTACCCCGGATGGTATTGCCTTTCAGACACCAGATGAAGATGTGCTATACAAAATGACAATGGGAGAGTTAGAACCAGGAGTAAACGATATGTTTCCTATGTTTGATGCAGAGAAAATCCCATTTGAACTAAAGGGAACGGTCAGATCTGAGGTATGGGATTTCACAGGTGAAGATATAGGGTTAATGAAAGGAGTGGACCCTGTAAAAATCACTGTAAGAGAAGGAACAAATTTCCCTAATACTCCACAGTACAAATTGACGCCAGAAATTATTGACGGAATTACACCTGTAGTCGATAAAATGATTGAACAGGGAATTTTAAAAGAAATAATGAGTAGTCCCTGTAACTCACCTATAATGGGTCTGAAAAAGCCAAATGGAACATATAGGATAGTGCAGGACCTAAGAAAGATAAATAAAATTGTTATTCCTTGTTGTCCAATTGTGCCAAACCCCGCTGTGATACTGTATCAGATTCCCGATGATGCAGAATGGTACACAGTTATTGATTTGTGCCATGCATTTTTCTCTATCCCATTACATCCAGATAGCCAGCCATTATTTGCGTTCCGGTTCGGTGAGCGTATTCTGGCATGGTGCCGAATTCCTCAAGGGTATACAGAAAGTCCATCAGTCTTTAATCAGATTTTAAAGAAATCTCTAGAAAATTTAAAAATGCCTGAAAAATCTGTACTGGTCCAATATATTGATGACCTCTTAGTGGCATCAAGGACCAATGAAGCATGTGTTACCGACACGATTGCTTTGTTAAATCATTTGGCAGATGGAGGACATAAAGTATCCCCGTCAAAATTGCAATTTTGCCAACAGGAAGTACAATATCTAGGTCATAAGATTGAAAAAGGGATGCAAAAAGTAACAACAGAGAGAAAAAGATTATTCGAGGAATGAGCGCTCCAATGACGCAAAGAGAGGTGAGAATGTTTCTTGGAATGGTTGGATATTGTCGACAGTGGATAAGTGGATTTTCATTGATTGCAAGACCTTTACAGCGATTGACAAAAAGAGATGTAAAAGATTCATTTGAGATGAATGAGGAAGAAATGAAGGCTTTCAAAGAACTAAAAACAAAACTATGTGAGGCACCGGCATTGGGAATGCCTGACTATGAAAAAGAATTTGAACTGTATTGTAGTGAAAGAGATGGGTGTGCTTTTTCAGTTTTGGTCCAAAGACATGGAAGAATGAAAAGACCAATTGCTTATTTTTCAGCAGTTTTAGACCCAGTAGCAAAAGCGTTGCCTGGATGCCTGAAAGCAGTAGCGGCAACTTGTGTGAGTCTGGAGCAAAGTGAAGGTATTGTGATGGGATATCCATTAAGGGTATATGTCCCACATTCAGTTGAAATCCTTTTGACCAGAACAAAAACCCAATTTATGACCCATAGTCGGCTGACTAGGTATGAAAAGGTGATTCTGAGTGCAGACAATGTAACTATTGACAGATGCACAAATGTGAACCCTTCTACTTCATTGCCAGATGGAGAAAACACAGGTATTAAGGATGAAGTGGATCATCAATGTTTGGATGTGCTTGAATTCTGCACGAAGCCTCGTCCGGATATTAAGGATGAGCCCTTGAAAGAATCAGATTATGTGATGTTTGTGGATGGATCATGTCTGAGGACGAATGAAGGAGTATTAAGTGCTGCGTATGCTGTATGCACTGTAGCTGCTATAATGGAAGCGTCCTGCTTAAGAGGAATACGTTCAGCCCAAGTAGCTGAATTGATTGCTCTGATTCGAGCATGCAAACCGGGAAAGAATGTCCGAATTACCGTGATCACCAATAGCCAATACGGCTTTGGAGTGGGTCATGATTTTGGGCAGATCTGGTCCCAAAAAGGTTTCTTGACGTCTGCAGGAACCCCAATTAGAAATGGTGAGTTTGTAAAGAAATTGCTTGAGGCGATACAGCTGACTAAACAGATAGCGGTGGTGAAGTGTGCTGCACACAAAAATGGGACAGACTATATTACAGCTGGCAATAAGTATGCTGATGAAATAGCTCAATACTGCGCAAGAAATATGTGCGCATTAAACAGAAGAAGAGAAAAGGAAAATGTTTCATGTCCATTGCTGTTTACTAACGTAGTCGAAACATGGGATGAGGTAAGGCAGTTACAGGAAGAGGCAAGTGAGGAGGAAAAAGATGGTTGGATAAAAGCAGGTTGCAGGAAAAGAGAAGAAGATGATGTTTGGGTTTATAGGGATGAAAGACCAGTTATGCCTGACAGCATGATCTCTAACATGGCACGGATGTACCATGGACAAGCTCATATTGGTAGGGATTCCATGATTAGACTTTTTAGACAAACTTGGTATAATCCAAAATTCAGAGCCATAGCTGAAAGTCTCTGTCAAAGATGTCTCACTTGTCAACAGATAAATCCAGGAAGGAAAACAGTAGTGAGTCTAGGTACAATAGGACGTGAAGGAGGTCCTTTTACCAGAATGCAACTCGATTTTATCAAGATGCCTCCAAGCAACAGACTAAAGTATGTCCTTGTGGTCGTTTGTTTGTTTTCCCGTTGGGTGGAAGCCTATCCGACAAGAAGGAATGATGGAGTTACTGTAGCAAAACTCCTGCTGAGAGAATTAATTCCCAGATACGGCTTTCCAGTCACGATTGAAACAGACAGAGGAACACATTTCCAAAATGAGCTAATTCAACTGATATGTGAAGCCCTTGACATTCAACAAAAGTTACATTGTGCTTACAGACCAGAGGCTTCTGGGGTGGTGGAACAAGTAAATGGAACAATAAAGAATAGGTTAGGGAAAATGTGTCAAGCCACAGGACTCAAATGGCCCGATGCCCTCCCACTTGTGTTAATGACTATCAGAAGTATACCGGACAGGAAAACAGGTTTAAGTCCTCATGAGATAATTATGGGATGAGCAATGAGACAAGCACATGTACCGGTCAACAAACTGCTGACTATAACTGATGATCTCGTATTGGACTATTGCAAAGGATTGGCTGATGTGGTACATTCTGTGTTTCATCAGGTTGGACCAGATGCGACCACTCTTGAAAGAAAACAAGCCAATGATTTGAATCCAGGAGACTGGGTCCGCATAAAAGTCCACAGGAGAAGAAATTGTCTGGTTCCTCGCTGGGATAAGCCACGTCAAGTGATCCTGGTGACAACTGCTGTCAAATGCGCTGGAGTGAAACATTGGGTGCATGCCAGCCACACTATCAGAGTTCCAGATCCTGAAGATCGACCTGTAAGTCGACATCTGGAGATAACCGACACTAGTGCTGCATCTGACGCTGAACATGAAATAAACAGAGTTCCAGATCTTGAAGATCGACCTGTAAGTCGACATCTGGAAGGAACTAGTACAAGTGCTATAACTGAAGGAGAACCTGAACTGATCGAAAATCCAGAGTTTGAAGTTTGACCTGTAAGTCGACATCTGGAAATATCTGACACTGGTTCAGAGAGCGAAACTGATCAATCTGATATTGATGAAAAGCAAAGAAGAAAATTACATGCTGCCATTAGAAGGGAAGAGTCTGAACTTAAAGACAGTGATGGTGAACAACCAAGTACAAGTTATGGGAAGATTCCTCCAGAGATAGTCGAACTAACTGAGGAAGGGTTAGATACAGATAGAGAGATAGGAGAAGTGGAAGAAACCCGAGGAGAAATAGGGACAGATCAACTATCCAAAGAAATACAGGGAAATTTAGAGAGAGACAGATAAGTAAGTAAAAATCCGGAAGAAACTCAAGGAGGGATAGAATCGAACGAACTAACAGGAGGAATACCAGGAAGTTCAGATTCAGATAATGAGACAGAAATTATAAAATTCAAAATAAGAGGAAGTGAAGGAAAGTCTGAAACAGAATCAGAAGAAAGTGACGAAGAAAGAAAAGGAAGACTAGGACTAAGAAAGAGAACTTGGAGAGCGGAACGAGAAGAGAAGGAAAGTGATCCAAAAAGGCCAAGAAAAGGAGATAATTGGCCGCACGAGAACAAAAGACTGAGATACAAGATAATACATCTGAAGAAGATGATGCTGAACAAGTAAATGAGATAACAAGTCAAAAGGGAAAACAATCACAGATAACCAGGCGAGTGAAGAAACCTAACTTGAAATATAAGTCACCTGAGTGGTTGTATATTGCATTGACAGACATTAAAGAAGAAGAAAACACTCACGAAAGCCCAGACGAAAGCGGTGAACAGATGGGTGAGAGTGAAGTGCAACAAACCTGAAAAGAAAAGGAGAACGACCGGACAAGACACAAAACACCGGACAAGACAAGAAAGAGTTCTGAGAAAGAACTAAAGAAGGACCCAAAACGTGACACAAAGGGTAGATTGGCTGAAAAGTCATTCTGAGGTGTGGTGACACATTTTTGTATAATATATATATAATTAGGTAATAGTACAAGATGGTAGATAATAATAGTAGAAGATCTAGATGTGAATTTTTACGTAGATGGTGTAAGATGTGTTTTTATTGCACTGGATTATTAATGTTTATTTGGCTCATTTTAGCAATAACAATTCCATTAAGGTTAGCTGTAGAAGAAACATCAATAAAGAAAAACAACACAGAAAAAGAAAAGGAGACAAAAAAACAAGATAGTGCAACATTAATAGATAGTACTGAGTTGCATAGGGATAAGTCTATAAATGATTTTTCTAAGAACGTCTTTACGAAACTATTGTATGAGTATGTAGAAACAATGGATGTGAGGGATTGTTATGTCTGTATGCAATTACCTGCGTCTGTCACAGAAGGTGTGACCTATCAACACCTTCCATTGACGTATGGGATCACATGTAGTGTTTTGGCCAGTCTATTTTATAAAACAGGTAGATTAGAATATTATTATACTGATATAAATAGTGTGTTTGCGAAAATTCCAATTATTCCTGAACTAAATAAGGTGAAAGAAGCAAAAGTGTTTGGTGAACTTTCTTAGAAAATAAGAATTTAACACTAGAATATGTAGTTAGACATAATCTGACCTGTGAGCTACAGAAAGAAGAAAATGTTTTCCTAGAAATGGTAGAGAACAGGAGAGTTAAGTTTCAAAGAAATATAGTAGAGGAAAAGATGAAAACACCACTTTGGGCGTTTGAGGAGAAAAATCATGATAAAGCAGAGACAAACGCAGCTATGACTTTGGATTGGCCTCAACAGGGAAAGTTGTGTACAAGTAGAAATAAAACTAGATATGATAATTATTTTGTAGGTTTTAGTGAATGCCGAGATACATATAAAATTTTAGGTGGTTGGGGATTTAAAGGAGGAAGAGATCCAATATTTCCAGGGATCTATTATGTGTGTGGGAACAGAGCTTATTATAGGTTGCCAGACCACTGGTATGGGTCTTGCTATTTAGGTTTGGTCTTTCCTAAGATTTTTCATGTGGAGAGAGGAGAAAAAGGAATACATGAGATAGACAGAACAATAACACGTAGAAGGAGAGAAAGTTTTTCAGAAATAGTAGGTGACATTTTTGGTGCATTGATACCAGCAGTGGGCATATCTTTGAATGCATTTAAGATTCGGAAGCTGTCCACAGTAGTAGATCGTTTATCAACGGATACTGCTGGAGGGTTCTTGATGGTAAATACCGAAATGGTTGCCATAAGAGCTATGGTGATGCAAAATCGACTTGCCCTTGACATTCTTTTGGCAAAAGAGGGTGGAGTCTGTGGAATGCTGAAAGTCCAACATTGTTGCACTTACATTCCTGATAAAAGTGAAAATATACAGAAGTATATAAAGAATATTACTGATTTGCACAAAGAAATTGCTCCACTGGAGGTTGAAGGTGTCTGGGAGAAACTTGGTAAGAGTTTTTCCTCAGTACAAAAATGGTTTAATGAAATAGGTAGTTCCCTTATTGGGAAAATTTTGATAGTAGCAACAATAGTAATAATAGTAATGTTGTTAGTCAAATTAGCATATGTATGCATAAAAAGAAGAAAAGCACAAAACAGAGTAAAAAGAGAAAAGGAGAAAATTAAAGAAAGGGAACGGGAAATGGGAGAAATAGAATTAGAAGAATTGAAAGAAAGCATGTATAGAAGATCAAAAAGACAAGATGAAGAAGAAACTGTTATGTGAACTAACAAAAGCAAATGGACAAGAAACATTAATATAACAAATTGTGTTACATGGGTTTTTGTGGTGATATTAAAAATCACCAAAGGGGGAATTGATAGAGCAAGGTAAATGAAATAATTTGGAACCCCTCAGAATTTTACATTAAATAGTTAATAGTACTAATTGCTTGTTTCTTTAATCAACCTTTTACATCTTTTATAAACATTTACATGAAAGGGTAACCGCTGTTTATGTGCAGAGATAACTCACTTATAAGTAAATAGTGAAATTACATTAATATAATGGTTTGCGTATTAACTCGAGTGAAATCGCATGATTTGTGCTTTTAGTAAACTTATTGTGGCAAAAGAAAGCGGTTGGTAAGTAAAACAGCTTTAAATGTCGCTTTTGCTAGGTAACACCCAACATGGGTTCTTAGACGGGTGGGAAACAGAAAGGCTTATTTTCTTTATAACTAATTATGATTGTGTTTGTTTTATGATAGTTTATTCGGGCCTACTGGGCTAACTTGAGAAAATGGCTGCAGAGAGAAATGAGCTTGTGCGCAGAAGCAAAGATGGCTTCCAAGCGAGAGAGAAAACAATGAAGTTAACATCACGTGGTCTAAAGTCCGAGTCCTGGAGTGAGAAAGGACAAGGTCATGGTGGCCTGGTAGGAAGGAGCGTGCCAAGAAAAGACTCAGCATGTACCCGTGAGAATGGAGAACTTTGCGAGATGAACTAACAATGAACTGACAGGATGGTCGCTAAATGTTGCAGTGTGGATTGTCAAATGGAACTGCATCTTCCCTAAGATCGTGGGAGAGCAAACTATATGAAACTTTTTCTAAAAACCAGTTTGAACAAGGAGAGCAATGAGGTGATTCTTGCCACCCCTCAAATGGACCAATTAGAATGATTCTGGTTACGGAAATTGCAACTTTATGCTTAGTAAGTTAGTAGTAGGGTATAAGGGGACCCACTTTGTCGTTGAATGCAATGCTATGCGGTTATTGGTATTACTTTTTGATGCCATGCGATGAGATGCTATACTCTTGTCGTTTTCTTTCCTTAAACTTTGAGCTGCTGCTATTTTTCTATAGGCCATTTTTCTTTCATTAGAACTTTAGACTTGACTGGGAAAGGAATAAGACCGATGCGGGAAAACCTGTAAGGGAGATCCGTCGAGGAGGCCTTTAGCGGGACAGACAGTCAGTTTTGGGAGTTCGATGCTGTGATCTACAATTTCCACTGTGATGAATCTTTAAATCCATCTGAAAAGGGTATGCATAAAATTCTTTCTTAACTATTTTCCTTATTGGCACTACAATGTATTAAATGACTAATAAACTTGAATCTCATTAATGCACTTAAGAATTAGATAACATTTTATTCTAATTAAAATAAATGAGTCTGTGGTTCTTTAGCTCAATAAAAAATAAAATGTTTAATGGGTTTAGTGTGATTGAGCTGGTCTTAATCATCATAAACTTATTCTAATAGTTGGTCCATCGACCAAAAAGCGGGATGCCTTGATGTATTAGAAATCTGACAGGTTTGAAATTGATTATGTTGATATATTCTGTAAAGGTATTCTGTCCTTCCAGCGATTAATTCTTCTCCTAGGATATAATTATGAACGCAAACCCAGGGATCGATTGGAGTGAGAGTGTGATACACGGTGTTATGGGCCCCACCGTTGTTTAGTATGATAGAGGTGAATGATCTGAGCCTGGATTTGGTGTCCTAGGAAAGAAATTTATATTGTCTGCGCTGGATCAACTCCCACAGAGGCAAACCACAGACTCACAGTGTTATCACCTGGCTCGCCTTTTGGAAGCATAGACTGAGCTCCAGGCTTACCCTTTCATAGATGTGAAGGTAAACTACAACAAGAAGAAAACAGCAATACAGCTAAGAAACATAAATCTTAAACCATTGGAATTATGCGACAGTGGAGGACCAAACTGTGCAGTAGGGTTCCCTAAATTACACAGCAGGAAAAGGCAAATTATGCAGCATAAATGGAACACATCCTTTGACAGTATTACTGCATTATTTTGTCTTTTCTATACATGTTAACACTGGACAAAGATTCCACCTAATTGGTAATAGTTTAACACTCAAATACAGCAATAGGCAATTGAAAGATGACCAGTCAACTTTTGTGAATGGTTTTGTACTGTGCAGGAACACATGTTGCAGCGTTTTTGGTAACTTTTGATCTGTTTCAATTTGAAACAAATTTTTGGGGTAAAAGTCTGCACATTTGCGAAGAGATGATGCTTTATTTCACAAATATGGAAAAAACATAATTATGTGGAAAACACCACATCCCCAAAATGACATAATTCTAGTGGTCCTGAATAAAGCTTAAATATTCATATCTAGGGTATCTAAGAAAAGCTAAGGTGTCATAAGTAGGTACCCAAAATCTAGACGATTGAAAAATGAGGATAAGATGTTGAAACATTCCCAGTGAAAGTCAATGGGACCAACAATAAACATTACCGTCAACGGGAACAATCATTCAAACAAGAGATGAAAAGGGTGGCTATTCTATGAGAAAATATATGTCAAGTGTAATATCTAAAAAAACATTAACACGCCCTTACCCTCAACTGGGCATAAGAAGGGTTCAACCACAAGTGGCGCGTTGAGAATTTAGGCATCAGGCATGGACTGTCAAAAGGAGCACAAATCATTCCAGTAGAACATTGATGCACTCTGACTACACACAGACTTGCACAGCCCCAGAATCTCTTTGAGGGAACCTACAGTGAGGGAGGGGGGTGAAATCTGAATTCCCCTAAGTTGGAGCCAGGATGTGCTGCCTGTTGGTGGCTGATGATTGAGGCCTGGACATTGCATGATCAGTTCTTTTACAAATTCTCCACCGCTTGGATGGGGGTCCTGAGACGAAGCCAGTGGACGCAGCCGCACAGGACTCCTGGGCCCTGACTGTGGCTGGACAAGCTTGTGGGGTAATCACACATCAGGCCTGAATTTCCACTCAGTTAAATACACTTTGCAAACAATAAGGAAGATGACGCAGTCACTAGATAGTTTTAATTCCTATTTTCACTTTCCATTTATTTCCTCCTCCAAAATGAAGTTGCTCAGTAACCCCTGTACATTTTCCAAGTCATGTTGATGATGTGGAAAGGTAAATTTATTGTATTCAGTACAGGCACTGGTACTTTCAGGTTCACCCGCTGAAATACTTTTCTGCTACTAGTCTTATAATTGCTCCTCGGCAGTGCTTTATATGGGCCGGTACTCTCAGGTACTGAGTACCGGCATTTCTGTTTTTTCACCCCTTGAGTACTAGCACTTCTCCTTGGCCAAGGAGGGAGAGTGCAGGTACTCATATGAGTAGCAAGCTCAGTGGAATATAAAGGTGCGGTTGAAAAGCTGCCGACAAGCATGTCAGTCGCAGAGGTAGAATCTGTTGCTTACCGCGACTCGTGGGAAACCTATGTGATGACCACAGCAGCACAATTGCAGCAGGGTGCGGTAGGATATTTCTGTAGCCAGGCTGAGGTGTAAGGGGGTGAAACAGTGACAGTGAGGCAGAGCATGTGGTAATCGAGGCACAGCAGAGTGGACATCAGCGAAGATAAGCATTTGTAAAACCAAATCTATCGACTGATATGTAAGCGTGTGAGTGGCAGTATGTTCCTGTGCATGTTTGCCTGTGTAGGTGCTGTTGTTTACAGTCACCCTATCTGGTATGTAGCAGCCAGCCCCACAGGCCTTGCATCAGGACAGCCTGTCCTGTCTCTGAATCGTACTCAGCAGGGTTAGCTTGAAGCAGTTCAGGGCCTCCTGCTCTCACCAGTGGGGATCTGACTGTCTGTGGGGAGGCCGCAGTGTCTCAAAACGAATGTATCTTGGCTCGAAGAGGCCATTCCCTTTGCAAAGGTTATAACAGGCTTTTTCTGCTGCTAGGGTTTAAAGTGGTTAAACATTTCTAAAACATGTTAAGGTTTGTACAAGCCAGACACATTTAAAAGTCATACCGTGGGATACTCATGTAAGGCATGCATTTAAATCTGTAAATCCCTACGCGGAGAGTTAAAGGAGGTTCAACCTCAAGTGTATCCTCCCAAAGATACAACACACGAAAACGGTCACTTGAGGGTACTGAAGTCAAAATAAACCCATTCTGTTTTTGACTTATTCAGGAAGTGGGTCATCAAAAGATTTTTGAGAGGTCATCTCACCCTCAACCTATCGAGGCATGCTTCATCATTTAACGACCTCTCACACCGGGGTAAGGATAATGCCACTCCGGGGGATTCAACCGAGGGAAGCTAGTCTATCCCTCATAGTTCTTATAAATCTATGTTCAAGACAATTATACTGGGTCCTGGTTTTTTGGGGGCAGAATTAAATATAAAATATACCTTGTGGTATACTAAAAAATATTCTTTATTCAGGGAGTACCACTGGTATGTTTAAAAACACTAAAAAAAGGTTGGTTGTATTGTGAATTGCAATGAATCACTGGACCTAAAGATTCTAATTACCAACAGGTTTCGACCACTATATCAGCCTGAAAAGGTCTAGGGTCTTCATCAGGGTAATGTAATAAAAGGCAATGATATACATTCTAACCATGCAATCAGGTAAGTAATTGTACCCTACCAGTCCCTCTTGAAGATCTGTAAAACCCCAGCCATACTAAACTACGGGCTCCATGGCAAAGTGTGGGGAACGCCACCTCCATTGTCACACATTCATCAGAAGGCCAGCGTCGGGACCTCACCTACTGGAGCTCCCTCCACTGTGGCAGTGGAGGGGGCTCATTTAAAACTGCCCATTTTGTTTAACCTACCCTCCTGCTCATTGGAATCTACTGCTTGTATTAAAAGACATCTATTGGCGTTTACTTTCAGGCTGTGCTGCTGATGGTTTTGTAAATGTATCTCCATTTCATCTTAAAGAAAAAAATGGCCCAGGGAATTCTTGAAGATACAAGTGCGGTATAGTAATAGGTTGGGGTAAACCGTTGATTGCAAAGAGACTTGTTTAATTCTAGGGACAAGGCCAGTTGAATTACCCTACCTTTTCCTACAGTTTATTATCCCCAATGTATAGGCCATGGAGTAGACTAAACTACGTAAAGACAGCCTGGCTGGTGTAATGTGGTTTGAAGTTTTTGGGCACCGTAGTGATAATACATTAAACATTAGAAAAAGAAAGCCACAGATGTTAGAATGAGATCATGGTATATCATTTGTCAAGTTTTCTTTCTTAAGTGCTCATACTATTTGTTACTGAGCATGATATAGAATTGCAAAATGTTTTTTAAGTGTCATGCATTGAGACACCTTCCTGCACAGAAACAATCCTGAGAGGCATTTTGCTCTGTCTATGTGTGCTGCAAAATGCAGCACACTTATAAAGAGGAAAGAAACGAGGAGAAATAAAGATATTTCTCCTCATTACACCTCACCTGGAGAGCTGTACATTTTGGGTGTATTCTCAGGTTTACCAGTTCTGGTAAATCTGGGAATGTGCAAAATACATGGGAGTTGAGTGGGAACCCCCATGCTCAACACATGGAATCCCTTCCCAGGGCACAGAAAGGCAACACATCAATTTGTGCTGCGTTGCTTTACTCCAGATCTGTGGAGCCACTCGGGGCCACGCAAAGTGACCCTGCTTGGCTTTATAAATCTAATTTAAGGTTTGTGTCATGCATGTACCATGTTACCTGGTGCAAACGCTACACAAACCAGCTTGTACATAGGCCCCAGAATGTTTAACAGATTCTTGCAATGGAAAGAAGACGTCTTACAAAGTCGCATAACAGTCTGAGAATAATCTTGTAACCTCTTCCAGCCCGTTAGGTTTCACACCTAGGACAGGGTCATAGTTTTAAGGTTGTAACTTGAAAATGTTGAAGTGAGATGTGCTTGAGAGTGTCATTGATCACGTTTAGAAGCACGTCAAAAGATGCATGATGGCAAGACTAAAATGTGTGAGTGACAGCATACAGCCCTGTTAAATTGTGCCTGTGTGGATCCACAATGGCCGGAGTGTTGGCTCCTAATGGTGGTTGTGGGGTGTTTGTGGTGGCTGTATGCTGTTGCTCCCGTGGATGTTTGGATGTAGAATGGTAGGGGAGGTGGCGCATGATGTGGCTTTTTTTGGGTGTATGACGCTGGCTGAGTGAGCATTTCATGGTGGGTGTCTCACTGTATGTTGATGCGTGGGTGCATGAACATGCACTATGGTAGCCTGATAGAGGATTTTGTGTATATAGTGGTGGTTGTGCAGCCATATAACGGTAGGTGTGTGCTCGTATATAGCATTGTATCCATCGTGTAATGGTGAGTATGCTGCCACATGATGGTGGGTGGTCACTGGTATGAAGGAGGGCATGTTGGCATATTGTAGTTGGTGTGACGTTGATTGTGTGGACGTATAATGATGCATGTGTTGGTGTATTATGTCAGTAGGGATGTATGATGCAGAGTGGGTTACTATGTGTTTGTGTTGTGAAGCATATATGTTAAGGTTAACTTAGTACAGTAGAGCTGCAACACAATGTTTTGACAGTAGCTTAACTTGTCAATGTAATGACTTGTTAGCTATTATGCCAAAACCACTGTCCACATATTAGCCAACTTAAGCTCCCTTTCGGCTTTAGTTTTTTAGGGAATGTCATTGTTTTTAGGATTTGTTTTCGTTTTTTTGTATTGTCATATTATAGCTTTTTTGGGTGTATTGCAGTGGTTAAATTGCAATTTAATGAGGCAGTATTGCTGTGTAATGATGGATGTTGGTTGTGTGTTTGTCTGATGATTGGTGTGTTGGCAAATGATTCCCCTCTGCAGCCATCATGTGTCACTCGGCCCAGCAACTGCAACCATTCTGTGCCACCTTCACCCCCACTACAGTCCTTCTGTTTTCACCACCCCCCTTCTGTGTGCTCCTGTGGCCACTTGCAGCCTCTCTTTATGTACCCTATGTGTAGCCCATCCACACTGTATCCTTTGTGTCTTTAGGTCCTGTCTGCCAGCCTTCTGCATCCTTGACTGTCTTCTGTGTGCCCATCCATCCCCCTTCAACACCTCTGTGAAACCATCCATCCTCCTTCAACACCTCTGTGTGCCCATCCATCCACCTTCAACACCTCTGTGTGCCCATTGATGGAGCAAGGTAAATGAAATAATTTGGAACCCCTCAGAATTTAACATTAAATAGTTAATAGTACTAATTGCTTGTTTCCTTAATCAACCTTTTTACATTTTTATAAACATTTACATTAAAGGGTAACCGCTGTTTATGTGCAAAGATAACTCACTTATAAGTAAATCGTGAAATTACATTGATATAATGGTTTGCATACTAACTTGAGTGAAATCGCATGATTTGTGCTTTTAGTAAACGTTGTATTGTGGCAAAGAAAGCGGTTGGTAAGTAAAACGCTTTAAATGTCGCTTTGCTAGGTAACACCTAACATGGGTTCTTAGACGGGTGGGAAACAGAAAGTCTAATTTTCTTTATAACTAATTATGATTGTGTTTGTTTTATGATAGTTTATTCGGGCCTATTGGGCTAGCTTGAGAAAATGGCTGTCGAAATAAATGAGCTTGTGCGCAGAAGCAAAGATGGCTTCCAAGCGAGAGAGAAAACAATGAAGTTAACATCACGTGGTCTAAAGTCCGAGTCCTGGAGTGAGAAAGGACAAGGTCATGGTGGCCTGGTAGGAAGGAGAGTGCCAAGCAAAGATTCAGCACGTATCCGTGAGAATGGAGAACATTGCAAATTGAACTAACAATGAACCGACAGGATGGTCGCTAAATGTTGCAGTGTGGATTGTCAAATGGAACTGCATCTTCCCTAAGGTCGTGGGAAAGCAAACTATATGAAACTTTTTATAAAAACCAGTTCGAACAAGGAGAGCAATGAGGTGATACTTGCATCCCCTTTAATGGACCAATCAGAATGATTCTAACCCCCGGAAATTGTAACTTTATGCTTAGTAAGTTAGTAGTAGGGTATAAGGGGACCCACTTTGTCGTGAACGAAAACTTGCTGTTGCCGTTGCTCTTGCCGAAGCTATGCAGTTTGGTATTAATTTTTGATGCCACGCGATGAGATGCTATACTCTTGTCGTTTTCTTTTCTTGAACTTTGAGCTGCTGATATTTTCCAGTAGGCCATTTTCTTAATTAAACTTTAGACTTGACTGGGAAAGAATAAGCCCGATGCGGGAAAACCTGTAAGGGAAATCCGTCGAGGAGGTCTTTAGCGGGACAGACAGTCAGTGTTGGGAGTTCGATGCTGTGATCTGCAATTTCCACTGTGATGAATCTTTAAAATCCATCTGAAAAGGGTATGCATAAAATTCTTTCTTAACTATTTTTCTTATTGGCACTGCAATGTATTAAATGACTAATAAACTTGAATCACATTAATGCACTTAAGAATTAGATAAAATTTTATTCTAATTGAAATAAATGAGTCTGTGGTTCTTTAGCTCAATAAAAGTAAAATGTTTTTAATGAGTTTGTTGTGATTGAGCTGGTCTTAATCATCATAAACTTATTCTAATAGTTGGCCCATCGACCAAAAACGGGATACCTAGATGTATTAAAATCTGACAGGTTTGAAATTGATTATGTTGAAAAATTCTGTAAAGGTATTCCTTCCTTCCAGCGATTTATTCTTCTCCTAGAATATAGTTGTGAACGCAAACCCAGGGATCGATTGGAGTAAGTGTGTGGTATGCGGTGTTATGGGCCCCACCGTTGTTTAGTATGATAGAGGTGAGTGATCAGAGCCTGGATTTGGTGTCCTAGGGAAGAAATGTATATTGTCTGCGCTGGATCAGATGTCATGGTAGCAGAGTTATGGTTACTATAGATTAGTTTGATGATTATTGATTTTTCATGTCTAACACTTTATGAAAAGTCGTATTATGTTATATGTAAGTCGGAATTCTGAAGCTTCCGGGAAGTAGGAAGTGGACACGTGTGGCAAGAGAAGTCACATGGAACGGTGCATTGTCTGATTTTCAAAATTTGGTGATAACACGGAAGTGTGTTATGATAGGGACATTTCGTGTATGAGACGCGTGTGAGTGAAATAGCAACCGGTTTTCTTGTGAAACTCTGGCCTTAATTCTCAGGAGCAGTGTAGTCTCCGCATGTGTTTTATCCCCAGAGAAACTGGTTCACCCCTTGCTTGAAAGAAGGGTAAGGTAGAGGGAAGTGCTATGCTTATCAAATGAAACAGTATTCTTGTAAGAAAGAGTGAACTATCTCTTTTGTTTAGCGAAAACAGGCAATGGAAACGTGTTTTATGTTGTAACTAATAAGAAAAGTCAAGAGAAAAATTGCCGATAATTTTTGTAAAGGAGGGGTCAGGAGAAGAACTGACGTTAGAAGAGACCACGCTGGGATTGGCCAGTGGGTAAAAGACGAAGGGCGTTCGGATTGGTGCCTTAGTGTGGAGATGCGCTGGAATTGGTCCGTAGCAAGTGACGTAGAAGCTCACGGATTGGTGCGTTGGTGTGAGACGCGCTGGGATAGGTCCGAATAGCACATAACAAGCAGAATCGAGTTGTAAGCTTGACGAAACGAAAAGATCAAGAAAGATGGCTTATTATGAATATTGCAGGGAGAAACAGTCGTGGATGGCGAAAATTAAAAACTTTTTCAAGAAAGACAAAAAGGTAGTGACGAGGGAAGGACAAGTAATTCCTCCGCCGAAAACGCCCGCTTCTCACATGATGCTGAAATATGGCTATCATGCTTGCATTTGGTTGGAAAATTGGGCAAAATATACTCAGAACGATGGAGTATTGGCTTTTCCAGAACATGGTTCGTTTAGCACAGCTGTACTTTGGAATTTGCGAGAGAGAATGATGAAACTTGAGCCAAGACCTAGACCGACGCAGTTTGAAGCGTTAGGTGAATGGGAGGATGAAATGTATGAAAGAGAGACACCGAGGTGCGAAGAATTACAGTTTAGTTCACGGAAGAGTATGGGAGTGAATCATGAGGATAGAATGAGGCGATGGAGATACGCTAATATGACCGATGGTTTGTTTCCGGTTTTGACAGCTGAAGAAGGAGCAGGGAAAAAGTGTACGGAGAAAAGGAAAAATAGAACCATAGAAAGATATAGGTGTGGAGGTAGCAAAACAGGGGATGAATTGCTGGAAGAGATCCTAAATAGAAAACCACCTCCATATCAACAGAATTCTGAGGCGGTGACACCCAATGCACCACCGATGAAAACTGGGAGGAATAAAACCCCAGAAAGAAGGAATGATATAAATAATTCAAAAGAACAGTTAGAACCTTTACAAAATGAGAAACCTGACAGTAATAATACAGCTGAATTAGCAAGAACTACCAAAGAATTAACAGAGAAAATCAGAGAGTTAACGATGAATATGGAAGCTGTAACTGTACCAGTGACAATAGGACCTGTAATACCAGTATTTAAAAATCAAAGAATAGACGAACATTCCTTAACCATCCCAATGAATCCGAATATGCAAAGAATGAGAGAAGGGATAAACACAGAACCTAGAGAGTTGAAAGAGTTTGCTAGTTCATACAGACCAAGCCCACCTACTAATTTGACGGTAAATGAGAGTGAAATAAAAAGAATTCCTATGGGGACTGAATCAGCGAGTAGGACTCCAGAGAGAAGTATAAATTGGATAGAAATAAATAGCACACCTGTAGGTCCGACTCCAGAAGAATTAAATGAGTGGATGAGGAATTTACAAAAGAAAGATGCAGAACCAAAACCTTTAAATGTAATCAGGTTAAAAATAGATATGGAAGAATTGATTTTAGGGACTATTGGTACAGAAAAGTTGAAAAGTTACCAAGACGAAGAAGTAATGTTCTTGTGTTCAAGTATTACATGGAGAGCTAGAAATTTACATGAAAAATTAGAAGAGACAGCAAATGAACTAGGAGTAGAATTTGGAAAATTCAAGACTTTGCAGAAACCGTATAGGGTAGATGTTTGTGAAAAAGATATAGAAAATTTAAACACATCAGGACGACTAACTCAAATAAAGGAACTGATTGTGTTATTGAGAAAATGGGGTGATGTGGACAGATGGAGGAGCAGGTGGACCAAAAAGAAGGAAGTAGTGACTGATAAAGCGTCTTTAGCTTTTGCAGTAACAAAAAAAGAGCAAAAGGTGATGGAATGTCCAATGAGAGAAACACCAGGAGGAAGTTATGTGCATGTCCCATGGTCCAGACAGGATATATTGTCATTTACAAATGACTTTCCAAAATTAAGAGAGAAACCCGTGGAATGGTATAGACAAGTGGAAAGATTTGTTAAAGTTTCAAAGGTGTTGTGGGTGGATTTGGATGGATTGTTTGATATTGTGGTACCAGCAGATTTATGGACAGAATGTAAGATTACTATTGATTGGCCATCAGAAGAATATCCCAGAGATCCAAAAACGGGAGCACCAGGTCCTGAAGTAATGCGAAAGTATGAGCAGGTTGTGACCTTTTTGAAGAACAAGATTCCCCCAAAAGAGACAGATTGGGTAAAGATTGATAGAACTACTCAAGAGAGCAAGGAGTCTGTACATGCCTATTACGAAAGGCTGCTTTTGGTATTTAAGCAGTATAATGGTTATGAGACTGAGTGAAAAGGATATAAGTCATTTTGTATATAGATTTGTTTACGGATTGAAACCAGAAATAAGTGAAATGATTAAGCAGCACATGCTGTGCTGGCAAAACAGTACAGTTGATGAGGTATTAAGATATGCTAAATATTGTAGTGATGATATTGAATGTAGACAACGCAAATTAAAAGAGAAGGCGATGTGGGCACAAGTAAAAGTTGCAGAAAAACAGGAAGCTCAAATGAATAATCAGTCTGGTGAGACAGGACAGGCTAAATCTAAACCGAATATAGGTAAAGGTAAAGGGCAAATGAGTATAGAAGAAGCTAAAAAGAAGTGGCCATGCCACAATTGTGGAAAATTAGGGCATTGGAGAAACGAGTGTAAATATCCTCCAAAAGCTAATACGGAAAATCAATCATTAAATCCACAGGTGCAGAATGAGGTGAGTTGCCAACAGCTGCAGCAACAACAGGTAGTTACTCAACAGAGTCAGGTGCCACAACCACCTCTTCCCAAGAGTGTAAACCCCCAGAAATACAGTGCAGAGACAGGATTCTACGGAGGTGAGCAGGTAACAAAATTGCCGTGTGCAGCTGCAATATCGCAGTATTGGTTGCAGCTGGATGGAAATGAGTCGGATTAAAGTTTATGACGGTGCCTAAGAGAGGAGGAAGAGAGCGTGCTTGGCGCAACTCTAGAGGTAGATCAGTCAGGTCCATTTGTGGATGGAGAAGTGAATGGTGCAAATGTTACATTCCTTGTGGACACTGGAGCTGCCCGTTCTACTGTTAGATCAGTGGAAGTACCAACCCTTCCTCTCTCAGGTGAATTCATCCAAGTCGTAGGTGTTTCGAAACAGCAGATTAAAGCGCCTCTTACCAAACCACTAGAGGTGAAAATTGGACCATTTAGAGAAATGCATCGATTTGTAGTGTGTGATTGCAGTCCAGTAAACTTACTAGGACGCGATCTATTATGTAAAATGAATTGTACCATCTATTGTACCCCGGATGGTATTGCCTTTCAGACCCCAGATGAAGATGTGCTATATAAAATGACAATGGGAGAATTAGAACCATTCCACGCCACAGCCACATCACCCCCCACCTGAAAAACCTGCACTGGCTCCCCGTCGACAAGAGAATCTCCTTCAAACTCCTGATCCACGCACACAAGGCACTCCACAAAACCGGCCCAGCCTACCTCAACAGTCGACTCTCCTTCTACGTTCCCAACCGTCAACTCCGCTCCGCCGACCTCTCCCTGGCCACCGTCCCGCGCATCCGGAGAACCACCACCGGAGGAAGATCCTTCTCTCACCGCGCCGCCAAGATCTGGAACACCCTTCCTCTCAACCTATGACAGACCCAAGAGCTGCTGACCTTCAGGAGACGACTCAAGACCTGGCTATTCGACCAGTAGCGGCAACACCCCCCCTCCTCTCCCTCAGCGCCTTGAGACCCTCGCGGGTAAGTAGTGCGCTTTACAAATCTTGTGATTGATTGATTGATTGATAAACAATATGTTTCCTATGTTTGATGCAGAGAAAATCCCATTTGAACTAAAAGGAACGGTCAAATCAGAGGTATGGGATTTCACAGGTGAAGATATAGGGTTAATGAAAGGAGTGGACCCTGTAAAAATCACTGTAAGAGAAGGAACAAATTTCCCAAATACCCCACAGTACAAATTGACGCCAGACATTATTGACGGAATTTCACCTGTAGTTGATAAAATGATTGAGCAGGGAATATTAAAAGAAATAATGAGTAGTCCCTGTAATTCACCTATAATGGGTCTGAAAAAGCCAAATGGAACATATAGGATAGTGCAGGACCTAAGAAAGATAAATAAAATTGTTATTCCTTGTTGTCCAATTGTGCCAAACCCCGCTGTGATACTGTATCAGATTCCCCATGATGCAGAATGGTACACAGTTATTGATTTGTGCCATGCATTTTTCCCTATCCCATTACATCCAGATAGCCAGCCATTATTTGCGTTCCGGTTCGGTAAGCGTATTCTGGCATGGTGCCGAATTCCTCAAGGGTATACAGAAAGTCCATCAATCTTTAATCAGATTTTAAAGAAATCTCTGGAAGATTTAAGAATGCCTGAAAAATCTGTACTGGTCCAGTATATTGATGACCCATTAGTGGCATCAAGGACCAAAGAAGCATGTGTTACTGACACAATTGCTTTATTGAATCACTTACAAAAGGGGATGATGGACGGAACGTTTGAGCCAATCAAACACTCACCCCCAGTCAACTGATCTGGGTTTAATCCATCATCATTCTTTAGCTCACTCCACCACCCCAGTTCAGACATGGCCATATGCAAATCAGTCTGACCCTGTGCCTCATGGGAACAGTCCAGCACGAACTGCCAAGCCATGTCTTCCCTGGACCGGAAACAAGCATCCTAGGACCGGTTTCTGGCATTCCAGCCGTCATCAGCCAGGCTTGCTTGAATCCAGTGGCAAAGTGAGCAAGGGACCCACGTCTGGGGTGGTGGAGTGAGCTAAAGAATGATGATGGATTAAACCCAGATCAGTTGACTGGGGGTGAGTGTTTGATTGGCTCAAACGTTCCGTCCATCATCCCCTTTGTATCGCTTTGTTCGCCCTAAGTTGGCGGGGGTATGCCCAGACGTGGGTCCCTTGCTCACTTTGCCACTGGATTCAAGCAAGCCTGGCTGATGACGGCTGGAATGCCAGAAACCGGTCCTAGGATGCTTGTTTCCGGTCCAGGGAAGACATGGCTTGGCAGTTCGGGCTGGACTGTTCCCATGAGGCACAGGGTCAGACTGAATTGCATATGGCCATGTCTGAACTGGGGTGGTGGAGTGAGCTAAAGAATGATGATGGATTAAACCCAGATCAGTTGACTGGGGGTGAGTGTTTGATTGGCTCAAACGTTCCGTCCATCATCCCCTTTTGTATCGCTTTGTTCGCCCTAAGTTGGCGGGGTATGCCCAGACGTGGGTCCCTTGCTCACTTTGCCACTGGATTCAAGCAAGCCTGGCTGATGACGGCTGGAATGCCAGAAACCGGTCCTAGGATGCTTGTTTCCGGTCCAGGGAAGACATGGCTTGGCAGTTCGGGCTGGACTGTTCCCATGAGGCACAGGGTCAGACTGATTTGCATATGGCCATGTCTGTACTGGGGTGGTGGAGTGAGCTAAAGAATGATGATGGATTAAACCCAGATCAGTTGACTGGGGGTGAGTGTTTGATTGGCTCAAACGTTCCGTCCATCATCCCCTTTTGTATCGCTTTGTTCGCCCTAAGTTGGCGGGGGTATGCCCAGACGTGGGTCCCTTGCTCACTTTGCCACTGGATTCAAGCAAGCCTGGCTGATGACGGCTGGAATGCCAGAAACCGGTCCTAGGATGCTTGTTTCCGGTCCAGGGAAGACATGGCTTGGCAGTTCGTGCTGGACTGTTCCCATGAGGCACAGGGTCAGACTGATTTGCATATGGCCATGTCTGAACTGGGGTGGTGGAGTGAGCTAAAGAATGATGATGGATTAAACCCAGATCAGTTGACTGGGGGTGAGTGTTTGATTGGCTCAAACGTTCCGTCCATCATCCCCTTTTGTATCGCTTTATTGAATCACTTGGCAGATGGAGGACATAAAGTATCCCCGTCAAAATTGCAATTTTGTCAACAGGAAGTACAATATCTAGGTCATAAGATTGAAAAAGGGATGCGAAAAGTAACAACAGAGAGAATTAAGATTATGCGAGGAATGAGAGCTCCAATGACGCAAAGAGAGGTGAGAATGTTTCTTGGAATGGTTGGATATTGTCGACAGTGGATAAGTGGGTTTTCATTGATTGCAAGACCTTTACAGCGATTGACAAAAAGAGATGTAAAAGACCCATTTGAGCTGAATGAGGAAGAAATGAAGGCTTTCAAAGAGCTAAAAACAAAACTATGTGAGGCACCGGCACTGGGAATGCCAGACTATGAAAAAGAATTTGAACTGTATTGCAGTGAGAGAGATGGATGTGCTTTTTCAGTTTTGGTCCAAAGACATGGAAGAATGAAAAGACCAATTGCTTATTTTTCAGCAGTTCTAGACCCAGTAGCAAAAGCGTTGCCTGGATGCCTGAAAGCAGTAGCAGCAACTTGTCTGAGTCTGGAACAGAGTGAAGGTATTGTGATGGGATATCCACTAAGGGTATATGTCCCACATTCAGTTGAAATCCTTTTGACCAGAACCAAAACTCAGTTTATGACCCATAGTCGGCTGACTAGGTATGAAAAGGTGATTCTGAGTGCAGACAATGTAACTATTGAAAGATGCACAAATGTGAACCCCTCTACTTCATTGCCAGATGGAGAAAACACAGGTATTAAGGATGAAGTGGATCATCAATGTTTGGATGTGCTTGAATTCTGCACAAAACCTCGTCCAGATATTAAGGATGAGCCCTTAAAAGAGTCAGATTATGTGATGTTTGTGGATGGATCCTGCCTGAGGACGAGTGAAGGAGCGGACCCGAGAGACCTCAAGAACTTCCGGCCCATCTCCCTGCTTCCGTTCCCAGCCAAGGTCATCGAGAAGATCGTCAACAGACAGCTAACCCGATACCTCGAAGATAACAGCATCCTGGACCCATCCCAGTCAGGGTTCCGCAGCAACCACAGCACTGAGACTGCCCTCATCGCCGCCACCGACGACATCAGGACCCTGCTGGACAACGGTGAGACCGCAGCCCTCATCCTGCTGGACCTCTCCGCCGCCTTCGACACTGTCTGCCACCGCACTCTACGCGCACGCCTCCACGACGCAGGGATCCGAGACAAGGCCCTGGAATGGACCACCTCCTTCCTCGCCGGCAGAACCCAGAGAGTCCGCCTCCCACCATTCTGATCCGAAGCCTCCGAGATCATCTGCGGCGTACCCCAGGGATCATCCCTCAGCCCGACACTGTTCAACATCTACATGGCCCCGCTCGCACACATCGCCAGACAGCATGACCTCAACATAATCTCCTACGCCGACGACACTCAACTGATCCTCTCCCTCACCAAGGACCCCCTCGCCGCCAAATCCAACCTCCACGAAGGAATGAAGGCCGTCGCCGATTGGATGAAGAACAGCCGACTAAAGCTGAACACGGACAAGACGGAGGTCCTCATCCTCGGCTCCAACCCCTCAGCCTGGGACGACTCCTGGTGGCCAACGACACTGGGTTCAGCCCCGACACCCACCAACCATGCACGCAACCTGGGAGTCATCCTCGACTCAACGCTCTCCATGGCCAAGCAAGTCAACGCGGTCTCCTCCTCCTGCTTCAACACCCTCCGCAAGATCTACAGGTGGATCCCGACAGATACAAGAAGAACAGTCACCCAGGCCCTCGTCAGTAGCAGACTCGACTATGGGAACGCCCTCTACGCGGGAGCCCCGGCCAAGCTCATCAAGCGACTGCAACGCATACAAAACGCCTCCGCACGCCTGATCCTCGACGTACCACGCCACTGCCACATCACCCCCCACCTGAGGAACCTGCACTGGCTCCCCGTCGACAGGAGAATCTCCTTCAAACTCCTCATCCACGCACACAAGGCACTCCACAAGACCGGCCAAGCCTACCTCAACAGACGACTCTTCTTCTACGTCCCCAACCGCCAGCTCTGCTCCGCCGACCTCTCCCCCGCCACCGTCCGTCGCATTCGAAGAACAACCACCGGCGGCAGATCTTTCTCCCACCTCGCCGCCAAGACCTGGAACAGCCTTCCACTCAGCCTACGACAGACCCAAGACCTGCTGACCTTCAGGAGGCTACTCAAGACCTGGCTGTTCGACCAGTAGCGGCACTCCCCCCCCCCTTTTTTTCCCCAGCGCCTTGAGACCCTCGCGGGTAAGTAGTGCGCTCTACAAATTCTGTGATTGATTGATTGATTAAGTGCTGCGTATGCTGTATGCACTGTAGCTGCCATAATGGAAGCGTCCTGCTTAAGAGGAATACGTTCAGCCCAAGTAGCTGAATTGATTGCTCTGATTCGAGCATGCAAACCGGGAAAGAATGTCCGAATTACCGTGATCACCGATAGCCAATACGGCTTTGGAGTGGTTCATGATTTTGGGCAGATCTGGTCCCAAAAAGGTTTCTTGACGTCTGCAGGAACCCCAATTAGGAATGGTGAGTTTGTAAAGAAATTGCTTGAGGCGATACAGCTGCCTAAACAGATAGCGGTGGTGAAGTGTGCTGCACACAAAAATGGGACAGACTATATTACAGCTGGTAACAAATATGCCGATGAAATCGCTCAATACTGTGCAAGAAATATGTGTGCATTGAACAGAAGAAGAGAAAAAGAAAATGTTTCATGTCCATTGCTGTTTACTAATGTAGTCGAAACATGGGATGAGGTAAGGCAGTTACAGGAAGAGGCAAGTGAGGAGGAAAAAGATGGTTGGATAAAAGCAGGTTGCAGGAAAAGAGAAGAAGATGATGTTTGGGTTTATAGGGATGAAAGACCAGTTATGCCTGATAGCATGATCTCTAACATGGCACGGATGTACCATGGACAAGCTCATATTGGTAGGGATTCCATGATTAGACTTTTTAGACAAACTTGGTATAATCCAAAATTCAGAGCCATAGCTGAAAGTCTCTGTCAAAGATGTCTCACTTGTCAACAGATAAATCCAGGAAGGAAAACAGTAGTGAGTCTAGGTACAATAGGACGTGAAGGAGGTCCTTTTACCAGAATGCAACTCGATTTTATCAAGATGCCTCCAAGCAACAGACTAAAGTATGTCCTTGTGGTCGTTTGTTTGTTTTCCCGTTGGGTGGAAGCCTATCCGACAAGAAGGAATGATGGAGTTACTGTAGCCAAACTCCTGCTGAGAGAATTCATTCCCAGATACGGCTTTCCAGTCACGATTGAAACAGACAGAGGAACGCATTTTCAAAATGAGCTAATTCAACTGATATGTGAAGCCCTTGACATTCAACAAAAGTTACATTGTGCTTACAGACCAGAGGCTTCTGGGGTGGTGGAACAAGTGAATGGAACAATAAAGAATAGGTTAGGGAAAATGTGTCAAGCCACAGGACTCAAATGGCCCGATGCCCTCCCTCTTGTGTTAATGACAATCAGAAGTATACCTGACAGGAAAACAGGTCTATGCCCTCATGAGATACTCATGGGACGAGCAATGAGACAAGCACATGTACCTGTCAACAAACTGCTGACTATAACTGATGATCTCGTATTGGACTATTGCAAAGGATTGGCTGATGTGGTACATTCTGTGTTTCATCAGGTTGGACCAGATGCGACCACTCTTGAAAGAAAACCAGCCCATGATTTGAATCCAGGAGATTGGGTCCGCATAAAAGTCCACAGGAGAAGAAATTGTCTGGTTCCTCGCTGGGATAAGCCACGTCAAGTGATCCTGGTGACAACAACTGCTGTCAAATGCGCTGGAGTGAAACATTGGGTGCATGCCAGCCATACTATCAGAGTTCCAGATCCTGAAGATCGACCTGTAAGTCGACATCTGGAGATAACTGATACTAGTTCTGCATCTGATGCTGAGCCTGAAACAAGCAGAGTTCCAGATCTTGAAGATCGACCTGTAAGTCGACATCTGGAAGAAACTAATACAAGTGCTTCAACTGAAAGAGAGCCTGAACTGATCGAAAATCCAGATCTTGAAGATCGACCTGTAAGTCGACATCTGGAAATATCTGACACTAGTTCAGAGAGCGAAGCTGATCAATCTGATATTGATGAGAAGCAAAGAAGGAAATTACATGCTGCCATTAGAAGAGAAGAGACTGAACTAAAAGACAGTGATGGTGAACAACCAAGTACAAGTTATGGGAAGATTCCTCCAGAGATAGTCGAACTAACTGAGGAAGGGTTAGATACAGATAGAGAGATAGGAGAAGCGGAAGAAACCCGAGGAGAAATAGGGACAGATCAACTATCCAAAGAAATACAGGGAAATTTAGAGAAAGATAGAAAAGTAAGTAAAAATCCGGAAGAAACTCGAGGAGAGATAGAATCGAACGAACTAACAGGAGGAATACCAGAAAGTTCAGATTCAGACAATGAGACAGAAGTTATAAAATTCAAAATAAGAGGAAGTGAAGGAAAGTCTGAAACAGAATCAGAAGAAAGTGACGAAGAGAGGAAAGGAAGACTAGGACTAAGAAAGAGAACTTGGAGAGCGGAACGAGAAGAGAAGGAACGAGAAGAGAAGGAAAGTGATCCAAAAAGGCCAAGAAAGGGAGATAATTGGCCCCACGAGAATAAAAGACTGAGATACAAGATAATACATCTGAACAAAGATGGTGCTGAACAAGTAAATGAGATAACAAGTCAAAAGGGAAAACAATCACAGATAACCAGGCGAGTGAAGAAACTCAACTTGAAATATAAGTCACCTGAGTGGTTGTATATTGCATTAACGGACATTACAGAAGAAGATAACACTCACGAAAGCGGTGAACAGATGGGTGAGAGTGAAGTGCAACAGACCTGAAAAGAAAAAGGAGAACGACCGGACAAGACGCAAACACCGGACAGGACAAGAAAGAGTTCTGAGAAAGAACTAAAAGAAAGACCCAAACGTGACTCAAAGGGCAGATTGGCTGAAAAGTCATTCTGAGGTGTGGTGACACATTTTTGTATAAAATATAAATAATTAGGTAATAGTACAAGATGGTAGAAAATAATAGTAGAAGATCTAGATGTGAATTTTTACGTAGATGGTGTAAGATGTGTTTTTATTGTACTGGATTATTTATGTTTATTTGGCTCATTTTAGCAATAACAATTCCATTAAGGTTAGTTGTAGAAGAAACATCAACAAAGAAAAATGACACGGAAAAAGGAAAGGAAACAGAAACACAAGATAGTGCAACATTAATAGATAGTACTGATTTACATAGGGATAAGTCTATGTGGGAGGGCAGGTCGGATAAACAGACGCGGAGGCCGAATATATGGTCCAAAGATTCGTGGTTTATTGTTATCAGGAGCCACTGTCTTAGGTTTCACTACAGGGATGGGGTGTTCTTCTCCGGGTTCCGTCCTCTCTCTCCAGGGTAGGGAATCGGGACTGGTTCGTTCCTCCTCTTCGTCTTCAGAGCTGGGGTGAAGGGGGCTGGGCTCTGGCTTGTCCGTCGTGCTGGCTTTCACCCGGAGGCTCGTACTGAGGAAAAGAAAAAACGGAGGCCGTCAGTGATATTCTGGTAGGGGGGGGTGCGTAGAAAAACCAAACCCGTCACCTTCACCCGGTGGTATCTAGGGTGGTTCTAAGGTATATGCACAGTCTGTTTGGAGGTCACGGTGAGGTAAGGGAAAGAGAACGAGGGGATGGTGTGCTCTTTTGTCAAAGATAGGAAAAACCAACAGAAAGTGTTGTGCCCGAAATGCCAGTAGAGTGTATTCTCTCCTGCTGGCTCAGAGATAGTTGCTCTCTCCCCCTGTGCCAGTTACCACCCTCCTCCCGCCTCCCACGTCTACTCCAACCCGCCTTCCCCAAAACCAGCGCCACTCACCGGCTCCGCCGCAACTCTCCTGAGCTGCGGCCGCTCTTCAGCCTCCTCCGGTGGACGCCACCACTCTTCGGTCCACTGGTCATCTGCTTCCTCCTCCTCCTCGACGCCACTCCGGTCGCCGTCCTCTCGTCCCGGACTCCGCTCGGTGTTCGGCTCTCGTCCCGTACTCTGCTCCTCGTCCTCCTCTTGTCTCACGCTCTGCTCCTCGTCCTCCTCTCGTCCCACACTCTGCTCCTTACGCCTCTCTTCTCTCTCTCCGGTCAACGACGCCTCTTCCGGGGTTTTCCTCTCTTTTAATGGTCTAGCCGCCGTACATCCGGGGTCAGCTCCTCCCCTTTCCACCTTCTTGCCTCGCTGTGAAAAAACACGAAAGATGGGTGTGTCTCTCCCCCTGACAGCGGCTTTCCTGTGTACGCCCCTAGCAGGCCGATCTCTACATGCAAAGGAGTCTGGTCGCTGTCGTTCTCCAACAGCCGCCGGCATTGATATCCCGGAGCCCACCTTCTCACAGTCTATAAATGATTTTTCTAAGAATGTCTTTACAAAACTATTGTATGAGTATGTAGAAACAATGGATGTGAGGGATTGTTATGTCTGTATGCAATTACCTGCGTCTGTCACAGAAGGTGTGACCTATCATCACCTTCCATTGACGTATAGAATAACATGTAGTGTATTAGCAAGTTTATTTTATAAAACAGGTAGATTAGAATATTATTATACTGATATAGTGTGTTTGCGAAAATTCCAATTATTCCTGAACTAAATAAGGTGAAAGAAGCAAAAGTGTTTGGTGAATTTTTCTTAGAAGATAAGAATCTAACACTAGAATATGTAGTTAGACATAATCTGACCCGTGAGCTACAGAAAGAAGAAAAAGTTTTCTTAGAGATGGTAGAGAACAGGAGAGTTAAGTTTCAAAGAAATATAGTGGAGGAAAAGATGAAAACACCACTTTGGGCGTTCGAGGAGAAAAATCATGATAAAGGAGAGACAATTGGAGCTATGACTTTGGATTGGCCTCAACAGGGAAAATTGTGTATAAGTAGAAATAAAACTAGATATGATAATAATTTTGTAGGTTTTAGTGAATGCCGAGATACGTACAAAATTTTAGGTGGTTGGGGATTTAAAGGAGGAAGGGATCCAATATTTCCAGGGATCTATTATGTATGTGGGAACAGAGCTTTTTATAGGTTGCCGGACCATTGGTATGGCTCCTGCTATTTAGGTTTGGTTTTTCCTAAAATTTTTCATGTGGAGAGAGGAGAAAAAGGAGTGCATGAGATAGACAGAAAAATAACATGTAGAAGGAGAGAAAGTTTTTCAGAAATAGTAGGTGACATTTTTGGTGCATTGATACCAGCAGTGGGCATATCTTTGAATGCATTTAAAATTCGGAAGCTGTCCACAGTAGTAGATCGTTTATCAACGGATACTGCTGGAGGGTTCTTGATGGTAAATACCGAAATGGTTGCCATGAGAGCTATGGTGATGCAAAATCGACTTGCCCTTGACATTCTTTTGGCAAAAGAGGGTGGAGTCTGTGGAATGCTGAAAGTCCAACATTGTTGCACTTACATTCCTGATAAAAGTGAAAATATACAGAAGTATATAAAGAATATTACTGATTTGCACAGAGAAATTGCTCCACTGGAGGTGGAAAGTGTCTGGGAGAAACTTGGTAAGAGTTTTTCCTCAATACAAAAATGGTTTAATGAAATAGGTAGTTCCATCATTGGGAAAATATTGATAGTAGTAACAGTAGCAATAGTAGTAATGTTATTAGTTAAATTAGTATATGTATGCATTAAAAGAAGAAAAGCACAAAACAGAATAAAAAGAGAAAATTTGAGAAAGGGAACGGGAAATGGGAGAAATAGAATTAGAAGAATTGAAAGAAAGCATGTATAGAAGATCAAAAAGACAAGATGAAGAAGAAACTGTTATGTGAACTAACAAAAAGCAAATGGACAGACAAGAAACATTAATATGACAAAGTGTGTTACATGGGTTTTTGTGGTGATGTTAAAAATCACCAAAGGGGGAGTTGATGGAGCAAGGTAAATGAAATAATTTGGAACCCCTCAGAATTTTACATTAAATAGTTAATAGTACTAATTGCTTGTTTCTTTAATCAACCTTTACATCTTTTATAAACATTTACATTAAAGGGTAACCGCTGTTTATGTGCAAAGATAACTCACTTATAAGTAAATCGTGAAATTACATTGATATAATGGTTTGCATACTAACTTGAGTGAAATCGCATGATTTGTGCTTTTAGTAAACGTTGTATTGTGGCAAAAGAAAGCGGTTGGTAAGTAAAACGCTTTAAATGTCGCTTTTGCTAGGTAACACCTAACATGGGTTCTTAGACGGGTGGGAAACAGAAAGTCTAATTTTCTTTATAACTAATTATGATTGTGTTTGTTTTATGATAGTTTATTCGGGCCTATTGGGCTAGCTTGAGAAAATGGCTGCAGAGAGAAATGAGCTTGTGCGCAGAAGCAAAGATGGCTTCCAAGCGAGAGAGAAAACAATGAAGTTAACATCACGTGGTCTAAAGTCCGAGTCCTAGAGTGAGAAAGGACAAGGTCATGGTGGCCTGGTAGGAAGGAGCGTGCCAAGAAAAGACTCAGCATGTACCCGTGAGAATGGAGAACTTTGCGAGATGAACTAACAATGAACCGACAGGATGGTCGCTAAATGTTGCAGTGTGGATTGTCAAATGGAACTGCATCTTCCCTAAGGTCGTGGGAAAGCAAACTATATGAAACTTTTTATAAAAACCAGTTCGAACAAGGAGAGCAATGAGGTGATACTTGCATCCCCTCGAATGGACCAATCAGAATGATTCTAACCCCCGGAAATTGTAACTTTATGCTTAGTAAGTTAGTAGTAGGGTATAAGGGGACCCACTTTGTCGTGAACGAAAACTTGCTGTTGCCGTTGCTCTTGCTATTGCCGAAGCTATGCAGTTTGGTATTAATTTTTGATGCCACGCGATGAGATGCTATACTCTTGTCGTTTTCTTTTCTTGAACTTTGAGCTGCTGATATTTTCCAGTAGGCCATTTTCTTCATTAAACTTTAGACTTGACTGGGAAAGACTAACACCGATGCGGGAAAACCTGTAAGGGAAATCCGTCGAGGAGGTCTTTAGCGGGACAGACAGTCAGTGTTGGGAGTTCGATGCTGTGATCTGCAATTTCCACTGTGATGAATCTTTAAAATCCATCTGAAAAGGGTATGCATAAAATTATTTCTTAACTATTTTTCTTATTGGCACTACAATGTATTAAATGACTAATAAACTTGAATCACATTAATGCACTTAAGCATTAGATAAAATTTTATTCTAATTGAAATAAATGAGTCTGTGGTTCTTTAGCTCAATAAAAGTAAAATGTTTTTAATGAGTTTGTTGTGATTGAGCTGGTCTTAATCATCATAAACTTATTCTAATAGTTGGTCCATCGACCAAAAACGGGATACCTAGATGTATTAAATCTGACAGGTTTGAAATTGATTATGTTGATAAATTCTGTAAAGGTATTCCGTCCTTCCAGCGATTTATTCTTCTCCTAGGATATAGTTGTGAACGCAAACCCAGGGATCGATTGGAGTAAGTGTGTGGTATGCGGTGTTATGGGCCCCACCGTTGTTTAGTATGATAGAGGTGAGTGATCAGAGCCTGGATTTGGTGTCCTAGGGAAGAAATTTATATTGTCTGCGCTGGATCACCATCCATCCCCCTTCAACACCTCTGTGTACCCATTCACGATTCTACAGCCCATGTGCCACCGTCTCTCACTCCAGCACCCCCTCCGTGTGACCCCAACCACTCCAGCAGCCCCTGTGTGTGACCCCCAACCACTCCTGCAGCCCCTCTGTGTGACCCCCACCACTCCAGCAGCCCCTCTGTGTGACCCTCACCCACTCCTCCAGCCCCTGTGTGACCCTCACCCACTCCTGCAGCCCCTCTGTATGACCCCCACCCACTCCTGCAGCCCCTCTGTGTGACCCCAACCGCTCCAGCAGCCCCTGTGTGACCCCCACCCACTCCTGCAGCCCCTCTGTGTGACCCCAACCGCTCCAGCAGCCCCTCTGTGTGACCCCCAACCACACCAGCAGCCCCTCTGTGTGACCCCCAACCACACCAGCAGCCCCTCTGTGTGACCCCCACCCACTCTTGCAGCCCCTCCGTGTGACCCCAACCACTTCAGCAGTCCGTCCGTGTGACCCCAACCACTCCAGAAGCCCTCCCTGTGACCCCAAACCACTCCAGAAGCCCCTCTGTGTGACACCCAACCACTCCAGCAGCCCCTCTGTGTGACCCCGTCACTCCAGCAGCCCCTCTGTGTGACCCCGTCACTCCAGCAGCCCCTCTGTGTGACCCCGTCACTCCTGCAGCCCCTTTGTGTGACCCGACCATTGCAGCAGCCCCTCCGTCTGACCCCACCACTTCAGCAGCCCCTCTGTGTGACCCCCCACCACTCCAGCAGCCCCTCGGTGTGACCCCCCAACACTCCAGCAGCCCCTCGGTGTGACCCCCCAACACTCCTGCAGCCCCTCGGTGTGACCCCCCAACACTCCTGCAGCCCCTCGGTGTGACCCCCCAACACTCCTGCAGCCCCTCTGTGCGACTCCCCTTCACTCCAGCAGCCCCTCTGTGTGACCCCCAACCACTCCTGCAGCCCCTCTGTGTGACACCCCCACTCCAGCACCCCCTCTGTGTGACCCCCAACCACTCCTGCAGCCCCTGTGTGACCCCCCAAACACTCCTGCAGCCTCTCTGTGTGACCCCCCCACAACTCCTGCAGCCCCTCTGTGTGACCCCAGCTACTCCAGCAGCCTCTCTGTGTGACCCCACCACTCCAGCAGCCCCTCTGTGTGACCCCACCACTGCAGTAGCCCCTCTGTCGGTCGCTGGCTCCCTCCTATGCACCCCTGGCTGCTTCAACTTCTCTATGTGCCCGTGGTCCCCCTGCAGCCCATATGCCACACTGCCCACTCCTGCCCCTGCAGCCCGTATGTCACACTGCCCACTCCGCGTAGCAAGGTCAGGTGGTTCCCGGTGCGGAAAATTACTTGTCACCCCCGGCTTGACAAAATGGCAAAAATATGTGTTTAAAACACATATTTTTGCCATTTTGTCACCCCCCTCAGTGATGACACCCGGGGCGGCCCGCACCCAACGCACCCCCCTTCCTACGCCACTGCCTGCCCATGCAGCTTCTGTCTGCCCCTCAGTTTTCGACATCAACAATAGTGGGGGTGTAATTTGTAAATACTGCCCCAGCCTGGCACAAGGCAAGACTGTGGGAGCTAATTTTATTTCTCACTGCTGGGAAAGGTGAAAGGGCGTAAAACAGAGCCCCCGCCCCTCCACCCCCGCACTTCGGCAGTACTGAAAAAAGGGACAAATTCCCTCCCCCCAACCTTGGCAGGGTAAGGGGGCTGTAGATGCCCCCTGCACTAAGGCTGTGTCGGGTGATGACATTTTTGCCCCGTCACCGTTGGGCAAGGTAATGGAGGTTTAATGTATAATCTGCCCCCCCCCCAACCCCCGCTCATGGACAACGTCAGTGGAGGGAAGGTGAGCAGGAAACGCCCCCACAACAACTGTAGAATGCCCCCTGGCTCCTGCCTGGGTGGGGCAGGAGGGCATGTATGCCATCCTCCCCCCTGGCCCTTGGGCGAGGGAGGAGGAACCTTTTTAAATCACACCCACCCTTGTGATTAACCCCTCTGGTACTGGCCAGACCAGATGGTTTGGAGCAAAGGCCTTGTTTTTAATCTCTCCCCGGGCTAGCAAGAGATGGGCACACCCACCCAGGCATGAATAATGCTGCATGTGGTCTCCCGGGCTCCTGGGGATTTCCCCCACTTTTCTTTTGTATCGTTTCCTCCCATGCTTGTGAACATGGAGAGGGAAACTCTCGCGAGTGTCCAGTTTTCATGTCCACTGGGCCTGGTGTCCACACATGCCCACTTTGGGGCTCCAGAGCTTTAAGAACTACAGACAGATTGACTGGTGCTCTGGGCACTCACAATTTGTTGGCGGAACAGACGTTCACCAAACCAAGACAAGGCACCAAGTGACCAAAAGGCCGCAGCTCCTCAAACATTAGGTGACCAATCGTTCAGCGGTTTTGGAGTGGATGTACACAAAAGATGACTTTTCTTTTACTTTCTACTACTGCTGCTCTCTACTGAAGAAGGGCTGAACCCAGAAACACGTGTCTAGAGATATACAGCAATGTCTGCACCAAATTTGGTGAAAAACCACAGCTAAATTTCAAGTAAGCACTAATTTTGTACTGCATTTACCAGGATGCAAAGGGGGGAACTGTGCTGGGATGTGAGGCAGTGTGCTCGCAACCCCCTTTCTCCTCAAACATTAGGTGACCAATCGTTCAGCGGTTTTGGAGTTGATGTACACAAAAGATCTTCAATGGAAATCCCATTTTTAAGGCAAGTGAGAAACGGGATCCTGTCCCTTACAACTTTGGAAGTGTTGGCCAATTGGATCCAGATGTGGCGCGGTCCTAGATGTCCCTCTATACATCGTCTCCATTTTTCATTCAGATTGGGTCAGATGGGGCCAAAATGATCAAGGATACAAACATCTGATTTGCTTCGGAAAAGGACTCAATATTAGGGGGCAAATTTACAAGGAACCGACGCATCTGCATAGATGCGTCAGTTTCCTTGCATCAGCACCGAATGTCCTTGCGCCACTATGGATGCGCTGTATTTACAATAAAGTGCTCCACGTTCAAGGATTAACAGATGCATCTGAAATTCTGACGCATCTGTTGGCGCAAAAGTGACGCATTGCTGGAGTTGCTCATGAAAGTGACGCAACTCCAGCAATGCGCCACAACAGATGGGTGAGTCCCATTCAAAAAGCCCTGCGTCATTCCTTATGCCTGGTCTGAGCAGGCGTAGGGATTTTGACGCAGTGAAGGCGTAGAGTGACGCAGTTTTTACTCAGATTTCACTGAGTCAGTTCTACATGGCTTTTTGCCTGGGAATGCCCACCTTGCATAGATTATACCTGAAGCAGGTATAATGTGACGTAGGGCTTTACAACCAGTGGCAGCTCGCAGAGGGAGTGCTGCGGGGCGGTGGAGCGGGGCGGGGGCGGGGCAGGGTGGGGGGGTAGTGGAGTCGGACATACGACGGCAAGGAGTAAAGTAAGTAAATAAATAAATAAAACGATTTACCTTGCGCTCGCTGCATCGCCAACATGGCAATGCAGCGAGCGCAAGGTAAATAGTTTTATTTATTTACTTACTTTACTCTTTGCCGTCGTATGTCCGACTCCACTACCCCCCACCCTGCCCCGCCCCCGCCCCACCGCCCCGCAGCACTCCCTCTGCGAGCTGCCACTGTTTACAACATGACGCATCTCCCTAGATGCGTCACGTTGTAAATTGGCGGCACTTTTTAAGCCGCCGCTGCGTCACAAAAGTGACGCAGCAGCGTCACAAAAGTGACGCAACGGCGACCCAAAAGTGTCGCAAGGGGCTTGTAAATCTGCCCCTATGTAGTTAGGGCACCTCTGTAATAAGTATATACAAGCATATGATTTCCACGCATCTTCCGCAGTCACAATACAAACTCTTAGCTAGATGACTGGTACAGCAATTAAAGTGAGGGCAACCCACGTGGACTCTCTTGGAACATCCCCACCTCCCAGTAAAACGCCCAGCCTGCCTTCCCTCATCTCCAAAGTTACTCACCACCCTTGGTGTAACAGTAGACGTGGCCTACATTTGGTTATTTTAGCACCCACCTGTCTTCTCAGGTGATTATCTGCTCACCGCCTCGTGCACAAGCGCTGCGAGTTCAGGTTCTGTGCGCTGGATGAATTATTGAAGGCAGCATCTTGAGCAGTGGTCAGAGAGCGGACACTCCATGATGCAAGAAGTTCCAGGAAGCATCTTGGGCTGCTTCTGGGAGGGTGCACGTGCGCTTATACCTCACCAGACACCCCATTAAGTATTGAAAGGCAGCGCGCGCAGGTGACCCACATCAACAGGGAGGGAGTGCACCGGGAGCACCACACTAGGCTCTAAAGCATGGGCTCTACCCCGGTTGAGAGCTCTCAGAGTATCTTACATTTGAATTAATTTAACGAGAAACTTTCCCTAGAAAAACCCACGACGGCCCACTCCATTGCAATTTTTTCTCCAAAAATACAAAATAGCTTTAACAGTAACTCTTCTATGACGTGCACGAATCCTGTCTCCTAATAACGTGCACCCCACATCTCCCAGCAGCAGAGGAGAGAAGGATTCCCTCTCAAACCCTGCCGCTGATTGATTGAAAATGGCGGGGTTGCGGAAGTGACGTCACTCGCCGTTTTTCTTCAGCTGATAGCCCAGGAATGATGGCCTATTATCCAATCCTTTGCTCCTTGGATTCACCCTCATTTGCTGCCCTGCCCAGGACCCAGAGGAAAAGCTAGAGTGGAAACCATAGAAACTAAACAGGATCTCCAGAGCCTGCTTACTTCCTGTTCCAGCTGCCCTCTTATTGACCCTGAGGTCAGAGGTAGCCTGGGCAGTGCCAGGGAGAGCAACCAGACGACTCCCTCGCCAATTATACCTGGGCAAGGCAATAGTTTTAATTTAGCAATCTAGTGCGTTCTGGGAGTCGTAGTCCTGGTTCACTTCAGTTGACCCAATTGAACCAGTGCATCTAAAACTACAGCGCGATTACTTCACTATGGACACCATTTCCATTTCTGATTACCAATCATTTCTGACAGGTGTTACTCTAATGAGTTCATTGGAAACAAACAAGACTACAACACCCAGAATGCATTTGACAAAATAAAAACCTAGGAATTGAAACAGTGTCTGTAGCAGGAGCGGCGCGTGCAGGTAAGAGCGGCGGGGCGTGGTGGGGAGGGAGTCGACAGACAATGATGAGTTAAAATTAAAGAAAACCACTTACCTTGTGCTAGCCGCATTGCCAACTTGGCAATGCGGCTAGTGCAAGGTAAGTGGTTTTCGGCGATGCGGCTAGCGCAAGGTAAGTGGTTTTCTTTTTTTTCTCTTTAATTTTAGCTCATCGTCGTCTGTCGACTCCCTCCCCACCCCTCCCTACCGATCTTATCTGCATGGGCCGCTCCTGGTCTGTAGTCACCCTACGTAGCAATGATTTTTGGAGTAAAGCCCTTGACTGGAACATTCTGTCCTTGGAAACATGTGTTAAGCTCAGTGCCAGGGATATCTAAGGGCATCTCTCAATCACAAACAGGGAGACAGAAGCCTTGAAGTGGATCCATCCACTGTGCTTCCAATCTTAGCTACCAATAAATCAAAGGTGAGTGAACGCACACTACTGGGGGACAGTCGTTACCATGTACTCTCCCAGACAATCCTCGTGGTTTGTACAAGGACTCTCACCCACTGTGGGTTCCCTAATTGCACGCTTAATCATCGAGTACACACCCAGATACAAAGAGGTCTCTGGGCAGACTCAACCTTGATCCCTGCACTCAACAAGATGCAGGCAGCCAAGAGAGCATGTAGGTGGTGCTGTGGGTCCCAACCTTGGAAGAAGAAAGGGCCATATGTTTGAAATATCATATTTGTGATTTCTAAATTGAGAATCCATAGAAATCGCTATTTGGGAATTGCAAAACGGTATGTATGCACCTGCCGATTCCACAAACCGTGATTCCTGTGGATTTGCATTCGCAATTAGGTAAACCACAAAATAGGAAATCGCAAAATTGTGTTTTCCCACTAGGAAATCGCAAAATAGGAAACAGATCTTTCTGGGTGTAGAATGATGATGTCAGACCAGGCAGCTTATAAATATAGGGTGTGTCCACAACCCAGAAGCCTAGGAAGGTGCTGGAAGGAAGGAGTGCTCCTGCATCAATACAGCCAGTGTATCACACCATCCCTGGAGAAGACCCTGTCCGAAGAAGATGGAAACAAGGTCAGAGGAAGAGGAAGATAACATTTGCAGAAAAGGAGCTGGAGCTCCTGAAATAAGAATGTGTCTCCCATATGGACCATCTGTTTGGGACGTCCTCCTTCACAGTCCCAGAGAGCCAAAAAACAAAGATCTGCACCAGCATCTTGGAGAAGGTGATCTCCTTAGGAGTCACCCAGCGAACCATCCCAGAGATACGCAAATGCTGGTACGACCTGAGGTCTTGCACAAAGGAGAAGGTGACCAGTAGGATGACTGAGGGTCGTGGAACAGGTGGTTGACCGTCCAAACACCCCCCTCCCACTCCCATGGAGACACTCATCGAGGTGACCCTGGAACCAGAGAGTGTGGCAGGAGTGTCTGACATCGACATCTCCAATCCAGCAGGCACCAGCCAGGGTAAGTCATCTTCCCTTTAACTAACATAACATAATGTTAGCAAATCCATATATCACACATCACAGCAGGAATAACTCCTTTGAGATGCTTTCCCTACCCTGGCAATGCATCATGGGAGTTGCAGTACACATCAGTTGCTTGCTGTACTGTGTGCTGATGACTACACCAAAAATATCTGTACAACCTAAATATGTCACAAACACATGAAGTACAGTTATAACAATATTGTAGACAAACATGAACCATTTATTTACACTAAGTATATACATGCATTTCCACAGATCACAGACTGAATGTGTCCGGAACTATTGCAGCCGAAGTGGCTACTGACATTCATGAAGAAATTGAGAACACAACATCATCAACCTCTCCACCCATCACCTCAACTCCAACTGCCAGGAGAGCAACCAGCTCACCACTGCCAGAGTTTATGGACAGTGATGAGGGACAATCACAGAGCAGGGACCCCACAACATCGGAGGGCAGGACACACAGACAGCGCAGAGGCCAAACATCAACAGTCCGTAATGATAACATGTCAGACAAAATGTCGGAGAGTTCTCCTGTGTATGGTGGCTTGGAGAGGTCCTTCATCTCCGTACAGTGCCTTCAAACAAAGCATATTCGGACTGTCAGTAGGCATCTGCTACAAAAGTCTCAGTTGATGCTGAAATTGGAGCAAGGACAGTACAGCTGAGTAGCTGCAAAGAATGAGCACCGTGTGCAGAGACAGAGGTGTGGGCATTACCTGGCAAGGTTTGATTCGTTCACCTGTTCCATCAACGACTGGCAGAAGCCACAACAAAACTGGCAAGGCGAACTGTCAACATACACACTGACATGGGGCACTGCTGTCAGGACGTTGCACGTGGGCTAGTGCGAGTGACCACAGCTCTTGAGAATATCCAGACCCACAAACTCTGTATCCCCAGCATTCTGCCCCCATCTGAGCGCGAAGATGGCTCTGGCCTCAGGGGCACATCCAGTCAGGAGGCATGCAGGACCAGGCGTTCACACCGACACACTTCTGGGACTTACATGTCAACAGACCTGAAGCCCAGTGTTGCTGACAAGGCACCCAACCTCAGAGGCGGAAAGAAGCGCACCACTGAACACTCGGAGGAATGAGTCGCCTCTGTTTTGTTTGGCATTACATACTTTGTTGTTTATTTGTAACAATGTTACATCCTCAAGGATACATTTGATCCTTGAGTGAAACAATGTTGTCGCTACCTGAATGAAAGGTGAAGCATTACCATCATGTGTCTCATTTTAAGATGTTTTTTTACTCTTACCTCAGACATAATTGTTGGTGATCTCTGTGCGTCGTGCTCGTACCCCTGCTGCATGTGTACCCTCCTGCTACACCTGTAGTGGTGGTAGTGGTGGTAATTCATCATCAGAGTCGGAATCAGGCTCTATGGCAGGAGTCTTCAAACTCGGGGGTTGGGCCCCCCTAGGGGTGCCTCAAGTGATCCCGGGAGGAGGGGGGGGGGGGGCAGGCTCTGGCCGAAAGCAGCTTTATGCTGATAACAGCACTTTGTTGTAGGTGGAAATAAATGAGCAGCAGTGAGCCGCTCTGTAAGGGCCATCACTAACATCGTTTGTCATTTATATCCTGGCTGGGAGAAGGTGTCAAAAGGGAAGGGACTCCAAATATTCTTCAAAACCCGCCCACCCCCATTTCTAATAGTCACACTGTGGATACTTTTATATGTTAGTAAGGCCTACCTGACCAGATTAGTAGGTTTGGCAATCATGTATTTGATTGCATTTTTAAAATAGTAACAGAACTTAGCTGCAATGTTTAAATAAGTCTAGACATATTTAAACTTTGACAATTTAATATAGTAATTGTGAACAATTCTGAGGGGGGGTCCGATGACGATTTGTTTTTCACAGTGGGCTCTGCATTAAAAAGTTTAGAGACCACTGCTCTACGGGGATGTCATGCACATTCTTCTTCATTGCGATATTGTGCAGTATGGCACACGTGGAGGTGATCTTGCAGCAGTCTCGTGTCTGTACAGTAGTGCCCCGCCAGTCTTGTGGAGGCAGCGAAACTGGGACTTCAGGTTTCACTTTGCACAAATCAGCCAGGAAATGGGTATCTGTTTGTCTTTCCTTACGTGAAGGCTTTGTTTTTATCTCCGTGCGTTTTTGTGCAGTATTTATTTAGCGCGAGCTTGGAGTGCTTTACGTGAGCACCAGTTGTATCATATCACATTCATTGTTTATAGCCACGGGAGATGAAGTGCTTTGTCCAGAATCACAGGATGTTGAGCTGATGCCAAGACTCGAACCTGGTCCCCCAATTCCAAAGTCAGCATCTCTGGCCATACGGTCACATCCTGGGTAAAGAAAGGGAGGCAGGCAGAAGCCACATGAAAGCTCGGCTCCTTATGAGCTTGGGGTTCCAACAGGACCTCGAGCTGAGCCAGAGCCAGGCTTCAGTTTTCAGTGATTCGCCCACCTCTAGTCCAGAGTCCTTACTTTTGAGCACTGTAAATATACCTCATCCATATTTTCTATTCAGAGCACTCAAACATAAACTTCGATCACATTTAAAAATCTGAATTGAAAATTAAATGAAATGACCACCTTTTGTCATCTCCCCTTGCCCTATCAGCATGGGCCCTCTGCCTCCTGACATTCGGCTCATGAAGTGCGTGACACTTTCCTCATGCTTAATGATGATTGTGACTTAGTGTAATGTAACTGATGCTCATGTAAAGCGCTCCAGTACCTTTGGGTCGAGTTCACGTTATATAAAAGTGCAAAACAATAAACAGCACCTTGCATACTGGGGGCCGGATTTACCAACCTTTCACACAACGCCGAGTAGCACGGCAACTTGCTATGCTGCGTTGCGTGAAAGGGAGAAAGCACAAATGCGCCATATTTACTAAGAAATGGAGCACTTCTGCTCTCTCATAGCGCTGGTGCACTTTAGGCAATCTAGCGCCAACACAGGCACCCTTGCTCCAGAGTGCAAGGGTGCCTACGTTACAAGAAGAATTGTTTATGTGCAGGAAAAGAAAGCTTCCTGCACAAAAACAGTCTATTGAGGCATTTTCCTCTTTCAATGTGTGCTGCAGAAGCACATATAGAAAGAGCAAATAACGAGGAGAAAAAAGATTTCTCACAATCTCAGGTTTACCAGCCTCGTTTATGAAAACTGTCGCTTCGCTGCGATAAAACAGCGATGCAACAGTTTTCACAGCGCCCTCCTTGTGACACGATGGATGTACCGTAATTACTGTACGTCGCTCCATGTCGCAAGGAATGACAGGTATGTCCGGAATCCTGACGTATCTGTCAGAGCAAAAGTCACGCATTGCTGGAGTTGTGTCACAAGCATGACGCAACTCCAGCAATGCATGGGGTAGGCCTATTCCCATTGCACTGCATCACCTTTACGCCTGCCATGAGGCAGGCGTAAGGTTTTGATGCAGTGGCATCCTCATTGATTTCACTGCAACACTTCTACGACCCTTTTTTACATGGGAACGCCCACCGTGCATACATTATACCTGACGCAGGTATAATGTGGCGCAGGGGTTTACAAGGTGACGCATCTGCCTCGATGCATCACCTTGTAAATATGGCGCATTGTTCACACCGCCGCTGCGTCACAAACAGTGACGCGCAACGACTAAAGTGTTGCAAGGCCTTCATAAATAAGGCCCTGAGAATGAAATGTAATGCAATGTAGCATAAGCCGCTGCGTTGCGTTACATTTTTTTTTTACAAAGCCACGCAAGGCAACGCAATTCGCCCCTTGCGTGGCTTTGTAAATATCTACTGGCATGCTGCGTCACGGATGCGCCACAAAAGCGGTGTAACTGTGACTCAAAATGTTAATACATCTGGCCCTGGACTACTTTAGCCCTTACTAGGAGCATTCAGGTGTAATTACAAGTCCCAGAATGCAATACGCAGCTGGGTAGCCAGCCTCCTGAGGGTCAGTGTGTGCGCAGCTGCGCTGGGTACCTGCTTCCTTTCCCAGATAAACGCTGTAAATAAATAGACGTGTCTCGTGCATCTCGGAAAGGCAAAAAACGGACGAGCCCGACAGAGGGGGGTTCAATGTCCCTAATTGAAGGAAAACAATCACGACATGCGAGAGTCCACTGTCGGACGTGAGGGGCCCCTTCACTTCTGATGTTTGAAACCTGTGCTCGTCCGAGAGTCACCGAATACAAAGGGCAATGAGAAGCCACAAGTAAAGCGTAAGAATGTATTACTGTGCTCTTACAGCGCCTAGCAGTGGAGTGGATTCTCGCGGCACATCAAAGGGGCTGGGAGAAGATTCAGATAGTGTGCCTCAGGAGACATGAGAGTATTCGAGGTGTCAAGGCGCTACCTGATAAATAACAGAGGTGGGCGAGTCAACCAGGAGAGCCAGCCAGAGTCGAGGCTGCATTTTCTCCATGTAAATGTTTGACATGTAAACAGTGGAACAAAAAAAAATGTATTTCTATGACAGCGGAAGCGTTTCACCTTAGTACATCAAATGATATCTCTGGTTTGAGAGGGATTGATTAAAAGTGATAGGGCCCAGGGCTTTAAGTGGGCCGGGTCCTGCCGGTGCTGAGCACCGGCAGTTCTACAAAGCAGGGTGAAAAACATATCTTAACTCTGCAGCAGTGCCACCCTTCACTGCTTGTGATGTAACTTCAAAGAGACTCGTTATAGTTCTTTCACAGTCTCATCATTTCAGAACTGAAGCACAGGGCCGTTTCTACCACTAGGCAGGACTAGGCGGCTGCCTAGGGCGGCAAAAGGTGGAGGGCGGCGGCGGCCGGTGGCCGCGGCATAAAACATGAGTTCAACTTCTGCTGTTTGATGGCTGGCCGGGAATCCGAATCTCCGTGGACCTTGAATTTATTTTCAAAATGAAAGCGCGCATTGATTGGTTAGCGGCAGGCCAGGTAGCGTAACGGCGTGCCTTCAATTCGACTGATGTGACGTGACGTCAGGTTCGGCGTCATGGGGGGCAGGGCTGTGCGCGTGCAGCCGGCAAGAGGCAGAGAGAGTTCCCGTCTTCGGACTTCCCGCTGCGGCCTGCAGGCCTATTAGGTACTGGGGGAGGCCGGGGTGGGATCCAGGTGGGCTGCTGCAGGCAGGTAGATGTAAAAAAAAAAATATAGGGGGCTAAAGGCCTGGTCAGTTAGTTATAACCTGAACCTGGCTAAGTAAGCAGTAAGTTGAGCGGTCGTGTCTGGAGCCAAGGGGGGTTTGAAGTGCGTGCAGGGCCGGCTCATTCCAGGCACCACCATCTTCCTGCCACATGGCTGAAGCAGGGTGTGTGTGTGGGGGGGGGCAGACCTTTCTCGCCCCCAGTGGGACACCTGCCCTGCCAGTGCCACACCTCCAGCTGGACGGCCACTGAGCGGTCTTACAATGTTCCCACTGCCTGCTGAGCCAGAGCTCACCGACCATCACCCAGCTGCTTCTAGGCGCAAACAGTGAGCGTGGGGCGTGGAGAGCCAAGGGCCAGAGTAAAGCAAAGACATCCGTTCTGTATGCACAGCCCCCTCGAGACAGAAGGAACACACGTCACAGCTCTCGCGCTTTAAGATGGAGCCGCTCTTCTATGTAGCCGAGAATATGTATCTGGACACCTCACTCTTAAACCAATGGTCACTCCTGTATCAGTCAGCCGATGTCTCACTTTTGCTGTCGGAACCCCCGTGTGTTTGTTGTTACAAAGATGGGATCGTATCTGGGAAGGAATGGGGCGGTTGGAGTGGAGAGTGTGTAAAGAGGGGGAGGGGAGGAGAGCGGCAGAATCAAGGAAAGGGGGATGGGGGAAGAGAAAGGCATTGGATTCGAGAGGGACAGATTAGAGTAAACTGAGAGACCGGCATGGTGAGTGGGGACAGAGAAGAGCAGGGCCGGCTTTAGCGTTGGTGGAACCCAGTGCGACAATGTTTGTTGGCGTCCCCAATGACCACCTCCGCCATGAATTCCCTCACAACCACCCTTTAACAGTGCCCCTCAAGTCTCCATAACCACTCTCTATCACATGCATTTCTTTAGTTTTATAGTGCCACTCATACCAGTGTAGGGTTTCAGAGCATGTTACAGCACACACATCTTACACAGAGACAATCAATCATACGTGTGAAAATCAGTGCGTAGGAAATGTTGCATAAAACAGGGGACTACATTAAAGAGTCACATGCTATCCATACTGGTGGGCAGTATAGTTTAAGAGGCTTGATCTGGAGAAGCACAAACTCAGAATTTAAAACGCACCACCATGGTTGGGGGTTGTCTTTACTAATAAGAATTGATTTCTACCCAAGTGAACCCTTTTTACAACATTTTGATAATGAACAGCTGGGGGAGAAATCTTAATGGTCTAACCTACACCTTGCAGTCTGCATGCAGCTCTTTAATGACACTTAACAGTTCACAGTTCTATGTTTTGATTTTAACTTATAAACTGCAAATAACAAAAGGATCTCTCTGACAAAAGCAGCAACCCACTGACCTATTTACATTATATGCACTTTGTGATCTGTGTGCTACACATTCTTAGCAGCAGGCATATTAACCCTCTACGCTACCTTACAATGAGTCAAAACTTCCACTAGACAACACTCCCTTCTCTCTCCAGGAAGAACATTAATCACTAAGTAATCTTGACATTTTTATTGTTGCCTGAAAATAGCTAAAGGGAAAGATGCTGCAGCAGATGTGTTTAAAACTATGATGTGCATTCAAACATGGCGTCTCTCCCCCCAGTGTAACACCCCCCCCCCCCGGCCAAAGTCGCACCACCATTGAGCCGGCCTTGGAGAGTCACCAAGTCAATGATAAGACAGTGAAAGGAGGACAGACAGTGAGAAGTGCAGAGGTGTATCAACAGTGAAAGGGAAGAGAGAGTAGGAGTGAAAAAGGAGGGTGAAGCAATGAGAGGGGAAAGATGAATGGGAGATAGTGAAAGGTGAAAATTGGGGAAGCAGGAAAGTAATGAGAGAGAAACAACAGTACAAGGGGTGGGGCTAGGAAGAAATAATGAAAGATGTAAAAACAAGTGGCAGAAAGAAAATGAGAAAAAAGAGAGTATCAAGTGTGGCGAGCGAGAGAGGATCAGCAGTGAATGAAAGAGGGAGGAGGGAGAGGTTGGATGGAAGAGAACTGGGGAACAAGCTAAGAGAGAAAGTCAGCAGTAAAAGGAAGAACGATGGGGATGAAACAATGATACAGGGAGAGATGGGGAACCGTGAAAAGAAGCTGAGAGCAATTAAATGAGTAGAGAGAAGTGAAAGGAGAGATGAAGAGTGAAAAGGCGAGATATGAGGCTCTGAGAAATTGAGAAGCGATAAGCTTTAGCGAAAGAGTGATAAAGGAGTACGAAACAAGGAAAGGAGGTGACAGGAGTGAAAGGGAGTAGAGAGGAGCAACACTGAGGAGAAAGGGAGTAAAAGGAGGAGAGTCGCAAAAGACAGGATTGGAGAGATGGAAAAGCAGGAACATTCAAAGACAGGAGAAGACGCAGTCAGTCAGATAGCAGAGGGGGACACTAAAAAGAGGAATTAGGCTTGTTCCCAGGCCCAGTAGGTGAAGGGAGCCCTATGCAGCCCGAAGGTGGGATCGCACTATCTCTTCCTCACCTGGATGTTGGGACCATGGTCTGAGAGGACGGACCTGGCTTCTAAAGTCTCTGAAGCAGCTATGGTTGAAAAGTCAAGCATAGGGCTGTGCAAAGTGCAAAGCTTTTCCCTCGTACCCTTCCTGCAATTCTTCCAAATGGTATGATTGCGACCCATAGTTTGTGAAGTTTTTAAAGTCACGATTTTTGTGCCCCTTTTCAAGTGGCTTAAAGAAAATATTCACCATCTTCCATCGGGTTTAAAAGTTGAGATGTTTACAATGTTAATTAACTGACGAGAAAATGGCACATTCCGTTCTGGCACCATGTAGCTCCTGCAAGACCATATTGTTCAGTTTAGGGGAAGAAACTACGCTAGTGCATCAATGTAAGAAAAGCTGGAAACACCAAAACTGTAAAGTAGCAGTAGCTCACAAAATGACTATGCTCATTGTAGAGTAAATGCTGTGTAAGGCGTTTTACGTTCTGAAGGTGTTTTCTACATAGCTGTCAACTGTTCCTCTGCTATGTTAGTTGTTGGAACAACCTTATAGGAGAACAAGGCTTTTCTGGAGTTTGACAGCTTGACATTAGAGATCTTGTTAAAGACTTTGCTAAAATAAAAGGCAAGGAAGGTATCATTGGATTAAGAGAAAGAACCCAAAACACCATTGAAGTTAGAAGAGAAAAAGTTAAAAACGAAATAAAATATCATGAACAGTGCTTATTTAGTTATTTAATGTTTGATGTGTTCTTTGTTTAATGTTGAATACAAGTTCTTTTATATCTAATGCATTAATTCTTCTAGCCTGGATGACAGGGGGAGAGAGTGATGGTAGTAAAAGGGAGGGGGCAGCATTTTCAATTCTCGCCTAGGGCGGCAAAACACCTAGAAACGGCCCTGCTGAAGCATTTTCAATATTATGTACAACGAAGCCGTAGTTGTTGCTAATTTATCTTATGCAACTAACAACCTTTGACAAAGCCAATAGTGCTGGCTTCTTGTAGCTATAATGTTACTTGTTGTATTATATGTCTGGATGCAGTGACAGAAGCAGCAAAATACCAGTCGTGCGGTGCACTATGCTAAGCACAGATTTTTAGCTTGCATGTTTTAAAGCCACGCCCCTAATTATATCGACCCCTTTGAGTGATCGCCCCAGTTTTTTCATCCCACTTCAAGCCCCGATAGGGCCTGATTTACAGTTTGCTGGATGGATTACAAACGTGACGTATATCCGGTCTGCCGTATCACACGTGCTTTACATCCTGTGGCTCTTGTAATATGAGGACGGGACATCCGTCCCATTTGTGACAGAGTAACCCGTCCACCAAAGTCTGACTCAGGCCCACAGTTTTTAGATATAAACCTAGAACATTCCCAGCACGCTCACTGTGGCAGTGAAGGAAGACGTGAGCTGTCATTTGTTTATGTGGCCTCGATTCTTATTACATGTGGAGCAGCATTGTATTATATCAAACACAAGAAGATTTTGAACTGGGCACATCCATTCCCGAACTCTGCTGCTTGAAGGTGCTCTCATGTGTGATAATGAAGAAAAAAGAGGCTTCGTGAAATAAAATATTTGCCTAGTATCGAACAATTTGGTCAAATGCAGAAGCGAGGATTGATCCCAGGTTTTTTGGTTTATTTGTGCAGTTCAGGCACTAGATGGGTTTCTCTCTCTTCTGTTTTGCATCAAAGGTTAATGCTTTGAATTTAATTCTTGGTGTATGAGGTTAGAACATCAGTGGCAAGCAGAAGCCACATGAAAGTTCGGCTCATTTTGGGCTTGAAGGTCCGAGAGGATCTCAATCTGAGCCAGAGCTGGCATCTGGATCAAGCATTCAGTGGTTCTCCCTCCTCCAGTAAAACAAGTTCTAGACCCTGAGTGCCGGGCAGAAGCAATATAGTGAGCTGGAAGCACATTGCCTCTGCTAAACTACCCCTCCTAAGTGGCTTTCTAGCTTTTAAGTAACAAAAGCTTTCTTCACTTCACCCACTATGTAAAGGGGTCATCATTGCCGTGAACTTCCTGTTTTTCTTTTGTGCCTCCCTTCAGAGGCAGTCTTTCTTCTTGGAGCACACAATGCTTTAACCTGCGTGTAAAATTCTTTATTTTTATCTTTTCATTGTTTTATGGATCATACATCTCCCTTTTCACCACGTGGTGCATTGGCTGCAATGGTTGAAATAGGGGAAAGTCTCTTTGACGACCTGCTGGGTTATATGCGCAGTGCAGGGTCCGCGTTTCCAGATGAGAGCAATACTCGGAGTGTCGGCCTGCCTACATTTGAATGTGGCGGAGAAGCCCTCACCACGTGGAAGATCAGGCTGCCTGTTTGGAAGACGCAGTGGGCCATGATGAGCGATAGGCGGAGCATTCACCCGCCTATTTGTAAGACGCGGGAGTTGCATGTTGGCCAACCCCTTGGGGCTGAAAGTGGTGGGTGAGGATTGGCGCGCAATGGTGGCCAAAGACGGGTTGTGGGTTATCCAAACGGTCATCCCAGGGAGTGGGTGGCCTATTTATTATACCCACTGTACACCCTCCGCCCCAGGGGACACCTCCCAAAACACTCTCAAGGAGTCGGTCACTCACATCACTCCGGGACTGGACGACAATATCAAATTCCTCCCCAGCTATAAAATAAGTAAAACACAATGAACAATACTACTAATACGCCTTACAGTATAGTTATCTCTTAATGTTCATACTTAGAAGTCCATCAAGCGAGTCGATGGTGCTGGGTTGTTTCTCAGCTAGTACAGTGAGTGAGTCCCACCCTATCATTCAGCCCGGGGCCACTTGCCCCAGAACTACCATCACTGTTCTGCTGGTGAACAGGGAGCTCACTCAACAGAGCCTCTGTCCTGGCAGATATCTCAAGGCTGCTGCTCTGGATCAAACAGTTTCTGCATCTATTGCGACCTTGGAGAACAAATTCTGGATTGTCCTCAAACGTCTCATCACCCCATTCTCCATCTCTGCCGACTCAATCATAGGGTACTGCTTGAAGAATTGAATGTTCTTAGAGACTTCCTCATCGCTCGCATGGCGGTTATCATGATACCAGACGATGAATCACTACCCTGGCTCAGGATCATAAGGCATTCTAAACCTGGTACCTGGTATCTGTCTTTGACTAGTACAGAATCTCCCAGATGAATGTTTTGCAGCTTAGCATGCTGTTGAATCCTTGTGTGAGCATTGCTTACTGATGCTTCTGGAATACCTGTTGATCATCAAGAGGCACAGGCAGCCAACTACAGTGATGAGGAGTGACATCTCTGACTACTCAACCCAAGCAGGCCAGACTGGGAGCCACGCAGTGGTAGTATGGGGCGTCTGACAATAGCCCCTTAGGAAACAGTAGATGGCCATTCTAGCGGTTGACGGTTATATTGAGCAATGAGGGCCGCCTCGTTCGTGGTCCTCACCATTGGCTTGTGCCCATCCTCGATGTTATTTTCCGGTGGGTGATATTCCATGACTTTAGATACTAAGGGGTAGATTTATAAGAAACTGACGCATCTATACAGATGCATCAGTTTCCCTGCGCCTCCATACGAAACCCTTGCGCCACCATGGATGCATAGTATTTACAATACCGTGCACCATGGTGCAAGGATTGACAGATGCGTCAGAAATTCTGATGCATCTGTTGGCGCAAAAGTCACGCATTGCTGGAGTCGGGTCGCAAGCACAACGCAACTCCAGCAATGCATGGGGAGGGCTATACTTACTGTGCTGCAGCACTCCTTACTCCTGCTCCAAGCAGGCATAAGGTTTTGACGCAGTGGCGTCCTAGAAGTGGCGCAGTGAAATCTTGTAGATTTCACTTCGTCACTTCTACAAGACTTTCCTAGGTGAGAACGCCCACCCTGCATACATTATACCTGATGCAGGTATAATGTGACGCAGGGCTTTACAAGGTGATGCATCTCCCTAGATGCGCCACTTTGTAAATGGGCCACAACATTTACGCTGCCGCTGCGTCAGACGCAACGGCAGTGCAAAAGTGACGCAAGTAGCTTGTAAATCTGTCCCTAAGCCTTCTCCTGACCCTGAAACGGTGGTCCGTTGTCAGTTCTCAGTTCTTACAGCAGGCCGTTAGTAGCCATCACCTTCTACAATTTAGGTAGGACTTCCCTGGCTGAGGCAGAGGCACTATCTCAATCTCAGGGTACTTGGAGTAACCCTCTACGATGATCATCATGTACCTGCTGTCGGGGAGACGGCCACAGTCCATGCTGGCACAGACCCACATCTGCGGAGGCACTGCTTCTGTGATGAAGGGGGCTGGCAGACCGGGTCAGCCAGTGGTTTGAAAAGGTACCGTTTTGGACCATTATTTCCACCAGCTCATTCAGTGATGGAAGATAAACCTTGTTTCTCAGATGACTCATTGTCTTCACTACACCCGTGTGACCCAGGCGGCCTGGATGTATCACCTGCATCACCGGACTGCTGGGAATCACATCAAAGTAGGCAGCCGCCTGCATCAGCAGCCAACTCATGGCTCACATTGTAAAGCACTTCTAATACCTTGCAGGCTTCTGGGGTCCCGATGGGATTTCAAGCTTTTTCACTGTCCGGTAGCTGTCCCTACGAGCAGTTATTCGTCACAAGGGCACTCATCATTATGGGTAGTGGCCGGAATCTTTCACTGATGTACCACAAGTATTCTTCCATCTCTTGCACTTTCTGTTCTTCCTGCCAGGTCACTGCCCGGGGATACCATATACATAAAAGTCCTTGTTGTCCATTACTGGTTTGAAGGTACTAATATGTTCCTGGATTTTGACTTTGACTTTCCTAATGGTTAGGCCAATATAGTGTATGCCACAAGTCAGCCTATATATGACGTGATTTGAGTTACAATTGCTGTACCTGTTTTGAAAGGAAGTGTGGCCAACATTAAAGACCACACTCCTGAAGGCCTGTGTTAAACTACAGACGTGCATCCTTCACAAGGGAAATGGCTAGATGGTACAGTAGTTTCCCGTTTGAGTTGGCTAATCTGGCGAGAGTGGACAAGGTGATCCCTCAAACTGCTCGCCCTTTTAAAGGCTTTCCTCCCTTGATAGGGATCAATAGGGAACACATATGTTTAGATGTGTACCACACATAACTAGTCTTTAGGTTACACACGTACATTCTTCCACACAAGGTTTGGGTGTTGGATCCATTCCCTTTCTTTAGAAAAGTGTTGATGATGAGAGAGTAAGAAAGTTGTTGATACCTGCCAATCGCTCCTTGGTGGTTGCTTACAAAAGACACTTCCTAAACACGCACATTTATTTTCTTACATTTGTAAGATTCACCACGTTGCATAGGACCTGCTTTCATCTTTTATATAGAAAACACACATATGGGCTGGTTCATAAGTAGGTACTAGAACCTCCCCACCCAAAAGGAGGAAGTGGGGGACCCCCCCAAAATCTTGCCTTGATGTATAATGTGTAAGAATGACTTTTTGTACATGGTATTAGTGCTGAGTGGCCCCTGATGCCTGTTTTTCCCTCGAAGGCTCTTCTGTTGAACACTGCCCAGGATGCCTGGACAGGTAGTCTGACAGATTTTGGGAACCCTGCTTGTACTCCACCTTGAACTAATTAGTACTCCTACAGCTGGAGAATGCATTTTTCAATGGGCAGCAGAGGCTTCTGGTCATGCACACCACAAATGGTGTCTGTACAAATAAATGTTAAAATGTCAGCATCCCCAGTGGATAGAAATTGATTCCCACTCAATTTGGGAATAGCGCTGCTCAGTAGGAGTGAGCACTCTGCTTGCATATGCAACGCGGGCTCCCTCGCCACAGTTTTGTTTTTGCGACAGTACGGCCCCAGCCCTGTAGGGCTGTAATAAACTGACAGCACTGCGGCTTTGAAAGGGTCGAAATACACCATGGTGGTGTCAGCAGACAGTGCTTCTTTGGTCGCTGGAGTGCAGCTTCTGAAGGGCTCCCTTTGTTCATGACATGGGAACCTTGGTGAGCTCTCTCAAGAGTTGTGTGATTGACATGTGGTCTTTGATGATTCATCCACAATAATTTACCAGGAAGCTGTAAACTTCCAGGACACATGATGGGGACTGGGCTGTCTTGACATCTCATACTTTGGCAGGTGCCACAGCTGCCTCTGAGAATTGATACCCAAAGAAGCTGATGGTATCTCTTAGAAACTCACACTTACCTCTTTGTAGAGTGGGACCACTCACTGGCGTAACGAAACTTGAGGGGGCACCTTTGCAAGGTACATGGAGGGGCCCCCTCCGGAATCAATCAGGAGCTCTCGGCCAGAGTACTGTGATGAGGGGGCCCCCTGGAGCTTCCCCCCCCAGCACCGCGGGGCCTGTGGGGGCCTGTGTTACCCCACTGGGACCACTCATGCAAAGTCTCTGGAGTACCTTCTACAGTAAGTCATTATGTTCCTCGATTGAGGCAGCATAGACATGGGTGTCACCACTTACATTTATGACTCCTGGGAGTCTGGACAGCACCTCTTGAATCACATTCTGGAATACCTCAGCTGCACTCGATATCCCGAAATTGGGTCGTTTATAACGGAAGAGGCCTAAGTGTGTGGAGAAAGGGGTGCTGTATCAAGATACAGGGTGTAGCAACATCTGATAGTACCCAGATTGCAGATTACCTTTAAAAACAACCTGGCTCCGCTCACCTCACTGACTAAGTCGTCCACCGGGGGGTGATGTGTTGCTCTCTTTTGATGGCTACGTTTGGCAGGCACATGTTAACACATACTCTCACTTCTGCCGGCTGCTTTGATTTCCTGGTACAACGATGGGGGATACCCATGGCATGGGTCCTTCCACCTTTTCAATAATGTCTGCTTCCTCGAATTTCTTGAGCTCCGCCTCCACTTTTGGCCTCAGGTGTAAGGCTACTCTCATGTGCCTCAAGGCGACAGGCCACACGGATTTGTCGATATGGAGGTGGGCAGTCGTGCACTTCAGGCACCTTATACCTTTGAACAGGTCCTGAAATTTAGCAAACATATCTTTCAGGTTGATGGCATGCACCCCAGTGCGAACCGACACAGGCCTAGCTCCTCTTCAGTCTGGCAGGTTAACAGCATGCTGGTGCCTTCTTGGACGGCGTAGACTACTGTTGTGGTCTTCTGATGGCCATGTGCGACTGTTGTCGTGAACCTTCCTTTTAGCGCCAACGGCGGCTTTTGTCCATATGCATACACTTTAGCTTTCACCGGGATGAGGGTTGATCGAGGGCACAGGATTTCATAGGCATCTTTGGCCATTAGGATAACTAAGGCTCCTGTGTTGATGATGGCCATTATTTTGGTGGATCCCACCTCAGTTGCACATTTGGCGGTGATCGAGTCAACAGGCGGACATGTCCCATTACCTATACGGTGTCAATAGCCCCTTCCAGTTGATCATTATTCATGTCGTCTGATCTGTCTTCTTCATCCCCTGCCTCCGTAGGGCTGTTGACCACATTCACAGATTTCGGCGGCTTGCCTTTTGAGAGTCGTGTTGACCGGCAGACCCTCAGTTTTGTTTTTTGCAGAACAAGCACGTCTTACCCCGTGCGGGGCACTCAGTTTGCCAGAGGATCGGGCCTCCACAGTACCCACAGGGAACTTTTAGCAGCAACCGTTGCTAGCCCTTTTCAATTGACCTGCTTGGTGTGTCTATGTTGACGGATTCAGCTTTTATAGATTTGTGCAACACTGGCTCCAAATGTGAGGCTCGGTCCTTCAACAGTTCCTTAGACTGGCCCATTGTCAGTATGTCATGAGGTGGCATCCCTGGAACCTGTGGGATGTGTTCCCATATTTTGGAGGGTGCACACCCGTGAGTCACCTGCTCACGTATCTCCTCTAGCTCGATGGTGAAAGTGCAGGTGCTGGCTAGATCCTTGAGCTTGGCCTGGAATGCACCCAGTAATGTGTCTGCTTCTTGGCGGGCTTGTCTGAAAATGAACCTTTCATAATCAGGGTTCGCCATTGGTTCAAAATATATGTTGAGGGTGGTAACCATTGTGCTGTAGGTATATAGGGTCCTGCCTCTTGCACTGAGTATGATAATTTGTAGCTATCTGCCCCTGCCAGGTGCAGCAGTAATGTTCTTTTTGGACTAGTATACCTGGCAAAGCGGACGCACATGCCTGTTGCGCCCCCAGGGCACGTTCTGTAATAAGGCCCCTGGTGTTTGTGGACTTGCCAGTTGTGAGAGACAGCCGAAAGGTCCGGCAGAGATCCAGACAGCCACACAATGAGGGTACTCTCACCAAGTGGTAGCCATTCTCGTCATCAATTGTTGCACGTTGGCCAACTCCCACAACTGAAACTGGGTATCAGAGCACAATTATGGCCAGAGAAGGCTAGCGGGTTAACCAAAACTTATGTTATTGCCTTACCCTTACTAGGCATTTTTGGGCTAGCTTGCCCTAAGACATGCCTGATAGAAAGTAAAATGTCAAGAGAATGTATTTAAATGTTTGAGCACCTATCTTTGCTATTATGTTAATGGGTGCTGTTTACAAATTAGTATTTTGCTTTAAAACGTGCTTTGGCTTGTTGCGTGTTTATCTTATAATTGACACCAGTGTAATACGCTAACAAAACGAGTAAAATACACTAAAGAAACAGTACAATACACTGAAAAAACGAGTATACTGAAAAATGCAGTACAATACACTGAAAAAAGTGGGGTTCTGCCTTTCTGTTCACTTTCTTTCTCCACTATCTACGCCTTTTTTTTCCCTGTGCCCGCCGCTGCTCGTCCCCTGTGGCCCCGCCCCCCTCCAGCACCGCTTTCCTGCCTCCCAGCTGTCCAGCCCTCCCCCTCACGCTACTTAATGGCAGCAGCTACCACAAAACGGGGTTCTTAAAAAAAAAGAGAGAGGGGGAAGTTTCCTACATAAGATAATTAGGGGCATATTGACAAGCCCCTATCGCCACCACAACGTCACTTTTCACGACGGTGTGGTGGCGATAGGGGCTTCGCATTATTTACAAGGCAGCGTTAAGCCACTTAACGTGGCTTAACGCTGCCTTGTACCTAAGGCCCCCTTTCACGCTATACTTAGCGTGAAAGGGGAGGGTAATGGGTGTTGCAGTGGGCGTTCCACCGTAACACCCATTGATTTTGATGCTGCCCCATATTTACAAGGGAGGCGTAAATATGGGGCAGCGCCAAAATTAAGACCCTGGCGCAACGAGGAGAAATGTATAATTTCTCCTCGTTTTTGTAGTTTCCATGTGTGCTGCACTATGCAGCACACATAGAAACAGCAAAACACCATTGGTTGTTTATGTGCAGGAAGGTGTCCCTTCCTGCACATAAATAATCATTCAAAAAATGGCATTTTGCAACTTCTATGTGTGCTGCATTAAGCAGCACACATAGAAGTTACAAAACGCAATTTAAAGATTGTTTAAGTGCAGCGCAGACACCCTTGCACTGTGGTACAAGGGTTCCTGCATTGGCGCTAGGCTGCTAAATTTAGCACCAGCGGAGGGGGAAATGCAGGGCAGCACCATATTGTTGTAAATAAGGTGCAGCGTTCCCCCACTACTATTGTAAATACGCCCCTCAGTCTGTTGGTCTTTACCTACATCTAGAGGTGCAGAAGCATTCTCAGAAAGAGGCATTTGTCAGCATCCCCTACACACAGAGATGGGAGTCGTCATGGTATACCTAACCTAAGCAAACTCACTCATGGAAAGGCAAGGAGTTTGCAAGCAAAATGTTGGAGAAGCAACTACAGGCCTTTGTGAAATCCATCTCAGAAGCCTTTAGTAGTCAGCAGGGGAACCTGTGGGAAGATCTGTCTCTTTTAAGATCTGCTTCTTCCCAGAGGTGATGTTCTCCCCATCTTCAGTCTCTTCTTCCTTGTCATCCCCACACTACGACTTGTGGTCCAGATGGGAAAATAGATTCTAAGTCAAAGCTTAATTTCTACTTTGTCTGCAAATTTTCAATCTTTTTTCAACTAATGTGGAGTGTTTTAGGGAGTTTAATAAACCAGAAACTGCTAAACTGCCAACAAATCCTGCAGTACAGGGCCTTCTAGAGAGAGAGAGGAGGGCGGGGCCTTCTAGAGAGAGGAGGGTGGGGCCTTCTAGAGAGAGAGGAGGGTGGGGCCTTCTAGAGAGAGAGGAGGGCGGGGCCTTCTAGAGAGGGAGGGCGGGGCCTTCTAGAGAGAGAGGAGGGCGGGGCCCTCCAGAGAGAGAGGATGGCGGGGCCTTGAACTACTTAAATTCCTACGTTTGTGGAGATATTTTATCCAGTGGCTAAGAGTGATATAGAACTTTCTCAAAAATGGGTTGGATTTATTAGTGGCAAAACTCACAGGGTTGCGTTTGTTACTGAGAGAGCGGCAATTGCAGCTTTGATAGACAAGAAGGCCGAATCCTCTTTGAAGAGCATGCTGGGGCCTTAATCACCGACGAGGCCAGGTACATAAGCCATGTACACATCACAGTCCGTGGTGAAGGATTTTCAGTCTTGGTCAGAGGGGAAGATATAGCACAGCTACTAGTAACTATGGAAATCAAAAAAAATATCTTTTAGATATTGCATTTGAAAATTTTAATTTGAAAGCATCTCCTGTGGCTGCAGGGAGTATGGAAGTCACTCGAAGAGAACTTTATTAGAGGGGATAAAAGGTGGGCATGGGCCAAAAATCTTGGGACATATTACCATGGAATTGCGATAATTATCGCAAGCGCAATTAGCGCTGTTTTTTTTAACGCCGGCTATCGCTGGATTTAATCGCAGAGATAACGCGTTATTATCAACGCTTATCTCCAAGGCGATAAAAAATCCAGCGATAGCGGCGAAACCCAGCAATAGCGCGAGAAATCCAGCGATAAATTCACTGCGCTAATGAAAAGCTTGCTAATAGGCAGGTGAGGACTTAACCTTACAATGCACCTCCCATTGACAAGAATGGTTAAGTCAAGTTTTTAGCAGGTGTTAAATTCCAGCGATAATCGCGGTTAGCGTGACTTTTTTATCGCTTTGCGGGCATTGCTAATAGGGGAAGTTGTGTTTGCGACTGTTTGCAGTCGCTTTTAGTTGGGAACGCCTACTTTGCATGTCATTAGCAATAATTATCGCTGACATGCAAAGCGGCACCAAAACGGTCGCTGCCATAAAGCTGTCGCTAACAGCTGTTAGCGACAGCTTGCTAATAGGGCGATAGAAATATCGCCGCTTAGCGGCAAAAAGTGCCGCTAAAGCGGCGATACCGCCCTTGCTAATATGCCCCCTTGTCTTTTAAAGATTCCTTTTACAGGCAGTAGTCTGATTGGGCAGAACTTGGAAGGACTGATTCACAAATGATTTAAAAATCAAAACCGTGCGCAAACTTTCAGATGTTGATCAAAGTTTCATGATAAGAACAGGAAACCCTCTGGCCAATCATAGCAAAGGAAGTTTGATCCGACTTTTAACCAGGCACATTTTCAGCCCAGGTATCAGAATATAGGAAAAGGACAGTAGAGATCCCAAGAATAACCAAAAACAGCGGTCCTGAGTATGACGAAGGGCAGAGTCCATTAGTGAGGGAAGGGGGACATCTGTCCTTATTTCAGCAAGAGTGGAAGAAGATGGTCAAAGCCACCTGCATCATGCTGGTGGTGTAACAGGGATACTCATTGGACCGTGAGGTAACCACTCATAATTCGAGATTTCGCCCCACTCCGATTCCCAGACACATCAGCAAGAAAAGGGCCTCATTGGGAAATGTTCTAGCGCTAATGCACAAGAAGGTATCAGTTCCGTTGCAAGAGAGGAAGAAGGTTTTGTGGTCTATTGGATTCCTTGTGAAAAAAATTGCGGCCAATACAGACTGGTTATGGATTTAAAAGACCTGAAGGTGCTTCTCAGAACTGTCCAATTCAAAATGAGCAATTTACAACAAGTGAGTCTGTTGGTAACAAAGAATTACTGAACGTCAGTGGATTAACTAACGCATACTTGAGTGTCCCGATAAACAGAGATCATTCTCTTTCAATAGGACCTGGATTAGCAATTTCAGGTCCTTCCGTTCCGTCTCAAAGCGTTTCCCAGATTATTCACCAAAGTTCTGGCTCCTGTAATGGCAATTCTTCAAGAAGATCAATCCTTGATCCTTAAATGACCTGCTAATTGTCTCTCAATCTTATGGTCAAGTTCTCAGAGACACAGAGAACAGTTCAACTTTGGAGGATTTCGGTTTTGCCGGAACACATAGGCGCATGGTTCTGGACCGACAAAGGAGTAGCATGGCTTCTTTTGCCAAGGAGACTGAAGCGTAAACTGAGACTGAAGCACTTGTTGTGGAAGGAGCAAGCAACTTCGGATGTGTGGAGAAATGGCATGTTTATCCACCTCTTTTAGTTTATGTGGGCAATGATAGGGACTTTGAGAGCCTCCTCACAGTTGTATGTACTCTCTTCCTACAGCACGACTCTTTGTTGTGCCAAGGTCACGGCTGCATCTAGGTCCTCTAACTCAACACATTCTTCAGCATTTGAACCCAATTTCTCAAGACTTTGATGTTCTAGTCCCTGTGGCCCAGGCAGTAAGAGAGCAAAAAAATTGATGTTGGGAACCAGAAACTTTTGAGATGGGAGTACTACTGAATCCTCCCTTAGTGAGGACTTTGATGGCAGATGCAAGCACTAATGAGTCAGTGGCCAAGGTGTGTGATGGATGTCTCCCCCCCCATGCCCCCCCCAGTTCCTTAAACCCCTCACCTACGATCCAAAATCCAGAGAGAGTGGGAGGAAGTCATAATGGTTTGTCCTTATTGGCCAAGAAGACGATTCCCTCTTTTGAAGGCAATGTTGGTTTCTTCCTCTGCACCCTTGCTTTCTATTGCCTTAGTCCCTGCCTTTGTTGTAGCTTCAACATATAAGATTGGAGGTCTGAGGGTGCAAGGGAAGGGCTTGGGAGTTTAGGGATGTTCCTTTCAGTATCTACTTTAATTCAGACTTCCTGGAAGGAATTCACAAGAACAGCCTATAATTATTTGGGGTGAATATGAGAAGTGGTGTCCACAGAATCATTTTGGTTCTATTGGTTTTGCCCCAGGAGTTATTCTTCAGTTTCTGCAGTAGGATTTCCATAAAGGTTTGTCAATTGCGACCTTGGGGTTACAGGGGGCTGCTATCAAAGCTTTCACATCTCCCTGGCATTCCCTCATAGTATTAGAAAGTTTGGAATCAACATTGTTCTCGGCATTTGAAGTGTTAAGACCCAAAGTTGGAAACTTATTTTTTGTTTCTGGATGTAGCATGTGTTTTGTTTCAGCGCTGTAGTGGTAACTTTTGATGAAGCTTCAGAAAATCTTGTATCCTTAAAAACTGCATTTTTTTTGCCAAAACTACAGCCAGATTTCTGGGGGAGTTGCATGCTTTGGTGTGTAATACTCACTATTTAATGATCATTCATGACAGATTCGTTTTGAGATTAGGTCAAATCAAGATCTATTTCAAGCTTTGGAACATAAACGAGGTCCACAGAAACAATACAAGACAACATCATAGAATAATGTTTTTAAAATATAGACCAAGATTAAAAAGTACAATCGAAACATTACGTTAAATGAACAACTGTGACATTAATAAATAGCTATAACTATAGCATCATAAACAATACGAGCGTAAAAAGCATTTTAAAAACTTTAAAACTCGCAAAACAAATCATTTCATTAAGAGGAAATGTGTCACATCTTTCACACCAGAATCTAATAAAATAAAGAGGATTATTAACAAACATTGGAGGATTCTAAACACAGGATCCCTAGAGATCCCAAAACCCCGTTTTGCATTTAAACGCACCAAAAATATCAAAGATATGCTTATTCACACCAGACCTAAACCAACAAATACCAATGAAAAGAGATCACTATGGGACCTTCCCCCGGTCCAGGGCCACTATCCCTGTGGCTCATGTGCGGTGTGCCCTCAAACAAGACCCACAAAGGAGCTAACTCTGTCTAACTCCTTTACCTGGAAGATTACCAAACATACTAATTGTAACACAACTAGATGTGTGTATTTGATAATGTGCCCGTGCAATAAAAAATACATAGGCATGACTATGAGGACAATTAAGACAAGAATAACTGAACATAAAAGTAACATTCGTTGCCAAAAAACCACCACAAAATTGTATACACACTTCAAAGATTGTAAACATCCTCCAGAAAGCCTACGGTGGGTGGCCCTAGAAAGTCACCCACAGATCACACACTCCGCCCTCTTTAGAATGGAACAAAGATGGGTACATCATTTGGGCTCAGACCATCAGGGACTTAACGATGAAATCCTTTGGGGTTCACTTGTAAACAACTGAGAATAATCCAAATCTTGCACAGTGTTCCCCGGCGGGACTTTCACTACGACAGAAATCTGTACACTGAGGGAAGTTATACACACGTCAACACGCTACTTCCTAACCGATGAGTTGTGAGAAAGCATATTTGGCCAACATTATGACGCATACACGCACCTCAGGCCATGGGATTTAACTATTGAATAACTATTGAAAGATTATAACAACAGACTATCAACATAAACGGACTTCTATGATATATGATTACATTATATACATCATAGCATTTATAAATCAGGGACTTTTTGCCACATTTTTTGACCAGGATACATGTAAATGTAAATCCAGTACTTGTATAGCGCACGAATCACCCCCGAAGGGGTATCTCGGCGCTGGGGGCTATTGGGAAGATTATGCGAGCTATTGCCCAGAGTCGCAAGGTGCTGGGCAGACCCCTGCCGCCGGAGCCAGGGATCGTACCGTGATCCCCAGCGTCCAGCGTCAGTCGCCCTGGCCGCGGCGCCACACCTCTCCCCAGGCCACATGCCACGCCATATCGATCGTATGCTCTTAATGAGCATCTCAGACACTCCAAGATGGCCGACATCAACTACTAGCCTTTCTGCCATACTGACAAGAACGTCACATGACACACTCCACCACAGCTGAAACCAATTGGTTTCCCGCCCGGCCCTGTTTGCAGCTGCAGCAGGTATAAGAGCAAGCCCAAACCGAAGGACATTACCATCCCGGTTGCAGCGGTGCGGGGTAGGTCTCCCACTAGGCTTCTATTGGGAGCAGGTGAGTACTGAAGACGCTTTGCCAATCTCCCCCAGTCTTCAGCAAACGGCGGAGGTAAGCGGTTGTGGAAACAAGTGCTGTTCAAGTTGAGTTAAGAACTACTCAGTCCCTACCGCGATTGAGTTAAACCATTTTGCTTACTCCACGGGGTTCTGGATGTTTCTCGTTGGTTCTGCAGCTCCGGTACTTGACTATGTTTGGCCTGCCGGTAGTCTGTAGTGCTATGCGATCTGCCACCAGAACCCTAGGCTAAGAGGAGCAGGGGTCTTTTAATAATATGAGGAGGATGGGCATTCTATCTTACTAGCTGCCTTGCCCTACCCAGCGCCACTGTCTTGTTATTGACTGACTGGGCTTCAAGATTCTTCGATAAGCACTTTTCATGCATACCAGCTTATCACAGCCCTCACTTAATCTTTATTCATTTTTAGACACAATACTACGTGTGTCTAGGATCCCGCTGTAACTGATGAGGCGCGATCTTACAAACATTAGGTGAGGTTTAGACAACTCTGTTCACCACCATTGTCACAGCCTATTCATCACTGTTGTTGTTGTTGTTTTTATTGAGAGTCACGGGTGTGCTATAATTACCCCATTAATAGCACTACATATCTATATTTTCCACGAGTGATAACTACAGGTATCATTTTGTATTGACTGGGTCACATCTGATCCTCATAGAGGTCTAGAAACATGGAGTGAACTTATGTGTGATCACAAATGCATAATTAATGTACAATGTTTTCAAATATATTTTTCCCTTCATAGGTTGGCCTCTAAACCTGCGGGTACAGTCCCCGTAGGACCACTGTATGGTAGGTAGTTTTACACATCACCATTAGGTGTAGATAGTTTTCTTTCCATTTGGTCCTGAGGAATCGCCACATATCATTCCTGACTACTAGGCGAGAAACATGTCGACCATCTAGGAGTAGAGCGCTTTTCCGACACATTGTAGCCAGATAGTCGCCTCTCCTTAATTCTTATTTTAACCAGGCTGGGATCCTTCCAGAATAAAGTTTATTTAGAGGACTCCCTCCCCTGTTTTATCCTGCACATTCACCATTACATCTACACATACTAGGCCCCTTACACCCACGGCACCTAAAAGGCAAGGAACAAAAGATCTCCGATAAAGAGCCCCTCTATGGGTGCCCGTCGGGTATTGCAGCGCCGACCCGACGAGGAGCAGGCCCATATGATGAAGCATGACACCTAGCTTGCTGGGTGTGTGAGGGCCCTAGTTCTGAAAGGAGGAATTCCCTCCTCCTTGGAGGACAACCGATCAACCTGATATCACACACACTCTCTTACCGTGTTCTGTGACCCACTAAGGAACTTCGTACTCATTTCTTGCATTATGAGGAAATAATAATAAATCTAAAACGTCGACCTTTGTTCGAAGCTGATGATTCAGAAACAGTGCTCTCAAACATTTACTGCGATAGCGAAGCAATGCAGGACAAATAAAGAACACGTGTTTTAGAGCTTGGACACCATAATTACAGAAATGACAGATATAATCCCTGCTAGGTAAATGATGCAGCTGACATTTAAAATCTATAATGGATAAACATGAAGGCGTAGACGGGACCAGCAACATCTAACGCCGCAGACAATATTCCAAGATAAATGTTGCTGCGGCTTTCTCAGCATGAAGGAGCTCACTACCACCTTGAATTTAAATTTGTTCCTACAACAATAAGCATCTAAATGACAACATAAATTCAAGGATGTATGCTTAATGTAAGCTTTTAGTTGCTGCTCAGACCAGTCAACTAAATGCTCTTGATTTAAATCAAGCATACATGACGCATGAATAACATTTCTATAAAACAGGGACTTTTCTTTTCTTACTTCAAAGATCTCTTTACACAAAACATTTCTTAATGACGTTAAATCACTTCTTAATAGCCGAAAGCCCAAGAAGAGCTGCCTCATCATCGTCAACCAGTCTTGTTTAAAGCACGTAGCTACCCAGGAATGAGCTTCCCAGCGCTGAATTATGAAACCACATAGGGGCATATTACCAAGGATTAGCGCTGTTTTTTTTATCGCCGGCTATCGCTGGATTTCATCGCGGATTTAACGCGTTATTATCAACGCTTATCTCCAAGGCGATAAAAAAATCTAGCAATAGCGCGAGAAATCCAGCGATAAATTCACTGCGCTAATGAAAAGCTTGCTAATAGGCAGGTGAGGACTTAACCTTACAATCCACCTCCCATTGACAAGATGGTTAAGTCAAGTTTTTATCAGGTGTTAAATTCCAGCGATAATCGCGGTTAGCGTGACTTTTTTATCGCTTCGCGGGCATTGATAATAGGGGGAAGTTGTGTTTGCGACTGTTTGCAGTTGCTTTTAGTTGGGAACGGCTACTTTGCATGTCATTAGCGATAATTATCGCTGACATGCAAAGCGGCAACAAAACGGCCGCTATCGCCATTAAGCTGTCGCTAACAGCTGTTAGCAACAGCTTGCTAATAGGGCGATAACAATATCGCCGCTTTATCGGCAAAAAGTGCCGCTAAAGTGGCGATACTGCCTTTGATAATATGCCCCATAGTTTCCTTAAAATACCCTTCTGCCGTATCCAAAAAGTCCAGTTTCTTCATATCAAACAATACCAATGCATAAAGCAGGGTGGATGGGATATTCGCTTTATACACAGGTAGTAAGTGCCCAGAGTGCCTTCTCCCCACAGCTTTGTAAGAGGCCCTTCGCCCGTGAGCCTGAGATTTAGCCTTGCTGCTACTCGGGGAGGTATAATCTGTCATTCAAGTCACTCAACATGATTTTCCCGAGAAAGGGCTATGTCTTAACTACCTCTAGTTTTTCTTCACCAAGGTGCAATTGCAATTATAGTATTTCTGGGAGATTGCGTTTTTAAATATCAAAGAACTTTTAGAAACATTGATTTTCAGAAAATAGTACACGGGAATTTCTGTAATGACAACAGACGACTATTCTATCCCTTCGGTGTTAAATCCAGCATCACAATATCATCTGCATATAGCAGGCAAGACGCTGACCTGCCCCCAGTTTTTGGTGAATCGCCCGTACTATTGTCCAACAAGAATTTGCAATGCAATAGGTCTCGCATTTGTCAGAGTTAGAGCTATTGCCGTTGTAAATGGCAGTCTTTATCTGCGTATGAAATCAGTAACCTCATATGTTGCAACAAAAGAACTGAAATACTATAGTAGAATGTAAGTCATTGAAATAGGTCTAACATAACAAACGTGCAGTGATTGTGACTCTCAGGAAGGAATGTGTTCATAGCACACTTTTCGATCTGTACATGTAGTTTTTATTTTCATCATTATCATATGCACTCAAGAGTATTAATTCACGTTATAGACCTTGCCAGTAGAGATGGGTGCAAAAATCATTGCAGCTGGTGTATTTATCCACTCAACACACTTTCTTTCTTCAGCTCATTTTTGTTGCTCTGACCAACAATGAGTTATGTTATACACGGCCCGACAATGTCACAGACCATTCTGATGAAAATATAACAATGAAAATACATATTTCCCAAAAATAAACTGTATGCGCTTTTATCATAATTGCGTCAGAGATCGGTATCACATGCACATTGAACAGAGAAGCTGAATAAAGAAACATGAAATCGAACATACATGGCTATTAAAAAAAAACCTAAACAATTGCTTTCTGAAGCCCACTCATGAGTAAACATGTTGTGTGGGGAACGTTTCTAGTTCCTTCTTAAGTTGGGGGAGACAATTGACTTCAAGTGAGCAAGGGACCCACGTCTGGGCATACCCTGCCAACTTAGGGCGAACAAAGCAAACACAAGGAGATATTGGACGGAGTGCTGAAACTTTTCAAATACTCACCCCCAGTCACAGATCTGGGTTGAATCCATCATCATTCTTTAGCTCACTTTGCCACCCCAGTTCAGACATAGCTATATGCAAATCAGTCTTGACCCTGTGCCTCATGGGAACAGTCCAGACAGAACTGCCAAGCCATGTCTTCCCTGGACGGGAACCAAGCATCCTGGGACTGGTTTCGGGCAAACAGCCCTCATCAGCCAGGCTAGCTTGAAACCAGTGGCAAAGGACGGAGTGCTGAAACTTTTCAAACACTCACCCCCAGTCACAGATCTGGGTTGAATCCATCATCATTCTTTAGCTCACTTTGCCACCCCAGTTCAGACATAGCTATATGCAAATCAGTCTTGACCCTGTGCCTCATGGGAACAGTCCAGACAGAACTGCCAAGCCATGTCTTCCCTGGACGGGAACCAAGCATCCTGGGACCGGTTTCGGGCAAACAGCCCTCATCAGCCAGGCTAGCTTGAAACCAGTGGCAAAGTGAGCAAGGGACCCACATCTGGGCATACCCTGCCAACTTAGGGTGAACAAAGCAAACACGAGGAGATAATGGACGGAGTGCTGAAACTTTTCAAACACTCACCCCCAGTCACAGATCTGGGTTGAATCCATCATCATTCTTTAGCTCACTTTGCCACCCCAGTTCAGACATAGCTATATGCAAATCAGTCTTGACCCTGTGCCTCATGGGAACAGTCCAGACCGAACTGCCAAGCCATGTCTTCCCTGGACCGGAACCTTGCTCACTTTGCCACTGGATTCAAGCTAGACTGGCTGATGAGGGCTGTTAGCCCGAAACCGGTCCCAGGATGCTTGTTTCCGGTCCAGGGAGGACATGGCTTGGCAGTTCGGGCTGGACTGTTCCCATGAGGCACAGGGTCAAGACTGATTTGCATATAGCTGTGTCTGAACTGGGGTGGCAAAGTGAGCTAAAGAATGATGATGGATTCAACCCAGATCTGTGACTGGGGGTGAGTGTTTGAAAAGTTTCAGCACTCCGTCCATCATCTCATTGTGTTTGCTTTGTTCCTGCAGGACGCCCCCTTGCAGCGGAATAGCAGTCCACGACGGCGACGGGCGGAAAACAATAATTAACTAGGAAAGTGAAAGCGCGCCATGCGCGCGTTGTGCTCAAACGCCGTGAGCCGTACACGTGCACATCGCCTGTCCGGGCGCGTGCACATCTCCTGTCCCCCTTCCGAACAAAAATCGACGACAATAGATCTCGGCAAGCGAGGAACGCATGCACTGCGTCGCTAGGCGAGACCTAAAAAGGAAGGTAAATCAGCGATGTAAACAGAAAACAGGAACGGCGCCAAAAGACAGCCCTGTTTCAGGGCCTTTTTAGGATCAATTATAGTTGATAAGCCTTTGCACCCCTCATACCCCACCATCCCCCCATCAACACTTGGCACCATGTGCCACTGAACGTAACAGGGTTCCGGGGATACCCAGACCCTATAACTTTCTCCATAACGTGGGCCGGTCAACTTTATCAAATGCTGTTGAGAAAGCGATAAAGGCTACAGATAGCCGGGAACCTCTACATATTTAGCCCTTAAAAATTGAAGGGCTGTGATATTACCTAATGTTGAGTGATTTTTCCTAAAGCCAGATTGCTCCAATGGGATGATCTTTTCAGTTTCAACTCAGTCGAACAAATGTTCCAAGATGCGTTTTGCAAAAGAGATTAGGTCCAAATTATGCTCCAAAAAAAAGCATTACATTTCATAATTCTCCCTATGCAGTATGGAGTCGTATATTTGTGCACAGATGAAGGTAAGGTTTGCACGGCCCTCGTGCAGTATGGAGTCGTATATTTGTGCACAGATGAAGGTAAGGTTTGCAAGGCCCTCATGCAGTATAAAGTCCTATATGTGTGCACAGATGAAGGTAAGGTTTGCACGGCCCTTGTGCAGTATGGAGTCTTATATTTGTGCACAGATGAAGGTACGGTTTGCACGGCCCTCGTGAAGTATGGAGTCGTATATTTGTGCACAGATGAAGGTACGGTTTGCACGGCCTACGTGCAGTATGGAGTTGTATATTTATGCACAGATGAAGGTAAGGTTTACACGGCCCTCGTGCAGTATGTAGTCGTATATTTGTGAACAGATGAAGGTAAGGGTTGTAAGGCCCTCGTGCAGCATGGAGTCGTATATTTGTGCACTGATAAAGGTAAGGTTTGCACGGCCCTCGTGCCGTATGGAGTCGTATATTTGTGCACAGATGAAGGTACGGTTTGCACGGCCCTCGTGCAGTATGGAGTCGTATATTTGTGCACAGATGAAGGTACGGTTTGCACTGCCCTCATGCAGTATGGAGTCGTATATTTGTGCACAGTTGAAGGTAAGGTTTGCACGGCACTCGTGCAGTATGGAGTTGTATATTTGTGCACAGATGAAGGTAAGGTTTGTAAGGCCCTCGTGCAGCATGGAGTCGTATATTTGTGCACAGATGAAGGTAAGGTTTGAACGGCTTTCGTGCAGTATGGAGTCGTATATTTGTGCACAGATGAAGGTATGGTTTGCATGGCCCTCGTGCAGTATGGAGTCGTATATTTGTGCACAGATGAAGGTAAGGTTTGCAAGGGCCTCGAGCAGTATAAAGTCCTATATGTGTGCACAGATGAAGGTGAGGTTTGCACGGCCCTCGTGCAGTATAGAGTCGTATATTTGTGCACAGATGAAGGTAAGGTTTGCACGGCCCTCATGCAGTATGGAGTCGTATATTTGTACACAGATGAAGGTATGGTTTGCATGGCCCTCGTGCAGTATGGAGTCATATATATGTGCACAGATGAAGGTAAGGTTTGCACGTCCCTCGTGCAGTATGGAGTCGTATATATGTGCACAGATGAAGGTAAGGTTTGCACAGCCCTCATGCAGTATGGAGTCATATATATGTGCATAGATGAAGTTAAGGTTTGCACGGCCCTCGTGCAGTATGGAGTCGTATATATGTGCACAGATGAAGGTAAGGTTTGCATGGCCCTCGTGCAGTATGGAGTCGTATATATGTGCACAGATGAAGGTAAGGTTTGTACGGCCCTCGTACAGTATGGAGTCGTATATTTGTGCACAGATGGGGATAAGGTTTGCACTGCCCTCGTGCAGTATGGAGTCATATATATGTGCACAAATGAAGGTTAAGTTTGCATGGCCCTCGTGCGTTATGGAGTCGTATATATGTGCACGGATGAAGGTAAGGTTTGCACGGGCCCTCACGTAGTACAAAGTCATATTTTTGTGCCCAGATGAAGGTAAGGTTTGTAAGGCCCTCGTGCAGTATGGGGTCTATATTTCTGCAGAGATGAAGGTAAGGTTTACAAGGCCCTCATGCAGTATGAAGTCTATATTTGTGCACAGATGAAGGTAAGGTTTGTAAGGCCCTCATACAGTATGGAGTCTATATTTGTGCACAGATGAAGGTAAGGTTTGCAAGGCCCTCATGCAGTATAAAGTCCTATATGCGTGCACAGATGAAGGTAAGGTTTGCAAGGCCCTCACGCAGTATGGAGTCGTATATTTGTGCACCGATGAAGGTACGGTTTTGTAAGGCCCTCGTGCAGAATGGAGTCTATATTTGTGCACAGATGAAGGTAAGGTTTCCAAGGCCCTCGTGCAGTATAAAGTCCTATATGCGTGCACAGATGACGGTAAGGTTTACACGGCCCTCGTGCAGTATGGAGTCGTATATTTGTGCACAGATGAAGGTAAGGTTTGCACGGCCCTCGTGCAGTATGGAGTCGTATATATGTGCACAGATGAAGGTAAGGTTTGCACGGCCCTCGTGCAGTATGGAGTCGTACATATGTGTACAGATGAAGGTAAGGTTTGCACGGCCCTCATGCAGTATGGAGTCGTATATTTGTGCGCAGATGAAGGTACGTTTTGCACAACCCTCATGCAGTATGGAGTGGTATACATGTGCACAGATGAAGGTACGGTTTGCAAGGCCCTCACGCAGTATAGAGTCTATATTTGTGCACAGATGAAGGTAAGGTTTGCAAACCCTCACGCAGTATGAAGTCATATTTTTGCGCCAAGATGAAGGTAAGGTTTGCACGGCCCTCACGCAGTATGGAGTCTATATTTGTGCACAGATGGGGATAAGGTTTGCACTGCCCTCGTGCAGTATGGAGTCATATATATGTGCACAAATGAAGGTTAAGTTTGCATGGCCCTCGTGCGTTATGGAGTCGTATATATGTGCACGGATGAAGGTAAGGTTTGCACGGGCCCTCACGTAGTACAAAGTCATATTTTTGTGCCCAGATGAAGGTAAGGTTTGTAAGGCCCTCGTGCAGTATGGGGTCTATATTTCTGCAGAGATGAAGGTAAGGTTTACAAGGCCCTCATGCAGTATGAAGTCTATATTTGTGCACAGATGAAGGTAAGGTTTGTAAGGCCCTCATACAGTATGGAGTCTATATTTGTGCACAGATGAAGGTAAGGTTTGCAAGGCCCTCATGCAGTATAAAGTCCTATATGCGTGCACAGATGAAGGTAAGGTTTGCAAGGCCCTCACGCAGTATGGAGTCGTATATTTGTGCACCGATGAAGGTACGGTTTTGTAAGGCCCTCGTGCAGAATGGAGTCTATATTTGTGCACAGATGAAGGTAAGGTTTCCAAGGCCCTCGTGCAGTATAAAGTCCTATATGCGTGCACAGATGACGGTAAGGTTTACACGGCCCTCGTGCAGTATGGAGTCGTATATTTGTGCACAGATGAAGGTAAGGTTTGCACGGCCCTCGTGCAGTATGGAGTCGTATATATGTGCACAGATGAAGGTAAGGTTTGCACGGCCCTCGTGCAGTATGGAGTCGTACATATGTGTACAGATGAAGGTAAGGTTTGCACGGCCCTCATGCAGTATGGAGTCGTATATTTGTGCGCAGATGAAGGTACGTTTTGCACAACCCTCATGCAGTATGGAGTGGTATACATGTGCACAGATGAAGGTACGGTTTGCAAGGCCCTCACGCAGTATAGAGTCTATATTTGTGCACAGATGAAGGTAAGGTTTGCAAACCCTCACGCAGTATGAAGTCATATTTTTGCGCCAAGATGAAGGTAAGGTTTGCACGGCCCTCACGCAGTATGGAGTCTATATTTGTGCACAGATGAAGGTAAGGTTTGTAAGGCCCTCGTGCAGCATCGAGTCGTATATTTCTTCACAGATGAAGGTAAGGTTTGTAAGGCCCTCGTGCAGCATGGAGTTGTATATTTCTGCACAAATGAAGGTAAGGTTTGCACGGCCCTCATGCAGCATGGAGTCGTATATTTGTGCACAGATGAAGGTAAGGTTTGCACGGCCCTCACCCAGTATGGAGTCTATATTTGTGCACAGATGAAGGTAAGGTTTGCACGGCCCTCGTGCAGTATGGAGTCGTATATATGTGCACAGATGAAGGTAAAGTTTGCACGGCCCTCGTGCAGTATAGAGTCGTATATTTATGCACAGATGAGGGTAAGGTTTGCGCGGCCCTCTTGCAGCATGTAGTTGTATATTTCTGCACAGATGAAGGTAAGGTTTGCACGGCCCTCGTGCAGTATGTAGTTGTATATTTCTGCACAGGTGAAGGTAAGGTTTGCACGGCCCTTGTGCAGTATGGAGTCGTATATATGTGCACAGATGAAGGTACGGTTTGGTAGGCCCTCGTGCAGCATGTAGTCGTATATTTCTGCACAGATGAAGGTAAGGTTTGCACGGCCCTCACGCAGTATTGAGCCTATATTTGTGCACAGATGAAGGTATGGTTTGCACAGCCCTCGTGCAGCATGGAGTCTTATATTTGTGCACAGATGAAGGTAAGGTTTGTAAGGCCCTCGTGCAGCATGGAGTCGTATATTTGTGCACAGATGAAGGTAGGTTTGCAAGGTCCTCGTGCAGCATGGAGTTCTATATTTCTGCACAGATGAAGGTAAGGTTTGCACAGCCCTCACGCAGTATGGAGTCTATATTTGTGCACAGATGAAGGTAAGGTTTGCATGGGCCCTTACATAGTACGAAGTCATATTTTTGCGCCCAGACGAAGGTAAGGTTTGCACGGCCCTCACGCAGTATGGAGTCTATATTTGTGCACAGATGAAGGTAAGGTTTGTAAGGCCCTCGTGCAGCATGGAGTCGTATATTTGTGCACAGATGAAGGTAAGGTTTGTAAGGCCCTCGTGCAGCATGGAGTCGTATATTTGTGCACAGATGAAGGTAAGGTTTGTAAGGCCCTCGTGCAGCATGGAGTTGTATATTTCTGCACAGATGAAGGTACAGTTTGTAAGGCCTCGTGCAGCATGGAGTCGTATAGTTGTGCACAGATGAAGGTAAGGTTTGTAAGTCCCTCGTGCAGCATGGAGTCGTATATTTCTTCACAGATGAAGGTACAGTTTGTAAGGCCCTCGTGCAGCATGGAGTCGTATATTTCTGCACAAATGAAGGTAAGGTTTGCATGACCCTCATGCAGCATGGAGTCGTATATTTGTGCACAGATGAAGGTAACGTTTGCAGGGCCCTCACGCAGTATGGAGTCTATATTTGTGCACAGATGAAGGTAAGGTTTGTAAGGCCCTCGTGCAGTATGGAGTTGTATATTTCTGCACAGATGAAGGTACAGTTTGTAAGGCCTCGTGCAGCATGGAGTCGTATATTTGTGCACAGATGAAGGTAAGGTTTGCACGGCCCTCACCCAGTATGGAGTCTATATTTGTGCACAGATGAAGGTAAGGTTTGCCCAGGCCCTCATGCAGTATGAAGCCTATATTTGTGCACAGATGAAGGTAAGGTTTGCACGGCCCTCATGCAGCATGGAGTTGTATATTTATGCACAGATGAGGGTAAGGTTTGCACGGCCCTCATGCAGCATGGAGTCGTATATTTCTGCACAGATGAAGGTAAGGTTTGCCCGGCCTTCATGCAGCATGGAGTTGTATATTTATGCACAGATGAGGGTAAGGTTTGCACGGCCCTCATGCAGCATGAAGTTGTATATTTCTGCACAGATGAAGGTAAGGTTTGCACGGCCCTCGTGCAGTATGGAGTCGTATATTTATGCACAGATGAGGGTAAGGTTTGCAAGGCCCTCATGCAGCATGGAGTCGTATATTTCTGCACAGATGAGGGTAAGGTTTGCACGGCCCTCATGCAGCATGGAGTTGTATATTTGTGCACAGTTGAAGGTAAGGTTTGCATGGCCCTCATGCAGCATGGAGTCTATATTTGTGCACAGATGAAGGTAAGGTTTGCACGGCCCTCACGCAGTATGGAGTCTATATTTGTGCACAGATGAAGGTACGGTTTGCAAGGCCCTCATGCAGTACGAAGTCGTATATTTGTGCACAGATGAAGGTAAGGTTTGCACGGCCCTCATGCAGTACGAAGTCGTATATTTGTGCACAGATGAAGGTACGGTTTGCATGGCCTTCATGCAGTATGGATTCGTATATTTGTGCACAGTTGAAGGTAAGGTTTGCACGGCCCTCATGCAGTATGGAGTCTATATTTGTGCACAGATGAAGGTACGGTTTGCATGGCCTTCATGCAGTATGGAGTGGTATATATGTGCACAGATGAAGGTACGGTTTGCAATGCCCTCATGCAGTACGAAGTCGTATATTTGTGCACAGATGAAGGTAAGGTTTGCAGGGCCCTCACGCAGTATGGAGTCTATATTTGTGCACAGATGAAGGTACGGTTTGCATGGCCTTCATGCAGTATGGAGTCGTATATTTGTGCACAGATGAAGGTAAGGTTTGTAAGGCCCTCACGCAGTATGGAGTCTATATTTGTGCACAGATGAAGGTACGGTTTGCATGGCCTTCATGCAGTATGGAGTCGTATATTTGTGCACAGATGAAGGTAAGGTTTGTAAGGCCCTCTTGCAGCATTGAGTTGTATATTTATGCACAGATGAGGGTAAGGTTTGCATGGCCCTCTTGCAGCATGGAGTTGTATATTTCTGCACAGATGAAGGTAAGGTTTGCACGGCCCTCATGCAGCATGGAGTCGTATATTTATGCACAGATGAGGGTAAGGTTTGCACGGCCCTCGTGCAGCATGGAGTCGTATATTTATGCACAGATGAGGGTAAGGTTTGCACGGCCCTCATGCAGCATGGAGTTGTATATTTCTGCACAGATGAAGGTAAGGTTTGCACGGCCCTCGTGCAGTATGGAGTCGTATATTTATGCACAGATGAGGGTAAGGTTTGCAAGGCCCTCATGCAGCATGGAGTCGTATATTTCTGCATAGATGAGGGTAAGGTTTGCACGGCCCTCATGCAGCATGGAGTTGTATATTTGTGCACAGTTGAAGGTAAGGTTTGCATGGCCCTCATGCAGCATGGAGTCTATATTTGTGCACAGATGAAGGTAAGGTTTGCACGGCCCTCACGCAGTATGGAGTCTATATTTGTGCACAGATGAAGGTATGGTTTGCAAGGCCCTCATGCAGTATGGAGTCGTATATTTGTGCACAGATGAAGGTAAGGTTTGCACGGCCCTCATGCAGTACGAAGTCGTATATTTGTGCACAGATGAAGGTAAGGTTTGCACGGCCCTCATGCAGTACGAAGTCGTATATTTGTGCACAGATGAAGGTACGGTTTGCATGGCCTTCATGCAGTATGGAGTCGTATATTTGTGCACAGTTGAAGGTAAGGTTTGCACGGCCCTCATGCAGTATGGAGTCTATATTTGTGCACAGATGAAGGTACGGTTTGCATGGCCTTCATGCAGTATGGAGTCGTATATTTGTGCACAGTTGAAGGTACGGTTTGCACGGCCCTCATGCAGTATGGAGTCGTATATTTGTGCACAGTTGAAGGTACGGTTTGCACGGCCCTCATGCAGTATGGAGTCGTATATTTGTGCACAGTTGAAGGTAAGGTTTGCACGGCCCTCATGCAGTATGGAGTCATATATATGTGCACAGATGAAGGTACGGTTTGCACGGCCCTCGTGCAGTATGGAGTTGTATATTTGTGCACAGATGAAGGTACGGTTTGCACGGCCCTCATGCAGTATTGAGTCGTATATATCTTCACAGATGAAGGTATGGTTTACAAGGCCCTCATGCAGTATGGAGTCTATATTTGTGCACAGATGAAGGTACGGTTTGCACGGCCCTCGTGCAGTATGGAGTTGTATATTTGTGCACAGATGAAGGTACGGTTTGCACGGCCCTCATGCAGTATTGAGTCGTATATATCTTCACAGATGAAGGTATGGTTTGCAAGGCCCTCATGCAGTATGGAGTCTATATTTGTGCACAGATGAAGGTACGGTTTGCACGGCCCTCGTGCAGTATGGAGTTGTATATTTGTGCACAGATGAAGGTACGGTTTGCACGGCCCTCATGCAGTATTGAGTCGTATATATCTTCACAGATGAAGGTATGGTTTGCAAGGCCCTCATGCAGTATGGAGTCTATATTTGTGCACAGATGAAGGTACGGTTTGCACGGCCCTCGTGCAGTATGGAGTTGTATATTTGTGCACAGATGAAGGTACGGTTTGCACGGCCCTCATGCAGTATTGAGTCGTATATATCTTCACAGATGAAGGTATGGTTTGCAAGGCCCTCATGCAGTATGGAGTCTATATTTGTGCACAGATGAAGGTACGGTTTGCAAGGCCCTCACGCAGTATGGAGTCTATATTTGTGCACAGATGAAGGTAAGTTTTGTAAGGCCCTCGTGCAGCATGGAGTTGTATATTTCTGCACAGATGAAGGTACAGTTTGTAAGGCCTCGTGCAGCATGGAGTCGTATATTTGTGCACAGATGAAGGTAAGGTTTGCATGGCCCTCACCCAGTATGGAGTCTATATTTGTGCACAGATGAAGGTACGGTTTGCAAGGCCCTCACGCAGTATGGAGTCTATATTTGTGCACAGATGAAGGTACGGTTTGCAAGGCCCTCACGCAGTATGGAGTCTATATTTGTGCACAGATGAAGGTACGGTTTGCACGGCCCTCGTGCTGTATGAAGTCCTATATATGTGCACAGATGAGAAACTTTAGTACTGGAAACAGCAGCAACATTCAAGTTTCGAGTACTAACATTTCTCAGCACCGAAGTTTCATCCTTCTTCGGCCCCAGTACTGCTTTGCACTGGTAAGGGCTGGACCCACGCAAATTCATACAAAGGGGTGTGACTGGGGAATAAAGTTGCAGTGTTGTGCAAGGGGGCAAAAACCGTGAAGAGCCATCACTACAGAGACTGGCCTTCGGCTGGCGGCCTCCACTGGGGTGGCAGTCTAACAAGGCCGCCTTGTGCCATGCACCATGATGCATAGGTGAGTGTGTGCTTTCTAGCAAGGGATTTGTACTGGAAGCATACCCTCCCTGTACAAGTGACTGTGTCTAGCAATCGCCGAAGGATCCCACGCATTGGATGTGTGCTCTGCACTTCAGCACACATGCAATTTGTGTGTTTTTTTTTTTAAACACATTTCCTCTTCTTGTTAACGCCTGCTTCGAGGAGGTTGTTTTTTAGCCAAAGCCCTGTGTACCTCTGTTAGCAGAGTGTAGTTTCTGACAGTACCTTTGGTGTTTGCGCTTATCCACCCAATTTCCCAGTAATGCCCCGGTGTCGCCCACGTAAAGCGAACCGACACGGCAGCACAAAACACTTTTTGCACTTTGTAAAGGGCTCCTTTGCACTGGGAAGTAAACACTCTTTGCAGATTTTGCGAGGGTATGCATGACTTTGCACCGGTGCAAAGCCTTAGTAAGTCTAGACTCCAATGACAAGTGAAGCGCGTGCAAACGGAGATGCACGCGGTATTTCGCGTACCTAACCTACGAGTGATCTAGGTTTTATGTGAAAATACAGTGCTGCACAGCTTACTCTTCTGGGATTGTTTTTACACAGAAGTTTGTAATGGGCAGACCTGCCAACTCATACGGTGCCACCGTGTGACACACGGCATGGGCTCATTTCACCCAGTCAGGAGCCGATTTCACATGGGGGACTCACAATTAGTTGGAAACCTCCCAGAGAGCAGGTTTCCAGCCCGGACCCCCCCAGGGAGTCCCCCGCCCCAACCTCATGCAGTCCCACAAACACTTTGCCAGTCCAGGCGTGTGGGTAAAAACGGCCATGTTTAATCAACTTCAAACATTCATAAACATGACAAAAACATTTATACAATTCATATTTAAAATCAATATTTACACCTTTATTATTTACAAGCCTTATCACTGATCATAACCACCGGTTATGCACTATCTACTTACTCCAGCACCAAGGGGCCCTCTGGCTCGCCTCTCCTAACTGAGAACCACGCAAGGCGCAACCCACCTGCGTCCTTGAGCGGTGAGCCCCCAGCCCTTGGTCCTTGTCCGTCCTTCGAGGGGCCCACCCCTCTACCACCAGGCTGCCAAGGAGGCACGTGTGACCTGGCGCCCTTGCCTCCCCAGCCGGTGTCCCCATTCTCCCTGCGGAGAGCTTACCGTCTCTCCCTCAGTGCTGGCCTCGGGAGTATGTAAGCGAGCCTCCCGTTAACCCTGAAAATCACTGTTCTGTGGTCTCTTTTCCGCCGACCCTCACTCCTATTCTAACCCAAACCCCCAATCTAAGGGACGGGTGGGTGGGAGATTCCGGAACTCTGCTGCTCCCGGGGGTCAAGTCCAGGCAAAGAGGATGCCCACAAGGGGACCCGGGGCCTAAATAGCCACCCCCTGGCTCCCCCCCTTCCGCTCCTCGGGCAGGCCGGAAACACGTCACGGCCGACCCGGAAGTACTTCATTCGGCCAGTAGCCAATAGGGCTACTGGTCCGGGCTATGGGCGGGGTGTGGCGTGGGACCGGTGGGGCCGGGCCCTAAGGGCGCGCTCACTAAGGCCTCGCGCTTTTCATAGAGCCCGGACCCCCAGGGAGTCCCCCGCCCCAACCTCATGCAGTCCCACAAACACTTTGCCAGTCCAGGCGTGTGGGTAAAAACGGCCATGTTTAATCAACTTCAAACATTCATAAACATGACAAAAACATTTATACAATTCATATTTAAAATCAATATTTACACCTTTATTATTTACAAGCCTTATCACTGATCATAACCACCGGTTATGCACTATCTACTTACTCCAGCACCAAGGGGCCCTCTGGCTCGCCTCTCCTAACTGAGAACCACGCAAGGCGCAACCCACCTGCGTCCTTGAGCGGTGAGCCCCCAGCCCTTGGTCCTTGTCCGTCTTTCGAGGGGCCCACCCCTCTACCACCAGGCTGCCAAGGAGGCACGTGTGACCTGGCGCCCTTGCCTCCCCAGCCGGTGTCCCCATTCTCCCTGCGGAGAGCTTACCGTCTCTCCCCTCAGTGCTGGCCTCGGGAGTATGTAAGCGGGCCTCCCGTTAACCCTGAAAATCACTGTTCTGTGGTCTCTTTTCCGCCACTAGGGTGACCAGGGCCTACCGGTCCTTCACCCTCACCACCTGCCAATAAGTTCTGCACAAAAGACCAGATCCCCTTTATCCATACGTCTGTGCCAATGTCCGATAAGTGCACGCCGTCTTTGTGGAACATCATGTCCCCTGTGATCAGTCTATGCGGAATGTGACACAAGCGGCCCGGCCCTGAGCACAACCTGGCCAATTCACGGTTGAGCCGTCTCACTGATACGTTCAATGCCCGAGATCTGACTCCAGTGGCCCATGTCCGGCGAGGTATCATGCACGACCATGCAATCCGAGCATGAGGAAATTCTCTCCCGATCCAGGCGAATTCGGTCAGTAAGGCTTCCCTGACTGCCATGCGTCCCAACTCCACCATGTCGTTGCCGCCCAAGTGTAGGATCACCAAATCCGGGGACTGCTGTCCCTCGTGCGCCCTAGTCTCCTCCACCAGCTGCCGCAGCTGCCGACTCGCAGACCGCCCACGCCGCGCCATAGGAACGACGCCCTCCTTAAACCCGGTGGTTTCGACACTCGCTTCTGCCTTAGCCGAACTGTGGCCCGCCGCACGAACGAGTGTCCCAACACCCATATCAACTTTGAGGACATACTAATAGTAGGAAGAGAAATGGAAACGTCAGCATGGTCAAATCAACATCTCGGTCCTGTGTTTTCCAGCAATTCAGGTCGCACATAGCGCTTAAAGCAAGTTGATGACCAGCGCCCCACCTTCTTGACCGCTTCGGCTGGGAAGCCTGCGCCTGCTGCCAATGTTGCCGCCCCAATTCTAAATGAGTGTGAGGAGTACCCCTTGGCATCCAGACCCAGACACGCCCGCGCCTGCCCAAACACCGCCCTGAATTGGTACTGCGACACGCAAGCGCCCTGCTCATGTATGAACAGTGCCTGCCCACTCCCTACTGGACGAATCGCCAAGTAGGCTTTCATTCTGTTTACTGGGCAAATATCCTCCCCTGGCGCCGGGCCCAAACGAATTGTCACCCCCCTTCCCAATGGATCTGGCTTGGATTTCCTCAAAACCACCACCAGGTCCCCTTGGACTAGCTTTGTATCCTGCCACTGGAGTCCTCCTGCGTGATCTAATTTGGAGGCCCCCACCAATTCCCCCACTCTAAAAGCCCCGTAAAAGGCTAAGGTAAATACCGCCCCAAATAACACGCTCTCGTAATAAGAAGAGCAAATCGTCTGTAATACCCCCAACATGTCGCCCAGAGTTTTTATATCTAACGGCCTTCTACTGTCTTTCTTGACCCCTTCTAGCCTGGCCCATCCTGATAGTGCTCTCCTCACTACAAAAGCTGCGCTGGGGTCACATTCCCCTGCTAGTTTCGCAAAGAAGCCTATTGCTGACACATGTGCCCTAGCATATGACGCTGGCCTTCCTTGCTCCTTCAGAGCTAGTAAGAATTCGCATAGCGCCCCTGTAGAAAAAAGGGCCAACCGGCCAGTGCGCTCAGCAAATATCCTGTAAGCTTTGAACTGTTGCTGATAAGTTCTTCTAGTGCGCTCGCTCTATGACGCTCCCACCAGCCCTGCTAGGGCGGGGCTCCAATCCTCCACAGTGATGTCGGGAACCCAGTCATCTGCTCTTCTGCTTGAGGATGATACCTCCGGAAATCCTGCAACTTGGAGCGAGACAAAGCATCAGCAGCCTGGTTTTCCACACCTGGGATATGTGCCGCTTTGAACAGCAGATTGAGCTTTAAACAGGCCAACACTAAATGTTTTAACAACCTCAAAACATGCTTACAAGTAGCTCCCTGCCTATTGATCGCTTCCACCACTGCCATGTTGTCCGACCAAAAGATCACTGATTTGTTTCTAAAGGATCCCGCCCAGATGTCCACTGCCACTATGATAGGAAAAAGTTCCAGAAAGGCTATGTTTCTGGTCAAACCACTCACCTGCCAGGATGCCGGCCAATCGCCCCTACACCAATGGGACCCCAATACTGCTCCAAAGCCAATGCTACCTGCGGAGTCAGTGAGCAATCCTAATTCTGCGCTAGATATTGGCGGCTCTGGCCAGATTACCTTACCATTGAACTCCTTCAGGAAACTTCGCCACACCCTCAGGTCCTCCCTCACATCTGCCTGTAAGCGCACGTGATGGTGCTTTTGGGTCAACCCCACCATCGCCCGTGCAATTGACCTAGAAAAGGGGCGTCCCATTGGGATGATCCGTAATGCAAAATTCAGCTGGCCCACTAAGACCTGGAGCTGGTGCAGCGTGACTTTGGGACCGGCCAGGGCCGAATCAATCGCTTGCGAGAAAGCCTGTACCTTGTCCAGTGGCAACCTGCATTCCCCCTCACCGTGTCTATCTCAATGCCCAGGAAAGACAGACATGTGGCCGGGCCCACCGTCTTGCCGGGAGCCAGTGGCACCCCCAGTTCCCCCACATGTCTACTAGCCTGTTCAAGGCCTGGCCACACTCTCCTGATGCTGGGGGGCCCATGATCATAAAGTCATCCAGGTAGTGTACTACATCTTTGTGACTTGTTCTGAATACAAACATCCACTGAAGCATCGTGCTGAACAACTCAAAATACTTGCATGACACTGCGCAACCCATTGGCATACACCTGTCATAGTAGAATTCGAATTCAACTGGAAACCTAGCAGGTGATAGTCATCCGGATGAACCGGCAATAGCCTGAATGCTGACTCAATATCCGTCTTCGCCATGAGGGCGCTGGGGCCTAAGTCGCGCAGCCTCTGTAATGCTGTGTCCAAGGAAGCGTATGTCGCTGAGCAAAGGGACGGATCTATGGCATCATTCACTGACGCCCCCCTTGGCGCTGACAAGTTATGGATCATCCTGAACTGACCTGGCTCTTTTTGGGAACCACGCCCAGAGGTGAGCACACATACCCTGGCAATGGGGGAGCAGTAAACGGGCCGGCCACCCGCCCCAGCGCCCTTTCCTTACCAACCTTCTGAGCCACCACTGTGAGCTGCATGCGTGCCGACAGTAGGTTATGGCAATACCCTATTGGGGGCACCCCTTGTGCTGGGATGCGAAATCCTGAGGAGAAACCATCATACAATGTCTTGGCTGCCTTCCTATCCGGGTACTGATTCAGCCAGAAAATCAGTCTACCTATGTCTACTGGCGTGGGAAGCTTACTGTTGGGGAGGTTTAACCTCCCTCCCTTTCTCTTTAGACTTCTTAATACACTTAAACTCGGGATGTGAAGGGTGGCCACAGTAGGCACATGCGTGTTTGAACTTACATGCCCCAGTGGGCCATGTACAAATTTTCCGGTTAAAAGCCCAACAGGTCCCTCTCTTCTCCCCTGTGCCCCCCTGGGAAGTCCGAAAGGGCTGCTTCATGGGTGTCTTGTTATTGACACTCTCCAACCACACATTTACCTCTGTTTGGTCCCAGCCCATATCTGGGTCGTCCACTTTGGCCCATCTAAAGTCTCCATCATAATCCAGCCAGGCCACCCCCCCGTACATCGTCTGTGCCTTTAAAATCTTATTTGAATAGCAAATCAGGGGTATCGCCAATTCTGGCTTCTTTTCTAGCATTACTATGGAAAAAACATTGAAACCGAACAACCAGTTAGTAATTGACTCTTCTACCCTTGGTTTCCTGTCTCTGAAGGAACCTTCTTTCCCGTCTTTCTCTTTAGAATCTACTTCTCTCCTCTTTGGTCTAATTAAGGAGAATATGTCAATAAAATCCCCCTTCCAAATCTTCTCTCTTGTGTCCTGCGTAACATGTGTTGCCAATTTGCCCCTTTTAGATAACACTGAATCGTGACCACAAATTACCTTTGGCCCGTTATCTACTTCTTTGCTTGAACACTCTACTGCCTTACCTGCCGCAACCCCAGTTGTCGCTGCTTGCGCGAGGGCCGCTTGACCCACCGCCTGTAGGGGCGTACACGCCTCTTTTCTTGCGCCTTGCCCAAGAGGGCCACTTGTTTACTTAAATCGCTGAGCACGCCTCCCGTGCCTGCTGATGACGCCCATGGTGCTACCGTCGCGCTGCCATTCGGGCTCCCCCTGCCGGTGCGCCTAATTGCGCCAAAGAGATGCCACCGTCGCCCACATGGTAGCTGGGGCCGCTTGGCCCCCCTCCGCTGCTGCCATTGGTTGCCTTAAGCTGGGAGGCAGTACCCCACTCGCTGCCCCCTGCGGGATTGGGGCTGCCACTGGCACTACCTCCGGTAATACAACGATGGGGGAGCAGGAGCTGGCATTAAGGCCTTCAAAACCCCCTGATCTCAGCCAGTATCGTACTCACATCCTCCCTTCCCTCTCCTAGTGTCTCGTTGACTGCCTGCGGCGGTACCCCCGGCGGAGGTGACGGCTCCATGCTGGGAACCGGTATTTCGGGTACACCCGGCGGCGCTGGGATCCCCGCAGGCACAGGGGGCAATGGCTCGGGTACACAAGGCACTGGCCCTGGGGGCCCACTAGGCGGCTGGGGTACTGGTTGTGGAGGCATTGCAGGAGAGCCGGTGCAGGTAGTTGTTCCTCCAGTCCCCTGCCCCCCCTCCCTCTCCTGCTCACCCTGGGCCTCTTCACTAATGGAGGGAAGGCCGCCTTAGGCGGGACTATGGTCCTACGGGGGCGGGCCCTCTCGACTGGTTCCGGGACCTCTTCACTATCCGAGATTGGCGCCTCGCCCCCTGTTCCCCCTCATCCTCTTCCTCATCCCTGCCCAGTTTCGCCAACACCAGCTTCAACAGCTGCGTTATTTCCGACTCCCCCTCCTTTCGTTTTTGGTTGCGCTTTGGCGGCATCCCTTTTTCTACTCGGTGCGCGCGCCCTTTGGCTCCGACCCAGCGCTAACGCAGGCGCGTTTACTCCGACCCCTGAGCTTCCCCTCAATGCCGATATCCCCTGAGCGCGTGGAATCAGTCGGCTAGCACACTGAAAGACCTCACATCCAGCGAAAGCGCTCTCGAACCCTCCTTCTAAGGGTGCGCAGGACCTCGCACGTGCACTCTGTAGTCTGCCCGCCGCCTAGCACAAGCGCGGTCCCCTGGATTCCTGGTGCCGCCTTCTCCGCTGCACTCCGTACCGCTGAGCAGTAAACAAGGCCCCCCCCGGGAAGCACGCCAAATGAAAAACCGGCAGACTCACCAACCTCATGGGACCCCAAACGCAGGGTGTCTAGTGGTAGCCCCACACCAAATGTGCCCGCTCTCCGCAGAGAACCGTACCACTGCGTAGTCAACAAGGCACCCCACCACCGGGGAAGCACGCAAAATCGAAACCGGCAGCACTCGCCAAAATCCTCAATAACCCGCTCTCCGCCCCCACTCGTTATCCAATTCCTGGCGCCTAACAACAGCGAAGCACAATACCACCCGTCCTCGCCTTCGCTCTCACCACCTACGGACCCCGGATCACCCGAGGGAGGTGTCCCACACAAAGCACTCCCGAGACGTGCTAGCACCGCAAGGGAGACCACGGGCGGCCACCAGCGTCCAGCGGGGGAAACAGTCTCTTCAAGCTACAACTTATCTCGCCCACCGGCTACCAGCGACCCCCGCGCTCCCCCAAAGCCCCGACACCTCACCTCGGGATCCGCGTCGCCCAACGATATCCTCCGTGCCAACACAGCTACGCGCCCCCAAGTCCCACGACGGCGCGTCCTCCGAAAGTGGATCCCCGATACCGCGACGCCCGCGATTCCAACGATGCCCAGGATTCCAGCGATGTCCGAGATTCCGGAACTCTGCTGCTCCCGGGGGTCAAGTCCAGGCAAAGAGGATGCCCACAAGGGGACCCGGGGCCTAAATAGCCACCCCCTGGCTCCCCCCTTCCGCTCCTCGGGCAGGCCGGAAACACGTCACGGCCGACCCGGAAGTACTTCATTCGGCCAGTAGCCAATAGGGCTACTGGTCCGGGCTATGGGCGGGGTGTGGCGTGGGACCGGTGGGGCCGGGCCCTAAGGGCGCGCTCACTAAGGCCTCGCGCTTTTCATACACAGAAGTTTGTAATGGGCAGACCTGCCAACTCATACGGTGCCACCGTGTGACACACGGCATGGGCTCATTTCACCCGGTCAGGAGCCGATTTCACATGGGGGACTCACAATTAGTTGGAAACCTCCCAGAGAGCAGGTTTCCAGCTAATTGAAGGTTTAGCACAGCAGATGTACATAACGAGGGGTGAGACCTCCCCAGGGCATCGGCGGCTGCCTGAAAAGCTTAGGCTTGGGTTTTTTGGGGGGGGCACAAGGGGGACATCGTGGGAGGAGAGAAGGCTTGTCGTGAGAAGGGGGCTGTGCATTTACAAGTGTCTCGGGCTGTGCCCGGCTCTAAGCCCCGCCCCTCCTGGTCACGCCCCCTCCTCACACGGCGGAAAAAAAATCACAGGTTGGCCGGTCTGAATGGGGCATGCATTTCAAGTGCAGACACATTTCTAGCACCTCTGGGTCGTTGCATGACCCAAGGGTCTACTGCTGGGTGAAAAGCACTCTTCAGTACCAGAGCAGCGACGGCCTCATCTGTACACTACGCTGGTTTCTCCCTTCACTGCAGGTTTTTACGGCGCTCCCTTGCCTGAAGGTCGGTAAACCTCGGCCTTGGTGAGCACTATATACATGGGCAATATTATGTTCAAACTAGATATGAATTGAATGTTTTATTTGCAGGCTGCTCCTTCTGGCCTGAATCACTCCTAGGTGTTTACAAATGCGCTGCCTCTGTTTTTGTAGGAAGGACAGTGCTTGGTGTATAGTTGGCATGCAGGCGCTAGATTAAGTACCTATCAGACTGTACCAATAACATCCATGGGACCTGGCGCTATGTAAGAAATCTTAAAAGGATTAATGTGGGCAAATCTAGAGAGAGCCAACCTCAAAGTCAAAGAGACAAGAGGGAACAAGAGAATGAATATTGATGACATGTAACACGTGTGTGTGTGGTGTGTGTGCGCGTGTGTGTGTGTGTGGTGTGTGTGTGCGCGCCCGTGTGTGTGGACAGAGAGGCAAACGGGGTAGAGGCAGGATAAAAAGAGGGTTAGAGCCAGCTAGAAGGGTGAGGCAGAGAGTGCTAAGACAGACACGCAGAGGTAGAATTAGAAGAGGTAGAGTGTGGTAGAGAGAAGAGGAAGGGAGGTAGAAAAGGTGCAGGGGGGGGGTCGAGAGTACTCTGGGAGGGGTGCTTGAACACGTACGGGGGTGTCAGAGGCTAGTACTCTGGGAGGTGTGTTTAAACCCACATAAGGTGGGGGCACCGGTCCTTACTGTAGGTGGGGCTAGGCACACAAGGGGAGGGGGCACAGGCCAGTACTGTGGGGGCGGTGCCTGAACCCACATAAGGTGGGAATACTCAGGGTATAAGTCCTAAAAAAAGAAGTGGGGGCACTAACCTAGTTAGGCAGTATGCAAGTGAGATCACGGCGCGCGACATCACAGCGCGCGACATCATGGCAGGCGACATCATGGTGCATGACATCACGGTGCATGACATCACACATGGCATCACAGGAAGTTGACTTCATAGAAAGTGGCATCACAAGTCACGACTTTACAGGAAGTGGCATCACAAGAAGTGACATCAGATCGAAAGCCCTCACATATATGTTTAGCAGGTCTATCATGTGTACGTTTGAGCACATTGCGAGGATAATAGCACAGTGAGCTATGGAAGATGATATGTGACTTCTACACCTTGCAATCCCCCAGTTTTATGTAACACATCCTGCACATTCATTTACAAACATATAATTTATTGTACATGTAATATGCACGTGTTGATGTAAAGCGCTCTGGCACCCTGCATTGGAATGAGTAGAGGTATACAAGAAATAATATTGGTACTTAAATTATTTCAACGCCTCCTCGGGGGAAGTAAGCTCTATATAAATGCAATTTGCTTTGTGTAAATACTGGGAAAGACCAACACATCTGACATTCTTACAGTGCATGCATATCTCCTATACAGAGACTGAAGGAAGTGAAAAGCTGCCTCTCTTCAGTATGTGTGAAGTGCTAACAAGGTGTGAGCATGGGCCCATGCCGACGGATCACCACGGACCTTTGCTGTTCCTTAACGCCGCACGACCTATTCTGCCGCATTCCGGCCGACTGGGAAAGGCCCTATCCCAGATGCTAACCTTATAACGCACAACGGAATAAATTGGATTTGACTCCAACGATTAAGTTATTTTTTGTACTCGTTCCGACACACCAACAAGCCTGAACCCACATAAGGTGGGGGCACCGACCGGTCCTTACTGTAGGTGGGGCTGCATACACAAGGGGGGGGACAGGCCAGTACTGTGGGAGGGGTCTCTGGACATCATCGAAGGAACAGGCCAGTACTGTGGCATGGGGCCGGAGGGGTCAGAGGTCAGTACTGTGGGCGGGCGGGGTTTTTGGAGAGATGTGGGTCACAGGCCAGTACTATGGGAGCGGCGCTTGAACCCACATAAAGTGGGGGCACCGGTCATTACTGTAGGTGGGGCTGGACACACAAGGGGAGGGGGCACAGGCCAGTCCCGTGGGAGGCTGCTTCTTAGATACTCACGGGGGTTGGATGGGGCCGACCTCCCTCCCTCCCTCCCTCCCTCCTCAGGTTCTGCCCTCCCCTCCTGCAGCCTCGGCAGTGCCAGCCTCGCCTCACCTCTTCACTCCGAGCCGGCTGATGCCCCAGCACACAGGAGACATGAGCCGGGGGCAGAGCAGTGCCCCCGGGGATGGGCTGTACCGGGGGCGGCCCGCTTCTTCCAGGTCCTTCGGAGGAGGGAGGACAGCAGGATCGAGTACGGGGCAGAGCAGCCCCCTGCCCGCCCCCAGCAACTCCCGGGAGAGTCGGGGGAGCTCCGGGCCGCGGTGTGCGCCCTGCGCTGTGAGTACAGGGGGTGCGGTGGCGGCGGTGGGTTGAGGGTCTGGGAATACTGGGGATGCTCCGAGCTGTGGATACTAGGTGGCTGTGAGTACCTGGGAGTATGAAGACCTGTGAGCCCGGGAGGGTGGGGGAGTACCAGGGAGTATGGAGAGCTGTGAGCCCGGGTGGGTGGGTGGCTGTGAGTACCAGGGAGTATGGAGAGCTGTGAGCCCCGGTGGGTGTGGGTACCAGGGAGTATGGAGAGCTGTGAGCCCAGGTGGGTGGCTGTGAGTACCAGGGAGTACGGAGAGCTGTGAGCCCCGGTGGGTGTGAGTACCAGGGAGTATGGAGAGCTGTGAGCCCGGGTGGGTGTGAGTACCAGGGAGTATGGATAGCTGTGAGCCCGGGTGGGTGGAGTGCCAGGGAGTATGGAGTACTCTGAGCCCGGGTGGGTGGCTGTGACCAGGGAGTATGGAGAGCTGAGAGCCCAGGTGGGTGTGAGTACCAGGGAGTATGGAGAGCTGTGAGCCCCGGTGGGTGTGAGTACCAGGGAGTATGGAGAGCTGTGAGCCCGGGCGGGTGGGGGAGTACCAGGGAGTATGGAGAGCTGTGAGCCCGGGTGGGGGCGAGTACCAGGGAGTATGGAGAGCTGTGAGCCCGGGTGGGTGGCTCGTGGCTGTGAGTACCAGGGAGTATGGAGAGCTGTGAGCCCCGGTGGGTGTGGGTACCAGGGAGTATGGGGAGCTGTGAGCCCAGGTGGGTGGCTGTGAGTACCAGGGAGTATGGAGAGCTGTGAGCCCGGGTGGGTGTGAGTACCAGGGAGTATGGATAGCTGTGAGCCCGGGTGGGTGGAGTACCAGGGAGTATGGAGAGCTCTGAGTCCGGGTGGGTGGGTGGCTGTGACCAGGGAGTATGGAGAGCTGAGAGCCCAGGTGGGTGTGAGTACCAGGGAGTATGGAGAGCTGTGAGCCCCGGTGGGTGTGAGTACCAGGGAGTATGGAGAGCTGTGAGCCCGGGCGGGTGGGGGGTTGCGGGGGCGAGTACCAGGGAGTATGGAGAGCTGTGAGCCCGGGTGGGTGGCTGTGAGTACCAGGGAGTATGGAGAGCTGTGAGCCCGGGTGGGTGGGGGGAGTACCAGGGAGTATGGAGAGATGTGAGCCCGGGTGGGTGGCTGTGATCAGGGAGTATGGAGAGCTGTGAGCCCAGGTGGGTGTGTGTACCAGGGAGTATGGAGAGCTGTGAGCCCCGGTGGGTGTGAGTACCAGGGAGTATGGAGAGCTGTGAGCCCCACGGGTGGTGGGGGCTTTGGTATTAGAACTTAGAGGCACTAGGCGTAGGGTAATACCAGGGTTAGAGGTAGTTGGAAGTGTCTCTAGGGAGTTACATTGTAAGTGTCTGGGGTTAGTTCAATCTAGGAGTGCTGGTACTCACTAACCCAGAATATGTGTATGTTGCTTAGAAATGTATGCGCTCACTGTTCCAAAATATGTACTGTCCCAGACTATGTGTTTGTTACAGGGAAGTGCTGGTACTCATTGTCCCAGAGTGTGCAAAGTGCTGGTACTCATTGTCCCAAAGTGTGCAAAGTGCTGGTACTCACTGTCCCAGAGTGTGCTTGTTACAGAGAAGTGCTGGTACTCGCTGTCCCAGAGTGTGCTGGTTACAGAGAAGTGCTGGTTCTCACTGTCCCAGAGTGTTCTTGTTACAGAGTAGTGCTGGTACTCACTGTCCCAGAGTGTTCTTGTTACAGAGTAGTGCTAGTACTCACTGTCCCAGATAGTTCTTGTTATAGAGAAGTGCTGGTACTTACTATCCCAGATGTGTTTTTTAATGAGAAGTGCTGGTACTCACTGTCCCAGAGTGTGTGTATGTTACTGAGAAGTGCTGGTACTCACTGTCCCAGAGTGTGTGTTTGTTGCTGAGAAGTGGTGGCACTCACTGTCCCAGAATATGTGCTTGTTAATGAGAAGTGCTAGTACTCACTGTCCCAGAGTGTGTGTTTGTTACTGAGAAATGCTGTACTCACTGTATCACGGTATGTGTTTGTTACTTAGAAGAGCTGGTACTCACTGTCCCAGAGTGTGTTTGTTACTAGGAGAGCTGGTACTCACTGTCCCAGAGTCTGCTTTTTACAGAGAAGTGCTGGTACTCACTATCCCAGATGTGTTTGTTAATGAGATGTGCTGGTACTCACTGTCCCAGAGTGTGTGTATGTTACTGAGAAGAGCTGGTACTCACTGTCCCAGAGTGTGTGTATGTTACTGAGAAGAGCTGGTACTCACTGTCCCAGAGTGTGTGTTTGTTACTGAGGAGAGCTGGTACTCACTGTCCCAGAGTGTGCTTGTTACAGAGAAGTGCTGGTACTCACTGTCCCAGAGTGTTCTTGTTACAGAGTAGTGCTGGTACTCACTGTCCCAGAGTGTGCTTGTTACAGTGAAGTGCTGGTACTCACTGTCCCAGAGTGGGCTTGTTACAAAGAAGTGCTGATACTCATTGTCCCAGAGTGTGCAAAGTGCTGGTACTCATTGTCCCAGAGTGTGCTTGTTACAGAGAAGTGCTGGTACTCACTGTCCCAGAGTGTTCTTGTTACAGAGTAGTGCTGGTACTCACTGTCCCAGAGTGTTCTTGTTACAGAGTAGTGCTAGTACTCACTGTCCCAGAGTGTTCTTGTTTCAGAGTAGTGCTAGTACTCACTGTCCCAGATAGTTCTTGTTACAGAGAAGTGCTGGTACTTACTGTCCCAGAGTGTGCAAAGTGCTGTTACTAGAAGTGCTGATACTCATTGTCCCAGAGTGTGCTTGTTACAGAGAAGTGCTGGTACTCACTGTCCCAGAGTGTTCTTGTTACAGAGAAGTACTGGTACTCACTGTCCCAGAGTGTTCTGGTTACAGAGAAGTGCTGGGACTCACTGTCCTAGAGTGTGCTTGTTACAGAGTAGTGCTGGTACTCTCTGTCCAAGAGTCTTCTTGTTACAGAGTAGTTCTGGTACTCACTGTCACAGAGTGTTCTTGTTACAGAGAAGTGCTGGTACTCACTGTCCCAGAGTGTTCTTGTTACAGAGAAGTGCTGGTACTCACTGTCCCAGAGTGTGCTGGTTACAGAGAAGTGCTGGTACCCACTGTCCCAGAGTGTTCTTGTTACAGAGAAGAGCTGGTACTCAGTGTCCCAAAGTGTGTGTTTGTTACTTAGAAGAACTGGTACTCACTGTCCCAGAGTGTGTGTTTGTTACTGAGGAGAGCTGGTACTCACTGTCCCAGAGTGTGCTTTTTACAGAGAAGTGCTGGTACTCACTATCCCAAATGTGTTTGTTAATGAGAAGTGCTGGTACTCACTGTCCCAGAGTGTGAGTATGTTACTGAGAAGAGCTGGTACTCACTGTCCCAGAGTGTGTGTATGTTACTGAGAAGAGCTGGTACTCACTGTCCCAGAGTGTGTGTATGTTACTGAGAAGAGCTGGTACTCACTGTCCCAGAGTGTGTGTTTGTTACTGAGAAGTGCTGGTACTCACTGTCCCAGAATATGTGTGTGTTAATGAGAAGTGCTGATACTCACTGTCCCAGAGAGTGTGTTTGTTTCTGAGAAGTACTGATACTCGCTGTCCCAGAGTGTGTGTATGTTACTGAGAAGAGCTGGTACTCACTGTTCCAGAGTCTGCTTTTTACAGAGAAGTGCTGGTACTCACTATCCCAGATGTGTTTGTTAATGAGAAGTGCTGGTACTCACTGTCCCAGAGTGTGTGTATGTTACTGAGAAGAGCTGGTACTCACTGTCCCAGAGTGTGTGTATGTTACTGAGAAGAGCTGGTACTCACTGTCCCAGAGTGTGTGTATGTTACTGACAAGAGCTGGTAGTCACTGTCCCAGAGTGTGTGTTTGTTACTGAGAAGTGCTGGTACTCACTGTCCCAGAATATGTGTGTGTTAATGAGAAGTACTGATACTCGCTGTCCCAGAGTGTGAGTTTGTTACTGAGAGGTGCTGGTATTCACTGTCCCAAAGTGTGTGTTTGTTACTGAGAAGTGCTGGTACACACTGTCCCAGAATATGTGCTTGTTACTGAGAAGTGCTGGTACTCACTGTCCCAGATTATGTGCTGTTAATGAGAAGTGCTAGTACTCACTGTCCCAGAGTGTGTGTTTGTTGCTGAGAAGTGCTGGCACTCACTGTCCCAGAATATGTGCTTGTTAATGAGAAGTGCTCACACTCACTGTCCAAGAATATGTTCTAGTTAATGAGAAGTGCTAGTACTCACTGTCCCAGAGTGTATGTTTGTTACTGAGAAGTGCTGGTACTCACTTCCCAGAATATGTGCGTGTTAATGAGAAGTGCTGATACTCGCTGTCCCACAGTGTGTGTTTGTTACTGAGAAGTGCTGTACTAACTATCCCAGAGTGTGTGTTTGTTACTTAGAAGAGCTGGTACTCACTGTCCCAGAGTGTGTGTTTGTTACTGAGTAGTGCTTGTACTCACTGTCCCAGAGTGTGTGTTTGTTACTGAGAGGTGCTGGTACTCACTGTCCCTGAATATGTGTTTGCTACTGAGAAGTTCTGGTATTCACTGTCCCAAAGTGTGTGTTTGTTACTGAAAAGAGAGGTACTCACTGTCCCAGAAAATGTGTTTGTTACTGAGAAGTGCTGGTACTCACTGTCCAAGAATATGTTCTTGTTAATGAGAAGTGCTAGTACTCACTGTCCCAGAGTGTGTGTTTGTTACTGAGAAGTGCTGTACTCACTGTATCACGGTATGTGTTTGTTACTTAGAAGAGCTGGTACTCACTGTCCCAGAGTGTGTTTGTTACTAGGAGAGCTGGTACTCACTGTTCCAGAGTCTGCTTTTTACAGAGAAGTGCTGGTACTCACTATCCCAGATGTGTTTGTTAATGAGAAGTGCTGGTACTCACTGTCCCAGAGTGTGTGTATGTTACTGAGAAGAGCTGGTACTCACTGTCCCAGAGTGTGTGTATGTTACTGAGAAGAGCTGGTACTCACTGTCCCAGAGTGTGTGTATGTTACTGACAAGAGCTGGTAGTCACTGTCCCAGAGTGTGTGTTTGTTACTGAGAAGTGCTGGTACTCACTGTCCCAGAATATGTGTGTGTTAATGAGAAGTGCTGATACTCACTGTCCCAGAGAGTGTGTTTGTTTCTGAGAAGTACTGATACTCGCTGTCCCAGAGTGTGAGTTTGTTACTGAGAGGTGCTGGTATTCACTGTCCCAAAGTGTGTGTTTGTTACTGAGAAGTGCTGGTACACACTGTCCCAGAAAATGTGTTTGTTACTGAGAAGTGCTGGTACTCACTGTCCAAGAATATGTTCTTGCTAATGAGAAGTGCTAGTACTCACTGTCCCAGAGTGTGTGTTTGTTACTGAGAAGTGCTGTACTCACTGTATCACGGTATGTGTTTGTTACTTAGAAGAGCTGGTACTCACTGTCCCAGAGTGTGTTTGTTACTAGGAGAGCTGGTACTCACTGTTCCAGAGTCTGCTTTTTACAGAGAAGTGCTGGTACTCACTATCCCAGATGTGTTTGTTAATGAGAAGTGCTGGTACTCACTGTCCCAGAGTGTGTGTTTGTTACTGAGGAGAGCTGGTACTCACTGTCCCAGAGTGTGTTTGTTACTAGGAGAGCTGGTACTCACTGTTCCAGAGTCTGCTTTTTACAGAGAAGTGCTGGTACTCACTATCCCAGATGTGTTTGTTAATGAGAAGTGCTGGTACTCACTGTCCCAGAGTGTGTGTTTGTTACTGAGGAGAGCTGGTACTCACTGTCCCAGAGTGTGCTTTTTACAGAGAAGTGCTGGTACTCACTATCCCAGATGTTTGTTAATGAGAAGTGCTGGTACTCACTGTCCCAAAATATGTGTGTTAATGAGAAGTGCTGATAATCACTGTTACAGAGTGTGTGCTTGTTAATGAGCAGTGCTAATACTCACTGTCCCAGAGTGTGTGTTTGTTACTGAGAAGTGCAGGTACTCACTGTCCCAAAATATGTGTTTTCTACTGAGAAGTTCTGGTACTCACTGTCCCAAAGTGTATGTTTGTTACTGAAAAGAGAGGTACTCACTGTCCCAGAAAGTGTGTTTGTTACTGAGAAGTGCTCACTGTCACTGTCCCATAATATGTGCTTGTTACCGAGAAGTGCTGGTACTCACTGTCCCAGATTATGTGCTTATTAATGAGAAGTGCTATTACTCACTGTCCCAGAGTGTGTGTTTGTTACGGAGAAGTGCTGGCACTCACTGTCCCAGAATGTGTGCTTGTTAATGAGAAGTGCTCACACTCACTGTCCCAGAATATGTTCTTGTTAATGAGAAGTGCTAGAACTCACTGTCCCAGAGTGTGTGTTTGCTACTGAGATGTGATGGTACCCACTGTCCCAAAATATGTGCTTGTTACTGAGAAGTGCTGGTTCTCACTGTCCCAGAATATGTTCTTGTTAATGAGAAGTGCTGGTAGTCACTGTCCCAGAATATGTGTTTGTTAATGACAAGTGCTGGTACTCACTGTCCCAGAGTGTGTATTTATTACCGAGAAGTGCTGGTACTCACTGTCCCAGAATATGTGTTTGTTACTGAGAAGTGCTGGTACTCACTGTCCCAAAGTGTGTGTTTGTTACTGAAAAGAGAGGTACTCACTGTCCCAGAGTGTGCGTTTGTTACTGAGAAGTGCTGGTACTCACTGTCCCAGATTATGTGCTTGTTAATGAGAAGTGCTAGTACTCACTGTCCCAGAGTGTGTGTTTGTAACTGAGTGTAGGAGAGTAGGATCTGCTTCACAGGGGTACCCCCACTTTTTGCTGATACTTCACTGGTTTTCGACATTAGTCTGGCTGGGGCCCTGCTATTCAGAACCCCAGCCTAGCTGTTTCCTCTTTAAAAGGGTCTCCATGTGCCTTAGGCACATCTCTGATTGGGATCTGGAGTGCCCTTGTAAGTCCCTAGTATATGGTATACTATGTACCAAGGGCATAGGTACCTCAGAGGCCTGCCAGGGGCTGCAGCATATATTATGCCACCCCTGGTAGGCCATCCAAACTGACACCACAGGTCTGCTACTGCAGCCTGGGTAAGGTGGTGCATGCACCCCTTGCTGTGGTATAGGTTACCTATATCACTAAATGCATACACACATATAAACCTATAAGTCACTCCTAAGGCAGGCCTTATCAATCCTAAAGGCAGAGTGCATGGTTCCTATGTGAGAGGGTGCCCCTGCATGAGCAGGGCCCCTCTGCAGCGTTCGGAGACCATCTCTGATGCTGTTTGTAGTGCAGCCTGACCATATACTCTTAAACGCATTATATCCTCGCGGTAAAATGCTAACTATGGAATGGCTGCACCGAAACATGTCGTGTTTGGTGTCAAACATCTTGGAATACTACCCCCCGCCAATTCTGGCGGCGGGGGTAGCATTCCACCCTTCTAGAGGGAAAGGCATGTTAACTCTGACGAGTCCGGTAACTTCTTTCCAGAGCCCTGGCATCACAAAATGGATGCTGCTGCCACAGACACGAGTCTGGCCTCCTGCTGCTGGACGAAACTCCGGCAGGGGAGGCCTGGACAATAGGTTTCCTGTCCCAGGGAGGTGTGACCACCTCCCCAGACAGGACAATGTGTATTGGGGCTGGGCGGGAGCACTTTCGGGTGCTTTGAAGTCCTGCACTGGGGGCACATTTGGTGTCCCTGTGCATACCCCAGTTCAAACCGGATCAGGGGCTTGCAGCCCCTGCTTTGGCGTGAACTGGACAAAGGGAAAGGGGTGTAGCCACCCCTCTGCCCTGACCCACCCATAGGTGGGGCCACAGAGTAGTCCATCCCCTATTTTTGGAATAAAGGTAGGAACCCAGTCCTTAGGACTTTAGATTATACCTGGACGAAACTCTGACACGGAATCCTGGACCTTCGACGCTCTACGACAAGATTAGAGGACTGAAGAATCTCCCTTGGGGTCAAGGAGTGACTCCCCTGCTTGGCAGGCACCAAAGAAGCATCTGTCCGGTTCGCATCACTGAAGCTCCCGTCGGACGCCGAAGTCATCGCATCACCAGAGGTGGATTCTCAGACTTCCCCGAGGCTACCCTGAGTCCCCAGCAAAGCTGAGGCCCGTGGCTATCGTGGGTGACTTGAGACCGTGACCCCTGGACACCGAGCACATTTGCAAGTGCACCATCTTCTGGGTCTCCCAAGAAGTCGTGCTTTGGGCTCCGAGTAGCCCTAGCCTCCAGCACCACCTGCACCGAAGATCACTGGCCCCCACTCCACGAGTGTCCTGTAAGCCAGCTCCACGTGCGGCGTCACGAGGCTCCTTCGCGGTCGCTAGCCCGTTGGCTAGTAGCCCTTACCGAAGGCCAATCTTTTCTTTACTTGGCAGTCTGGTTGCTCCAGGCCTGCCCTCACTTACCCTTGCTGGGTGAGTTCCCCAGACCTTGCTGGTCTGCATCATCGACGATCTACATCTTACTCGAGACTTGCCGTTGCCAAGGCCTGTTGGGTCCAATCTGGTCGCCGACACCTCTGCACTCGACAGACATCGAGCAACAGCCCGAATCCTGCTCCTGGTCGCCGACAACGCCTCCCGGACCTCGTGGCTGAAGAGTCAAGACGACCGTCAACGAACTTGAAGCACTCGACATCGGTGGGCATCTGTCCATCGCCCTCCTGGTCACTGGCTAGTGACCCAGACTCTGTCCCCTCTGCTTTCAGGTTCTTCAGAACTCCGATCCACTCTTGGATCCACCCGGACACTTTTCTCCTGGTCGCCAGCAGCACTTTGCAGCAGATCGCCATAAGAAACGACGACGAAACCCGACCCCGAAAGGCACCTATGCACCCGGCTTCCCTGGGTGAGGTAACACGAGTACTCCGGTGCTCCCGTGGGTAGAGACTCTTCAAAGTCCTAGATCTCAAAGGGTTTTGTCCTAGTCCTTTTTAAAGTGTCCCTTTCCTCTATTTTCCCGATCCCGACTTTCTCCATAGAAGTAAACGGCGTATCGCGGTTGTGTATTTACACTGCACGCGTCTCCCGTGGGTCCCCTGTGTCACTACCTTGGGTGGTTCCTTGTGGTCCAAGCACTTCTAGAGGCTCTAGGCCTAGTGTCTAGTTCAGTCGTGGTTCGCATACCACTTTATTGGTATATGGTTTGGTACGCCCCTAGGGCCCAAACGTGTATTTGTGCTATTACTGTGATTTAAGATCTTATAACCTATGTACTTCGAACTCTAGCCTCATAAAGAGACTAGAGGGGTGTGTTTAGTAATAAATACATATATTTTGAATATATACCTGGTGTGGTGCTCTTTCATTTGATCACTCAAGAGATTATAGACTGGTAAAACAAGCTGCTTTACATTCCTTCAAGACTTAGCCTGAAGGCTGCTCTCCACAGCTACCACTAGGATAGCTTTCAATAAGGTTGTCTTTAACCTACCTACCATAAGAGTCGATTTGGACTGGTGCAAGGTGCCCACTATAATTAGTGGACAGCATATGCCAGGCCAACTTCTCACATTGGTGTGCAGCGTGTGGGATTCCAGCTTGCTATTGTTTTACCAGATAATCTCAATTGAATTGATCAACTGAAAACCACTAAAGGTACCTAAGGTACATATAATTTAAGCTTAGAATATCAGTAAGTTCTACTGAACTTAGAGTTGTGTGTTAAGGGATAGCACAACCCTTTCTACAACTCAAGAGAGTTTAGTAGGCCACACTAGAGTAGGTAGTGCATACACCACACCACACTAGTAATGTCTTTAAAAGCAGGATCTAGAGATGCCCTGCAGGAAGCCATTGAGCTTCCCCCTCCAAGTATGACACACTCCCATTCTTGGAACTGAGAGCTTTGTGTAACGTGAGGAAATTAAGGACAGGCCAAAGTCCCACCACCCAACACCTCCAGGAGATGTTGGTGGCTTATGATCTTAGTAAGTCCTCAGAGACTGAAGGGGCAGGAGCAGAGGGTGGGCCAGCAGATGAGGAAGGGGCCAGGGGTACTACTACCCCCAGCCCCCCTCTGAAACTGACCAGGAGGGTGACAATGACCCTGACCTGGAAAACCCAATCCCTTCTGGGGAAGATGAAGATGAGGATCTAGAGAACCACACCTTTGTCCCCCCAGGAAGGATTATGAGTGTGCTCAGAAAGTCTAGGTCTCCTTCTCAGGAGTCTAACCACTCTGGCACCTCAATAGGGAGCTCTGTTTCTTCTCACAGGAGGGAATCCTCTCATGAGAGAAGAAAGAGACTGGTCCAGTATGAGGAAACTCAACTGGAGATCAGGAAGAAGCAATTGGCTTTAGATAGAGAATCCCTAGATCTCCTTAAAGAGAGAAGAAAGTTGGGACTAGAGTCCCATGGTGGCAGCCATATCCCTAGAGATAGGGAAAGGTCCTATGACCATAGGAACCTGAGCAAGATTGTCCCTCCCTACCAGAGTGGGGATGATATCCACAAATGGATAACTGCTTTAGAGAGGGCCTGTAAAGTACAGAAGGTCCCTCAGGAGCAGTGGGCAGCAATCTTGTGGCTCTCCTTTGCTGACAAAGGTAGAGACAAGCTCCTCACTGTTAGAGAGGAGGATGCTGACAATTACAAGGTCTTGAAGAGTGCTCTTATTGATGGGTTTGGCCTAACCACTGAACAGTACAGGTTGAAGTTCAGAGACACCCAAAAAGCACAGACTCAAGACTGGGTAGACTATGTGGATTGTTCTGCCAAGGCTCTGGAAGGCTGGTTGATGGGCAGTAAGGTGTGTGACTTCTCAGGATTGTATAATCTGATAATGAGGGAGCAGATTCTTAATAACTGTCAAAACCAGCTGTTGCATCAGTACCTGGTTGACTCTGATCTGACCTCTCCCCAAGAATTGGGAAAGAAGGCAGACAAATGGGTCAGAACCAGGGTGAAGCAGAAGGTACAGAACCAAGGTGGGGAAACCAAGAAGCAAGATGCTAAGAACTCTGACAAGGGTGGGGAGAAGGGTAAAGATCAAAAGTCTTCATCAGGCCCCCAAAAATCTTCTTCTGGTGGGGATTCCCAGTCTACCAAGGGTAAAGGCCAAAGAAAACCATGGTGCAAGGTCTGTAAGCAAAAGACCCACTGGACCAGTGATTGCACCAAGTCCAAAGACTCCAGTCCAGCATCCACCAATGCCCCTAAGGCACCTGTTCCCCCTAGTACAGTTGGTGGAAGTGCTCCAGCAAAGGGTTTAGTAGGGTTCACCCTGGGAACTGAGTTGGGCTCTGACTTAGTCAGGGAGCTGACTCAGGCTGTGTTAGTCTGTGATGGAGGCATGGATGTGACCTCCACTGTGAGTCCCAGTAATCTGGGCAAGTACAGACAACAGCCTTTAATCAATGGACGAGAGGCTTTGGCATTTAGGGACACAGGGGCAAGTGTCACAATGGTGACACAAGACCTTGTGCTACCTGGGCAAGTTATACTTGGTGAAATGTACCAAGTGACCAATGCTAGCAATGTCAGAACAGACCATACTCTGGCAGTTGTTAACTTCTCCTGGGGAGGGGTAACTGGCCTTAAGAAGGTTGTGGTAAGTGCAAACCTACCAGTCGAATGCTTGCTTGGCAATGACTTAGAGACTTCTGCTTGGGCAGAAGTGGAGCTCAGGACCCATGCAGAAATGCTGGGGATCCCTGCAGATGTGTTTGCTGTGACCAGGTCACAAGCTAAACTGTCTAAAACTGAACAGGCCTTGGATTCTGGAAGAATGGACCAAGTGCCTTCCAAGAGGAGGAGTAGTAGGGTTAAGGCAGTGCCTTCCCCCTTGGCTCAGGAGGAAGATCAGTCCCTTGAGGGGGATGATCTCAGCCCTGAAGAAGGAACTGTCCCAGAGGAACTTGAGCCTGACCAGGTTGAGTTCTTGGGGACAGGGGGACCTTCTAGGGCAGATCTGAGCCAGGAGCAGCAGAGCTGCCCCTCCCTTGAACCCCTCAGACAGCAAGCTGCTGCTGAGGCTGCTGGGAAAGCTAGTGGTCCCCATACAGTGTATTGGGATGATGGACTCCTGTACTCAGAGAGTAGAGACCCCAAGCCTGGTGCTACCAGGAGGTTGGTAATACCTTTGAAGTTCAGGGGCTTCCTATTGACCCTAGCCCATGATATTCCCTTAGCAGGACACCTGGGCCAGAACAAGACTTGGGACAGAATTGTCCCTCACTTTCACTGGCCCCACATGTCTGAAGACAGTAAGGAGTTTTGTCGCTCCTGTGTAACCTGCCAAGCCAGTGGCAAAGCAGGTGGCACTACAAAGGCCCCCTGATACCACTACCTGTGGTGGGGGTGCCCTTTGAGAGGGTGGGGATTGACATTGTTGGTCCCATGGATCCCCAAACAGCATCTGGGCACAGATTTATACTGGTGGTAGTGGATCATGCCACCAGGTATCCAGAGGCTATACCCCTTAGGACCACTACAGCACCTGTGGTGGCAAGGGCCCTCCTGGGAATTTTCTCAAGAGTGGGCTTTCCTAAGGAGGTGGTATCAGACAGGGGTGCAAACTTCATGTCTGGGTACTTAAAGGCAATGTGGAAGGAGTGTGGAGTTACTTATAAGTTCACCACACCCTATCACCCACAATGCAATGGTTTAGTTGAGAGATTCAACAAAACCTTAAAGGGCATGATTAAAGGGCTCCCAGAAAAGCTTAGGCGTAGATGGGACATACTCTTGCCCTGCCTTTTATTCGCATATAGGGAGGTGCCTCAGAAGGGGTTGGTTACAGCCCTTTTGAACTTCTGTTTGGCCACCCTGTGAGGGGTCCACTGTGCTTGGTGAAGGAAGGATGGGAGTTACCTCTCAAGCCCCCAAAGCAAGATATAGTGGACTATGTACTTGGTCTCCGCTCCAGGATGGCTGAGTACATGAAAAAGGCAACCAAAAACCTTGAGGCTAGCCAGGAACTTCAAAAGGCCTGGCATGACCAAAAGGCTGTCCTAACTGTTTACCAGCCAGGACAGAAGGTGTGGGTGTTGGAGCCAGTGGCCCCAGCAGCTCTCCAAGACAAATGGAGTGGACCCCACACTATTGTTGAGCAGAAGGGTGAGGTCACTTACTTAGTAGACCTGGGAACACCCAGGAGTCCCCACAGGGTTCTCCATGTCAACAGACTTAAGCCATATGTGGACAGGGCAGACATGGGCTTGCTCATGGCTACTGATGAAGGGCAGGAGGAAGAGAGTGACCCACTCCCTGACCTGCTCTCACAGAACCCTGACGATGGGTCAGTTGATGGTGTAGCCTTGGCAGGCAGCCTCACTACCCAGCAACAAACTGATTGCAGGCAAGTCCTCAATCAGTTTAGACATATGTTTTCTCTGACACCCAGTCAGACCACCTGGTGCACTCATGAAGTGGACACTGGGGACAGTCTGCCTATTAAAAACAAGATTTATAGGCAACCTGACCATGTCAGGGACTGTATCAGGACTGAAGTCCAGAAGATGTTGGAATTGGGAGTGATTGAGCCCTCAGATAGCCCTTGGGCTAGTCCAGTAGTCCTAGTACCTAAACCTCACACCAGTGGTGGGAAAAGAGAGATGAGGTTTTGTGTAGACTACAGGGGCCTCAATGCAGTCACTAGGACTGATGCCCATCCAATACCCAGGGCAGATGAGCTCATAGATACTTTGGCCTCTGCCAAATATCTCAGCACATTTGACCTAACAGCTGGCTACTGGCAGATCAGACTAGCTGATGCTGCAAAGCCCAAAACAGCATTTTCAACCCCTAGTGGGCATTATCAATTTGTGGTGATGCCCTTTGGTCTGAAAAATGCACCTGCCACTTTCCAGAGGTTGGTGAACACAGTTCTCACAGGACTGGAGGCCTATAGTGCAGCTTATCTAGATGATATTGCTGTCTTTAGCTCCACCTGGGAGGATCACCTGGTCCACCTCAGGAATGTTTTACAGGCCCTGCAAAAGGCAGGCCTGACTATCAAGGCCACTAAGTGCCAGATAGGGCAGAGTCAGGTTGTGTACCTGGGCCACCTTGTGGGTGGAGGCCAGGTTCAACCTTTGCAGAGCAAGATCCAGACCATCATGGACTGGACTGCTCCAACTACCCAGACTCAGGTGAGAGCCTTCTTAGGCCTGACTGGGTACTATAGGAGATTTGTCAAGGGGTATGGATCAATAGTGACACCCTTGAATGACTTAACTTCTAAGAAAATGCCCAAAAAGGTTCAGTGGACAGTTAGCTGTCAAAAGGCATTTGATGACCTCAAGCAGGCCATGTGCACTGCTCCAATTCTGCAGAGTCCTGATTACTCCAAGAAGTTCATTGTCCAAACAGATGCATCTGAATTGGGGGTAGGGGCTGTACTGTCACAATTGAATGAAGAAGGTCAGGATCAGCCAGTAGCTTTTATTAGCAGAAGGCTGACCCCTAGAGAGAAACGTTGGTCAGCCATAGAGAGGAGGCCTTTGCTGTGGTCTGGGCTCTGAAGAAGTTGAGGCCATACTTGTTTGGTACACACTTCCTGGTTCAGACAGACCATAAGCCCCTCTTATGGCTAAAACAAATGAAGGGTGAAAACCCCAAACTGCTTAGGTGGTCCATTTCCCTACAGGGGATGGACTTTACAGTGGAACATAGGCCTGGGAGTAACCATGCGAATGCAGATGGACTCTCTAGGTATTTCCACTTAGAACATGAAGACTTAACTGGGCAAGGTTAGTTTAATGTCCCTACGTTTGGGGGGGTTGTGTAGGAGAGTAGGATCTGCTTCACAGGGGTACCCCCACTTTTTGCTGATACTTCACTGGTTTTCGACATTAGTCTGGCTGGGGCCCTGCTATTCAGAACCCCAGCCTAGCTGTTTCCTCTTTAAAAGGGTCTCCATGTGCCTTAGGCACATCTCTGATTGGGATCTGGAGTGCCCTTGTAAGTCCCTAGTATATGGTATACTATGTACCAAGGGCATAGGTACCTCAGAGGCCTGCCAGGGGCTGCAGCATATATTATGCCACCCCTGGTAGGCCATCCAAACTGACACCACAGGTCTGCTACTGCAGCCTGGGTAAGGTGGTGCATGCACCCCTTGCTGTGGTATAGGTTACCTATATCACTAAATGCATACACACATATAAACCTATAAGTCACTCCTAAGGCAGGCCTTATCAATCCTAAAGGCAGAGTGCATGGTTCCTATGTGAGAGGGTGCCCCTGCATGAGCAGGGCCCCTCTGCAGCGTTCGGAGACCATCTCTGATGCTGTTTGTAGTGCAGCCTGACCATATACTCTTAAACGCATTATATCCTCGCGGTAAAATGCTAACTATGGAATGGCTGCACCGAAACATGTCGTGTTTGGTGTCAAACATCTTGGAATACTACCCCCCGCCAATTCTGGCGGCGGGGGTAGCATTCCACCCTTCTAGAGGGAAAGGCATGTTAACTCTGACGAGTCCGGTAACTTCTTTCCAGAGCCCTGGCATCACAAAATGGATGCTGCTGCCACAGACACGAGTCTGGCCTCCTGCTGCTGGACGAAACTCCGGCAGGGGAGGCCTGGACAATAGGTTTCCTGTCCCAGGGAGGTGTGACCACCTCCCCAGACAGGACAATGTGTATTGGGGCTGGGCGGGAGCACTTTCGGGTGCTTTGAAGTCCTGCACTGGGGGCACATTTGGTGTCCCTGTGCATACCCCAGTTCAAACCGGATCAGGGGCTTGCAGCCCCTGCTTTGGCGCGAACTGGACAAAGGGAAAGGGGTGTAGCCACCCCTCTGCCCTGACCCACCCATAGGTGGGGCCACAGAGTAGTCCATCCCCTATTTTTGGAATAAAGGTAGGAACCCAGTCCTTAGGACTTTAGATTATACCTGGACGAAACTCTGACACGGAATCCTGGACCTTCGACGCTCTACGACAAGATTAGAGGACTGAAGAATCTCCCTTGGGGTCAAGGAGTGACTCCCCTGCTTGGCAGGCACCAAAGAAGCATCTGTCCGGTTCGCATCACTGAAGCTCCCGTCGGACGCCGAAGTCATCGCATCACCAGAGGTGGATTCTCAGACTTCCCCGAGGCTACCCTGAGTCCCCAGCAAAGCTGAGGCCCGTGGCTATCGTGGGTGACTTGAGACCGTGACCCCTGGACACCGAGCACATTTGCAAGTGCACCATCTTCTGGGTCTCCCAAGAAGTCGTGCTTTGGGCTCCGAGTAGCCCTAGCCTCCAGCACCACCTGCACCGAAGATCACTGGCCCCCACTCCACGAGTGTCCTGTAAGCCAGCTCCACGTGCGGCGTCACGAGGCTCCTTCGCGGTCGCTAGCCCGTTGGCTAGTAGCCCTTACCGAAGGCCAATCTTTTCTTTACTTGGCAGTCTGGTTGCTCCAGGCCTGCCCTCACTTACCCTTGCTGGGTGAGTTCCCCAGACCTTGCTGGTCTGCATCATCGACGATCTACATCTTACTCGAGACTTGCCGTTGCCAAGGCCTGTTGGGTCCAATCTGGTCGCCGACACCTCTGCACTCGACAGACATCGAGCAACAGCCCGAATCCTGCTCCTGGTCGCCGACAACGCCTCCCGGACCTCGTGGCTGAAGAGTCAAGACGACCGTCAACGAACTTGAAGCACTCGACATCGGTGGGCATCTGTCCATCGCCCTCCTGGTCACTGGCTAGTGACCCAGACTCTGTCCCCTCTGCTTTCAGGTTCTTCAGAACTCCGATCCACTCTTGGATCCACCCGGACACTTTTCTCCTGGTCGCCAGCAGCACTTTGCAGCAGATCGCCATAAGAAACGACGACGAAACCCGACCCCGAAAGGCACCTATGCACCCGGCTTCCCTGGGTGAGGTAACACGAGTACTCCGGTGCTCCCGTGGGTAGAGACTCTTCAAAGTCCTAGATCTCAAAGGGTTTTGTCCTAGTCCTCTTTAAAGTGTCCCTTTCCTCTATTTTCCCGATCCCGACTTTCTCCATAGAAGTAAACGGCGTATCGCGGTTGTGTATTTACACTGCACGCGTCTCCCGTGGGTCCCCTGTGTCACTACCTTGGGTGGTTCCTTGTGGTCCAAGCACTTCTAGAGGCTCTAGGCCTAGTGTCTAGTTCAGTCGTGGTTCGCATACCACTTTATTGGTATATGGTTTGAGTACGCCCCTAGGGCCCAAACGTGTATTTGTGCTATTACTGTGATTTAAGATCTTATAACCTATGTACTTCGAACTCTAGCCTCATAAAGAGACTAGAGGGGTGTGTTTAGTAATAAATACATATATTTTGAATATATACCTGGTGTGGTGCTCTTTCATTTGATCACTCAAGAGATTATAGACTGGTAAAACAAGCTGCTTTACATTCCTTCAAGACTTAGCCTGAAGGCTGCTCTCCACAGCTACCACTAGGATAGCTTTCAATAAGGTTGTCTTTGACCTACCTACCATAAGAGTCGATTTGGACTGGTGCAAGGTGCCCACTATAATTAGTGGACAGCATATGCCAGGCCAACTTCTCACACTGAGAAGTGCTGGCACTCACTGTCCCAGAATATGTGCTTGTTAATGAGAAGTGCTCACACTCACTGTCCCAGAATATGTTCTTGTTAATGAGAAGTGCTAGAACTTACTGTCCCAGAGTGTGTGTTTGTTACTGAGATGTGCTGGTACTCACTGTCCCAAAATATGTGCTTGTTACTGAGAAGTGCTGGTTCTCACTAACTCAGAGTGTGTGTTTGTTACTGAAAAGAGAGGTACTCACTGTCCCAGAGTGTGTGTTTGTTACTGAGAAGTCCTGGTTCTTTTTGCCATTGAACTGATTGCCCTGTGCTGAGGGAATTTTTTCCCATTTAAAACCAGTTGCAGGGACTGCCCATTTACAGCTCTGCCTGGGTGGGGGCGAACTTCCATCTGCTCCCCATGAATAGATAGAAAGAGGGATATGAGAGTAAGTGGGGGCGGGCTCCTTCATGAAGTAGTGCCTGGTGGGAATAGGAGGGGTGGTCTTTCCTCCGAGGTGTCAGCAGCTCCTGTTCAGGAACTCTAATCAGTACAGCCCCCAAGGGATGGGGGCACGAGTCACGACCCCGCTTTATCAGGCAAATCTCGGGGTTAAGAGTTAGATTTGTGTGGTGAGCTGGGCTGGGGCTGTGTCTGTCTGTCTGCGCAGAGCAAGACTTCAGTGTGTGAGGAGCATGGGTTGTGTCTGTGCGTGAAGAGCAGGGCCTCAGTGTGTGGGGAGCATGGGTTGTGTATGTGTGTGTGTGAAGAGCAGGAGGGCCTCCGTGTGTGAGGAGCATGGGTTGTGTCTGTGTGTGAAGAACAGGGGTTGTGTCTGTGTGTGAACAGCAGGAGGACCTCAGTGTTTGAGGAACAGGTGTTGTGTCTGTGCGTGAAGAGCAGGGCCTCAGTGTGTGGGGAGCATGGGTTGTGTCTGCGTGAAGCAGGGCCTCAGTGTGTGAGGAGCATGGGTTGTGTCTGTGTGTGTGGAGCAGGAGGACCTCAGTGTGTTATGAGCATGGGTTGTGTCTGTGTGTGAACAGCAGGAGGACCTCAGTGTGTGAGGAGCATGGGTTTTGTCTGCGTGAAGCAGGGCCTCAGTGTGTGAGGAGCATGGGTTGTGTCTGTGTGTGAGGAGCAGGAGGACCTCAGTGTGTGAGGAGCACGGGTTGTGTCTGTGTGTGAGGAGCAGGAGGACCTCAATGTGTGTGGAGCATGGGTTGTGTCTGCGTGAAGCAGGACCTCAGTGTGTGAGGAGCATGGGTTGTGTCTGCGTGAAGCAGGGCCTCAGTGTGTGAGGAGCATGGGTTGTGTCTGTGTGTGAGGAGCAGGAGGACCTCAGTGTGTGAGGAGCATGGGTTGTGTCTGTGTGTGAAGAGCAGGGCCTCAGTGTTTGAGGAACAGGGGTTGTGTCTGTGTGCGAAGAGCAGGGCCTCAGTTTGTGAGGAACAGGGGTTGTGTCTGTGTGTGAAGAGCAGGGCCTCAGTGTGTGGGGAGAATGGGTTGTGTCTGCGTGAAGCAGGGTCTCAGTGTGTGGGGAGCATGGGTTGTGTCTGTATGTGAAGAGCAGGAGGACCTCAGTGTGTGAGGAGCATGGGTTGTGTATGTGTGTGTGTGAAGAGCAGGAGGGCCTCCGTGTGTGAGGAGCATGGGTTGTGTCTGTGTGTGAAGAACAGGGGTTGTGTCTGTGTGTGAACAGCAGGAGGACCTCAGTGTTTGAGGAACAGGTGCTGTGTCTGTGCGTGAAGAGCAGGGCCTCAGTGTGTGGGGAGCATGGGTTGTGTCTGCGTGAAGCAGGGCCTCAGTGTGTGAGAAACAGGGGTTGTGTCTGTGTGTGACAAGCAGGAGGACCTCCGTGTCTGAGGAGCATGGGTTGTGTCTGTGTGTGAAGAGCAGGGCCTCAGTGTTTGAGGAACAGGGGTTGTGTCTGTGTGAAGAGCAGGGCCTCAGTGTTTGAGGAACAGGGGTTGTGTCTGCGTGAAGCAGGGCCTCAGTGTGTGAGGAGCATGGGTTGTGTCTGTGTTTGAAGAGCAGAACCTCAGTGTGTGAGGAACAGAGGTTGTGTCTGTGTGAAGAGCAGGGCCTCTGTGTGTGACGAACAGAGGTTGTGTCTGTGTGTGAAGAGCAGGGCCTCAGTGTGTGGGGAGAATGGATTGTGTCTGCGTGAAGCAGGGCCTCCGTGTGTGAGGAGCATGACTTGTGTCTGTGTGTGAACAGCAGGAGGACCTCAGTGTGTGAGGAACAGGGGTTGTGTCTGTGTGTGAAGAGCAGGGCCTCAGTGTGTGGGGAGAATGGGTTGTGTCTGCGTGAAGCAGGGTCTCAGTGTGTGGGGAGCATGGGTTGTGTCTGTATGTGAAGAGCAGGAGGACCTCAGTGTGTGAGGAGCATGGGTTGTGTCTGTGTGTGAAGAGCAGGGCCTCAGTGTGTGAGGAACAGGGGTTGTGTCTGTGTGTGACAAGCAGGAGGACCTCCGTGTCTGAGGAGCATGGGTTGTGTCTGTGTGTGAAGAGCAGGGCCTCAGTGTTTGAGGAACAGGGGTTGTGTCTGCGTGAAGCAGGGCCTCAGTGTGTGGGGAGCATGGGTTGTGACTGCGTGAAGCAGGGCCTCAGTGTGTGAGGAGCATGGGTTGTGTTTGTGCGCGAGGAGCAGGACCTCAGTGTGTGAGGAGAATGCGTTGTGTCTGCGTGAAGCAGGACCTCAGTGTGTGAGGAACAGGGGTTGTGTCTGTTCGTGAAGAGCAGGGTTTCAGTGTTTGGGGAGCATGGGTTGTGTCTGCGTGAAGCAGGACCTCAGTGTGTGAGGAACATGGGTTGTGTCGGTGTGTGAAGAGCAGGAGGACCTCAGTGTTTGAGGAACAGGTGTTTTGTCTGTGTGTGAAGAGCAGGAGGAGAGAAGGCTTGTCGTGAGAAGGGGGCTGTGCATTTACAAGTGTCTCGGGCTATGCCCGGCTCTAAGCCCCGCCCCTCCTGGCCACGCCCCCTCCTCACACGGCGAAAAAAAATCAGAAGTTGGCCGGTCTGAATGGGGCATGCATTTCAAGTGCAGACACATTTCTAGCACCTCTGGGTCGTTGCATGACCCAAGGGTCTGCTGGGTGAAAAGCACTCTTCAGTACCAGAGCAGCGACGGCCTCATCTGTACACTACGCTGGTTTCTACCTTCACTGCAGGTTTTTACGGCGCTCCCTTGCCTGAAGGTCGGTAAATCTCGGCCTTGGTGAGCACTATATACATGGGCAATATTATGTACAAACTAGATATGAATTGTATGTTTTATTTGCAGGCTGCTCCTTCTGGCCTGAATCACTCCTAGGTGTTTACAAATGCGCTGCCTCTGTTTTTGTAGGAAGGACAGTGCTTGGTGTATAGTTGGCATGCAGGCGCTAGATTAAGTACCTATCAGACTGTACCAATAACATCCATGGGACCTGGCGCTATGTAAGAAATCTTAAAAGGATTAAACTGGACAAATCTAGAGAGAGCCAACCTCAAAGTCAAAGAGGCAAGAGGGAACAAGAGAATGAATATTGATGACATGTAACATGTGTGTGTGTGGTGTGCGTGCACGTGTGTGTGTGTGTGGTGTGTGTGCGCGCCCGTGTGTGTGGACAGAGAGGCAAACGGGGTAGAGGCAGGATAAAAGAGGGTTAGAGCCAGCTAGAAGGGTGAGGCAGAGAGTGCTAAGACAGACACGCAGAGGTAGAATTAGAAGAGGTAGAGTGTGGTAGAGAGAAGAGGAAGGGAGGTAGAAAAGGTGCAGGGGGGGGGGTCGAGGGTACTCTGGGAGGGGTGCTTGAACACGTACGGGGGTGTCAGAGGCTAGTACTCTGGGAGGTGTGTTTAAACCCACATAAGGTGGGGGCACCGGTCCTTACTGTAGGTGGGGCTAGGCACACAAGGGGAGGGGGCACAGGCCAGTACTGTGGGGGCGGTGCCTGAACCCACATAAGGTGGGAATACTCAGGGTATAAGTCCTAAAAAAAGAAGTGGGGGCACTAACCTAGTTAGGCAGTATGCAAGTGAGATCACGGCGCGCGACATCACAGCGCGCGACATCATGGCAGGCGACATCATGGTGCATGACATCACGGTGCATGACATCACACATGGCATCACAGGAAGTTGACTTCATAGAAAGTGGCATCACAAGTCACGACTTTACAGGAAGTGGCATCACAAGAAGTGACATCAGATCGAAAGCCCTCACATATATGTTTAGCAGGTCTATCATGTGTACGTTTGAGCACATTGCGAGGATAATAGCACAGTGAGCTATGGAAGATGATATGTGACTTCTACACCTTGCAATCCCCCAGTTTTATGTAACACATCCTGCACATTCATTTACAAACATATAATTTATTGTACATGTAATATGCACGTGTTGATGTAAAGCGCTCTGGCACCCTGCATTGGAATGAGTAGAGGTATACAAGAAATAATATTGGTACTTAAATTATTTCAACGCCTCCTCGGGGGAAGTAAGCTCTATATAAATGCAATTTGCTTTGTGTAAATACTGGGAAAGACCAACACATCTGACATTCTTACAGTGCATGCATATCTCCTATACAGAGACTGAAGGAAGTGAAAAGCTGCCTCTCTTCAGTATGTGTGAAGTGCTAACAAGGTGTGAGCATGGGCCCATGCCGACGGATCACCACGGACCTTTGCTGTTCCTTAACGCCGCACGACCTATTCTGCCGCATTCCGGCCGACTGGGAAAGGCCCTATCCCAGATGCTAACCTTATAACGCACAACGGAATAAATTGGATTTGACTCCAACGATTAAGTTATTTTTGTACTCGTTCCGACACACCAACAAGCCTGAACCCACATAAGGTGGGGGCACCGACCGGTCCTTACTGTAGGTGGGGCTGCATACACAAGGGGGGGGGGGGGACAGGCCAGTACTGTGGGAGGGGTCTCTGGACATCATCGAAGGAACAGGCCAGTACTGTGGCATGGGGCCGGAGGGGGTCAGAGGTCAGTACTGTGGGCGGGCGGGGTTTTTGGAGAGATGTGGGTCACAGGCCAGTACTATGGGAGCGGCGCTTGAACCCACATAAAGTGGGGGCACCGGTCATTACTGTAGGTGGGGCTGGACACACAAGGGGAGGGGGCACAGGCCAGTCCCGTGGGAGGCTGCTTCTTAGATACTCACGGGGGTTGGATGGGGCCGACCTCCCTCCCTCCCTCCCTCCCTCCTCAGGTTCTGCCCTCCCCTCCTGCAGCCTCGGCAGTGCCAGCCTCGCCTCACCTCTTCACTCCGAGCCGGCTGATGCCCCAGCACACAGGAGACATGAGCCGGGGGCAGAGCAGTGCCCCCGGGGATGGGCTGTACCGGGGGGCGGCCCGCTTCTTCCAGGTCCTTCGGAGGAGGGAGGACAGCAGGATCGAGTACGGGGCAGAGCAGCCCCCGCCCGCCCCCAGCAACTCCCGGGAGAGTCGGGGGGAGCTCCGGGCCGCGGTGTGCGCCCTGCGCTGTGAGTACAGGGGGGTGCGGTGGCGGCGGTGGGTTGAGGGTCTGGGAATACTGGGGATGCTCCGAGCTGTGGATACTAGGTGGCTGTGAGTACCTGGGAGTATGAAGACCTGTGAGCCCGGGAGGGTGGGGGAGTACCAGGGAGTATGGAGAGCTGTGAGCCCGGGTGGGTGGGTGGCTGTGAGTACCAGGGAGTATGGAGAGCTGTGAGCCCCGGTGGGTGTGGGTACCAGGGAGTATGGAGAGCTGTGAGCCCAGGTGGGTGGCTGTGAGTACCAGGGAGTACGGAGAGCTGTGAGCCCCGGTGGGTGTGAGTACCAGGGAGTATGGAGAGCTGTGAGCCCGGGTGGGTGTGAGTACCAGGGAGTATGGATAGCTGTGAGCCCGGGTGGGTGGAGTGCCAGGGAGTATGGAGTACTCTGAGCCCGGGTGGGTGGCTGTGACCAGGGAGTATGGAGAGCTGAGAGCCCAGGTGGGTGTGAGTACCAGGGAGTATGGAGAGCTGTGAGCCCCGGTGGGTGTGAGTACCAGGGAGTATGGAGAGCTGTGAGCCCGGGCGGGTGGGGGGGTTGCGGGGGCGAGTACTAGGGAGTATGGAGATCTGTGAGCCCGGGTGGGTGGCTGTGAGTACCAGGGAGTATGGAGAGCTGTGAGCCCGGGTGGGTGGGGGGAGTACCAGGGAGAAGGGAGAGCTGTGAGCCCGGGTGGGTGGCTGTGAGTACCAGGGAGTATGGAGAGCTGTGAGCCCGGGAGGGTGGCTGTGACCAGGGAGTATGGAGAGCTGTGAGCCCAGGTGGGTGTGAGTACCAGGGAGTATGGAGAGCTGTGAGCCCCGGTGGGTGTGAGTACCAGGGAGTATGGAGAGCTGTGAGCCCCACGGGTGGTGGGGGCTTTGGTATTAGAACTTAGAGGCACTAGGCGTAGGGTAATACCAGGGTTAGAGGTAGTTGGAAGTGTCTCTGGGGAGATACATTGTAAGTGTCTGGGGTCAGTTCAATCTAGGAGTGCTGGTACTCACTAACCCAGAATATGTGTATGTTGCTGAGAAATGTATGCGCTCACTGTTCCAAAATATGTACTGTCCCAGACTATGTGTTTGTTACTGAGAAGTGCTGGTACTCACTGTCCCAGAGTGTGCTTGTTACAGGGAAGTGCTGGTACTCATTGTCCCAGAGTGTGCAAAGTGCTGGTACTCATTGTCCCAAAGTGCTGGTACTCACTGTCCCAGAGTGTGCTTGTTACAGAGAAGTGCTGGTACTCACTGTCCCAGAGTGTGCTGGTTACAGAGAAGTGCTGGTACTCACTGTCCCAGAGTGTTCTTGTTACAGAGTAGTGCTGGTACTCACTGTCCCAGAGTGTTCTTGTTACAGAGTAGTGCTAGTACTCACTGTCCCAGATAGTTCTTGTTATAGAGAAGTGCTGGTACTTACTATCCCAGATGTGTTTTTTAATGAGAAGTGCTGGTACTCACTGTCCCAGAGTGTGTGTATGTTACTGAGAAGTGCTGGTACTCACTGTCCCAGAGTGTGTGTTTGTTGCTGAGAAGTGGTGGCACTCACTGTCCCAGAATATGTGCTTCTTAATGAGAAGTGCTAGTACTCACTGTCCCAGAGTGTGTGTTTGTTACTGAGAAGTGCTGTACTCACTGTATCACGGTATGTGTTTGTTACTTAGAAGAGCTGGTACTCACTGTCCCAGAGTCTGCTTTTTACAGAGAAGTGCTGGTACTCACTATCCCAGATGTGTTTGTTAATGAGAAGTGCTGGTACTCACTGTCCCAGAGTGTGTGTATGTTACTGAGAAGAGCTGGTACTCACTGTCCCAGAGTGTGTGTATGTTACTGAGAAGAGCTGGTACTCACTGTCCCAGAGTGTGTGTATGTTACTGAGGAGAGCTGGTACTCACTGTCCCAGAGTGTGCTTGTTACAGAGAAGTGCTGGTACTCACTGCCCCAGAGTGTTCTTGTTACAGAGTAGTGCTGGTACTCACTGTCCCAGAGTGTGCTTGTTACAGTGAAGTGCTGGTACTCACTGTCTCAGAGTGGGCTTGTTACAAAGAAGTGCTGATACTCATTGTCCCAGAGTGTGCAAAGTGCTGGTACTCATTGTCCCAGAGTGTGCTTGTTACAGAGAAGTGCTGGTACTCACTGTCCCAGAGTGTTCTTGTTACAGAGAAGTGCTGGTACTCACTGTCCCAGAGTGTTCTTGTTACAGAGTAGTGCTGGTACTCACTGTCCCAGAGTGTTCTTGTTACAGAGTAGTGCTAGTACTCACTGTCCCAGAGTGTTCTTGTTACAGAGTAGTGGTAGTACTCACTGTCCCAGATAGTTCTTGTTACAGAGAAGTGCTGGTACTTACTGTCCCAGAGTGTGCAAAGTGCTGGTACTAGAAGTGCTGATACTCATTGTCCCAGAGTGTGCTTGTTACAGAGAAGTGCTGGTACTCACTGTCCCAGAGTGTTCTTGTTACAGAGAAGTGCTGGTACTCACTGTCCCAGAGTGTTCTGGTTACAGAGAAGAGCTGGGACTCACTGTCCTAGAGTGTGCTTGTTACAGAGTAGTGCTGGTACTCTCTGTCAAAGAGTCTTCTTGTTACAGAGTAGTTCTGGTACTCACTGTCCCAGAGTGTTCTTGTTACAGAGAAGTGCTGGTACTCACTGTCCCAGAGTGTTCTGGTTACAGAGAAGTGCTGGGACTCACTGTCCTAGAGTGTGCTTGTTACAGAGTAGTGCTGGTACTCTCTGTCCAAGAGTCTTCTTGTTACAGAGTAGTTCTGGTACTCACTGTCCCAGAGTGTTCTTGTTACAGAGAAGTGCTGGTACTCACTGTCCCAGAGTGTGCTGGTTACAGAGAAGTGCTGGTACCCACTGTCCCAGAGTGTTCTTGTTACAGAGAAGTGCTGGTACTCACTGTCCCAGAGTGTGCTGGTTACAGAGAAGTGCTGGTACTCACTGTCCCACAGCACGTATTTTCTACTGAGAAGTCCTGGTGCTCGCTATTCCATAGTGTGTGTTTGTTACTGAGAAGAGCTGGTACTCAGTGTCCCAAAGTGTGTGTTTGTTACTTAGAAGAGCTGGTACTCACTGTCCCAGAGTGTGTGTTTGTTACTGAGGAGAGCTGGTACTCACTGTCCCAGTGTGCTTTTTACAGAGAAGTGCTGGTACTCACTATCCCAAATGTGTTTGTTAATGAGAAGTGCTGGTACTCACTGTCCCAGAGTGTGTGTATGTTACTGAGAAGAGCTGGTACTCACTGTCCCAGAGTGTGTGTATGTTACTGAGAAGAGCTGGTACTCACTGTCCCAGAGTGTGTGTATGTTACTGACAAGAGCTGGTAGTCACTGTCCCAGAGTGTGTGTTTGTTACTGAGAAGTGCTGGTACTCACTGTCCCAGAATATGTGTGTGTTAATGAGAAGTGCTGATACTCACTGTCCCAGAGAGTGTGTTTGTTTCTGAGAAGTACTGATACTCGCTGTCCCAGAGTGTGAGTTTGTTACTGAGAAGTGCTGGTACACACTGTCCCAGAATATGTGCTTGTTACTGAGAAGTGCTGGTACTCACTGTCCCAGATTATGTGCTGTTAATGAGAAGTGCTAGTACTCACTGTCCCAGAGTGTGTGTTTGTTGCTGAGAAGTGCTTTCACTCACTGTCCCAGAGTGTGTGTTTGTTAATGAGAAGTGCTCACACTCACTGTCCAAGAATATGTTCTAGTTAATGAGAAGTGCTAGTACTCACTGTCCCAGAGTGTATGTTTGTTACTGAGAAGTGCTGGTACTCACTTCCCAGAATATGTGCGTGTTAATGAGAAGTGCTGATACTCGCTGTCCCACAGTGTGTGTTTGTTACTGAGAAGTGCTGTACTAACTATCCCAGAGTGTGTGTTTGTTACTTAGAAGAGCTGGTACTCACTGTCCCAGAGTGTGTGTTTGTTACTGAGTAGAGCTGGTACTCCCTGTCCCAGAGTCGTCTTGTTACAGAGAAGTGCTGGTACTCACTGTCACAGAGTGTTCTGGTTACAGAGAAGTGCTGATACTCACTGTCCCAGAGTGTGTGTTTATTTCTGAGAAGTACTGATACTCACTGTCCCAGAGTGTGTTTGTTTCTGAGAAGTACTGATACTTGCTGCCCCAGAGTGTGATTTTGTTACTGAGATGTGCTGGTATTCACTGTCCCAAAGTGTGTGTTTGTTACTGAGAAGTGCTGGTACTCACTGTCCCAGAATATGTGCTTGTTACTGAGAAGTGCTTGTACTCACTGTCCCAGAGTGTGTGTTTGTTACTGAGAGGTGCTGGTACTCACTGTCCCTGAATATGTGTTTGTTACTGAGAAGTTCTGGTACTCACTGTCCCAAAGTGTGTGTTTGTTACTGAAAAGAGAGGTACTCACTGTCCCAGAAAATGTGTTTGTTACTGAGAAGTGCTGGTACTCACTGTCCAAGAATATGTTCTTGCTAATGAGAAGTGCTAGTACTCACTGTCCCAGAGTGTGTGTTTGTTACTGAGAAGTGCTGTACTCACTGTATCACGGTATGTGTTTGTTACTTAGAAGAGCTGGTACTCACTGTCCCAGAGTGTGTTTGTTACTAGGAGAGCTGGTACTCACTGTTCCAGAGTCTGCTTTTTACAGAGAAGTGCTGGTACTCACTATCCCAGATGTGTTTGTTAATGAGAAGTGCTGGTACTCACTGTCCCAGAGTGTGTGTTTGTTACTGAGGAGAGCTGGTACTCACTGTCCCAGAGTGTGCTTTTTACAGAGAAGTGCTGGTACTCACTATCCCAGATGTGTTTGTTAATGAGAAGTGCTGGTACTCACTGTCCCAAAATATGTGTGTTAATGAGAAGTGCTGATAATCACTGTTACAGAGTGTGTGTTTGTTTCTGAGAAGTACTGATACTCACTGTCCCAGAGTATGTGTTTGTTTCTGAGAAGTACTGATACTCACTGTCCCAGAGTGTGAGTTTGTTACTGAGAGGTGCTGGTATTCACTGTCCCAATATGTGTGTTTGTTACTGGGAAGTGCTGGTACTCACTGTCCCAGAATATGTGCTTGTTACTGAGGAGTGCAGATACTCACTGTCCCAGAGTGTGTGTTTGTTACTGAGAAGTGCTGGTACTCACTGTCCCAGAATATGTGCTTGTTAATGAGCAGTGCTAGTACTCACTGTCCCAGAGTGTGTGTTTGTTACTGAGAAGTGCAGGTACTCACTGTCCCAAAATATGTGTTTGCTACTGAGAAGTTCTGGTTCTCACTGTCCCAAAGTGTGTTTGTTACTGAAAAGAGAGGTACTCACTGTCCCAGAAAGTGTGTTTGTTACTGAGAAGTGCTCACAGTCACTGTCCCATAATATGTGCTTGTTAATGAGAAGTGCTAGTACTCACTGTCCCAGAGTGTGTGTTTGTTACTGAGAAGTGCTGGTGCTCATTGTCCCAGAGGGTGTGTTTGTTACCGAGAAGTGCTGGTACTCACTGTCCCAGAATATGTTTGTTACTGAGAAGTGCTGGTACTAACTGTCCCAAAGTGTGTGTTTGTTACTGAAAAGAGAGGTATTCACTGTCCCAGAGTGTGTGTTTGTTACTGATAAATGCTGGTACTCACTGTCCCAGATTATGTGCTTATTAATGAGAAGTGCTATTACTCACTGTCCCAGAGTGTGTGTTTGTTACGGAGAAGTGCTGGCACTCACTGTCCCAGAATGTGTGCTTGTTAATGAGAAGTGCTCACACTCACTGTCCCAGAATATGTTCTTGTTAATGAGAAGTGCTAGAACTCACTGTCCCAGAGTGTGTGTTTGCTACTGAGATGTGATGGTACCCACTGTCCCAAAATATGTGCTTGTTACTGAGAAGTGCTGGTTCTTACTGTCTCAGAGTGTGGGTTTGTTACTGAGAAGTGCTGGTACTCACTGTCCCAGAATATGTTCTTGTTAATGAGAAGTGCTTGTACTCACTGTCGCAGAGTATGTGTTTGTTACTGAGATGTGCTGTACTCACTGTCCCAGAATACGTGCTTTTTAATAAGAAGTGCTGGTAGTCACTGTCCCAGAAGCACAAGTTACTAACTTGTGTAACGATATATCTGTAAGAGACAGTAGTTAGTGATAGATTCCTTACCTTAGAATATCCCCAGGCGTCAGGCTGGATCCGGAAAGTTTTGCGTAGCAGTACCCTTGCGCGTCGGTAGGCGGCGTCGTGCGGCTCCGCGTCCGTCGTCGGGCGTCGTGATCGCCGGGATGACGTCGCGGGCAGTACTTAGGCGCCGCCCCTGCGCGCTGACGTCAGTTCTGTACACGACTTTCCGCGCCAGGAACGCAGAGCCATGCAAGAAGCTGACACAGGTGTCTGAAAAATACTAGGGCCCTGAAAGGGATGTCCTTAACCCTAGAAATCAGTTCGCAGAACGGGGAGGATGGGTGGGCGGTAGGAATCTATCACTAACTACTGTCTCTTACAGATATATCGTTACACAAGTTAGTAACTTGTGCATCTGAAAGAGACACGTTAGTGATAGATTCCTTACCTTAGAATAGATACCCCAGCAATACCAACCCCGGTGGTGGGTCTGCGAACAAAGATCAGACAAGGAAGTCCTGGAGGACAGAACGGCCAAAGAAGCCGTCCCTCCGGACCTGACTGTCAAGGCAGTAATGCTTAGTAAACGTGTGCAGCGAGGCCCACGTAGCTGCCTGACAGATAACCGGCAGCGGAACACCGCGGCCCAAGGCCGTGGTAGCAGCCGTTGCCCTGGTGGAATGGGCACGCAGCCCAACAGGAGGCTCCTTCTTGGCCAAAGAATAGCAGGTCTTGATGCACAAGGTAACCCAGCGGGAGATGGTCCTCTTGTGCACCGCCCGACCTTTTGGCGCCCACGTAGCCAACAAAGAGCTGGTCATCCACCCGGAAGTGTTTTGTGCGGTCGATATAGAAGGAGAGCGCACGTTTTGGGTCCAGACGGTGGAGCCTCTCTTCCTCTCTGGAAGGATGCGGAGGCGGAAAGAAGGTGGGCAAAGTGATGGTCTGCCCAATGTGGAAAGCAGTAACCACCTTTGGCAAGAAGGACGGACGCGTCCGAAGAACAACCTTGTCTGGATGAACAGACAGAAAGGGAGGTTTGCACGATAGAGCCTGGAGCTCACTCACCCGCCGAGCGGAGGTGATGGCCACCAGAAAGGCTGTCTTCAGAGTCAGAAGACGAAGAGGACAGTTATGCAGAGGCTCAAAGGGAGCGCACATTAAAAAGGTAAGAACCAAGTTCAAGTCCCACTGGGGCATTACAAACGGAACAGGAGGGAAGAGGTGAGTAATGCCTTTTAAGAACCTGTTAACAACAGGGGACTTGAAAAGGGAGGGCTGATCAGGGAGCCTGAGGAAGGCCGAGATAGCACAAAGATAACCCTTGATGGTACCCAGGGCAGAACCCTGTTGGGCCAGAGAGAGAAGGAACAGAAGGACCTCAGAAAGAGGGGCAGAAAGGGGATCCACAGCCTTTGCTGTGCACCATGCCACAAATTTGTTCCACCTGCAGGCGTATACCACCTTAGTGGAGGGACGCCTGGCTGCCAGAATCACATCACAAACTTCGGGAGGCAAGTCGAAAGGAATCAACTGCCGCCGCTCAATCTCCACGCAAGCAGGTGTAGACTGGACAGGTTCGGGTGGAGGACCGTCCCCTGCTGCTGCGACAGAAGATCCTCCCGAAGAGGCAGACGGATCGGGGGATCTATGCTCATATTGAGTAGCTCGGGATACCAAACTCTTCGAGCCCAGTCCGGAGCCACAAGAACGACTTGGGCCCGGTCGTGCCGAATCTTCTTCAACACTCTGGGTAGAAGTGGTATAGGCGGAAAGGCGTACAACAGACCGCAACTCCACTCGCGACGAAAAGCGCCGCGAGCGAGTGCCGCCTTGGAAATTCCAACGCGCAGAACTGATGACATTGCGCGTTCTCTTCGGTGGCGAATAGATCTAACCAAGGCTCTCCCCACTGTAGAAAGAGTCCTTGCGCCACTTCCGAGTGAAGACGCCATTCGTGATCCATCATGCACCTGCGGCTGAGTTCGTCCGCCCTGGCGTTCAGAGAACCTGCCAGGCGTTGAACCATCAGGAACATGCCCTGATGTTCCAGCCATGTCCAGAGGCGCAGAGCCTCCTGACAAAGGGTCCAAGACCCCACCCCGCCCCTGTTTGTTGCAGTACCACATGGCGGTGGTGTTGTCTGTGAACACCTGCACTACCTTCCCTTTGACAGAGGGAAGGAATGCTTTGAGTGCAAGCCGGATCGCCCGGAGCTCCAGAAGGTTGATATGGAGCCGGGACTCCGCCGGAGACCAGAGGCCTCTGATCTCCGCCTCTCCCATGTGACCGCCCCATCCCAGAAGGGACGCGTCCGTCACAACTGTATGCTCTGGCTGGGGAAGGGAGAGGGATCTGCCCATGACCCATTGCCGGTTCGAGAGCCACCACTGCAACTGTTTTGCAGTCCCCTCCGAGATCTGGACGTGTTCGGACAGGTTGCCCTGGTGCTGCGCCCACTGGAACTTTAGGTCCCACTGCAGAGCCCGCATATGCCATCTGGCATGATTGACCAGCAGGATGCAGGAGGCCATGAGGCCCAGCAGCCTCAGGGTCATCCGTACCGAAACCCAGGATAAAGGCCGAAAGATCGGAATCATAGCCTGAATATCCCGGACTCGCCGTTCGGGAGGATAGGCCCGAAACTGCGCCGTGTCCAGAACTGCTCCGATGAAAAGGAGCTGTGGAGAAGGAATTAGATGCGACTTCGGCACATTGATGGAGAACCCCAGCGAGTGCAGGAGTTCGGCCGTAGTCTGGAGGTGGGAGACGACTGCCTGGGATGAGCCCGCCTTCAGCAGCCAGTCGGCGAGGTAGGGGAAGACTGAAACCCCTGCCCGGCGCAGATGAGCTGCGACCACCGCCATCACTTTCGTGAACACCCGAGGGGCACTGGTAAGGCCAAAGGGGAGCACGGTGAACTGAAAATGCTCGGGGCCTACCGTGAACCGAAGGTAACGCCGGTGGGCCGGCAGGACGGGGATGTGGAAATACGCGTCCTGCAAGTCCAACGCTACCAACCAGTCTCCAGGGTCGAGGGCAGTCAAGACCTGAGCTAGGGTGAGCATCTTGAACTTCTCCTTCCGGAGGAAGCGATTGACGTTCCGGAGGTCCAAGATAGGACGCATGTCCTCCTTGTCCTGTTTGGGCACCAGAAAGTAGTGGGAGTAGCAACCACGCCCTACTTCTGGGGTCGGAACACGCTCGATGGCCCTCTTGGTCAAGAGGGCCGCGACTTCCTTCTGTAGAAGCACCAAGTGATCCCCTGACATGCGGTGTAATTGAGGTGGCATGGCTGGGGGGGTGGTCTCGAAGGGGAGGGAGTAGCCCCTTCGGACAATGTCCAAGACCCACCTGTCCGAGGTGATGGTGCGCCAGTGGGGAAGGTGATGGCGGACCCTGCCCCCTACTGGCGTGCCGTGCACCTGAAAGGAGGGACTAGGAGGGCTTGGAGGCCGCGGACGGGTTGGAGGTGGTGGCCTGACCCGCACGCTGGTTGCCCGATCCGCCACGGCGGAATCCACGTCCTCGGCCACGCGAAGACGCCTGCTGCGCGGGCCGGTGGCTGGGCTGCTGACGTGAAGGGCGCCCCTACCGTGGCCACGATAGGGGCGAAAAGCAGAAGGCAGCGGAGGGCGTGTAGCAGTAAGGCCCAGGGACTTGGCAGTAGCCCGTGAGTCCTTAAAGCGCTCCAACGCATGGTCTGCTTTGGACCCAAAAAGACCGACTCCATCAAAGGGCATGTCCATGAGAGTATTCTGGACATCCCCTGAAAAACCAGTGGTTCTCAGCCAGGCGTGGCGTCGGAGCGCCACCGTCGTTGCAATCGACCTGCCCAGCGAGTCGGCGGTGTCAAGGCCACAACGGATAGTGTATTTGGCCGCATCCCTTCCTTCCGCAATGGCGCGGGAAAGCAGTGCCTGGACCTCCTCAGGGCACTGGGGCAAAACATCCGCCACCGAATCCCACAGGGAGTGGGTATATCGGCCCAAAAGACAAGCGGTGTTAACGGACCGCAAGCCAGCACTGGAGGAAGAAAAACCTTTCTTCCCAAACTGATCCAGGCGTTTGGATTCCCTATCCGGAGGAGCGGTAGGGAAGGCGGTTTGGGAAGCGGAGGCTTGGACAACCAAGCTCTCAGGAGTGGGGTGGACAGAAAGAAACAGGGGTCGCCCGGAGCAGGGCGATGGCGTCGTGACACGTTCCGATCCACAGGAGCCCCTGTGTTGGGCTTGGACCAGGCGCCCAAAAGAACGTCAGTGAGGGCGTCGTTAAACGGCAGCACAGTCTCCGCAGAGGAGGCTGCCGGCTGAAGCACCTCTGTCAAGATGTTAGGCTTGACCGTCAAAGTAGGGAGCTGGAGACGTAAGGCCCCAGCAGCCCTACGCACCACCGTACCAAAATTGGCCCCCTCCTCCGTAGCCACGGGAGGAGACAGCATGCCAGTGTCAGGGGAAGTATCCAGACCACTGGCCTCCCCTAGACTCTCTGTCCAGTCCTCATCATACTGACAGTTGCGCGTCAGAGGGTCATCAGACCCCTCCCAGTCCTCCTGGTCCTCCTCTGGTTCAAAATAAGGAGGAGGAGGGACATTTGGAACCCAAGGTCCCATCGACGCCGGAGCCGGCGTCGAGCGACGTCGCTCCGGGTCCATGGCCGGAGCCGGAAGGAACTGGGGGACGACGCCGCCCGGAGCCCAGGGCGGCGTCGAGAACGGCACCGGAGACATCGGCGCCGGCGGAGGTGTTGTGAGGTCGACCGGCGTCGATGGGGGTTGTGGAGCCGGGATCGAGGCCGGGGCCGAAGCCGGAGCCGGGATCGAGGCTGGAGGCACGGGCGACGCCGGGGCCGGAGCCGCCGGCGACGCCGGAGCAACCCCATCAGGGCCCGCGGGGCCCGAAGGCGCACCGGAGGGGCCTGAAGGCCCGAAGAGGCGGGCCATGGTCGACAGGAACTCCTGTACCTTGGCCGGATCCGCCCCGAACCCGGGAAGGGCGGGTATGGCGGGGCGACTCCACAGGCAAGTCCGGGGCCGCGGGGGCGGGACGGTGCCGGGAGGGGCCTCAGCCGAGTCGCGAGACCGGCGAGGCGAAGTCCGAGAGCGACGATGCTTCTTGGACTTCTTGTGCTTAGACTTACCGGACGAAGAAGACTTCGATGCCGACGACCGGTGTGCACTCCGCGAGCGACCCCTGGACCTCTCACGCGACCGGGGCCTCCGTGGAGCCGAATGCCGGGCCTCGAGGAGCTTCGAGACCGCTCTCGCAAAGCTTTCGGGTTGAGGGCCTGGCATTCGGGACAAGACTCGGTGTCGTGGCCTCGGCCGAGGCAGAAGAGACACTCCCAATGCGGGTCGGTGACGGACATCATCCGCGCACAGGCGCCGCATCGCTTGAAGCCGGGCATCCCTACGACACCTTTAAGTTGGAAAAAACAGTGAAAAAATCACCAAAAGTATGGTCAAAAATTGACCAGGGCACTGCTCTTCCCGGATCTGCGCTTGCTGGCGCGGAAAAAGAAGAACTGACGTCAGCGCGCAGGGCGGCGCCTAAGTACTGCCCGCGACGTCATCCCGGCGATCACGACGCCGACGACGGACGCGGAGCCGCACGACGCCGCCTACCGACGCGCAAGGGTACTGCTACGCAAAACTTTCCGGATCCAGCCTGACGCCTGGGGATATTCTAAGGTAAGGAATCTATCACTAACGTGTCTCTTTCAGATTATGTGTTTGTTAATGACAAGTGCTGGTACTCACTGTCCCAGAGTGTGTATTTATTACCGAGAAGTGCTGGTACTCACTGTCCCAGAATATGTGTTTGTTACTGAGAAGTGCTGGTACTCACTGTCCCAAAGTGTGTGTTTGTTACTGAAAAGAGAGGTACTCACTGTCCCAGAGTGTGTGTTTGTTACTGAGAAGTGCTGGTACTCACTGTCCCAGATTATGTGCTTGTTAATGAGAAGTGCTAGTACTCACTGTCCCAGAGTGTGTGTTTGTAACTGAGAAGTGCTGGCACTCACTGTCCCAGAATATGTGCTTGTTAATGAGAAGTGCTAGAACTTACTGTCCCAGAGTGTGTGTTTGTTACTGAAAAGAGAGGTACTCACTGTCCCAGAGTGTGTGTTTGTTACTGAGAAGTCCTGGTTCTTTTTGCCATTGAACTGATTGCCCTGTGCTGAGGGAGTTTTTTCCCATTTAAAACCAGTTGCAGGGATTGCCCATTTACAGCTCTGCCTGGGAGGGGGCGAACTTCCATCTGCTCCCCATGAATAGATAGAAAGAGGGATATGAGAGTAAGTGGGGGCGGGCTCCTTCATGAAGTAGTGCCTGGTGGGAATAGGAGGGGTGGTCTTTCCTCCGAGGTGTCAGCAGCTCCTGTTCAGGAACTTTAATCAGTACAGCCCCCAAGGGATGGGGGCACGAGTCACGACCCCACTTTATCAGGCAAATCTCGGGGTTAAGAGTTAGATTTGTGTGGTGAGCTGGGCTGAGGCTGTGTCTGTCTGTCTGCGCAGAGCAAGACTTCAGTGTGCGAGGAGCATGGGTTGTGTCTGTGTGTGAAGAGCAGGGCCTCAGTGTGTGGGGAGCATGGGTTGTGTATGTGTGTGTGTGTGTGTGTGTGTGTGTGAAGAGCAGGAGGGCCTCCGTGTGTGAGGAGCATGGGTTGTGTCTGTGTGTGAAGAACAGGGGTTGTGTCTGTGTGTGAACAGCAGGAGGACCTCAGTGTTTGAGGAACAGGTGTTGTGTCTGTGCGTGAAGAGCAGGGCCTCAGTGTGTGGGGAGCATGGGTTGTGTCTGCGTGAAGCAGGGCCTCAGTGTGTGAGGAGCATGGGTTGTGTCTGTGTGTGAACAGCAGGAGGACCTCAATGTGTGGGGAGCATGGGTTGTGTCTGCGTGAAGCAGGACCTCAGTGTGTGAGGAGCATGGGTTGTGTCTGCGTGAAGCAGGGCCTCAGTGTGTGAGGAGTATGGGTTGTGTCTATGTGTGAGGAGCAGGAGGACCTCAGTGTGTGAGGAGCATGGGTTGTGTCTGTGTGTGAAGAGCAGGGCCTCAGTGTTTGAAGAACAGGGGTTGTGTCTGTGTGCGAAGAGCAGGGCCTCAGTTTGTGAGGAACAGGGGTTGTGTCTGTGTGTGAAGAGAAGGGCCTCAGTGTGTGGGGAGAATGGGTTGTGTCTGCGTGAAGCAGGGTCTCAGTGTGTGGGGAGCATGGGTTGTGTCTGTATGCGAAGAGCAGGAGGACCTCAGTGTGTGAGGAGCATGGGTTGTGTGTGTGTGTGAAGAGCAGGACCTCAGTGTTTTAGGAACAGGGGTTGTGTCTGTGTGTGAAGAGCAGAACCTCAGTGTGTGAGGAACAGGGGTTGTGTCTGTGTGTGAAGAGCAGGGCCTCAGTGTGTGAGGAACAGGGGTTGTGTCTGTGTGTGAAGAGCAGGGCCTCAGTGTGTGGGGAGAATGGGTTGTGTCTGCTTGAAGCAGGGCCTCAGTGTGTGGGGAGCATGGGTTGTGTCTGTATGTGAAGAGAAGAACCTCAGTGTTTGAGGAACAGGGGTTGTGTCTGTGTGTGAAGAGCAGGGCCTCCGTGTTTGAGGAACAGGGGTTGTGTCTGTGTGTGAAGAGCAGGGCCTCAGTGTGTGAGGAACAGGGGTTGTGTCTGTGTGTGACGAGCAGGAGGACCTCCGTGTCTGAGGAGCATGGGTTGTGTCTGTGTGAAGAGCAGGGCCTCAGTGTTTGAGGAACAGGGGTTGTGTCTGCGTGAAGCAGGGCCTCAGTGTGTGAGTAGCATGGGTTGTGTCTGTGTTTGAAGAGCAGAACCTCAGTGTGTGAGGAACAGAGGTTGTGTCTGTGTGAAGAGCAGGGCCTCTGTGTGTGACGAACAGAGGTTGTGTCTGTGTGTGAAGAGCAGGGCCTCAGTGTGTGGGGAGAATGGGTTGTGTCTGCGTGAAGCAGGGCCTCCGTGTGTGAGGAGCATGGGTTGTGTCTGTGTGTGAACAGCAGGAGGACCTCAGTGTGTGAGGAACAGGGGTTGTGTCTATGCGTGAAGAGCAGGGCCTCAGTGTGTGGGGAGCATGGGTTGTGTCTGCGTGAAGCAGGACCTCAGTGTGTGAGGAGCATGGGTTGTGTCTGTGTGTGAACAGCAGGAGGACCTCAGTGTTTGAGGAACAGGTGTTGTGTGTGCGTGAAGAGCAGGGTCTCAGTGTGTGAGGAACAGGGGTTGTATTTGTGCGCGAGGAGCAGGACCTCAGTGTGTGAGGAGCATGGGTTGTGTCTGCGTGAAGCAGGACCTCAGTGAGGAGCATGGGTTGTGTCTGTGTGAAGCAAGACCTCAGTGTGTGAGGAGAATGGGTTGTGTCTGCGTGAAGCAGGACCTCAGTGCGTGAGGAACAGGGGTTGTGTCTGTTCGTGAAGAGCAGGGTTTCAGTGTTTGGGGAGCATGGGTTGTGTCTGCGTGAAGCAGGACCTCAGTGTGTGAGGAGCATGGGTTGTGTCGGTGTGTGAAGAGCAGGAGGACCTCAGTGTTTGAGGAACAAGTGTTTTGTCTGTGTGTGAAGAGCAGGAGGACCTCAGTGTGTGAGGAGCATGGGTTGTGTCTGCATGAAGCAGGACCTCAGTGTGTGAGGAGCATGGGTTGTGTCTGTGCATGAAGAGCAGGGTCTCAGTGTGTGGGGAGCATGGGTTGTGTCTGCATGAAGCAGGACCTCAGTGTGTGAGGAGCATGGGTTGTGTCTGTGCGTGAAGAGCAGGAGGACCTCAGTGTGTGAGGAGCATGGGTTGTGTCTGTGCGTGAAGCAGGACCTCAGTGTGTGAGGAGCATGGGTTGTGTCTGCGTGAAGCAGGGCCTCAGTGTGCGAGGAGCATGGGTTGTGTCTGTGTGTGAAGAGTAGGGCCTCAGTGTTTGAGTAACAGGGGTTGTGTCTGTGCGTGAAGAGCAGGGTTTCAGTGAGTGGGGAGCATGGGCTGTGTCTGCGTGAAGCAGGGCCTCAGTGTGTGGGGAGCATGGGTTGTGTCTATGTGAAGAGCAGGAGGACCTCAGTGTCTGAGGAGCATGGGTTGTGTCTGTGTGAAGAGCAGGGCCTCAGTGTGTGGGGAGCATGGGCTGTGTCTGTATGTGAAGAGCAGGAGGTCAGGGCTTTAAGTGGGCCGGGTCTCACCGGTGCTGAGCACCGGCAGTTTTTAGGTCTCGCTGAGCCAGCGCATGCGCTGCTCTGCGAGACATTTAGTAAGGGGCTTTTGAAAGTGCTACCAAGCCGGCCACCAGCTTGCTGTTACGCGCACAAGCACGCGCGACGTTCACAGCAGCTGCTGCCATCTGGCTTTCAGTGCGTGCGACGTGCACAATCCCCTCCCCTCCCACTCCCTCCTCGTCAGCTTATTGCGCGCGCACACACAACTCCCTATTTTCCCCGTCTTCATTTCTTTCTACATTCCTTTCCATTAATTTTTTTTTTTATCGGCTCGTTTCCTTCCTTTTATTTTTGCTGCCGTCCCCCCTTGTTCCTTTCTGCCCTTGGTCCTTTTTCGTCATCCCCTTTCTTTTCCTTTCTCTTCCTTCATCGCTTTCCTCTTGGTTTTCTTTCTTTTTACCACTTCCCTTGTGCACGCCTAGCTCTTATAGACACCGCAGGTTACATTTCAGTTCCATTAAAAACGGGAGATGGTTTGCCATTATCGAGCCCGTATTTCCATTGGCGTTGAATCGGCAGGATCATTCCCCATTCCAGCATGGCCGTCATATACAACAAACGTACCATCGATACTGTGGCTGCTTCAAGGCATAACAAGCATTGGCATAGCCAATAGGTCTCGCCTTTGGGACCTTATAAGTATTTAGTTTATGTTGTTGCACCAATGATATTGTGCTGCATAACTAAATACTTATAAGGTCCCAAAGCGAGACCTATTGGCATAGCCAATAGGTCTCGCTTTTGGGACCTTATAAGTATTTAGTTATGCAGTACAATCGCTAAACACTTATAAGGTCCCAAACGCTAGACCTATTGACTATGCCAATGCTTGTTTAAAGGAGGCCTCGAAACGGGTCTTTATCGGGCTCTGTTTTGTGCCCTGGCACAGGCGGCCCGTTTCTGCAGTGACAGCAGGCACTTCGATGTGCGCGTGCTCACACTGCTCACTTCTCACTAGTGGAGAAGTTACGGCATGACGTCATGCCACGTGAGCGTGTAGGGGAAGGGAAATCCTTTAAAGAGAGTAATTTTCTCTCTGCATTTCCCTTTCTTTTTGAAACTCAGGAGCAGCAACATTGTCATGGTGTCACCAGGGCTTTAAGTAGAAGCTTTTTCAATATTATATACAAGCCATAGTTGCTGCTTATTTATCTTATGCAACTAACAACCATTGACAAAGCCAATAGTCCTGACTTGTTGTAGGTATAATATTACTTATTGTATCATACATCTGGATGCAATGACAGAAACAGCAAAATACAAGTCGGGCGGCACACTATGCTAAGAACAGATTTTTAGCTTAAGTGTTCTTAAGCCACGCCCTTAATTACATTGGCCACGTCCCTTTGAGAGACCCCCCAGTTTTTTAATTCCACTTATGTGTGAGGAGCATGGGTTGTGTCTGTGTGTGAAGAGCAGGGCCTCAGTGTTTTAGGAACAGGGGTTGTGTCTGTGTGTGAAGAGCAGAACCTCAGTGTGTGAGGAACAGGGGTTGTGTCTGTGTGTGAAGAGCAGAACCTCAGTGTGTGAGGAACAGGGGTTGTGTCTGCGTGAAGCAGGGTCTCAGTGTGTGAGGATCATGGGTTGTGTCTGTGTGTGAACAGCAGGAGGACCTCAGTGTGTGAGGAGCATGGGTTGTGTCTGTGTGTGAAGAGCAGGGCCTCAGTGTGTGAGGAACAGGGGTTGTGTCTTTGTGTGAAGAGAAGAACCTCAGTGTTTGAGGAACAGGGCTTGTGTCTGTGTGTGAAGAGCAGGGCCTCCGTGTGTGAGGAACAGGGGTTGTGTCTGTGTGTGAAGAGCAGGGCCTCAGTGTGTGGGGAGAATGGGTTGTGTCTGTGTGTGAGGAGCAGGAGGACCTCAGTGTGTGAGGAGCACGGGTTGTGTCTGTGTGTGAGGAGCAGGAGGACCTCAATGTGTGAGGAGCATGGGTTGTGTCTGCGTGAAGCAGGGCCTCAGTGTGTGAGGAGCATGGGTTGTGTCTGTGTGTGAGGAGCAGGAGGACCTCAGTGTGTGAGGAGCATGGGTTGTGTCTGTGTGTGAAGAGCAGGGCCTCAGTGTTTGAGGAACAGGGGTTGTGTCTGTGTGTGAAGAGCAGGGCCTCAGTTTGTGAGGAACAGGGGTTGTGTCTGTGTGCGAAGAGCAGGGCCTCAGTTTGTGAGGAACAGGGGTTGTGTCTGTGTGTGAAGAGCAGGGCCTCAGTGTGTGGGGAGAATGGGTTGTGTCTGCGTGAAGCAGGGTCTCAGTGTGTGGGGAGCATGGGTTGTGTCTGTATGTGAAGAGCAGGAGGACCTCAGTGTGTGAGGAGCATGGGTTGTGTCTGTGTGTGAAGAGCAGGGCCTCAGTGTGTGAGGAACAGGGGTTGTGTCTGTGTGTGAAGAGCAGGGCCTCAGTGTGTGGGGAGAATGGGTTGTGTCTGTTTGAAGCAGGGCCTCAGTGTGTGGGGAGCATGGGTTGTGTCTGTATGTGAAGAGCAGGAGGACCTCAGTGTGTGAGGAGCATGGGTTGTGTCTGTGTGAAGAGCAGGACCTCTGTTTTAGGAACAGGGGTTGTGTCTGTGTGTGAAGAGCAGAACCTCAGTGTGTGAGGAACAGGGGTTGTGTCTGTGTGTGAAGAGCAGGGCCTCAGTGTGTGAGGAACAGGGGTTGTGTCTGTGTGTGAAGAGCAGGGCCTCAGTGTGTGGGGAGAATGGGTTGTGTCTGCTTGAAGCAGGGCCTCAGTGTGTGGGGAGCATGGGTTGTGTCTGTATGTGAAGAGCAGGAGGACCTCAGTGTCTGAGGAGCATGGGTTGTGTCTGTGTGAAGAGCAGGGCCTCAGTGTTTGAGGAACAGGGGTTGTGTCTGTGTGTGAAGAGAAGAGAAGAACCTCAGTGTTTGAGGAACAGGGGTTGTGTCTGTGTGTGAAGAGCAGGGACTCCGTGTTTGAGGAACAGGGGTTGTGTCTGTGTGTGAAGAGCTCAGTGTGTGAGGAACAGGGGTTGTGTCTGTGTGTGACGAGTAGGAGGACCTCCGTGTCTGAGGAGCATGGGTTGTGTCTGTGTGAAGAGCAGGGCCTCAGTGTTTGAGGAAAAGGGGTTGTGTCTGCGTGAAGCAGGGCCTCCGTGTGTGAGGAGCTTGGGTTGTGTCTGTGTTTGAAAAGCAGAACCTCAGTGTGTGAGGAACAGAGGTTGTGTCTGTGTGAAGAGCATGGCCTCTGTGTGTGACGAACAGAGGTTGTGTCTGTGTGTGAAGAGCAGGGCCTCAGTGTGTGGGGAGAATGGGTTGTGTCTGCGTGAAGCAGGGCCTCCGTGTGTGAGGAGCATGGGTTGTGTCTGTGTGTGAACAGCAGGAGGACCTCAGTGTGTGAGGAACAGGGGTTATGTCTATGTGTGAAGAGCAGGGCCTCAGTGTGTGGGGAGCATGGGTTGTGTCTGCGTGAAGCAGGGCCTCAGTGTGTGAGGAGCATGGGTTGTGTCTGTGTGTGAACAGCAGGAGGACCTCAGTGTTTGAGGAACAGGTGTTGTGTCTGTGCGTGAAGAGCAGGGTCTCAGTGTGTGAGGAACAGAGGTTGTGTTTGTGCGCGAGGAGCAGGACCTCAGTGTGTGAGGAGCATGGGTTGTGTCTGCGTGAAGCAGGACCTCAGTGAGGAGCATGGGTTGTGTCTGTGTGAAGCAAGACCTCAGTGTGTGAGGAGAATGGGTTGTGTCTGGGTGAAGCAGGACCTCAGTGTGTGAGGAACAGGGGTTGTGTCTGTTCGTGAAGAGCAGGGTTTCAGTGTTTGGGGAGCATGGGTTGTGTCTGCGTGAAGCAGGACCTCAGTGTGTGAGGAGCATGGGTTGTGTCGGTGTGTGAAGAGCAGGAGGACCTCAGTGTTTGAGGAACAGGTGTTTTGTCTGTGTGTGAAGAGCAGGAGGACCTCAGTGTGTGAGGAGCATGGGTTGTGTCCGTGTGTGAAGAGCAGGGCCTCCGTGTGTGGGGAGAATGGGTTGTGTCTGCGTGAAGCAGGGCCTCCGTGTGTGAGGAGCATGGGTTGTGTCTGTGTGTGAGGAGCAGGAGGACCTCAGTGTGTGAGGAACAGGGGTTATGTCTATGTGTGAAGAGCAGGGCCTCAGTGTGTGGGGAGCATGGGTTGTGTCTGCGTGAAGCAGGGCCTCAGTGTGTGAGGAGCATGGGTTGTGTCTGTGTGTGAACAGCAGGAGGACCTCCGTGTTTGAGGAACAGGTGTTGTGTCTGTGCGTGAAGAGCAGGGTCTCAGTGTGTGAGGAACAGAGGTTGTGTTTGTGCGCGAGGAGCAGGACCTCAGTGTGTGAGGAGCATGGGTTGTGTCTGCGTGAAGCAGGACCTCAGTGAGGAGCATGGGTTGTGTCTGTGTGAAGCAAGACCTCAGTGTGTGAGGAGAATGGGTTGTGTCTGCGTGAAGCAGGACCTCAGTGTGTGAGGAACAGGGGTTGTGTCTGTTCGTGAAGAGCAGGGTTTCAGTGTTTGGGGAGCATGGGTTGTGTCTGCGTGAAGCAGGACCTCAGTGTGTGAGGAGCATGGGTTGTGTCGGTGTGTGAAGAGCAGGAGGACCTCAGTGTTTGAGGAACAGGTGTTTTGTCTGTGTGTGAAGAGCAGGAGGACCTCAGTGTGTGAGGAGCATGGGTTGTGTCCGTGTGTGAAGAGCAGGGCCTCCGTGTTTGGGGAGCATGGGTTGTGTCTGCATGAAGCAGGACCTCAGTGTGTGAGGAGCTTGGGTTGTGTCTGTGCATGAAGAGCAGGGTCTCAGTGTGTGGGGAGCATGGGTTGTGTCTGCGTGAAGCAGGACCTCAGTGTGTGAGGAGCATGGGTTGTGTCTGTGCGTGAAGAGCAGGAGGACCTCAGTGTGTGAGGAGCATGGGTTGTGTCTGTGCGTGAAGCAGGACCTCAGTGTGTGAGGAGCATGGGTTGTGTCTGCGTGAAGCAGGGCCTCAGTGTGCGAGGAGCATGGGTTGTGTCTGTGTGTGAAGAGCAGGGCCTCAGTGTGTGGGGAGCATGGGCTGTGTCTGCGTGAAGCAGGGCCTCAGTGTGTGGGGAGCATGGGTTGTGTCTGTATGTGAAGAGCAGGAGGACCTCAGTGTCTGAGGAGCATGGGTTGTGTCTGTGTGAAGAGCAGGGCCTCAGTGTGTGGGGAGCATGGGCTGTGTCTGTATGTGAAGAGCAGGAGGTCAGGGCTTTAAGTGGGCCGGGTCTCACCGGTGCTGAGCACCGGCAGTTTTTAGGTCTCGCTGAGCCAGCGCATGCGCTGCTCTGCGAGACATTTAGTAAGGGGCTTTTGAAAGTGCTACCAAGCCGGCCACCAGCTTGCTGTTACGCGCACAAGCACGCGGCGACGTTCACAGCAGCTGCTGCCATCTGGCTTTCAGTGCGTGCGACGTGCACAATCCCCTCCCCTCCCACTCCCTCCTCGTCAGCTTATTGCGCGTGCGCACGCACACACAACTCCCTATTTTCCCCGTCTTCATTCCTTTCCATTAATTTATTTTTCTCTTATCGGCTTGTACACAACTCCCTATTTTCACCGTCTTCATTTCTTTCTACATTCCTTTCCATGAATTTTTTTTTTTTTTATCGGCTCGTTTCCTTCCTTTTGTTTTTGCTGCCGTCCCCCCTTGTTCCTTTCTGCCCTCGCTCCTTTTTCGTCATCCCCTTTCTTTTCCTTTCTCTTCCTTCATCGCTTTCCTCTTGGTTTTCTTTCTTTTTACCACTTCCCTTGTGCGCGCCTAGCTCTTATAGACATTGCAGGTTACATTTCAGTTCCATTAAAAAACGGGAGATGGTTTGCCATTATCGAGCCCGTATTTCCATTGGTGTTGAATCGGCAGGATCATTCCCCATTCCAGCATGGCCGTCATATACAACAAACGTACCATCGATACTGTGGCTGCTTCAAGGCATAACAAGCATTGGCATAGCCAATAGGTCTCGCCTTTGGGACCTTATAAGTATTTAGTTTATGTTGTTGCACCAATGATATTGTGCTGCATAACTAAATACTTATAAGGTCCCAAAAGCGAGACCTATTGGCATAGCCAATAGGTCTCGCTTTTGGGACCTTATAAGTATTTAGTTATGCAGTACAATCGCTAAACACTTATAAGGTCCCAAACGCGAGACCTATTGACTATGCCAATGCTTGTTTAAAGGAGGCCTCGAAACGGGTCTCTATCGGGCTCTGTTTTGTGCCCTGGCACAGGCGGCCCGTTTCTGCAGTGACAGCAGGCACTTCGATGTGCGCGTGCTCACATTGCTCACTTCTCACTAGTGGAGAAGTTACGGCATGACGTCATGCCACGTGAGCGTTGTAGGGGAAGGGAAATCCTTTAAAGAGAGTAATTTTTTCTCTGCATTTCCCTTCTCTTTTTGAAACTCAGGAGCAGCAACATTGTCGTGGTGTCACCAGGGCTTTAAGTGGAAGCTTTTTCAATATTATATACAAGCCATAGTTGCTGCTTATTTATCTTATGCAACTAACAACCATTGACAAAGCCAATAGTCCTGACTTGTTGTAGGTATAATGTTACTTATTGTATCATACATCTGGATGCAATGACAGAAACAGCAAAATACAAGTCGGGCGGCACACTATGCTAAGCACAGATTTTTAGCTTAAGTGTTCTTAAGCCACGCCCTAATTACATTGGCCACGCCCCTTTGAGAGACCCCCCAGTTTTTTAATTCCACTTATGTGTGAGGAGCATGGGTTGTGTCTGTGTGTGAAGAGCAGGGCCTCAGTGTGTGAGGAGCATGGGTTGTGTCTGTGTGTGAACAGCAGGAGGACCTCAGTGTGTGAGGAACAGGGGTTGTGTCTGTGCGTGAAGCAGGGCCTCAGTGTGTGAGGAGCATGGGTTGTGTCTGTGTGTGAACAGCAGGAGGACCTCAGTGTGTGAGGAACAGGGGTTGTGTCTGTGCGTGAAGAGCAGGGACTCAGTGTGTGGGGAGCATGGGTTGTGTCTGCGTGAAGCAGGGCCTCAGTGTGTGAGGAACAGGGGTTGTGTCTGTGTGAAGAGCAGGGCCTCAGTGTTTGAGGAACAGGGGTTGTGTCTGTGTGTGAAGAGAAGAACCTCAGTGTTTGAGGAACAGGGCTTGTGTCTGTGTGTGAAGAGCAGGGCCTCAGTGTGTGAGGAACAGGGGTTGTGTCTGTGTGTGAAGAGCAGGGCCTCAGTGTGTGAGGAACAGGGGTTGTGTCTGTGTGTGAACAGCAGGAGGACCTCAGTGTGTGAGGAGCATTGGTTGTGTCTGTGTGTGAAGAGCAGGGCCTCAGTGTGTGAGGAACAGGGGTTGTGTCTGTGTGAAGAGCAGGGCCTCAGTGTTTGAGGAACAGGGGTTGTGTCTGTGTGTGAAGAGAAGAACCTCAGTGTTTGAGGAACAGGGCTTGTGTCTGTGTGTGAAGAGCAGGGCCTCAGTGTGTGAGGAACAGGGGTTGTGTCTGTGTGTGAAGAGCAGGGCCTCAGTGTGTGGGGAGAATGGGTTGTGTCTGCGTGAAGCAGGGTCTCAGTGTGTGAGGAGCATGGGTTGTGTCTGTGTGAAGAGCAGGGCCTCAGTGTTTGAGGAACAGGGGTTGTGTCTGCGTGAAGCAGGGCCTCAGTGTGTGAGGAGCATGGGTTGTGTCTGTGTGTGAAGAGCAGAACCTCAGTGTGTGAGGAACAGGGGTTGTGTCTGTGTGTGAAGAGCAGGGCCTCAGTGTGTGAGGAACAGGGGTTGTGTCTGTGTGTGAAGAGCAGGGCCTCAGTGTGTGGGGAGAATGGGTTGTGTCTGCGTGAAGCATAGCCTCCGTGTGTGAGGAGCATGGGTTGTGTCTGTGTGTGAACAGCAGGAGGACCTCAGTGTGTGAGGAACAGGGGTTGTGTCTATGCGTGAAGAGCAGGGCCTCAGTGTGTGGGGAGCATGGGTTGTGTCTGCGTGAAGCAGGGCCTCAGTGTGTGAGGAGCATGGGTTGTGTCTGTGTGTGAAGAGCAGGGCCTCAGTGTGTGAGGAACAGGGGTTGTGTCTGTGCGTGAAGAGCAGGGCCTCAGTGTGTGAGGAGCAGGGGTTGTGTCTGTGCGTGAAGAACAGGGTCTCAGTGTGTGAGGAGCAGGGGTTGTGTCTGTGCGTGAAGCAGGACCTCAGTGTGTGAAGAGCATGGGTTGTGTCTGCGTGAAGCAGGGCCTCAGTGTGTGAGGAACAGGGGTTGTGTCTGTGCGTGAAGAGCAGGGTCTCAGTGTGTGGGGAGCATGGGCTGTGTCTGTATGTGAAGAGCAGGAGGTCAGGGCTTCAAGTGGGCCGGGTCTCACCGGTGCTGAGCACCGGCAGTTTTTTAAAGGGGGCCTCGAAACGGGTCTCTATCGGGCTCTGTTTTGTGCCCTGGCACAGGCGGCCCGTTTCTGCAGTGACAGCAGGCACTTCGATGTGCGCGTGCTCACACTGCTCACTTCTCACTAGTGGAGAAGTTACGGCATGACGTCATGCCACGTGAGCGTTGTAGGGGAAGGGAAATCCTTTAAAGAGAGTAATTTTCTCTCTGCATTTCCCTTCTCTTTTTGAAACTCAGGAGCAGCAACATTGTCGTGGTGTCACCAGGGCTTTAAGTGGAAGCTTTTTCAATATTATATACAAGCCATAGTTGCTGCTTATTTATCTTATGCAACTAACAACCATTGACAAAGCCAATAGTCCTGACTTGTTGTAGGTATAATGTTACTTATTGTATCATACATCTGGATGCAATGACAGAAACAGCAAGTCGGGCGGCACACTATGCTAAGCACAGATTTTTAGCTTAAGTGTTCTTAAGCCACGCCCTTAATTACATTGGCCACAACACTTTGAGAGACCCCCCAGTTTTTTAATCCCACTTACAGCCCTGAGGAGGACCTCCGTGTGTGAGGAGCATGGGTTGTGTCTGTGTGTGAGAGCAGGGCCTCAGTGTTTGAGGAACAGGGGTTGTGTCTGTGTGTGAAGAGCAGGGCCTCAGTGTGTGAGGAACAGGGGTTGTGTCTGTGCGTGAAGAGCAGGGCCTCAGTGTGTGGGGAGCATGGGTTGTGTCTGCGTGAAGCAGGGCCTCAGTGTGTGAGGAGCATGGGTTGTGTCTGTGTGTGAACAGCAGGAGGACCTCAGTGTGTGAGGAACAGGGGTTGTGTCTGTGCGTGAAGAGCAGGGCCTCAGTGTGTGGGGAGCATGGGTTGTGTCTGCAGGAAGCAGGGCCTCAGTGTGTGAGGAGCATGGGTTGTGTCTGTGTGTGAAGAGCAGGGCCTCAGTGTGTGAGGAACAGGGGTTGTGTCTGTGCATGCATGAACAGCAGGGCCTCAGTGTGTGGGGAGCATGAGTTGTGTCTGCGTGAAGCAGGACCTCAGTGTGTGAGGAGCATGGGTTGTGTCTGTCTGTGAAGAGCAGGGCCTCAGTGTGTGAGGAGCATGGGTTATGTCTGTGCATGAAGAGCAGGGCCTCAGTGTGTGAGGAGCATGGGTTGTGTCTGTGTGTGAAGAGCAGGAGGACCTCAGTGTCTGAGGAACAGGGGTTGTGTCTGTGTGTGAGAAGAGCAGGGCCTCAGTGTGTGAGGAACAGGGGTTGTGTCTGTGCATGCATGAAGAGCAGGGCCTCAGTGTGTGGGGAGCATGGGTTGTGTCTGCGTGAAGCAGGACCTCAGTGTGTTGGGAGCATGGGTTGTGTCTGTGTGTGAAGAGCAGGGCCTCAGTGTGTGAGGAGCATGGGTTGTTTCTGTGTGTGAAGAGCAGGGCCTCAGTGTGTGAGAAGCATGGGTTGTGTCTGTGTGTGAAGAGCAGGACCTCAGTGTTTGAGGAGCAGGGGTTGTGTCTGCGTGAAGCAGGGCCTCAGTGTGTGAGGAGCATGGGTTGTGTCCGTGTGTGAAGAGCAAGGTCTCAGTGTGTGGGGAGCATGGGTTGTGTCTGCGTGAAGCAGGACCTCAGTGTTTGAGGAACAGGGGTTGTCTGTGTGTGAAGAGCAGGACCTCAGTGTGTGAGGAACAGGGGTTGTGTCTGTATGTGAAGAGCAGGACCTCAGTGTGTGAGGAGCATGGGTTGTGTCTGTGCAAGAAGAGCAGGAGGACCTCAGTGTGTGGGGAGCATGGGTTGTGTCTGCATGAAGCAGGGCCTCAGTGTGTGGGGAGCATGGGTTGTGTCTGCGTGAAGCAGGGCCTCAGTGTTTGAGGAGCATGGGTTGTGTCTGTGTGTGAAGAGCAGGAGGACCTCAGTGTTTGAGGAACAGGGGTTGTGTCTGTGTGTGAAGAGCAGGGCCTCAGTGTGTGAGGAACAGGGGTTGTGTCTGTGCGTGAAGAGCAGGGCCTCAGTGTGTGAAGAGCAGGGCTTGTGTCTGTGCGTGAAGAGCAGGGCCTCAGTGTGTGAAGAGCAGCGGTTGTGTGAGGAGCAGGACCTCAGTGTGTGAGGAGCTGGGTCCGTTAGTGAGGAAAAGATGGGTCTGCATAAGGTGCGGGTGTGAGAAGCCGTAGCTGTGTCTGTTTGGTGAGGTGGGTTGGGGGGGGCGGTGGGCGTGTGGGCGTGTGTGTGTGTGTGTGTGTGTGTGTGTGTGTGTGTGTGTGTGTGAAGAGCTGAACCTGTGTGTGTGGAAGAGCAGGACATCTGTGTGAGTAGCTGGGTCTGTTTGGTGAGTTGGGCTGGGGTTTGTACGTGTGTGTGAAGAGCTGAACCCGTGTGTGAGGAGCTGTGTGTGTTTGTGTGTGTGTGACGAGCAGGACATGTGTGTGAGTAGCTGGGTCTGTTTGGTGAGATGGGCTGGGGTTTGTACGTGTGTGTGAAGAGCTGAACCCGTGTGTGAGGAGCTGTGCGAGGAGCTGTGTCTGTTTGGTGAGGTGGGCTGAGGTTTGTACGTGTGTGTGAAGAGCTGAACCCGTGTGTAAGGAGCTGTGTGTGTGTGTGTGTAGAGCAGGACATGTGTGTGAGTAGCTGGGTCTGTTTGGTGAGGTGGGCTGGGGTTTGTACGTGTGTGTGAAGAGCTGAACCCGTGTGCGAGGAGCCTTGTCTGTTTGGTGAGGTGGGCTGAGGTTTGTGTGCGTAGCTGTGTTTGTTTGTTGGTGTGACTCTGTCTGCCTCCCCTCCTTCAGTCCCGGAGGCCACCCTCCCTGGGGGGTTTATTGCTCCCGCCAGACAGTGACAGCCATTGTTGGTGGGCGGAGGGTGTGATTGACCGCTGCAGAATCAGGGGTGACTCTTTCTGAACAAGCCTGGAAGAAAGACAGGGTGACATCTGCCGCAATACATCTCTGCTGCAACGAGTGATAATGACTCGGATATCACTCTTCCTGACAGGGGGCACCCCGAGTATTGTGTGTGTGGGGGGGGGGGGGGCCGCAGGGTACAGGCATGGGGGCCAAGGAGCAACAGAGCGCACACTGAATACGAATCGCTCAGCGAGACAGTGTTTGTGCGTCACCGACACCGTGAGAAGGAAACTGCCCAGCGGGGGCAGGAATGTAGTGATGAGGGGCCGGCACTCAGTGAGAGGCAAACTCGGTGAGAGGCAAACTCAGTGAGAGGCAACATTCACCGATGTGTATAGCTCATTTGTGTCTGAATTACAAGTTTCACTCCTGAGAAAATGAGATACAAGAATTGGCAAAGCCAACGGGTGCTACCTTTTGCCTTGGCACATGCTGACCCTTTGTTTTGCTACATCTTTTTGCCCATGCTGAATAGTATATATTTTTTATTTTCTGGAGTTTTTATAGCGCTGTTGGTATTGGAGCGCTTTACAGGAGCACCAGTTTTGCTTTTATAGTTCACATAATTTGTGCCAACTGAAGCTGTTCTGACTTGAGCACCAGTTTCACTACACAAGATCACATGTATTATTGCCATATTATGTTTTTCAGGCACAGGGAGATTAAGTGATTTGCCCAGAAACACAGGACGTTGAGCCCCCGCCGGGACTTCAGTCTAGTTCCTCCGTTCCAAAGTCGGCAGCTCTGACCATAAGGCCACATGCTCCCCAGCCTATAATAGAAGTGGCAAAAAAAGAGATAGGAAGTGTACGTGGCACACGCATGTATCATGACACGTGCATGTATGCTTCTTGACGCTACAGCGACCCCAGCATGATAACACACGTCAAACTATTTCATGGCCATTTTGAGGCCTTATTTCCAAGATGGCAGAGGCCCATATTGGCACAGTAAATTAAAAAATATATAAAAAGTTCACCAAAGCGCATATATATATATCACAAAAACAAACGAAAGGTGTCGAAGCCCAACTGGATGAAACACTAGTATTTTATTGTATTCAAAGTGGCAGCAGATCCTGACGTGTTTCGGCCGTAGAATATGGCCTTGTTCACAGGTGAGCCAGATATAGATGCAGTCAATCACATGCCTTAAAGGTGTGTGTGTGTGTGTGTGTGTGTGTGTGTGTGTGTGTGTGTGTGTATGTATATATATATATATATATATATATATATATATATATATTTATATATATACACGCATTTATATCCTTAAGAAAATGTGAATATATATATATATATATATATATATTCACTGAAAAAAACATAGGTTTTAGGGACAGTTATAGTTAGTTGGACATTGCACTCGTACAAAACCCGTGAAATTCCCCTGTTATAGTTAGTTCAGCTAACTATAACTCGCGCCCCGCAATGCACTGCTGATGACGTCACATATTACATCACTCATGACATGGTCAGTGACATCACTGATGACATCACTGATGACATCTCAAATGACATCACTGATGACATCACTGATGACATCATCCAGTGACTGTGTTTCTGTAAAGTTTAAATATGTTTAATATATATAGGGAAAGGCGTATTGAAGAATGAGTGGGTGTATAAGTGTCTGAATGGATGATTTAGTACGTGAGTGACTGACTCTACAAGTGAGTGATTAAACGTATCTTACTGAATGCATGGGTTAGTGACTAAACTGTGTGAATGTCTGTATCCGTCTGTTTGTTGGTGTGTAAGTGGATGCATGGATTTGCGAATAGCTACATGAGTGTCTATATGGGTTATTGATTGGTTCTCTGAGTATCTGTATGGCTGCCTGAGTGTTTGTGTGGGTGGGGTGTGTGTGACTCTATACAAAGATGTGTGAGTGGGTGATTCACTGGGTGCATGATTTCAAGAGTGCATCTGTGATGGACTGCTTGGGTGGGTGAGTGTGTGTATGGGTGTGTTAGTGAGTGAATGTATATCTCAGTGGTACATGTGCGAGTAACTACATATGTAAAAGGCAGTATATATGTGTGTTAGAGTATTTAAATGGCTATAAGTGAGAGTGTGTTATTGTGAGAGTGGCTGTATGGATGCGTGTGTGCTTGTATCAATTATTGTATAAGAGCGTAAGAATGTGCTAGTATTTGTATGAGTAAGTGAGCTGGTGTGTGTATAACTGTATAGGTGAGTAAATGGGTGTGTGATTAATTTTTTGCATGACTGACTAGGTGTGTGAGTACCTCTATGGATGAGTGGCGGTGTGTGAGTGTTTATATAGGTATATGAGTGAATATGATAGTCCTGTACTGAGTGACTGTAAGTATGAGTGACTGTACAGGTGAGTGAGTGTGTGTGTAGACCTAAGAATCAGTGAGTGGGTATGTAGTTTTTGGTGTTGGAGTGTCTATGGTTTTGAGAATGGCAGTCTGTAATTTAGAGTGGGTGTATCAAAAGTTATATTAGGGTTTGAGAAGATGCATGAAATTATCACATGGATGATGTCATCAGTGATGTCATTTGAGATGTCATCAGTGATGTCATCAGTGATGTCACTGACCATGTCATGAGTGATGTAATATGTGACGTCATCAGCAGTGCATTGCGGGGCGCGAGTTATAGTTAGCTGAACTAACTATAACAGGGGAATTTCACGGGTTTTGTACGAGTGCAATGTCCAACTAACTATAACTGTCCCTAAAACCTATGTTTTTTTCAGTGAATTTCAAAGGTTTTTTAAATGCTAATTTCTAACTATAACGTGCCTGAAACCTATGGTTTTTTCAGTGAATTTCAAAGGTTTTTTAAATGCTAATTTCTAACTATAACGTGCCTGAAACCTATGGTTTTTTCAGTGAATTTCAAAGGTTTTTTAAATGCTAATTTCTAACTATAACGTGCCTGAAACCTATGGTTTTTTCAGTGAATTTCAAAGGTTTTTAAATGCTAATTTCTAACTATAACGTGCCTGAAACCTATGATTGTTTAAGTGAATTTCAAAGGTTTTTTAAATGCTAGTTTCTAACTATGCCAACAGAGGTAGGACATGTGAAGAAAGAAGAAAAAACGCACAGAAAGAAGCAAAAGATGTGCAGAAAGAACCAACAGAGGAGCAGAAAGAGGCCTTGTTGCAAAATCATCCTGTGCCCACAACTTTTTCAGACGGGTACTGGTGGTAACTGACTCTGACTAACCAGAGCCAGTGCGCGTTTGCACAGTGGTGAAGGGAGGGGGCCTGAGGTGACATTTGTGCAAACGCGCCCCGTGGCGCGTTTTAAGTTGCGGGATTAAGTCCCCTTGAATCCTGAGGGTCCCTGGGGCCCAACTAGCCCCCCAGGTACCTACAGTTAGGACCACAGAGCTGAGTTGCAGAGAGGCGTTCCGAGGCCACGCACCTTTTTTCACCTCTCTGCAACGCAACTCTGTTGTGCTTACTGAAGGTACCTGGTGGGCTAGTTGGCCCATAGGATTCAAAGGGAATTAACTCCCCAACTTAAAACGCACCACAGGGCGTGTTTGCGCACATGTCACCTGAGGACGCGCCCCCTCCCTTCACCACTGTGCAAAGGCGCCCCGTGGCGCGTTTTAAGTTGGGGGATTAGGTCACCTTGAATCCTGAGAGTCCCTGGGGCCCAACTAGCCCACCAGGTACTTCCAGTAAGCACCACAGGCCTGCGTTGCAACGCCTGTAACAAATTGTGCAGTTGTGTTTAGGTAGTGAAGAGGGTCGTGCTGGGGGTAGTGTTTTAGGGTAGTGCAGTGGTGTTTGTGTAGTGTAGGGGGTCATGCTGGGGGTAGATTTAGGGTTTAGGGTAGTGCAGTGGTGTTTGGGTAGTGTAGGGAGTCGTGCTGGGGGAGTATTTTAGGGTTTAGGGTAGTACAGTGGTGTTTGGGTAGTGTAGGGGGTCGTGCTGGGGTTAGTGTTTTAGGGTTTTAGGGTTTAGGGTAGTGCAGTGGTGTTTGGGTAGTGTAGGGAGTCGTGCTGGGGGAGTATTTTAGGGTTTAGGGTAGTACAGTGGTGTTTGGGTAGTGTAGGGGGTCGTGCTGGGGTTAGTGTTTTAGGGTTTTAGGGTTTAGGGTAGTGCAGTGGTGTTTGGGTAGTGTAGGGGATACTGCTGGGGGTAGTGTTTTAGGGTTTAGGGTAGTGCAATGGTGTTTGGGTAGTGTAGGGGGTACTGCTGGGGGTAGTGTTTTAGGGTTTAGGGTAGTGCAGTGGTGTTTGGGTAGCGTAGGGGGTACTGCTGGGGGTAGTGTTTTATGGTTTAGGGTAGTGCAGTGGTGTTTGGGTAGTGTAGGGGTTCGTGCTGGGGTAGTTTTTTAGGTTTTAGGGTAGTGCAGTGGTGTTTGTGTAGTGTAGGAGGTCGCGTGTTAGGGTTTAGGGTAGTGCAGTGGTCTTTGGGTAGTGTAGGGGGTTGTGCGGGGGTAGTGTTTTAGGGATTAGGGTAGTGCATTGGTATTTGGGTAGTGTAAGGGGTCATGCGGGGGTGGTGTTTTAGGGTTTAGGGCAGTGCAGTGGTGTTTAGGTAGTGTAGGGGGTCGTGCTGGGGGGAGTGTTTTAGGTTTTAGGGCAGTGCAGTGGTGTTCGGGTAGTGTAGGGGGTCGTGCTGGGGGGAGTGTTTTAGGGTTTAGGGCAGTGCAGTCGTGTTCGGGTAGTGTAGGGGGTCGTGCTGGGGGGAGTATTTTAGGGTTTAGGGTAGTGCAGTGGTGTTCGGGTAGTGTAGGGGGTCATGCTGGGGGTAGTGTTCTAGGGTTTAGTGCAGTGGTGTTCGGGCAGTGTAGGGGGTCGTGCTGGGGGTGGTGTTTCAGGGTTTAGGGCAGTGCAGTGGTGTTCGGGCAGTGTAGGGGGTCGTGCAGGGGTGGTGTTTCAGGGTTTAGGGCAGTGGTGTTCGGGCAGTGTAGGGGGTCATGCTGGGGGTGGTGTTTCAGGGTTTGGGGCAGTGCAGTGGTGTTCAAGCAGTAAAGGGGGTCATGCTGGGGGTGGTGTTTCAGGGTTTAGGGCAGTGCAGTGGTGTTCGGGCAGTATAGGGGCGGTGCAGGGGGTGGTGTTTCAGGGTTTAGGGCAGTGCAGTGGTGTTCGGGCAGTGTAGGGGGTGGTGCAGGGGGTGGTGTTTCAGGGTTTAGTGCAGTGGTGTTCGGGCAGTGTAGGGGGTCGTGCAGGGGGTGGTGTTTCAGGGTTTAGGGCAGTGCAGTGGTGTTCGGGCAGTGTAGGGGGCGGTGCAGGGGGTGGTGTTTCAGGGTTTAGGGCAGTACAGTGGTGTTTGGGCATTGTAGGGGGTGGTGCTGGGGCTGGTGTTTCAGGGTTTAGGGCAGTGCAGTGGTGTTCGGGCAGTGTAGGGGGTCGTGCTGGGGCTGGTGTTTCATGGTTTAGGGCAGTGCAGTGGTGTTCAGGCAGTGTAGGGGGTCGTGCTGGGGCTGGTGTGGTTTAGGGTAGTGCAGTGGTGTTCGGGCAGTGTAGGGGGTCATGCTGGGGCTGGTGTTTCAGGGTTTAGGGCAGTGCAGTGGTGTTCGGGCAGTGTAGGGGTCTTGCTGGGGCTGGTGTTTCAGAGTCTAGGGCAATGCAGTGGTGTTCGGGCAGTGTAGGGGGTCTTCCTGGAGCTGGTGTTTCAGGGTTTAGGGCAGTGCAGTGGTGTTCGGGCAGTGTAGGGGGTCGTGCTGGGGGTGGTGTTTCAGGGTTTAGGGCAGTGCAGTGGTGTTCGGGCAGTGTAGGGGGTCGTGCTGGGGGTGATGTTTCAGGGTTTATGGCAGTGCAGTGGTGTTAGGGCAGTGTAGGGGGTCGTGCTGGGGGTGGTGTTTCAGGGTTTAGGGCAGTGCAGTGGTGTTCCGGCAGTGTAGGGGGTCGTGCTGGGGGTGGTGTTTCAGGGTTTAGTGCAGTGGTGTTCGGGCAGTGTAGGGGGTCGTGCTGGGGTGGTGTTTCAGGGTTTAGGGCAGTGCAGTGGTGTTCGGGCAGTGTAGGGTGTCGTGCTGAGGGGTGGTGTTTCAGGGTTTAGGGCAGTGCAGTAGTGTTTGGGCAGTGTAGGGGCTCGTGCTGGGGGGAGTGTTTTAGGGTTTAGGGCAGCGCAGTCGTGTTTGGGTAGTGTAGGGGGTCGTGCTGGGGGGAGTATTTTAGGGTTTAGGGTAGTGCAGTGAAGTTCGGGTAGTGTAGGGGGTCATGCTGGGGGTAGTGTTCTAGGGTTTAAGGCAGTGCAGTGGTGTTCGGGCAGTGTAGGGGGTCATGCTGGGGGTGGTGTTTTAGGGTTTAGGGCAGTGCAGTGGTGTTCGGGCAGTGTAGGGGGTCGTGCTGGGGGTGGTGTTTCAGGGTTTAGGGCAGTGCAGTGGTGTTCGGGCAGTGTAGGGGTCGTGCAGGGGTGGTGTTTCAGGGTTTAGGGCAGTGTAGGGGGTCATGCTGGGGGTGGTGTTTCAGGGTTTGGGGCAGTGCAGTGGTGTTCGAGCAGTAAAGGGGGTCATGCTGGGGGTGGTGTTTCAGGGTTTAGGGCAGTGCAGTGGTGTTCGGGCAGTGTAGGGGGTCGTGCTGGGGCTGGTGTTTCAGGGTTTAGGGTAGTGCAGTGGTGTTCGGGCAGTGTAGGGGGTCATGCTGGGGCTGGTGTTTCAGGGTTTAGGGCAGTGCAGTGGTGTTCGGGCAGTGTAGGGGGTCTTGCTGGGGCTGGTGTTTCAGAGTCTAGGGCAATGCAGTGGTGTTCGGGCAGTGTAGGGGGTCTTCCTGGGGCTGGTGTTTCAGGGTGTAGGGCAGTGCAGTGGTGTTCGGGCAGTGTAGGGGGTCGTGCTGGGGGTGGTGTTTCAGGGTTTAGGGCAGTGCAGTGGTGTTCGGGCAGTGTAGGGGGTCGTGCTGGGGCTAGTGTTTCAGGGTTTAGGGCAGAGCAATGGTGCTCAGGCAGTGTTGGGGGTTGTGCTGGGGGTGATGTTTCAGGGTTTATGGCAGTGCAGTGGTGTTAGGGCAGTGTAGGGGGTCGTGCTGGGGGTGGTGTTTCAGGGTTTAGGGCAGTGCAGTGGTGTTCCGGCAGTGTAGGGGTCGTGCAGGGGGTGGTGTTTCAGGGTTTAGTGCAGTGGTGTTCGGGCAGTGTAGGGGGTCGTGCTGGGGTGGTGTTTCAGGGTTTAGGGCAGTGCAGTGGTGTTCGGGCAGTGTAGGGTGTCGTGCTGAGGGGTGGTGTTTCAGGGTTTAGGGCAGTGCAGTAGTGTTTGGGCAGTGTAGGGGGTCGTGCTGGGGGGAGTGTTTTAGGGTTTACGGCAGTGCAGTGGTGTTCGGGTAGTGTAGGGGGTCGTGCTGGGGGAGTATTTTAGGGTTTAGGGTAGTGCAGTGGTGTTCGGGTAGTGTAGGGGGTCATGCTGGGGGTAGTGTTCTAGGGTTTAGGGCAGTGCAGTGGTGTTCGGGCAGTGTAGGGGGTCATGCTGGGGGTGGTGTTTTAGGGTTTAGGGCAATGCAGTGGTGTTCGGGCAGTGTAGGGGGTCGTGCTGGGGGTGGTGTTTCAGGGTTTAGGGCAGTGCAGTGGTGTTCGGGCAGTGTCGGGGGTCGTGCAGGGGTGGTGTTTCAGGGTTTAGGGCAGTGGTGTTCGGGCAGTGTAGGGGGTCATGCTGGGGGTGATGTTTCAGGGTTTGGGGCAGTACTGTGGTGTTCGAGCAGTGAAGGGGTCATGCTGGGGGTGGTGTTTCGGGGTTTAGGGCAGTGCAGTGGTGTTCGGGCAGTGTAGGGGGCGGTGCAGGGGGTGGTGTTTCAGGGTTTAGGGCAGTGCAGTGGTGTTCGGGCAGTGTAGGGGGTGGTGCAGGGGGTGGTGTTTCAGGGTTTAGGGCAGTGCAGTGGTGTTCGGGCAGTGTAGGGGTCGTGCAGGGGGTGGTGTTTCAGGGTTTAGGGCAGTGCAGTGGTGTTCGGGCAGTGTAGGGGGCGGTGCAGGGGGTGGTGTTTCAGGGTTTAGGGCAGTACAGTGGTGTTCGGGCATTGTAGGGGGTGGTGCTGGGGCTGGTGTTTCAGGGTTTAGGGCAGTGCAGTGGTGTTCGGGCAGTGTAGGGGCTCGTGCTGGGGCTGGTGTTTCAGGGTTTAGGGCAGTGCAGTGGTGTTCGGGCAGTGTAGGGGGTCATGCTGGGGCTGGTGTTTCAGGGTTTAGGGCAGTGCAGTGGTGTTCGGGCAGTGTAGGGGTCTTGCTGGGGCTGGTGTTTCAGAGTCTAGGGCAATGCAGTAGTGTTCGGGCAGTGTAGGGGGTCTTGCTGGGGCTGGTGTTTCAGGGTTTAGGGCAGTGCAGTGGTGTTCGGGCAGTGTAGGGGGTCGTGCTGGGGGTGGTGTTTCAGGGTTTAGGGCAGTGCAGTGGTGTTCGGGCAGTGTAGGGGGTCGTGCTGGGTCTAGTGTTTCAGGGTTTAGGGCAGAGCACTGGTGCTCAGGCAGTGTAGGGGGTCGTGCTGGGGGTGGTGTTTCAGGGTTTAGGGCAGTGCAGTGGTGTTCCGGCAGTGTAGGGGGTTGTGCAGGGGGTGGTGTTTCAGGGTTTAGTGCAGTGGTGTTCGGGCAGTGTAGGGGGTCGTGCTGGGGGTAGTGTTTCAGGGTTTAGGGCGGTGCAGTGGTGTTCGTGCAGTGTAGGGGGTTGTGCTGGGGGTGGTGTTTCAGGGTTTAGGGCAGTGCAGTAGTGTTCGTGCAGTGTAGGGGGTCATGCAGGGGGTGGTGTTTCAGGGTTTAGGGCAGTGCAGTGGTGTTCTGGCAGTGTAGGGGGTCATGCTGTGGGTGGGGTTTCAGGGTTTAGGGCAGTACAGTGGGCTTCGGGCAGTGTAGGTGGTCGTGCAGGGGGTGGTGTTTCAGGGTTTAGGGCAGTGCAGTGGTGTTCGGGCAGTGTAGGGGGTCGTGCTGGGGGTGGTGTTTCAGGGTTTAGGGCAGTGCAGTGGTGTTCGGGCAGTGTAGGGGGTCGTGCTGGGGCTGGTGTTTCAGGGTTTAGGGCAGTGCAGTGGTGTTCGGGCAGTGTAGGGGGTCGTGCTGGGGCTGGTGTTTCAGAGTTTTGGGCAGAGCAGTGGTGTTCGGGCAGTGTAGGTGGTCGTGCAGGGGGTGGTGTTTCAGGGTTTAGGGCAGTGCAGTGGTGTTCGGGCAGTGTAGGGGGTCGTGCTGGGGCTGGTGTTTCAGGGTTTAGGGCAGTGAAGTGGTGTTCGGGCAGTGTAGGGGGTCTTGCTGGGGGTGGTGTTTCAGGGTTTAGGGCAGTGGTGTTCGGGCAGTGTAGGGGGTCACGCTGGGGGTGGTGTTTCAGGGTTTAGGGCAGTGCAGTAGTGTTCGAGCAGTGTAGGGGGTTGTGCAGGGGGTGGTGTTTCAGGGTTTAGTGCAGTGGTGTTCGGGCAGTGTAGGGGGTCGTGCTGGGGCTGGTGTTTCAGGGTTTAGGGCAGTGCAGTGGTGTTCGGGCAGTGTAGGGGCTCGTGCTGGGGCTGGTGTTTCAGGGTTTAGGGCAGTGCAGTGGTGTTCCGGCAGTGTAGGGGGTTGTGCAGGGGGTGGTGTTTCAGGGTTTAGTGCAGTGGTGTTCGGGCAGTGTAGGGGGTCATGCTGGGGTGGTGTTTCAGGGTTTAGGGCAGTGCAGTGGTGTTCGGGCAGTGTAGGGGGTCGTGCTGGGGGTGGTGTTTCAGGGTTTAGGGCAGTGCAGTGGTGTTCGGGCAGTGTAGGGGGTCGTGCTGGGGCTGGTGTTTCAGGGTTTAGGGCAGTGCAGTGGTGTTCGGGCAGTGTAGGGGGTCGTGCTGGGGCTAGTGTTTCAGGGTTTTGGGCAGAGCAGTGGTGTTCGGGCAGTGTAGGGGGTCGTGCTGGGGGTGGTGTTTCAGGGTTTAGGGCAGTGCAGTGGTGTTCGGGCAGTGTAGGGGGTCTTGCTGGGGGTGGTGTTTCAGGGTTTAGGGCAGTGCAGAGGTGTTCGGGCAGTGTAGGGGGTCTTGCTGGGGGTGGTGTTTCAGGGTTTAGGGCAGTGGTGTTCGGGCAGTGTAGGGGGTCTTGCTGGGGGTGATGTTTCAGGGTTTAGGGCAGTGCAGTGGTGTTCGGGCAGTGTAGGGGGTCTTGCTGGGGGTAGTGTTTCAGGGTTTAGGGCGGTGCAGTGGTGTTCGTGCAGTGTAGGGGGTTGTGCTGGGGGTGGTGTTTCAGGGTTTAGGGCAGTGCAGTAGTGTTCGTGCAGTGTAGGGGGTCGTGCAGGGGGTGGTGTTTCAGGGTTTAGGGCAGTGCAGTGGTGTTCTGGCAGTGTAGGGGGTCATGCTGGGGGTGGGGTTTCAGGGTTTAGGGCAGTACAGTGGGCTTCGGGCAGTGTAGGTGGTCGTGCAGGGGGTGGTGTTTCAGGGTTTAGGGCAGTGCAGTGGTGTTCGGGCAGTGTAGGGGGTCGTGCTGGGGCTGGTGTTTCAGGGTTTAGGGCAGTGCAGTGGTGTTCGGGCAGTGTAGGGGGTCGTGCTGGGGGTGGTGTTTCAGGGTTTAGGGCAGTGCAGTGGTGTTCGGGCAGTGTAGGGGGTCTTACTGGGGGTGATGTTTCAGGGTTTAGGGCAGTGCAGTGGTGTTCGTGGCAGTATAGGGGGTCGTGCTGGGGATGGTGTTTCTGGGTTTAGGGCAGTGCAGTAGTGTTCGAGCAGTGTAGGGGGTTGTGCAGGGGTGGTGTTTCAGGGTTTAGGGCAGTGCAGTGGTGTTCGGGCAGTGTAGGGGGTCACGCTGGGGGTGGTGTTTCAGGGTTTAGGGCAGTTCAGTGGTGTTCGGGCAGTGTAGGGGGTCATGCACGGGGTGGTGTTTCAGGGTTTAGGGCAGTGCAGTGGTGTTCGGGCAGTGTAGGGTGTTGTGCTGGGGCTGGTGTTTCAGGGTTCAGGGCAGTGCAGTGGTGTTCAGGCAGTGTAGGGGGTCGTGCTGAGGCTGGTGTTTCATGGTTTAGGGCAGTGCAGTGGTGTTCGGGCAGTGTATGGGGTCGTGCTGGGGGTAGTGTTTCAGGGTTTAGGGCAGTGCAGTGGTGTTCGTGCAGTATAGGGGGTCGTGCTGGGGATGGTGTTTCTGGGTTTAGGGCAGTGCAGTGGTGTTTGGGCAGTGTAGGGGGTCGTGCAGGGGTGGTGTTTCAGGGTTTAGGGCAGTGGTGTACGGGCAGTGTAGGGGGTCATGCTGGGGGTGATGTTTCAGGGTTTGGGGCAGTGCAGTGGTGTTCGGGCAGTAAAGGGGGTCATGCTGGGGGTGGTGTTTCAGGGTTTAGGGCAGTGCAGTGGTGTTCGGGCAGTGTAGGGGGCGGTGCAGGGGTGGTGTTTCAGGGTTTAGGGCAGTGCAGTGGTGTTCGGGCAGTGTAGGGGGTGGGGTGGTGTTTCAGGGTTTAGGGCAGTGCAGTGGTGTTCGGGCAGTGTAGGGGGTCGTGCAGGGGGTGGTGTTTCAGGGTTTAGGGCAGTGCAGTGGTGTTCGGGCAGTGTAGGGGTCGGTGCAGGGGGTGGTGTTTCAGGGTTTAGGGCAGTGCAGTGGTGTTCGGGCAGTGTAGGGGGTGGTGCTGGGGCTGGTGTTTCAGGGTTTAGGGCAGTGCAGTGGTGTTCGGGCAGTGTAGTGGCTCGTGCTGGGGCTGGTGTTTCAGGGTTTAGGGCAGTGCAGTGGTGTTCGGGCAGTGTAGGGGGGTCATGCTGGGGCTGGTGTTTCAGGGTTTAGGGCAGTGCAGTGGTGTTCGGGCAGTGTAGGGGGTCTTGCTGGGGCTGGTGTTTCAGAGTCTAGGGCAATGCAGTGGTGTTCGGGCAGTGTAGGGGGTCTTGCTGGGGCTGGTGTTTCAGGGTTTAGGGCAGTGCAGTGGTGTTCGGGCAGTGTAGGGGTCGTGCTGGGGGTGGTGTTTCAGGGTTTAGGGCAGAGCAATGGTGCTCAGGCAGTGTAGGGGGTTGTGCTGGGGGTGATGTTTCAGGGTTTAGGGCAGTGCAGTGGTGTTAGGGCAGTGTAGGGGGTTGTGCAGGGGGTGGTGTTTCAGGGTTTAGTGCAGTGGTGTTCGGGCAGTGTAGGGGGTCGTGCTGGGGTGGTGTTTCAGGGTTTAGGGCAGTGCAGTGGTGTTCGGGCAGTGTAGGGGGTCTTGCTGGGGGTGGTGTTTCAGGGTTTAGGGCAGTGGTGTTCGGGCAGTGTAGGGGGTCGTACTGGGGGTGATGTTTCAGGGTTTAGGGCAGTGCAGTGGTGTTCGGGCAGTGTAGGGAGTCGTGCTGGGGGTAGTGTTTCAGGGTTTAGGGCAGTGCAGTGGTGTTCAGGCAGTGTAGGGGGTCATGCTGGGGGTGGTGTTTCAGGGTTTAGGGCAGTGCAGTGGTGTTCGGGCAGTGTAGGGGGTCTTGCTGGGGGTGGTGTTTCAGGGTTTAGGGCAGTGCAGTGGTGTTCGGGCAGTGTAGGGGGTCACGCTGGGGGTGGTGTTTCAGGGTTTAGGGCGCAGTGGTGTTCGGGCAGTGTAGGGGGTCTTGCTGGGGGTGATGTTTCAGGGTTTAGGGCAGTGCAGTGGTGTTCGGGCAGTGTAGGGGGTCTTGCTGGGGGTAGTGTTTCAGGGTTTAGGGCAGTGCAGTAGTGTTCGTGCAGTGTAGGGGGTCGTGCAGGGGGTGGTGTTTCAGGGTTTAGGGCAGTGCAGTGGTGTTCTGGCAGTGTAGGGGGTCATGCTGGGGGTGGGGTTTCAGGGTTTAGGGCAGAGCAGTGGTGTTCGGGCAGTGTAGGGGGTCATGCTGGGGGTAGTGTTTCAGGGTTTAGGGCAGTGCAGTGGTGTTCGGGCAGTGTAGGGGGTCGTGCTGGGGGTGGTGTTTCAGGGTTTAGGCGTGCAGTGGTGTTCGGGCAGTGTAGGGGGTCTTGCTGGGGGTGATGTTTCAGGGTTTAGGGCAGTGCAGTGGTGTTCGGGCAGTGTAGGGGGTCTTGCTGGGGGTGGTGTTTCAGGGTTTAGGGCAGTGGTGTTCGGGCAGTGTAAGGGGTCTTGCTGGGGGTGATGTTTCAGGGTTTAGGGCAGTGCAGTGGTGTTCGGGCAGTGTAGGGGGTCTTGCTGGGGGTAGTGTTTCAGGGTTTAGGGCGGTGCAGTGGTGTTCGTGCAGTGTAGGGGGTCGTGCTGGGGTGGTGTTTCAGGGTTTAGGGCAGTGCAGTAGTGTTCGGGCAGTGTAGGGGGTCGTGCAGGGGGTGGTGTTTCAGGGTTTAGGGCAGTGCAGTGGTGTTCTGGCAGTGTAGGGGGTCATGCTGGGGGTGGGGTTTCAGGGTTTAGGGCAGTACAGTGGTGTTCGGGCAGTGTAGGTGGTCGTGCAGGGGGTGGTGTTTCAGGGTTTAGGGCAGTGCAGTGGTGTTCGGGCAGTGTAGGGGGTCGTGCTGGGGCTGGTGTTTCAGGGTTTAGGGCAGTGCAGTGGTGTTTGGGCAGTGTAGGGGGTCTTGCTGGGGGTGGTGTTTCAGGGTTTAGGGCAGTGGTGTTCGGGCAGTGTAGGGGGTCTTGCTGGGGGTGATTTTTCAGGGTTTAGGGCAGTGCAGTGGTGTTCAGGCAGTGTAGGGGGTCGCGCTGGGGGTGGTGTTTCAGGGTTTAGGGCAGTTCAGTGGTGTTCGGGCAGTGTAGGTGGTCATGCACGGGGTGGTGTTTCAGGGTTTAGGGCAGTGCAGTGGTGTTCGGGCAGTGTAGGGTGTTGTGCTGGGGCTGGTGTTTCAGGGTTCAGTGCAGTGGTGTTCAGGCAGTGTAGGGGGTCGTGATGAGGCTGGTGTTTCACGGTTTAGGGCAGTGCAGTGGTGTTCGGGCAGTGTAGGGGGTCGTGCTGGGGCTGGTGTTTCAGGGTTTAGGGCAGTGCAGTGGTGTTCGGGCAGTGTAGGCGGTCGTGCTGGGGCTGGTGTTTCAGGGTTTAGGGCAGTGCAGTGGTGTTCGGGCAGTGTAGGGGGTTGTGCTGGGGCTGGTGTTTCAGGGTTTAGGGCAGTGCAGTGGTGCTCGGGCAGTGTAGGGGGTCGTGCTGGGGGTGATGTTTCAGGGTTTAGGGTAGTGCAGTGGTGTTCGGGCAGTGTAGGGGTCGTGCAGGGGCTGGTGTTTCAAGGTTTAGGGCAGTGCAGTGGTGTTCGGGCAGTGTAGGGGGTCGTGCTGGGGCTGGTGTTTCAGGGTTTTGGGCAGAGCAGTGGTGTTTGGGCAGTGTAGGGGTCATGCTGGGGGTAGTGTTTCAGGGTTTAGGGCAGTGCAGTGGTGTTCGGGCAGTGTAGGGGGTCGTGCTGGGGGTGGTGTTTCAGGGTTTAGGTCAGTGGTGTTCGGGTAGTGTAGGGGGTCTTGCTGGGGGTGATGTTTCAGGGTTTAGGGCAGTGCAGTGGTGTTCGGGCAGTGTAGGGGGTCTTGCTGGGGGTAGTGTTTCAGGGTTTAGGGCAGTGGTGTTCGGGCAGTGTAGGGGGTCATGCTGGGGGTGGTATTTCAGGGTTTAGGGCAGTGCAGTGGTGTTCGGGCATTGTAGGGGGTCGTCCAGGGGGTGGTGTTTCAGGGTTTAGGGCAGTGCAGTGGTGTTCGGGCAGTGTAGGGAGTTGTGTTGGGGCTGGTGTTTCAGGGTTTAGGGCAGTGCAGTGGTGTTCGGGCAGTGTATGGGTCGTGCTGGGGCTGGTGTTTCAGGGTTTAGGGCAGAGCAGTGGTGTTCGGGCAGTGTAGGGGGTCATGCTGGGGGTGGTGTTTCAGGGTTTAGGGCAGTGCAGTGGTGTTCGGGCAGTGTAGGGGGTCGTGAAGGGGGTGGTGTTTCAGGGTTTAGGGCAGAGCAGTGGTGTTTGGGCAGTGTAGGGGGTCGTGCTAGGGGTGGTGTTTCAGGGTTTAGGGCAGTGCAGTGGTGTTCGGGCAGTGTAGGGGGTCATGCAGGGGCTGGTGTTTCAGGGTTTAGGGCAGTGCAGTGGTGTTCGGGCAGTGTATGGGGTCGTGCTGGGGGTAGTGTTTTAGGGTTTAGGGTAGTGCAGTGGTGCTTGTGTAGTGTAGGGGGTCGAGCTGAGGGTAGTGTTTTAGGGTTTAGGGTAGTGCAGTGGTGTTTGTGTAGTGTAGGGGGTCATGTTTTAGGGTAGTGCAGTGGTGTTTGGGTAGTGTAGGGGGTCATGCTGGGGGTAGTGTTTTAGGATTTAGGTTAGTGCAGTGGTGTTTGGGTAGTGTAGGGGGTCGTGCTGGGGGTAGTGTTTTAGGGTTTAGGGTAGTGCAGTGGTGTTTGTGTAGTGTAGGGGGTCGTGCTGGGGGTAGTGTTTTAGGGTTTAGGGTAGTGCAGTGGTGCTTGTGTAGTGTAGGGGGTCGTGCTGGGGGTAGTGTTTTAGGGTTTAGGGTAGTGCAGTGGTGTTTGTGTAGTGTAGGGTGTCAGTGTTTTAGGGTAGTGCAGTGGTGTTTGGGTAGTGTAGGGGGTCGTGCTGGTGGTAGTGTTTTAGGATTTAGGTTAGTGCAGTGGTGTTTGGGTAGTGTAGGGGGTCGTGCTGGGGGTAGTGTTTTAGGGTTTAGGATAGTGCAGTGGTGCTTGTGTAGTGTAGGGGGTCGTGCTGGGGGTAGTGTTTTAGGGTTTAAGGTGGTGCAGTGGTGTTTTTGTAGTGTAGGGGGTCATGTTTTAAGATGCAATGCTCCAATACCTGACCAGTCTGCACTACATAAAACTGCAAAAAACTAAAAATAAAAAGTGTTTTGCACACTTTTGTCATTGGGCTATATGTGGGCTACATCTGGGTAATATTTGTGCTACATTTGGGCTCTTTTTTCACTGGTAGCCATCTTGGAAGACTTCTTTGTTATGAAGTTTCCTAATTTCTTCATTTACTGCAGTCTCCTCAGTAGGAAATGCTTTCAGTTTTTTACTTTGATTCCATCAAAAAGGCATTCAGATGTGTCTCACATCTGCCATAAATTCAGAATGTTAGCACTCTAGTTGCTCATTAGATCACTGGAGTAATGCTACTGCTCACCAGGGAGTTAACTGGTAGTCTGCTGCTGGTATTGAAAGTGATTGTTTCAGTCTGCATGTCAGAATTTTCTAATAAAATAGAAGAGGATTTGAGATCTCACTTAAAACATGCCCTAATTTTTCTTTCTGCAGCACTAACCATAATTTCTATTTCAAAATGAACCCCATCATTTTGTTCCTTTTTAAATTAAATGTTTTAAGTGTTACTGGTTTATTCCAATCAAGATGGCTTCAGGTGTGCCATACTTTTGTCATAAGTAAGGCTGTTAGCGCTCTAGTTGTTCTTTAGAACACTCTGGGAAGCTGCAGTAGAACACAAAGGCATCAACTGGCAGGCTGCTCCTGTTGAAATATAACAGGAAGATATTTGAGATCATACTTGAAATATGTCCTAATTTTTCTTTCTACAGCACTAACCATAATTTCTATGACAAAATGAACCCCATCATTTTGTTCCTTTTTAAATTAAATGTTTTAAGTGTTACCAGTTTATTCCAATCAAGATGGCTTCAGGTGTGCCATACTTTTGTCATAAGTAAGGCTGTTAGCACTCTAGTTGTTCTTTGGAACACTCTGGGAAGCTGCAGTAGAACACAAAGGCATCAACTGGCAGGCTGCTCCTGTTGAAATATAACAGGAAGATATTTGAGATCACACTTGGAACATGTCCTAATTTATCTTTCTACAGCACTAACCATAATTTCTATGACAAAATGAACCCCATCATTTTGTTCCTTTTTAAATTAAATTGTTTAAGTGTTACCAGTTTATTCCAATCAAGATGGCTTCAGGTGTGCCATACTTTTGTCATAAGTAAGGCTGTTAGCACTCTAGTTGTTCTTTAGAACACTCTGGGAAGCTGCAGTAGAACACAAAGGAATCAACTGACAGTCTCTGCCCTTGTTGGATGTACATGTTTTACTGAGAATGTCAGACTTCATTCTCACATGAGTGAGAAAGATAATGTGAATTTACAGAAAATATGCTCTCATTTTAGCTTCTGGAGCACCTTCCAAACCTCCATGGGACAAGCATGAGAAAATAGTGTTCTCTCAAACATGATTCATGATATCCCAGCAGAAGGTTTTTCACATGGTAAAATCACCTTAGAATACACCACAATTCCTAAAATTAGTATGGTACCATCAACAAATAAATTCTAATGTAACTAAAGCCTGTTATCACCCTTTATAGTTCTCCTTTTGGTGACCCTCAAAATCTTCTATTCACTACAATGCATTTCAATGAGGTACTATCATTTATATTGGTCCCAAGATGGCTGCCAGCAATTCCAGGATGAAGTGCTGACAGCCAATCAGATCTCATGATGACATGTGTGGTTAGGCTCCGCCCAGATATACATGTGACTTTACTTTTGATTTTATCAGGAACTACTGAACGGATTTACACCATTTAAGCAAAAGGCACGACACTGAACCAAGGGCTACCTCTTTGCCAAATTTGGTGTAATTCCGTTCAGCAGTTCGGGCTGTAGCTGCGACTAAAGGTTCCTATGGAAAAATGAATGGGGAAAACGCGTTTTGGGACCCCCTTTTTCTCGGCCCCCGCTGACGTATCACCCCGAGACTTTCAGGATAGGAGCAGACCGGAGCGCCCCAACAAGTTGGAAACTTTCGCGAAGATTCGCCAACCGGCGCCAACGTTATTTCAAATAGAATGTCGTGGATTTCCTATGGATAATAGGTTTTAACTATAACTATCTACTGGCGACCGCCAGTAGATAATATATATATATATATATATATATATATGTCACAGAAAAAAACACAGGTTACAGGAACTGTTTAGTTAGGCTGACATTTCACTTGTACAAAACCTGTGAAATACAGCCATTATAGTTAACTGAGCTAACTACAACTCGCGCCCCCACAATGCACAGCTGATGACGTCACATATTACATCACTCATGACATGGTCAGTGACATCACTGAAGAGATCACTGATGACATCTCAAATGACATCACTGATGACATCATCCAGTGACTGAGTGTTTCTAAAAAGTTTAAGAAAGTTATATATAAGCCAGGGTGTATTGAAGAATGAGTGGGTGTATGAGTGTCTGTATGGATGATTCAGTGGGTGCATGACTCATTGTATAAGTGAGTGATTATATTTGTCTCAGTGAATGTATGGATGAGTGACTAATCTGTGTGAATGTCTCTATCAGTCTGTCAGTTGGTGTGTAAGTGGCTGCATGGGTTGGTGAGTAGCTACATGAGTGTCTATATGGGTTATTGATTGGTTGTCTGAGTACCTGTATGGGTGCCTGAGTGTCTGTGTGGGTGGGCGAGGGGGTGTGTGACTCCCTGCATGGATGTGTGAGTGGGTGATTCACTGGGTGTATGGGTTCATCAGTGCGTCTGCGAGGGGCTGGGTGAGTGAGTATGCGTATGGCTGTGTCGGTGAGTGAGTGGATGTCTCAGTGGTATATGGGTGAGTAACTGCATATGTGAAAGGCAGTATATGTAAGTGTTGGTGTATATAAGTGACTGTATGTGTTAGTGAGTCATCGTGAGAGTGGCTGTATGGATGAGTGTGTGCTTGTGCCAGTGATTGTATGAGAGTAAGTATGTGTTAGTATCTGTATGAATAAGTGAGGTGGTGTGTGAATCGCTCTATGGGTGAGTTGCAGTGTGTGAGTGTCTGTATGGGTGTATGAGTGGATATATCAGTGACTGTATTGGTGAGTGACTGGGTGTATGAGTGTTTGGGTGAGTGAGTGGATGTGTGTGTAGACCTATGAGTCAGTGAGTGGGTATGTACTAACTGGTATTGGTGTGTCTATGGTTTCGAGAATGGTAGTCTGAAATTTAGAGTGGGTGTATGAAAGGTTATATTGGGGTGTGAGTAGGTGCATCAGAGATTATGTGGATGATATCTCAGTGATGTCATCAGTGATGTCACTGACCATGCAGCTCCCACTGCCCAAAAGCAATTCTGCTCCGCTTCATGGAAGTGAGAGCATTTTTCCTGCTCTCGCTTCCATGAAGCGGACCAGAGTGTGCTATGGCTTGGCGGGAGCAGTGATCCCCCCAAGCCATAGCAAACTGCAATGTCTCCGGGGTGGGTCCCCGGGACATTGCTGGAGCCGGCCTTTGGGGGTGGCGGTCCCCAGGGCCATTTACAGCTCCAGGAGGGGGGCCACGTGGCCCCCCTCCAATTTGCAAAGTAGCCCCGGGGAGGTGGTGGTTCCCGGGGCTGTGTGGCGGGGCCTTGTGCCCCCCCCACACATAATTTTGAACATAGCCCGGGGAGGTGGCGGTCCTGGGCTGAGTGGGGGAGCAGGAGCCCCTCCACGCCTTATTATGTAAATAGCCCCAGGGAGGTGGCAGTCGCTGGGGCTGCGGGGGGCCATGTGGCCCCCCTGCATTTCACAAACATAGCCCTGGGGAGGTGGCGGTCCCCTGGGCTGCGTGGGGGGAGCATAAGCCCCCCACACATTGATTTTTGAATTTAGAGCCCTGGGGAGGTGGCGGTCCCCCGGGGCTGCGGGGGGGCCTCATAGCCCCACCACATTCAATGGATAAGCCCCAGGGAGGTGTCGGTCCCCGGGGCTGTGGGGGCCCGTGCGGGTCCCCCGCCTCATTTTCTATTGCCCCAAGGGCCTGGCCCACCCGTGGGCTTAAAGGAAACAAAGTGCGGGAGGTCGCGCTTCGTTTTTAAAAAAAACGTTCAGCCGGATTCGTGGATACAGCGCGCATCCTGCTGAATTTTTTTTTAAAAAATACTTGTTTTGGCCGTGGGCAGGTCTAGGGGGTCAGGGCGTTTCTACCCTGACCCTTTTTCTTGTTTTTTTGATGTTTTTTTATCTTTTTCTTGTGACTCAGTTGAACCGAGTCACAAGATGGCTGCCAACATTTCCTGGTTTGAAGTGTTGGCAGCAAATCAGATTGCAGGCATGAGATCGGGAAGGTTCGCAGATCCTCCGTGTCCCCAGTTGTATATCTGAGAAATGCTTAAATTTCTCAAGAAATACTGAACGGATTTACACCATTTAACAAAAAGAGTGCTTTCTGTACCAAGAGCTACCTTTTTGCTAAATTTGGTGTAATTCCGTTCTGCAGTTCGGGCTGTAGCCGTGTCTAAAGTTTCCTATGGAAATTAACATGGAGAAAATGTGTTTTGGGACTCCTAATTTTTCTCAGCCCACGCTTGCCAAATCACCCAGAAACTTTTAACACAGCAGCTGAAGTGAGTGGGCCATTAGTTTTGAAAATTTTGCGAAGATTCGTCAAACGGCGCCAACGATATTGGCAAAAGAAAAAATGCTATTTATATATATATATATATATATATATATATATATATATATATATATATTCACTGAAAAAAACAAAGATTACCTTATAGTTAGGTACACGTTTCACCCACACCAAACCATAGAATTCATCAGTTATAGTTATACGTATGTTAGAAAACTAAAACTTGTGGCCTAAAGTTATTTAACGGCGCAAGTTATAGTTTCTTCAGATAAGTATAACTATAAGAGGGAGTCAGAAGATCCACCCGGGTGTCCTAATAAGAATGGCAACACCTGTCCCGATTCTGCTCTCCTTTAATCTTTTCCAACTGTCTCAGTTGAGGAAGTTCTGGACCTTTTCTTATCAACAAAGGCAGGCTCCACTCTGGACCCCTGTCCTCCTAAGATCGCACTGTTGGCTCCCAATATATTAGCCAATCAACAGACAATTATTATCAATAAAATGATAATTCAAGGCTACTTTCCGAAGGCATGGAAAATAGCATCCATCTTGCCACTACTTAAGATACTGTCTCCCTTGGACTCAGACTGCCAAGATTATAGTGAAGGCATTTAATGCAGAGCTGGTAACAGTCCTTGAGTCTGACCATCTGCTCGACCACTCACAGTTCGGCTTCAGGGGACAACGCAGTATGGAGTCAGCCTTGCTAGTTGCTTCGGAAGAGCCGAGTAGTACTCTAGATGCAGGATCAAATGCAGACTTGATCCTGTTGGATCTTTCAGCTGCATTTGATACGGTCAACCATGCTATATTGATTGACCGGCTCCGTGCTTTAAGTATCAGGGACTCTGCTCTCGCCATTCTAACATCCTTTCTCTCGGAGAGAGAACAATTTGTGGCCCTGGAGAATTTCTCCTCCAGCACCTTTTCACTACCATGTGACGTTCGGCAGGGCTCATCTTTGAGCCCTCCACTTTTTAACCTATATGTTACCCCTCTGGCCGCACTAATAAAAAGATCAGGTTTCTCAGTCGTCAGTTATGCAGATGACACTCAGTTGTTTCAGTGGCTGGTAACCTGGAAGATACAGCTAGCAGATTTCATAGTTGCATGCTGGAGATTAGTAATTGGATGTCTAACAATTGCTTAAAACTAAACTCCAGCAAAACCGAGGTGCTCCTGCTGGGCAACAATACATCTTTTTGGTACCCTACTTGGTGGCCACAGGAACTAGGAGCACTACCCACACAGGTTTCTAAAGCTAAAAACTTGGGTATCATCTTCAATGACAAATTGTCATTTGATAAAACATCAATGCAGTGACTTCCTCATCTTTTTTCGTTCTCAAAATTTGAGACTCGTAAACAAAATACAAGTCCTGCAGAATACCGCAGCGCGGATAATACTTAGGATTCTGACGCATCATTCTGGTTCTTAAGCCCAGGCTCAGCTCCATTGGCTTGCCTGTCTGCAAGCGTATTCACTTCAAGGCACTTTGCATCGCTTTGAAAGCTTTGAATGGCCTTGGCCCTGAATATCTGAAACAAAAATTCATTTGATACCACCCATCTAGAATTTTGCGGTCTTCCTCAGCCCTCAATGTGATTGTCCCCAAAGCCAAGAGAGCTCAGTGGGGAGGCAGGAGTTTAATTCATTGTACAGCCAAACGATGGAGCTCCCTCCCTCTCTCTCTGAAGAAATGCACAGGTCTTCGTGCATTTAGGAAAGGTCTGAAAACATGTTTTTTTAATCAATTGTTTATTTATTTCCTCCCTTTGTCAGGATCTCCTCCTCTAACCTCCACACTTTTTTGATTCCTCTCTTTCCGCAGCATAAAACGCCTAGACGCCTCTGGGCAGTAGTGCGCTATACAAAAGTAGTTTTCATTCATTTAATTAATAACTATAACTGCTAAATTTTTAAGGTTTTGTGTGGGCAAAACGTGAATCTAACTAGAACGTCCTTGTAAGATTTGTTTTTTTTCAATGAATTTGTATGTTATTTTTTACGAAAAGAAATATATACTTCAATCACGAGTACCCACGGATCTACGGAGGAACGCGTCCCGAGATATACAAAGTTTTATTTCTTTAATAACTCCACAACTACTGAACAGATTTACACCAAATTACAGAAAGAGTTCTTTCCTGGATCAAAAGCTAGCTTTCTGCCAAATTTGGTGAAAATAGGTTCTGCGGTTCAGCCTGTAGCCATGTCTAAAAATTGCAAAATCCACATAGACATTGCATGAGGAAGAATCACTTTGGGACCCCATTTCTTCTCCTCGCTTGATAAATCACCCGAATCTTTCCATGCAGAACTAGACCGAGTATGGCACTTTTTTGGGAAAATTTCACGAAGATTCGTCAAGCGGCGCCAAAGTTATTAACAAAACAAAAAATGCTTTGTCTATGGGAAAAGTTGATTCTAACTATAACTACTTACTGGGTAGTGCCAGTAGGTTTCATATATATAAATATATGTTTTCCAGCAATCTCCACCTCGATCACGAAGGAGCCCAGCACTCAGGGCTCTTTTTAATACGCCAATTGAATTGTGGCTGAAGAGGTTACATTAACGCGTTTTGGTAGTCACAGCTACCTTGGTCAGGATATATATATATTCACTGAAAAAACGAATGGTTACAGGGACGTTATAGTTGGGCTCAGATTTCACTCGTACACAACCATTGAAATTCAGCAGTTATAGTTACCTGTGCTAACTATAGCTTACACGCCCGCAATGAACTGCTTATGACCTCACATATTACATCACCCATGACCTGGTCAGTGACATCTCAGCGATACGGTACATTCTTGCCCTTTTCTTTTGACTCAGGGCAGTACAACGCAGCGCAAAAAGAAGCCTTGCGGCGTTGCCCTGTGCCAAATTGTATTAAACGAGGGCCCAAGTCTCTGCTTCTGTATTTGCTCTAATACTGGATTCCTGCTTTGTGTTCATCCTAGACAAGTTTGGTCTAGACACATTACAGCTTTAGCCGTCTCACCAGCCTCATGCATTAAAATACCTTAAATAAAGCTAAATGCGTCTACACATCTCTAAAGGGCTTTGGGTCAGCCATACTCATCCACTGCTCTGTTAAATTGTCTTTCACACTTTGCTTCCTCCCATCACTGCCTGCAGCATAGGACAGCCCTAGGGAGCCCTTCTTCAGCCATTGGTTCTCTTGCACTGTGTTTCGTCACATGTGCACATCTGCCTAAAAAGTAGCGCACTTCAGTGCCAGGACTTTCAGGTCTTTTTCTGTGTACTTTTTTTTACTTTGAAACATTCGATTTATATTGCATTTGTTCACTGCCGGCCCCCATTTGGGGGCGACTGGACCACAAACGTGCTGCTCAAAGCTGGTTGCCATTCATTGGTGTCCAGGGGTTCACCTGCTACGTCTTGCAAAAAAAAAAAAAAAAAAAACGGCAAGGAATCGATGTGCCAAGAAGGCAGTCATTCTATGGTGGCACTTTTCTCCAGGACGAGGGGCCGCATCCCCCCACCTCGAAGGCCCTGAAGACAGGTGCGGGCCGGTATGGACCAGTTTAGGGCTAAGGCCTAACTGTGGCCGCATCTTTGGAATTTTCGCGGGTCTCTTTCCCGCGTTTAATGGTGATTGGGCAAGGGGGGGGGGCAGCGGGGTCACCTGGGCGGCTTGCAGGGCCAGCATGAAGGGCTTGAATGAGTCAGTCAGACATTTGAACAGTAGACTGCAACGATTACTGAACACAGCACGGTTAAAGACAATTTCACATGTTTGCCTGCGGGGGGAGCATGTTTTCACAAAGACTGACTCCATTTGTCCGCCCAGGCTAATGAACTGTTTGTTGAAAATGTAGTTGCCTCCACACTCCAGCTTTTTTCACATTGCTTGGTGGCCACGTTTAGGGGGAGTCATAGTTGGTCGGGGAATCAACTACTCCTGTGGCGGTTAAGGAGTCTTGTTTGACCACAAAAACGGGTTGGCAACGTGGGGCATCACAAATACAAGCGCAGGCGGATTTAAGATGTTGTTGATTTTGAATTGGCAGGGGTAACACGGTCACTGGTCAAGGGCTGGGGGCATCTGCTACCGCAATTGTCCTTGGTCCTGGAGGGTACCCCATGGTACGCCCCTTGGGGAGTGGGGGGGAATGATGGCTGTGCCAGGGGACCAAGGTATGGCCCGGTTGCCCGGCCTCTTCCCCCCGTTTGGGTGCCAGGGGTTGTCCCTTCATTGGGTTGCTCTGGCATGGATGGTTCCTTTAGGGGTCAGATGTTAAGTTGGCCCTGGCTCCCTCACCTTGGGGGAGTGGAAAGTGCGCCTTGTAGATGATGCCACGAGGAGCCGTGAAGTGGTCAAGCAGGACTCCTAATGGAGTACGAGAATATTGTATACTTTTGGTGTAAATGTATTTGGAAATGTTATGCAATATCAAGACAACTGAATTTTTTTTTCGTTTAACGTCGTGTTTATGAAGTGTAATAAATACGGCCAGAGAATGCTGTCATTTCTCTAACGCAAGTACGGTTGTCTGGTTGGTTTCTTTTGGTGGGATGACTGAATTACGGGAGAGGGTGGAAATGTCTGTCTCCTTTTTCAGCACACCGGTCTCATGACGGTCCCCCACCTGTGGGCGAGGGGCCGCATCCCCCCACCTCGAAGGCCCTGAAGACAGGTGCGGGCCGGTATGGACCGGTTTAGGGCGGAGGCCTAACTGTGGCCGCATCTTTGGAATTTTCGCGGGTCTCTTTTCCGCGTTTAATGGTGATTGGGCAAGGGGGGGGGCAAAGGGGGGCAGCGGGGTCACCTGGGCGGCTTGCAGGGGCAGCAGGACAGCGCTTAAAAGGCGTTGTCTTAGCCTGGAGAGCACCTGCTGCCTGCTTGCCCCTACGGATTGCCGGTCCACGTCGTCTGGAGCGTCTGGGGACCGGAACTTTTCTTTTCCCCACCCTCCCATCCCCTTTAACTTTGTGAATCATATAAGGAAGGTGGTTAAGGAGTCTTGTTTGACCACAAAAACGGGTTGGCAACGTGGGGCATCACAAATACAAGCACAGGCAGATTTAAGATGTTCTTGATTTTGAATTACCCGGGGCAGGGGTAACACGGTCACTGGTCAAGGGCTGGGGGCAGCTGCTACCGCAATTGTCCTGGGGGGTACCCCGTGGTACACCCCGCGGGAAGTGGGGGGGAATGATGGCTGCGCCAGGGGACCAAAGTATGGCTCGGTTGCCCGGCCTCATCCCCCTGTTTGGGTGCCAGGGGGTGTCCCTTCATTGGGTTGCTCTGGCATGGATGGTTCTTTTAGGGGTCAGATGTTAAGTTGGCCCTGGCTCCCTCACCTTGGGGGAGTGGAAAGTGCGCCTTGTAGATGATGCCACGAGGAGCCGTGAGGTGGTCAAGCAGGACTCCTAATGGAGTGCGAGAATATTGTATACATTTGGTGTAAATGTATTTGGAAATGTTATGTAATATCAAGACAACTGAAAAATGTTTTCGTTTAACGTCGTGTTTATGAAGTGTAATAAATACGGCCAGAGAATGCAGTATTTTCTCTAACGCAAGTACGGTTGTCTGGTTGGTTTCTTTTGGTGGGATGGCTGAATTACGGGAGAGGGTGAAAATGTCTGTCTCCTTTTGCAGCACACCGGTATCATGACGGTCCCCCACCTGTTTGCACTGGCATGTTTGTGCACCCAGGCTCTCATTACAACTAGCAACGAGGGCGCTAATCCCAGTTTAAAATTACAATTTGGTGTAGATTGCGCCGCTCCCGTGAAGGGCTTTCACCTGAACTACTTTCACCAGGTCAGCCCAGTGCAACTTCTACAGAGTTTTAACACCTTGAGATGTGGGAGACCGTATGAAGCTAGTGTGAGGTCCCTCATCCTGAATTCTAAAAGTTGAAATGGTGCACACATTGCACACTTGCTGAAATGCACACCTCTCCCTGGTATTTACAGGGTGTATCATTTGCACTCAGAATTGCGCCGTGGTTGTAGCGAGGGCCAGTGTGTGTCAGTCGTGCACTTGATTGCCGCGTAAATATACCTCCTGCTGCACCGAAGCAATGATCCTAGCAAGAAGGGCTTACCATGACTATTCTACCGCCAAGGAGGCTTGGGTTCGAATCCCAGCTGCAACAATTCAACACTTGACTAAACTTTGTGTAATTCTGAAAAAAGACTTCACCTTCTTGTGCCTAACATGGTAAATACACGTAATGTACTGCACCAAATTAGTATTGTTAACTTATATAATGTTTTGTCAGGTTCATCGCCATCACTGACTTACGTACCCATTTTGTAACCTATGACCTAGTGTACCGTCTTTTAAATATTTATAGCGTTTCATGGAAATCGGCTTTCTAGACAAATAAATTGATTTTTAAGTCTGGTGTTACTCAAGACCTTTTGTTTTTCCTAAAATGTTATGTTTAATATACTTATTTATACGGAATTTCTGCCAGGCCTCTTCATCCCTTATTCTGCCGTTGTCTCCTTCACGTTTTTCTTCCTCCCTCCTCAGTATACAAGATGGAACAATGGGTCCACCCACTTCAGCCATTGGCTGACTTCAGTGTGAGTGACAGCATTCTGCCCTTTCACAAGGAGCACATCAGCACACAAAGTAGTTTCTTCACCTTCTGTGTCTGGGACTACTATGGCAATGTGGGCTTTTTGAGACTCAAAAATATGCTTGCTTTTAGTCAATGCTTTATTGAGATTGACAAGACCAGTAAAGTTTTGCAAAAACCACGACATAATCATTGATAAAGCCAAAATGCTAGAAGCGAATGCCAGGCCTATTGGCGTTGTCAATCCTGTTTACAGACTGTGTAAGGCCTTAAATTGGTAGATTTGTACTCATCCCATTCAGAGCAGTGTCTAAAACCAATTTATTAGTCATTATAAATCATACTTTGATACAAATAACAAAAGGGCAAATGTGCGACTCGTTTTAGCAATCGCAAATGGAGAATTGGGCCGTATGCAACCGCTAAAGAGTTGTTTGATATGTATTAACCCTATTTTGTGAGTCGTAACATTACCGACTCGCAAAATAGGGTTTGCGTGTCAGTATGAGGAAGCGGATGTTTCAAGGGCATCCCTTCCTAATAGTGAGTCGCAGGGGCATGTATGAATGTTTTGCGAGCGGAATGTGGTTGCAAAACTTTAATATTTTGCCGACTCTGTGAAGGAGGTGGTAACCCATTCACAAATGGGAAGGTGTCCCAAAGGGACCCCTTCCCCTTAGTGAATGTAGTCTCCAGCATTTATTAAGAGCAGGCAGTAGTCACACGGACCACTGCCTACTCTTAAAAAATGAAAAGGTAGCTTTTCATTTTTTTTTTTGAAATGTATCCAGTTTTCTTTTAAGGAAAACGGGCTGGATTTCAATCATCATGTGATTACAGGCCATTCCCAATGGGTCGCAAACTGCACCCTGCCTCATGAATATTAATGAAGCAGGTCACTTGCGACCCAATTGGGAATCACAAACAGTGCCTGAGACACTGTTGTACATCACATTTAGCCTTGTTTGCATGACATATGTCTGTAGAGATCCCAGAATTTTAAGAAAAAGCTAGAATACTAATCTAGTTCAACGAATGAATCCCCATTTTGCAGCCATTACCCAAAATTACCATGAACAATTCATGACAAAAAGCTGTTCCTCTAAAAATGCTGCATAAAATCCAAAGAGGACAATTTTGAGATGGTGAAATAACCAGGAATTCAACACAACACCAGCAGCCAGTGTAGTGCCACACAAACTAGTTATCATGTGTGCTTAAAAGTTTTCAGGTGCTTAGAAACAGGACTTTAATTTAAGGCATTCCAGCAGAACATTCATGCTGCTTCTGGATAAACATGGCGGCCGCCTGATCACTAATAGTGATGCAGTAGCAATCCTTCATGTGATCTTGGACCTGTACAATACCCGGAAAAATGACACATTATAAAAAGTATTGCGAATCACACTCAAACTCTCAAGGGTCTGATTTACAATAGCAATGATCTCCAAAGTTCACTGAACTCCGAGGCTGTGATTGACTGGATAGAGTAGGGCACGGGGCAACAATGACCAAAAACAATATAGGGGTGCCAGCCCCACTGACTAGAACTAGTGAAGACATTGTGCACAAGCATATCTGTGTAGCCAAAACAAACAGGTCTTGGTCACTAAATATAGTTATTTGGAATCTCATCTATTTCCGGATCCTTTTTTAGAAAACAAGGGGCATATTTATCAAGGTTTTGCGTTGCCCTTGCGCGGCCCTGCACAGCTTGATAAATATAGACAAACGCAATGCAGTGCAAACGGCTGCCTTGCGTTACCCTGCCCCAGGAAGGCGTTCCTTGGGTGGAGCGCGGGTGTTCCCACGCATCCACCCATGCATTCTGACACATTTGTCAACACTGGTAGACCTGGGAATGCATCAGATTTGTACCCTCACCACCAAAGGTGCAGCGAGGAGAAATATCTTTATTTCTCCTCGTTGTTTCCTCTTTCTAAGTGTGCTGCATTGTGCAGCACATTTAGAAAGAGAAAAATGCCTCTAAGGATTGTTTTTGTGCAGGAAGGTACCCCTTTCTGAAACAAAAACAATCCTGCCTTCAACGCAGGCACTCTTGCAACATGACATAAGGATGCCTGATTTGGCGCTAAGCAGCCAAAAGTGCGCCAGCGCTAGGAAAGGTCAGGAATGCGTCTTATAATGGTAAATGCCCTTTCGCGCAGCGCAGCAAGGTGGCTTGCCGTGTTGCGTGGATTTGTTTATACATATGGGCTCAATTTGTATTCATCAAACATGTTATATATTTAACTCTGCGATTAATTCTAGGCCCAAATAAACTATTCTCTGGGTCTTTAGGACCTGATGAAGGATCAATACTCAAACTCACTGAGGAGCTACGAAGCCCTGTTTGTGTTCTGTATTGTGTGGATGTGTCTGTCCTTTCTCTCTGTGCAGGGATCTGCTTGCAAGAGGTCGGAGAAATACGAAAGGTGGGATAGGAGCGGGTGGTCCTTTTTAGGAGTCTTCCATGCAATGAAATAAACCCTTGTAGCAGCAAAGTGAATCTTGACCCATTCACTGATCATTAGGAAACCTGTATGACTACAACACAGAAATGCTGGTGCCTTTGATGTTTGAGCAGCTTGAATTCAATCCCAAAATTGTTTGTCACCGGTTCTGCACACAACTGGTTGAAGATGAAGCACGAAACTTCTCTCCGTCTAATTTGTGCCTTGTTCTTTCTGCAGATCAAGACATCCTGGAAGACGTCTTAATCGACAGTGGATTCCTCGCCTCCTCCAGACTGGTAAGTTGGCCTTTTTGGCACATGACCGGTCCATGACAGGAAGGGACAGTAAGTATTCAGCAGCAGGGTGGGGTTCCAGCTAGGAGTAGCAGCGACATGCGTGGACATGTGACTCCCTCCATGGATACCTTCACACTGACTGCACTTGGACTCACTCAATGTGGAGACGCGTTGGTGGCCTCACTGGAGGTGGAGACATGTTGGTGGCCTCACTCAAGGAGGAGACGCATTGGTGGCCTCACTGAAGGAGGAGACGCGTTGGTGGACTCACTCAAGGTGGATACGCGTTGGTGGCTTCGCTAAAGGAGGAAACGCGTTGGTGGCTTCGCTAAAGGAGGAAACGCGTCAGTGGCCTCACTCAAGGAGGAAACGCATTGGTGGACTTACTCAAGGAGGAGACGCGTTTGTGGCCTCACTCAAGGTGGACGCGTTGGTGGACTCACTCAAGGAGGAGCTGTCTTGGTGGCCTCACTCAAGGAGGAGACGCGTTGGTGGACTCACTCTAGGAGCAGATGCGTTGGTGGCCTCACTCAAGGAGGAGACGCGTTGGTGGACTCACTCAAGGAGGAGATGCGTTGGTGGACTCACTCAAGGAGGAGATGTGTTGGTGGCCTCACTCAAGGAGGAGACGCGTTGGTGGACTCACTCTAGGAGCAGATGCGTTGGTGGACTCACTCAAGGAGGAGATGTGTTGGTGGCAGGCAGGCTGAACTTCATATCAGGTTCTCACACTTTAACAAACGTTTCAAAAACTTTAACAAAAGGTGGGGGTTTAGAATTTCTCACACTGAAATGTACTACTGTATGAAACACAATATCTCCTACAGCATGTGCTTGTGTTTCGTAAAACATTCCGGGACCACTCTTGTAAGTGGTGGAAAAGGAGAAAGCAAAGTCACACAAGAACAAAACAAACCCAACACACCGCTTGCTGTGCAAGGACACGGTGATGAGGTCTTGCCTATTGCAAGTGCTCCAGGTCTCAAAGTTACATCTCCAGAAGCAGACCGAGCCAGTGGAATCAGTCCAGAGGAGAGCCACCAAGCTGATGCGTGGTGGGCCTTTAACATCTTGGGGGGTGTGCAGTGGTGAAGAATGTGTGTGTGTGTGGGGGGGGGCTGATGTAGATCTTATATACTCCCGGATAGGATACAGGAGAGAGGAGATATGAAGGTGGTGTTTAAATAGGGCACAGATATAAATACATTGGGACAAGTGAAAGCATTGATATGATGGAACTATTTAAATACCCAGGATTTATAGGTAGAGAGTTGAGGACGGATAATGTTAAATGCCCGACAGGGGTACTATATTGGAGATCCTGTAGTGTAGGGATACGTGAATACCTCAGTGGTTTAAATATAATGGAGGAAGTGAAAGTGCCCCAGAGGGCATGCAGCTCTAGAACACTAGATACCTTTCGAGCTGGGAGCCCTGAAAGTAACATAAGACGGTTCTTCACATAGTGAGTGCTATATACATGTGACTCGCCTCTCCGCGCCAGGATGGGAGCAAAAAGGGGACATTTTCCAAAACCCATTGGGACAGACCTGCGGCGTGATCATTGTGTGAGAGGAAAGACTCGGCTGAAGAACGGAAAGGTAAATGGGCAGACTCAATGGGCCAGGTGCTTCTTATGGACAGTGGAAGGAACAGCGGAAGTCATTGAAATCTGATGACATCGCAGGAAGTGGCATCACACAACCTTTAACCCTGATGGCGACCGATACACTCTTTTTGAACAATCCTCAGTAGAAAATTGATGTCGAAGGCTGTCAGCTCATTGATAAATCTGTATTACAGGAAAAACAAATTGGTACTAAACTAGCAAAAGATAAATCAAAAGCTATTTTTAAAAGGCCAGTAATCATATTAGGCAAATTACGGTGGTTGTAAACAGAGACATAGGAAAAGCAATTGCGGCAGTTAGGCATAAACCAAATGAAATAAAAAATTACTTGTAAAGCATACATATACCCTTGAGGTGTCTTGGCGCTGTTGACCACAAAAGCGTTGAGAGAGGATTTCAGAAAAAAAGGGAGTTCTGACCTGTAACGGGAGGGAGCCAGTGACTCGCCTGCTGTACGGGGCCGCCCTGACGTCGTATTTTTCAAAAGCCAGCCCTACAAAGATGACGTGGCAAGGCTGTGACGAGGGGTGTCGGCTGCAGAACAGGAGAGATGATAAATTAAAAACAAACTGGAGTCCGGCATCTCCAAATTGATATCACAGGCTCCCCTATGAGGCACGTTTACTGGGGGAAAAAATCAAACTAAATTAAGAGTGCGAAAATCCAAACCCTCAACTTAAAATCATGAAGGTCAGTCCCTTGAAGGAGGCGCTCAATTCGAATAAGGAGCCAGGCACCCCAAAAGCCAGCACTGAGCGCGCGTACAAGTGCGCGCCAGCTCTCCGTAGCTCGCTAAGGTGAACGATGCTGTGAGTCAAACCCTCTGCTGACCGGTCTCTTGTCGGTCTGAAAACGCAGGCAACCATGTGCAGTAGGCTTTATGGGGAACCTCAAACTCTCTTATCTATAAGCACGTCTATAGAGACATATCATGTGCTACCAGAGTAACTCAGATATACTCCTGGTTGTAGTAGCCAACTTCTCTGAAACCGAAGTACCACATCCTTCAATGCTCACTCCTCCCTGGCTACATAACTGTGAAAATAACAAAAGACTGGACTTCAGAATTTGGACAGATTGGACAAATAAAGAATGTATTATATTGCACAATTTGATGTGATTTTTTGCATTGAAATCTAAACAATTATAAGTTTGTAAAATGCGTTAGTCAATCAGATTTGTACAGTGCGGCGGCATCACTCGTGAGAGTCTTGAGGCGCTGGGAGAACGAGCTGCCTGTTCTCCTATTGGTTGAACATCCAAGTCTTGAGGTCCTTCCTGAACTGCTGGAGCGATGGTGAGGCTCTGAGGTGCGGGGAGGGTGTTCCAGGTCTTGAGGTCCTTCCTGAACTGCTGGAGCGATGGTCAGGCTCTGAGGTGCAGGGTGAGGGTGTTCCAGGTCTTGAGGTCCTTCCTGAACTGCTGGAGCGATGGTGAGGCTCTGAGGTGCGGGGAGGGTGTTCCAGGTCTTGAGGTCCTTCCTGAACTGCTGGAGCGATGGTGAGGCTCTGAGGTGCAGGGGGAGGGTGTTCCAGGTCTTGAGGTCCTTCCTGAACTGCTGGAGCGATGGTGAGGCTCTGAGGTGCGGGGAGGGTGTTCCAGGTCTTGAGGTCCTTCCTGAACTGCTGGAGCGATGGTGAGGCTCTGAGGTGCAGGGGGAGGGTGTTCCAGGTCTTGAGGTCCTTCCTGAACTGCTGGAGCGATGGTCAGGCTCTGAGGTGCAGGGGGAGGGTGTTCCAGGGCTTGAGGTCCTTCCTGAACTGCTGGAGCGATGGTCAGGCTCTGAGGTGCAGGGTGAGGGTGTTCCAGGTCTTGAGGTCCTTCCTGAACTGCTGGAGCGATGGTGAGGCTCTGAGGTGCGGGGGAGGGTGTTCCAGGTCTTGAGGTCCTTCCTGAACTGCTGGAGCGATGGTGAGGCTCTGAGGTGCAGGGGGAGGGTGTTCCAGGTCTTGAGGTCCTTCCTGAACTGCTGGAGCGATGGTGAGGCTCTGAGGTGCAGGGGGAGGGTGTTCCAGGTCTTGAGGTCCTTCCTGAACTGCTGGAGCGATGGTCAGGCTCTGAGGTGCAGGGTGAGGGTGTTCCAGGTCTTGAGGTCCTTCCTGAACTGCTGGAGTGATGGTGAGGCTCTGAGGTGCAGAGGGAGGGTGTTCTAGGTCTTAGCCGTCAGGTGGGAGAAGGAGCGGCCTCCGCTGTTCGTCCGGCGAATGCGACGGGTGGATGCTAGGAAGAGGGATTTGGAGCGGAGTTTCCTGGTAGGTTGGAGGAAGTTCATCCGATTGTTGAGGTACTTTGGTCCTTCATTGTGTAGCGCCTTTTAATGATCACTATAATATTTTATTTAACAATCTCAATTTTTCTAAACTCAAAAATCACTTGTTTAACTTTTCTTATTGTGAATTTCGACTCACTTTTAAACAAATAACTGTTAGAACATTTCATTAGCAAATCCACATTTTCTCAAACTCATTAACAACATTAGAACTTAATACAGATTAGGCTTGTACTAACGAAACTGCTTTTCTGAATTTTGAAAAAGTTGTTATTGGTTGCTAAATGGCCTTGTGCAAAGACAGTTCCTCTTACCCACATATTTGTGGGAGAATGAAACCTATTTCAAAGTCTGTTTTTTCCTGCTGAAAATAAGTTCCCCACATCTCTAGTGTGAGTTCTCTCCTGAAGATGAAAACTTGCGTTTCATTCTCTTCTCAGTTCTCACTAAAACTAGAACTTAGGGCTTGGTTTAGATCTTGACGGACGTGTTACTCTGTCTCAACGGTGACGGATAACCCCTCCGCCGAATTATAAATACCATTATATTCTATAGAATTTCTATTTTTTGTGAACAGGATATCCGTCACCGTTGTGATGGAGTAACCCATCCACCAAGATCTAAAACGGGCCCATAATCATTTAAAATATAAATATTGAAAAAAGCCAGTAGGTCCGGGATGTTTGTAAATTCATGCGCTTGTTACATCTGGATGAATTAGTAGGAAGATGGATGAGTGAACTGATTATAGAGTGAAAGTGTGGGGACGGATGATGAATGTCCATGATAAGGACTGATGGCTGCATGAATGAGAGCCAGAAGATGGATGAAAGGGAGCATGAGGGTGGATGGATGTGTGTGGGGATTGGCAGGTGAAAGAATGAGTTTGAGGATATATGAATGGGGGAATGAGTAAGAAAATGGTTGCATGGATCTATGAGGGTGCAATGGATAGGATGCAAATGAATATGAGGATTGATGAATGGCAGTGTGAAGAAAAACAAATGAATGAACCGCTGAGTGTGTGGGTGGATGATGGGGGATGAATATGTGAGCGTGGATGAATGATGAGTCGATGAGAGTGCAGGCCGGGTGACTAGATATAATAAGAGTGGAGATAGAGGAATAAATGAGAGCAGACGAACGAATGAATGAATGAGTGAGTGTGACAATGTATGGATGAATAGACCTAAAGATGCACCCATACGTCTGAGGATTGATGGAGGAATGGATCAATGAGTGTAAGGATGAATAAGTCTGTGAGGTTGAACGGATATGAGGAGGTTCTGGTGCCAGGAGGAGCCGTGACAGGCCAGGTTTAGTGACATCACAAGGAAGCCAGAGGCAGGAACCGCATCCGCACAAGCATGGCATGCTCTATGAATGGGACTACCACCAGTCCAGAACCAGGCTACCCCACCCTCTACCACGCCATGCTTTGTAACCAGGAAGTCGAGGTTTCAGGAAGAGATGGGAAAGGTCACAAGAGGTCATGGATCAGGTGACATAGGCGTGCTCTGCAGGGTGGCTTCAAAGTGGACGGGGTATCAGCTAAACTAAAAAAAAAACTCAGATTCGTGGAAAGAGAAAGGGGAAAATTGTGTCAGAATTCTTATTAATAGTTACTGCTCCCAGGTTTATGGTATTTATTTTTTTAACATTTCCGTTAGTATTATCCATATTTTTTTTTTGGCCATCTTATTGGTACTTATCCACATTTTTTTTGTGTTTTGAAAATGAATGGAGTTGTAAAATGGTATTTCCACATTTATTTAACTGCTAAACTTGCACTCATACTTGAATGACTAATCTTTTAACAAATTAAGCAGCCAAATATAATAGAGCACTACAGCCACAGGTAAATATTAGCAATATTCTACAAATACATGTTAACACATGCCTATATTTAAGGAAATCTCATGCTGCTTTTTAACTCCCTTATGCTCTGTATCTGTTCGGATCTTGGTCGGCAACTCGCGAAAGACAGCATGGAGAGTCACTCACAAGAAACAACATTTTCAGTATTTTTCCTCTTAAAAATAAATACAAATAGGCAACACATTGTTTTTGGTCTGTATTTATCTGTAAAAATCAGTAAAAACAGAAACCTGGGAGCCTTAGTTATATTATGAATTGTGGCCATTTTACTTCCGGCTGAGATCTAGAACATTCCAAAGTGAACAACAAACGCCACGCACAGCCGCGGATGGTGCACACCCTGAACATCGAACCTCAAGTACAGGTGGGGCAGAACACTGAGGACAAAATACCCTCAAAAAGATGGACAAGTACATCAATCTAGATTTTCTATACGTGACCACTTATATGTGCCTATGTGGTGCATACATCTTCAAGGTACGACGATGTGGAGTTAGGAATAGTGAATCTATACTTCCCTATATGCACTACCTCGTGATATTCTGTCCTTGTGCCAGGATGTTATTGGTAGTACAGCCCGCAGGCTAGTTGTCTATTGCAGTTATTTGCATATGGTTTGCATTAAGCCCCTTATTACTGACCATACATTACAACTACAAGGAGAGGTAAAGCTCAGCGCAGCCAGATCTCGATCACTACTACAGAAGCAGTAGTGCGCGTTGCTTGGGCAATCCTTGCTTCCTCTGTTGACTGTTCCACTCTCTCCAGCTCTGCCTGATCCGCGCCAGGCTGGCACTGGATTTATTCAATGCAGATACAATGTTGGGGCGCAGCCAGCCTGTGAGTTACTACTTGTTCTATCACATGCACGTGCCTTATCAGGAGGAGAACAGAAGGAGGAAATGAGCAGTAACGAGAGGGCTGCATTGTTGTGTAGAGTTAGCAACCTTTGTTTTCAGCACATAATGCTTCCTCTGTAAAATTCTGATTGTGCATTGATAAGTGGTGTAGATAAACAGGTGTAGGCGTAACGCCAGAGCAACAGGAAACTATTTTTATTAATATTGTGAGATTGACAATAAGTTTCAAAGACATTCAGTTTATAGCATAAGAGCAGAGCGCAGTAGCACAGTACGTGGCGGAGAAATGGGCAGACTGCGTAGGAACTGTAGGAATTCTCGGCCTCTGTTTGTTGACTGTCAAGTCTAATTTAGTAAATATTAAAGACTTACAACCCCACGAAGACTTGCACTAACAAAGCCAACAAACGATACAAATCATCTTCATAAAATTACATTTGACACCAAATGTATTGGTTTCAAAGAGTGAAGAGAGGTAAACATACATTCCCTGCTCTGGCTTCATCTAGACATCATCTCTTACAGTTGGTACAAATTCTCTGACATGATATGGGTCTGACATCACGTCATACGCTTCATTCCGTTCCCCGCTTACAAGTAATACAAGGACCGTCATTTGCACCGCAGCGCGACAAACATTACAAACTCTTCTGAGGAACGGGACACTCTCCCAGGCGCATGTACCGTACACTAGCAGCTACCCTCGGTTAGAGCAGGGGACACGTTCCTCTAAGTGTGCAGATAAATAAAAACAATCCAATGTTATCAATTCCAGAACTACGGCTAAACCTGCTGGGCCATATTTACATAAAATGTCGGAGCTGCGCCAAGTTTGGCAGCGCTGCACTTCACCATTTCCAAAACGCAAGGATGCGCTGTATTTACAACAATATGATGCACCTCTGTGTTTTCCCTAGCGCTGGCGCTAAAATTAGCTGCCTTGTGCCAAAGCAGCCACCCTTGCACCATAGTGCGAGGGTGCCTACGTTGCAGGCAATGATTGTTTATGTGCAGGTAGGTGTCCCTTCCTGCACATAAACAATCACTAATGGCGATTTGTTACTTGTATGTGTGCCGCTGAATGCAGCACACATTGAAAAAGCAAAAACGAGGAGAAATAAAATTATTCCTCCTCGTTGCGCCATTCTAACGCCTGCTATTGCATGGCGTTAGTTTTTGGAGCTGCCTCAGATTTACACCTCCTTGTAAATCTGGGGAAGTGTCAAAAGGCAGCGTGTGTTGCAGTGTCTCGCCCACTGCAGCACCCATTGCATGCCCCTTTCACGCAAAGTGAAGCGCCGCTTTGTAAATATGGAGAACAGCATAGCGCCACCAGAATGTTGCTAAAAGGGACGTTCTGGTGGCGCTATCCCCTTGTAAATATACCCCGCAGACAATGCCTCATGTTCGCATTAAAACTATTTTCATTGACATTAATTTTCAGTACAGATTTTAACCAACTCGTTGAGGGAAACTCAACAACTTCTTTCAAACCCCAATTAAAAATTGCTAGTGCCGCCTTTAGTGACCTCGATGGTGCCTGCGAGAGCGCACAATAAAATGAAATGAACTGTTCAAAGCCTCTCCTCTTCATGCCTCTCAGACCTTGTTCTATCAAGTGACACAGGTTGTCTAAGACCTAAAAAGGACTTCCAAGTCTTTCAACCAATCATGTTTAGCTTTGGTGGATCAGATGAGGCATTGATTGACGCTCCAAGCCACAGAGCCAACTTGCTGGTACTTTTGCTTCATAACCTTTCATGTGGGTCTTGAGCTCAGCCCGCGAATTAAAGGCGCCCGCTAGTGCTTGTGAAACTGAGCAAGTGGTCAGACTCTGTTTCTGCATATGTGGCATCCATGCATATATTTACAACATCTGCAAATGAATAGTTGCAAACTTACTAGCAGCTGGCTCTCCAGAGCTCCAGATACTGAAAGCTTTCCTGACACAACCCTCCCTCTGGCTGCCTGGACTCTTGTTATTAGCTACATCTCCCTTAAATCCTGAATGGTCCACAATGCACTATGTTTAGGCGGAGGCACACATCACGTAACAAGAAACACACAGTGATGCATCTAGTGGAGAGAAAAACTGGTGCTCACAGCTAGCTGGGAAGGGCAAAGCTCGAGGGTTGTTGGGTTGGCTTCATTAAAAGCGAGTCCGGTCCTGGAAGTTTATTGGGAGTTGCCTGTGACGCAGAGAAATTAAAATGTAGTCATTGCAACTGGAAGGCTTTATTTAGCCAGGCACACATGTCTGACTTCAGTCCTTGTGTCTTCTGTCTGTGAATGACTGTTTATGTTTTGTCTCAGTATGCCATAGTTCACTTTAGGAGTACAAAGGACACCTCTTGTCTTTTCCCCAAACCAGGAGAGCGCTCTATCTTTCTCTGTTCAGCGAATCCCCAGTTCCAGGTCTTGTGAATCTCTTGAGGATTCCATGTGCAGTAAAGATGGTTTCTGTTTTGCTTTCCTCCCTCTCTCCTCGCCTGCAGCCTGTACACCTGACATCCCTGGTGCTGGTTCTACTCTACGAGTTCCACAAAAGCAAGTTCACTTTGCTTCCATTTTTGGGCTCCGAGGAGGAAGCGGGACAGGAGGTGACCGACGTGGCAAATGCTATATACAAGTAAGTCTACAGCCTTGGTGGAGGGCTTCTGGCTGACATGACACCCCAGGGGACTTATAGGAAGAATCATTACATATGTATTAGACCGAGCAGAGTGTCTATGTGACAAGTCCCATGAAGGGTTCTAATTCCATACGTTTCAGCATGCCTCAGTATGTATGTCACAGCTAAGAATGCCTTTATATCATAACATGTTTATTTACATAACATGCATGCATGTTCATCTGAAAATGTCTAAGTATGTATGTGTTAATACACCTTTACATCTTAACATTTCCATGCAGGTCTCATCTAAGTATGCATGTATAACATAGCATGACTAAGTATGTATGTCACAGCTAAGAGCACATGTATATCATAACATGTATATGTACATCTAAATATGCATGTATAGCTTAACTTGTTTAAGATGTATGTCCCAGCTGAGAATGCATGTATATTATAACAAGTTTATGTATGTCTTAATAGGCACGTGTATTTAAACATGTCTGAGTATGTATGTCTCAGCTAAGAATGCATAAATATCGTAACATATCTACTTCAATGTAAGTATATCTTAACATATCTAAGTATGCATGTCTTAGCTACATATGCATGCATATCATACCATGTCTAGGTGTGTAAATCTAAATATGCATACATATCTTAACATGTATAAATATGTGCATGTATATCGTAACAACTCTGTGCACATTTGAATATGCATGTTTATCTTAACATGTCTAAGTATGTATGTCTCAGCTATGTGAAATGAAATGAAATGAAATTTGTACTTGTAAAGCGCACTTATACCCCCAAAGGGGTGTCCTGGCGCTGTACGCATACCGCTGTGGAACCCTTCCTGGCTTTTCCCTGTGAAATGTCCACTCCTGGGCACCCCCAGGGTGAAGCCAGGCATCCCAGCGCTGTTGGGGCCGTTGTGGAGATTAAGCAAGCTATTGCCCAGAGTTGCAGAGTGGGACCCATGATTAGAATAGGCACCGAGGCGAGAATTATCAGGTCCGAGGAAATTGAGCCCAAGACCCGCCGAGGCGGGAATTGAACCCTGGTCCCGGGCCAGATCTCTGCATCAGGGTCTGCCGCTCTAACCATTGAGCCACACTTCTCCGGTGTGAATGTATATGGTACCATGTTTGACATGAAAGAGCAATCGATGCACCACTTCCCTTTCTTATACATTTGGGGATAGCAGGTTAGGTGCTAACTGCTGCAGGGTTTCACTGTCAATTATTACATGGTATATGGTACCATGTCTAAGTGGGCATGTTTAAATATGCATGCATATCTTAACATGTCTAAGTATGTATGTCTACATCTATGTCTCCGCTAAGTGCATGTCTCACCATGTGTAAGTATGTGTATTTCTAAATATGTGTCTCAACTGTGTATGTATGCCTCAGCATCTCCATGTGTGTGTCTGAATATGTGTGTGTCTCAGCACCCCTAAATATGTACCTCCCAGCTAAGTATGCAAGTATAACACGTCTAAGTGTGTGTCTACATACATATGCCTCAGCTATGTATGTATACCTCAGCATGTCTAAAAGTGTGTCTAAATATGGCTGATTCAGATCTCTGTGAGTCTCATCATGTCTTTGTTCGTGGTTCATACATTTTTGCCGCAAATAGAACTTAATTATGCAAAACGGCATTATGGCATAATTTTTAGAATTTTGCATAACAAGTATGAATAGAATTTACACTGGCGGAATTTAAATTTCACCCCGGCCTAATCCTATCCTGATTAGTTCTGCTTCCTCTAATCACCCTATAGAAACAATGTATGTATATCTCAGCATGACTAAGTATGCATGTCTAAAATATGAATCGCGGCTATTACTATATGTCTCAACTACCTATGCATGCTGCATCATGGCTAAGTATGTATGCCCAAATGTGTAACCCTCATGTGAGTATGCGTGTCTCAGGAGGTATGTCCAAATATGTATGTTTCAGCATGTCACAATGTGTATGTCTAAGTATGCATGTTTCTGCTAAGTATGTATGCCTCAGCATGCCTATGTATAACTATATAATAACTTGTGTTGTATAAAACACTACATACTGCGCATCTGCTCTAAGCGCTGTAAATTACAGATGTTTGTCAGTACCCACATAAGGTACACAGTTTTCGGACCTATGGAAGGATCAAAGGCAGGGTATCTCTTGCTGGGGTTCAAGCAGAAGTGTCCCGAGAGCGAACAACCAACTGGGCGGCCCGCGCCTCCACTGACTGGGGACCTGAGACGCGCCGCGCCGTTGCGGGGCCCGCCGCTGTGCCTGGCACAGTAGAGGCTGGTGCTGGGGCTGCAGGCGGGACCCGCTGGGCCCTGTGGCTGAGAAGAACCACATAGGCTGCGGTAGAGGTGGTGCTGGCAGCGAGGTGCCAGTGTAGATCCTTGAGATCTAATGCGCTAAGGCTAGGCTCCCGCGAGGCTCCTGAGGTGAGAAACTGCGGCCCACAAAGTGCGGGAGAGGTCCTCCGGCATAACGCTGCCCATCGCTCTGCCCCCGGGGGCGGATGAGAGGTCTCTGCACGGATATCTCTGCGGCGAGGCTCGGGACCTGGTTTGCCTGACCCTAAAATGGCGGAGGTCAGGCGGACTCGGGCTTTGAAGGCGGCCTCGTGGCTGAGCATCGAACTGGGCCGGTTGCTTCTGTTCGGTGCTGGGGGTCCCTCACTGTGCCCAGAGGTCGAGCCCTGGCGCACGGTCACGCCCAGGAGCTTGTTTGCTCTTCTCACAGTAGACCATCCAGGCACCTGCAGGCTCCCACTGTCAAGATGGCCGACATGTGAGGAGCTCCGGCCGGGAGCTCCCCTGCTAGGAATTTCCTTTCTGGCTCTAATCCCCTGTGTTCTACCCCCTCCTTGAACCTTCGGACTCACCTGAGGTTATATTGACGGCGGCCCTTCAACTCTCCAATACCCGCGATTTTGGTTTGTGATCTTACGATGGACCGTGAATTTTGCTAACTGCGGAGCCCGAACAATCATGGCCGTTGCCCGGTGGAGCTGTTTTATCAGCTATAGAGGAGATTAGGCTCTGGTTCACCCCTCTGCCATCACCTACCCAGCCGGACATTGGACATGGTTACCCTCGTCTCTCCGCTGTGTCTCCTTTCCTCCCCCCTCCGATGAATCCATCCCCGGAAATACTTTCCCCCTGCCGGTCTGCCTGACCTGATCTGCTTACACTACCCCTTTTTACCTTCCCCTCTTCCTTCTTTGCCCTTTAGGACGTGTGCCTTGGTTATGCTTTGCGCTAGTAACTCATGTTATTGTGTAACACTGTCTGTTTTTCCCTATGTTATACTTGGCTCCTGTAACTGTTGGTAATTTTGTTAACTTGTAACTCGCTGATCCTCATGTAAAGCGCTCTGATACCTCCGGGTCTAGCCAGCGCTATATAAAACTCTGCAAATAAAAATAAATAAAGGCATGACTTCCAACTTGCTGCATTCTTGCCAGCGGCAAACATTAAGTTAACTGAGCCATCCTGCCACATATCTCAACACGTCAAAGTATCTATGTCTATGTATGTCTCAGGTGAGCATGTATGTCTCAGGTGAGCATGTATGTCTCAGCACTGTTAAGAATGTTCTCCTCGGCTAATCATGTCTGTACGCTGTAAGGATAAACTTTTGTTCTCTGCAGAAACGCAGTGCTTAATTTGTCAAATAAATCATTAAATACATAAGTGTTGGTGCCCAAAATGTTGCTATATAGGCCACTGCCCAGTTCCTGTATCAGCACGACCCGCTTCCACCACAGGTACCGCCTTCCAATTGTGCAGTAACCTTTCCTCAAAATGCACTCAGGCCAGGGTCACTGGATGTTTGAGATTTTGCAGATGCAGCATTTTCTGCGTTTATAGGTTTGTCACGTTTGCCACATAATCCATCCTTTTCTTCGTAATCTGCAGATTTCAACCAAAAATTAATTCTAGTTCAAAAGGATCAACAGTTACTAAAAACTCAGCGTCGTATGTCGCTGTGCAGTGGAAGGCCCTTGGCAAGCGTTGACTGGTCACCGTTCTCTTGCTTATAGCGGTCTTTGTGTGTTAAACTGAAACTAACGAGGTTAAAACTTTGCTGAGACAGTAATAAGATGTGTAAAAATGGCAAAATAATGAATTAAAACTATCACAAAGTGTGCCACATTAAGCCACATCATTGACCTTTTCTTGCTACATAATTTAGTCAACCCACCAGCATAATTTGGTCCTCCCGTGCCGCATAATTCCAGTGGCCCTGACTAAGGCGAGCCCAGAATATGCATCCGAAGGTCACCTAAACATCTATCAGACTACCTTTGAAGATATGTCTGAGAGCATCACCCAGAAATTCCGGCACTATCGTGTGCACGGGATTGTAGCTAAGAGATGCTAAACGCAGCACCACAGATAAGGACCCCTTCCGCCGAGGTTCTTAAGTCTTTGCCTGAAGTATGGAACCGAGTTTACACAAATGTGCACCAGGCCTTTCACCATGGATGCATGAAATTGTTGTTAAATATACAACAGAGAGCCTCCGACCACGTAACCGGTTCACTACATGGGAGTGCCCTCCTATCCTCCGGAAACATTCTTCAGACTATTTACAAAGCTGCACCAGATTCCCCTCACACATGCCTCAGGCTGCCTCACTGGGTCCTTCACTACGAGTGCCTCAGGTCGCCTCACTGGTCCCTCACTACGAGTGCCTCAGGCTGCCTCCCTGCATCTCTCAATACGAGTGCCTCAGGCTGCCTCCCTGCGTCTCTCACTACGAGTGCCTCAGGCTGCCTCCCTGCGTCTCTCACTAAGAGTGCCTCAGGCTGCCTCACTGGTCCCTCACTACGAGTGCCTCAGGCTGCCTCACTACGAGTGCCTCAGGCTGCCTCGCTGGTCCCTCACTACGAGTGCATCAGGCTGCCTCACTGGTCCCTCACTACGAGTGCCTCAGGCTGCCTCGCTGGTCCCTCACTACGAGTGCATCAGGCTGCTTCACTGGTCCCTCACTACGAGTGCCTCAGGCTGCCTCTCTGGTCCCTCACTACGAATGCCTCAGGCCGCCTCACTGGGTCCCTCAATACGAGTGCCTCAGGCCGCCTCACTGGTCCCTTACTACGAGTGCCTCAGGCTGCCTCCCTGCGTCTCTCACTACGAGTGCCTCGACCTGCCTCACTGGTCCCTCACTACGAGTGCCTCAGGCTGCCTCCCTGCGTCTCTTACTACGAGTGCCTCAGTCTGCCTCACTGGGTCCCTCACTACGAGTGCCTCAGGCTTCCTCACTGGTCCCTCACTACGCGTGCCTCAGGCCGCCTCACTGGTCCCCCACTGCGAGTGCCTCAGGCTGCCTCGCTGGTCCCTCACTACGAGTGCCTCAGGCTGCCTCGCTGGTCCCTCACTACGAGTGCCTCAGGCCGCCTCACTGGTCCCTCACTACGAGTGCCTCAGGCTGCCTCCCTGCGTCTCTCACTACGAGTGCCTCGACCTGCCTCACTGGTCCCTCACTACAAGTGCCTGAGGCCGCCTCGCTGGTCCTTTGCTACAAGGGGCTCAGGCTGCCTCACTGGGTCCCTCACTACAAGTGCCTCAGGCTGCCTCACTGGGTCCTTCTTCACGAGTGCCTCAGGCTGCCTCACTGGTCCCTCACTACGAGAGGCTCAGGCTGCCTCGCTGGTAACTCACTAAGAGTGCCTCAGGCTGCCTCGTTGGTCCCTCACTACGAGTGCCTCAGGCCGCTTCGCTGGGTCCCTCACTACGAGTGCCTCAGGCTGCCTCACTGGTCCTTCACTACAAGTGCCTCAGGCCGCCTTGCTGGTCCCTCACTACGAGGGCCTCAGGCTGCCTCACTGGTCCCTCACTACGAGGGCCTCAGGCTGCCTCACTGGTCCCTCACTACGAGAGGCTCAGGCTGCCTCCCTGCGTCTCTCACTATGAGTGCCTCAGGCTGCCTCCCTGCGTCTCTCACTAAGAGTGCCTCAGGCTGCCTCCCTGCGTCTCTCACTAAGAGTGCCTCAGGCTGCCTCACTGGTCCCTCACTACGAGAGGCTCAGGCTGCCTCGCTGGTAACTCACTACGAGTGCCTCAGGCTGCCTCGCTGGTCCCTCACTACGAGTGCCTCAGTATCTGGATGTGTATTTATCACACTCAATGAAATCCGCCATTGCTGGGCCTCAATTTATTGGGCGAGATAAATGGCTCCCAATTATGAGTTAATCCTTGATAATGGGGAATAACATGTGGAGATTGGTGAGCAACATCCTTCCTGGAGATGTGAGAATGTCATGTAAATTGCTTTCACGTAATTATATGATATTATGGCAAAATTATGCAAAATTACGTGTAATCATGTGAAATGCTATTTGTAATTTCATGCTATATTTTAGTGCAAAATGTGATGTGTCCTTGCAAACGTTTTTTGGCATAAGGACGCTTTTAAACAAAAGCACTGCAAAGCCCACTGTCTGTTGTTCCCGCGCGTTCTGCAAATTGCACATTTGTGGTCAATTTGTATCGCAAATGGCACTTAATTAATCAAAATGGCATTATGGGGTAATTTCAAGAATTTTGCATAACAAGCATATAGAGAAAATCCCAAAATTATGCGAATTACACAGGTGTGATTTCAGTTTCCCCCCAGGCCTAATCCAATCCTGATTAGTTACACTTCCCCTAAGCATCCTACAGAAACCAGCGAGGACTGCTGCTGGAATTAGGAGGTATAAGGAACCAGGCTCAGACTGCACCCCAGAGGGAGCACCCACAATAGTGACTGGCCAGGAGACCCTTTTCTGCCGTGGTGGTGCTCTCACGCACCCACGGTCTGTCAGCCTGCCCCTTGTCTCCCCTACACCAGTGAAAGCAACAGCCGAGCAGTGCATTACTTGCATCACTCAGTGGAAGGGCAGACATTACTTCTGGACATCCAGCGATGGCTTCTGCTGGCTCCTTGGTACAGTGACCGCTCCATGACTGGTAAGCTGGCCAGGCCTCCTGCGGTCACAAATGAATCCTTAGCCGTTGAGTGTGCCCATGCAGTCTGCTGCCCCTCCTACAGGGGTGCAAGTCTGAGAGTGCACATCTACCCCCTCCCAGACGGGCGAGTGCCCGCGAGCACCCCGGCTGTTACATGCACCCCACCTTCCCTTGCGGTAACAGATGAAAGGAGCCTTTGATGGTGCAAAACGGCCGCTGCTTTTCTTTATTCACATAAATGATCAAACACACAGTTCAAAGTTTAAGCAAGCATAACATCATTATTGCCAAATTGTCTGTAGATCAAGTCCAGTCCTGAGTCCATAACAGCACCTCGTGACAGCACCCTGGGTGAATGCCCCTCTCAGCAGGGGTCTAGCGCCTCCTACGGCTTCTAAGCTACACCTTGCTGCCAAGTGTTGTGGGCGACCCTTGTGCCTAACCCGGACTTCAAGTGCCGTGTCCGCCCACTGCTGACCCCCCCATAGCCTGCTCCCCCTCATACCCTGTGGCTCTCCCAGGGGCCCCCTGCCGATTGGTCTCTTTAAACCAAGCTGACCAATCGGCGCCTGGCATTTTCACAGGCTCTGCTGTTACCTGCTCTTGGTTCCGCCCCCCAGTAGGGGTTTGTCACGGGCCCCTCACTCATCGGTCTGGCTGCGCCTCCCCGGCCCACGCGCTCTCTGGCCGTTTGGTACCAGTCGAATGGGCAACTCTTATCGCTGAGCTGCTGAACTCTGAGGACAGATGCACCAATCACAGCGCCAGGATGACACGGCCAAGCTGCTTGAGATCCATTTAAGATGTCCCACAAACTAAGGGGATGAGCAATTGTTTGTATCACGACTGCTGCCTGCAGGAAGAAAAAAGTTCTGATCCCAAAAAATAAGTGCACCACCAGCACAAATTAACCCATGAGTATACATGCCAATATTTCGAAACAAGAAAGAGGGAGATAATGAAAACAAATCCGGGGAATTCAAATTCTCCACTGACTAACATTGAAACAGGACATTTTGGCGGGAGAGAGTTAAAATAAATCCATTTTGGGCTTTAAGCATTGGGAGTGTCCCTCCTGAGTCGGTCTCTTGGCATGTACGCCTGAGTATCAGCCCAACCCTGCACCAGATCTACCGGAGGTTTCAGACTCCGCAAGGGATGCTCTTGATGAGCACGTGGGTAAGCCGCCCGGCTGAGTGTAAACGAGGTATAGGAAGTACCCGCTCAGTTGACTTTACTCTTACTTGGCGCCGCATCACTCTTGAGGTAGGGAGCAGGCCAAGGAATCAGACAGCTACAGACTGGTTTTGTTTTCCTTTTCATTCAAATACACACCCTTTGACACCTTTCTACATATACACCTGCAACTATAGGTAGTAGGGTGAAAAGAGCCGCAGACTTTGGGCGGGCTCCTAGAAAGGCATAAATAGGTCAAACAGAATACAGGGGTTTACAGGGGATCATACCCTAGTATTCAGTTTGTTTTTAACCTCACCATATGCAGACTGCAGTAAGAGAGGCCGCTCTACCACTAGGTAACCTTTACACTACATGCAGTGACTCCTGGAGTTCTTTGACACACAGTCTACAGGGGTCTCCTACTCACAAAGGATCCATCACCAGTAAGACATGTCCACTTAGAAACCAAGGCCCGTATTTATCAATATTTCACACAACGCAGTGCAGCGTTCCACCTTGCTCTGCTGCGCTGTGTGAAAGGGAGAGTGCAGGAATGCACCACATTTAACATTATACAGCGCATTCCTGCTCTCTGCTTGTGCTGGTGCACACACTGCTGCCTAGCGGCAACGCAGGCACTTTTGCACCATGGTGCAAGGGTGCATGCGTTGTAGGCAGAATTGTTTTCATGCAGGAAGGGGCACCTTCCTGCACAAAAACAATCATGAGAAGCTTTTTCCTCTTTCTATGTGTGCTGCATGATGCAGCACACATTAAAAGAGGAAAAAACAATATTTGTCCTCGTTGCGGCTTTGGTGGTGAGGGTACAATTCTAAAGCATTTGCAGGTCTACCAGTGCTGGTAAACCTAGGAATATGTCCGAATGCATGTGTGGATGTGTGGAAACACCCACACTCCATCCACGGAACACCTCCCTGCTGCAGAGTAACAGAAGGCAGTGATTTGTGCTATCTTCCATACATTAAATTTATCAAGCCACGTAGGGCCACTCAAGGTGGCCTTGCGTGGCTTGATAAATTTCACTTAGGTTTGGCGACACCCTTGCGTTCCCTTGCGTGGTGCAAGGGCGACACAAAACCTTGATAACTATGCCCCCAGAGAGCTACTACTTAGGAACCCACCTTGGAAAAAATATTGTATTCAAGGCGAGAAACGGACCCTATGATGAAGCATGCCAGATTGATGGGCGAGGGTCCAGCGTCCATAAAAAGAAGAACCTACATACTTTTATAGAATGTTGCAATATACCTAAATACCTTGGGGGAACAAGATGACTTGTGTTACTCATGCTCTTTGTATTTCACAATATTACTTTGTAGGCACCATAGCCTGTCAGTGTGAAGGTTGCCATGGCTCTCAAGCCAGGTAACCCGCAGATCGGTACATTAGCAAACACCAGGCAGGTGAACCCTTTTCAGCCAGACTCAAAACTGGAGACTCATCAGAAACATCACCCATCATTGAAGAGCCTCAGCTGTGTAGAGAGCCAGAGCATTCACTGGTGGGGACCAAAACATGGACGACAGCCAGCAAGAAGAGAGAGAACATGTTTATTATCTAGTTTGGGGGAAGGGTTAACCTCCAGTGGTGGTGAAGGAGCTTTGCCTCATGTGCATTAACCTACTCTCACTTTCTCCCTCACAGCCACCGGACTAAGCTCGCCGCGGCCTTCGCCCGAGTGCGGATCCGGAGAGAGGTCTCGTCCCTCTCATGCCTCCTACCAGAGTCTGTCCAGAAGTGCCAAAATCTGGCAGGGTCGGTGCCCTTCTACGCCTGGGTGAATAAGATGAAAATCAGGTGAGGCGCCCAACCAGTGTGCACTGCAGGGGCATCGTGAACAAGATGGACGGTGGTCCTGGCGGGATCACGTGCGACACTTCATGGCATGCTCTGGGGGATGCATTCTAGGACAATGTGCTAGGACATCTTACAGGCTGGGACTCGCTTTGAGCACTTACTACTTGTACAATGAATACTGCATGTGAAATGCATAGATTGCAGCATTAATGCTGATGCACCTGTGCTATGTATTCCCTGTTGTTACACATCACCCACCTGCACAAGTGTTTGGAACACATGGCCGCATTAAGCAGTCTATCACTGTGTGTAAAAATACACCCACCATCTTGTGACCTTAAGCAAAGGAGCGCCGGTGTATGTCAATAGCCTTCGCCATCTGCACCGTTTATCACCAAGAGAAAGGATCTGTGAGAGGATCCTGTGTTGGGACTGGACAGTCCCCTGTGTGCATGTGCAGACATGTACCCCTGCCCTGAGTAAACCATATCCTCGTCATGCATGCGCTCACAGGCCTAGGGTGTTGGGACAGGACTGTCCCCTGTGTGCGTGTGCAGACATGTACCACTGCCCAGAGTAAACCATATCCTCGTCATACATGGGCTCACAAGCCTAGGGTGTTGGGACAGGACAGTCCCCTGTGTGCAGACAGGTACCCCTGCCCAGAGTAAACCATATCCTCGTCATACATGTGCTCACAGGCCTAGGGTGTTGGGACAGGCCAGTCCCCTGTGTGCGTGTTCAGACAGGTACCCCTGCCCAGAGTAAACCATATCCTCGTCATACATGCGCTCACAGGCCTAGGGTGTTGGACAGGACAGTCCCCTGTGTGCGTGTGAAGACATGTACCCCTGCCCTGAGTAAACCATATCCTCGTCATGCATGCGCTGAGAGGCCTAGGGTGTTGGGACAGGACAGTCCCCTGTGTGCGTGTGAAGACATGTACCCCTGCCCTGAGTAAACCATATCCTCGTCATGCATGCGCTCACAGGCCTAGGGTGTTGGGACAGGACAGTCCCCTGTGTGCGTGTGCAGACAGGTACCCCTGTCCAGAGTAAACCATATCCTTGTCTTGCATGCGCTCACAGGCCTAGGGTGTGTGAAAGGTTCTGAGACACAGAGCATGGGTCTTCGGTGTCACGGAGCACCCCAAACATATCCCTAAGAGAAGGGATATTATCGCGGGACGTAAACACAGGGAGGTGGGGACGGAATATTGTTTTTCAGATCCGGAGTACAGATAGATATTTTTTCAGTTCTTGAAGAGTGAACTACGTACCTGCCCCCCTCCGGTAAATTTCCACTACCGTAAAGTACTCAGATCCTGCAGTAACATCCTTGGGTGAGTGGTGTTTACTGTTTGCATGGGTATTGTGGCTCCCTGATGAATACACTTGACTGACTGTGAGGCTAGTGGTGTCCACTTCCGGATAACCGGCCTGCGGTATAACGTTAAACGCTTTCTGTGTGCAGGTACCCCCCCCCGCCCTTCCCCTACGCCCCCCTTGCAAAATACTGATGACAATGAATAGGGCACTGGTAAACATGCCATTATTAGGATTCTGGTGCTGGGTGCAAGTGCTCTTTTGGTCGCAGAGCTGACACAGGCTGCTGGGGCAGAATGCTTATTGTTCATTCTAGAGGGAGGAAGGCAGATTTAGATTTTAAAATATGGATTTCAGATTGAAAGAGTTTTGGGAGAGGGATGGGCTCCCCTAGGGCACAGAAGTAAGCATGGGTGAGTGTGCATGCATTAAGTCTTACTAATATAAGTGGGGTAGTTGGTCGGAGATTGTATGGAGAGCCTGGCGAAGGAGGAAGCCTCTTGGTGGTGGTCCCTCGAAGGATCCCCCCAGAGATAGGACAGCTCCGAAGGGTAGCCTGAGACTTGAACCAGGGGACACCAGGCTCCGCCCGAGCTGCTGGATGGACGGTCACTCATCTCAAGGGGCCCCTTCCTGCACAAAAACAATCCTGAGAGTCATTTCCCACTTTCTATGTGTGCTACAGAATGCAGCACATATAGAAAGAGGAAAAAACTAGGAGAAAAAAATATATTTCTCCTCGTTACGCCTCCCCTGGGGAGACGCAGCATTTTGACGCATTCCCAGGTTTACCAGTAATAGTAAATCTTGGAATGCACCAAGATCCATGGGTAGATACGTGGGAACACCCACGGAATGCCTCCCTGGGGCCGAGTAACACGTTGTTACTCTGGATTTATCAGGCCATGAAGGGCCATGCAATTAGGCTTTGCGTGGCTTGATAAATCTGACTTAATTGTTGTGTCGCCCTTGTGCCCCGCTGGGCGGGGCACAAGGGCGATGCAACACATTGATAAATATGCCTCAAGGGCGATGCAACACATTGATAAATATGCCTCAAGGGCGATGCAACACATTGATAAATATGCCTCAAGGGCGATGCAACACATTGATAAATATGCCTCAAGGGCGATGCAACACATTGATAAATATGCTTCCAGAGCTCTCTGCGGTAAGCGGAAGACAATATCATACATGAAATCCAGCTACACATCAGTGGGCAACAAGAACTTGTTATTAAAACACACTTAATTCTTAACAGGAACAGGTTGGCCAGTAAAAGCCTTGCTATGTGGACAATTTAGATATCTCCTTGAAATCTCCCCGAAAGGCCCTGCCCTGCTCCACTTCAGGTTTAATCTTTGTTTGGCGAGTCACGAGGCATACTTCGGAGACCTTCCCTCAGACAATAATAGGCCACATCAAACCCTCTTACAACGGAGCTCTCTCCCGCTAGTCCCATACACAACAGAGCTCTACGGAAAGCCATGGTACTTTGTCGACAACCATGCTTTTCCAAAAGCTCCTGATGCATCAGGGACTTCTGGTTTAGAAGACTTCCTGTGGCAAACTCTGCTCTACTTTCCATGCTCCAGAACCCAAAGCTGCAACTGGAGGTTTCATTCAGTACTGAGCAGCAAAACGTTCCTGCAAGATTTACCAGCTCCTGCATAACTTTTTAGGGTATCACCTCCCCAAAACTCATCCCCATATAGGGCTAGGAAAGACCTTCATCAGGTAGAATGTTACCAGTCAGGGCCATTGAGCCTTTCCATGCAGCAGAGGAGCTAATACAGGATGTGACGTGTTCAAAGCTCTCTCACATTTCTACATGCGGCCCCCAAAAAACCATTTCTAGTTAGGAGGAGGCCAACCTCATTAAATGAAACGGAAGCACTGCCTCGAGGTTGGATTAATTTAGAGTTCATCTGCCCGAAGCGCTTGAGAGGATTTGTTCCAAATGTCATCACTTTAAGTTTTCAGGTCTGGTCTTTATATATAGCTTTAGCTGACTTGTGCATTCTGGTTTTAAAGAAAAAATACGTCATCATAGAGGGGCTTTTACCCAGTGGTCTCCATCCATTGTTCTCTTAAATTGGCAATCTGTCTTTGCTTTTGCTCATCACAGCAAACAGCATGGGGCAACTAGTAAGCCCTCTTCAGCAACTGACCTCTTTCTGTGTCGACAACAGCAGGCACCCTGTGCACAATGTCTTCTTCCACTCAGTAAGGAGTGCTATAGCTTGTGGGGTAGTATTTATTTGTTTTAGTTATTTAACAATTGTTTTTAATTTATCTGTTTTGCGATGGTCTGGAAGCCTTCCTCACGCAGCTGCTGTGCCTCGCCCTTTGTTTCATGCGTGATATTCACACACATTTTCTTTCTTTACCAGTGGCAGAAATCGTTCCGAAATGGCCATCCAGGGGGGAGAATGTGTCCACATTCATGGGCGGTCACCAGAATTCTTCTTTTATTCTTATTTAATTAAATTTTTTGTTCTGATGGTGGGCAGCATTAACACCCACAGATACTAGGCCCCCGACTCCTCTTTTCATATGCACCATTGTCTGCATTTTTTAAAATTTTGATCTAAAACCATTTCAGACATGCTCATGTAGCACATGCAATCATATGCATAGGTGGCCATCTTGAATTGCTTTTACAGTTGATTATAGAAATACTTTCAAGATAATAGCCCACACAGGCGCAAGCGTCGGCACACAGCGGCACCTATCTCGAGATGACGTTTATACTTTATTACAAAAATAATTTCAAGATGGCCGCCAATGCGTATACATGCATGTGCACTCTTCAGACCAATCCTGTAATGTTTAAAAAAAAAAAAAAAAATTATTACTAAAAGCGCATAGCCAACCACAAAAACACGAGCATGTAAAGCAAGTAGTTCCATGGTTCACCAATAAAGGCCAGACCTATTGGCTTTGTTTTTTTTTTTTTTGCATTTTCACTTAGCCTGCTAATTGAGGTAGAGCGAACTGTGGCGTCGATGAGGATTTGTACCCCTTTAAATACAAATGAGCAACCTTGTTTGAGGCTTTTCAGAGTTTGTGAAGTATCCAAGTATTTCCCTCGCTCTTAAGCTGCACACGGTCCACATGTTGGAGTGAAGCTCTGACAGAAGGTACCGCAATCTAGGATCTATTTCAATCTGTGCAGCTTCCTGCAGATCCGCTCCCTGTAACCCTGTCAGATGCGGGTGAGGGTCTATGAAACAGGCATACATGTTTTTGGCTTTTCCACGTGTATTGAGGCACCATGTTGTTTAATATTATGCCCACGATTTGGCATGAGGGGTGTGCTGTGAATCCAGTCTGAGCTCTGCTGGTGATGTGATGCTGCAAGGATCACTTTTCAAAAAATACCAGCAAGATGTGCATAGATATTTACCAGCATTAACAAACCCATCAGAAGCTGGATCATCAAGGGCACCCTTGTTGGGAAACAAATGCATTTATCAACTAATACTGACAGCTTAGTGGACCTCCAGGAATCCTTGATCTTTAAGTAGATTGACAGGGAGGCCAACAGGACCTGCTGCTTGGGAGTCTGTTGCCCTTTGTCTCATTTTCTCGACCACTAATGTGGATGCCTCGAGTTCTGATACTTTTTAGAACACGCTGCCGTATTGTCCCCCTCTTTACACGACTCCGTTTGCGAGACAAATGATTCAGCAGTTGAAATAAGGGTATAAAGAATAATGATATAATCTGGCCATATTTTTTTAACTCCAATATTTAAATGGTAAAAGGAGTCCTACTCTTTCTACTATTCACCAGACCTTCTGAAATCTTTTGCCAGAAATGAAGGGTCTTTCACAGCGTAGGGGAGTGTTAGAAATGGGGGTCTCTAGTTGGCAATGGTTTGCACCTTGTCCAAGTAGGGACCCTTACTTCTAGTCAGGATAAGGGAGTTACACTCCTAAAATAACCCCTGCTCACCCCCTTGGTAGCTTGGCACGAGCAGTCAGGCTTATCTTAGAGGCAGTGTGTAAAGCATTTGCACATAACCAACAGTAATACAGTGTAAGCACTACAAAAGGACACCACACCAGTTTCGAAAAATATCCAATATTTTTATATACTTAAGACAAGACCAAAAACGATAAAAATCCACAATACAGTATTCAAAAATCTTCAGTTATCAAAATAAGCTTGAAAAACAGTTCCTTGAAGTCGATAGCTCCGTCTGGGGCTATCACGGCATCGTGAACAACAAATCCAAACAGTTCCAGCTGACCGCGGCATCGCGGGTCAGCTACGGTGTCGGGAAGACCCGCAAAACAGTACCTTTAGAAATGCAGGGCGTCGGCGACCTCTCATTGAACATCCGAAAGCCCGGCATCCTCAGGCATCGGTTCCGGAGGTCGGTGCAGGAGTCGTCGGGCCCTCGAAGTCATACGCGTTGCAGATCGAACTCCTCGCGGTTGAAGTCAGGAGCGCTGGCGTCAGCAGGTGTCGGGTGCTGCGGTGCGGCGTGCTATGCCCTCAGGTCACGGTGCGAGCAGCGGCTCGGTGGCGGCGTCAGATGGTGTCGTTGGTGAGACCAGGGTCGTGGTGCGAAGTGATGCGGTGCTAGTCGCGGTGCTGGCAGGTCACGGTGCAAGCAGCGGCGTCGTCATTGCTGAAGCGCTGTCGTCGGCTGACGAACTGGAGTCGATGGCGTTGGTAGGCCAAGGCTGCAGTGTGGGATGAGGGCGGTGCGTCGTGTAACTTAACGAGCGGAGCCCTCGAACCACGGTGCATGCAGCGGCGTCGATTTCGGCGTGGAGCGGCGTCATCGGGGATACCAAGGCGATGTTGTGAAGCGAGGCGATGCGGAGTGCGGTGCCCACAGGTCGCGGTGCGAGCATCGGCTCGGTGGCGGCTTCAGCAGGCGTAGTCGGTGAGACCAGGGTCACGGTGCGGCGGTGCCCTCTGCGGTGTCTTCAGGACACGGAATCGGCAGCGGCGTCGTAGACGGCGTCGGGTTGCTTTTTCTTCTTGTTGCAGCACAAAACACACAGTTCCCAGTGCTGAGGGCAGAAGAACTTGAAGTCTTTGCTGTACCTGAGACTTCTTCAATAGGGGGCAAGCTCTACCTCAAGCCCTTGGAGAAACTCACAAAAATAGATTGCAGAAAGTTCAGTCCAGTCCTTTCACTGCCCAAGACAGAAGCAGCCACTGCAGGCCAACACAGCAAAGCGCTCAGCAAAGTGATAGTTTCTCCTCACAGCTTCTCCAGCTCTTCTTCTTGGCAGTCTTCTTGGTCCAAAAGAGTTCTAAAGTTCAGGGGCCTGGACCCCAATATTTATAGCCCAAAATCCTTTGTACTCTCAGGCAGAGTGTTTCTGTGCCCAGTCAGAACCAGTTCTGCCCTCTCTGGTGTGGCTTTCTGGCAGGAGGTGGAGGCGGCATTGTCAGAGGCAGACCAGGCCCATTCAGGTGAAAGGAAATCTCCTCCCCCTACTCTAAATGCAGCCCAGGTCTATTCAGCCCTTTCCTGACCCACCTAGACTATCTGGAGCCACGGCTCCTCTCCAGCCCCTGTCACTCAAAACCCAGACAGTCAATCCACAAACCCAGCAGAGGCCTACTGGATGGCTGAGCAAGAAAATACCTACTTTCTAAAAGTGGTATTTTCAAACACAAAATGTAAAAATCACCTTTCCTAAAAGATGCATCTTTAGATTCTGAGTTCAGGCATACTAAACTTTATTTTCCTACCTAGTTCCCAGGGCCAGTTGTGTTTATAAGATGTTATAAACAAACTCCCCATTCTGTCCTATGGGAATAGGTAGCCTTGAAATAGTGAAAAACGAAATTGGCAGTAATTCACTATCAGGACATGCCATACACACCAGGGCATGTCCTACCTTTCACATACACTGCACCCTGCCCACAGGGGTACCTTGGGCCTACCTTAGGGGTGACTGACATGTAAGAAAAGGGAAGGTTAGGGCCTGGCAAGTGGGTAAACTTGCCAAGTCGACATGACAGTCCCAGACTGCACACAGGCTCTGCAACGGCAGGCCAGAGTTGCATTTACAGGCTGCTTGTGTGGGTGGCACAATCCAGTGCTGCAGCCCACTAGCAGCATTTGATTTACAGGCCCTGGCACACTCAGTGCACTTTACTAGGGACTGACAACTAAATCAAATATGCCAATCATGGAAGCACCAATCCATAACACAATTTACAACAGGAGCACTTGCACTTTAACACTGAACAGCAGTGAGAAAGTGCGCAGAGACACTAAGCCAGCAAAAACATAGTCAAAACCGGGAGGTCAGAAAGTAAAAACTCAGGGGAAACACACCAAAAGATGCCAAGTCTAACACATGTCCCCTCCAGCTGAAAGTAGGGAGAACTACCCAACCTCCTGGTAGTTCTCTTCACTAAGGCAGAAGAACCTGGACAGACCATCTGCATTGGCGTGTTCTGTGCCAGGGCGGTGTTCCTCCGTAAAGTCCATTCCCTGTAGGGAGATGGACCACCTCAGCAGTTTTGGATTCTCACCCCTCATTTGCATCAACCATCTGAGGGGCCTGTGGTCCATCTGAACCCGGAAGTGAGTCCCAAACAGGTAGGGCCTCAGCTTCTTCAGTGCCCAGCCCACAGCGAAAGCTTCCCTTTCTATGGCACTCCACCTCTGTTCCCTGGTGAGTAGTCTCCTGCTAAGGAAGACTACAGGCTGGTCTAGGCCCTCTTTGTTCAGTTGTGAGAGCACCGCTCACACACCATGCTCTGAAGCATCGGTCTGCACAACAAATTCCTTGGAGAAGTCGGGTGCCTTGAGCACGGGCGCCTTGCACATGGCGGCCTTCTGGTCATCAAAAGCCTTCTGGCAGGACTCAGTCCAGATTACCTTCTTGGGCTGCTTCCTGGAAGTCAGCTCTGTTAAGGGGGCAACAATGGTGCCATAGCCCTTAACAAACCTCCTGTAGTACCCGGTGAGACCTAAAAAGGCTCTCACCTCTGTCTGGGTCTTGGGGGGCTCCCAAGCCAGAATGGTGTCAATCTTGGGCTGTAGGGGCTCCACCTGGCCACTTCCTACCTGGTGTCCCAAGTACACCACAGAACCCTGCCTAATCTGGCACTTACTGGCCTTGATCGTGAGGCCCGCCCTCTGCAGAGCCCTGAACACTTCCCTGAGGTGCTGCAAGTGTTCTTCCCAGCTGGAACTGAACACTGCATTGTCATCCAGGTAGGTGGCACTGAAATCCTCCGGTCCAGCCAACACCTGGTTGACCAACCTCTAAAAGGTGGCAGGGGTATTCTTCAACCCAAAGGGCATCACCCGGAACTGGTAATGTCCTTCTGGGGTTGAGAATGCTGACCTCTCCTTGGCCCCATCGGTTAAGGCAATCTGCCAGTACCCAGACGTTAAATCAAACGTGCTGAGGAACTTGGCCGCTCCCAACCGATCAATGAGCTCATCAGCTCTGGGGATGGGGTGTGCGTCAGTCCTGGTGACGGCATTGAGCCCACGGTAGTCCACACAAAACCGCAGTTCTGGAGTGGCACCGGGTGCAGCAGCCTTTGGGACCAAGACCATAGGGCTGGCCCAAGGACTGTTGGAGGGCTCGATCACCCCTAACGCCAACATCTTAGAGACCTCCTCTTTGATGCTGTCCCTGACCGGTCAGTCAACCTGTAAATCTTGTGTTTTACAGGAGGGCTGTCACCAGTGTCCATGTCATGGGTACACCAGTGAGTAACACCTGGGGTCAGAGAGAACAGTGGGGCAAACTGTCCCAACAACTGGTGACAGTCGCTCTGCTGCTCTGGGGTCAGTGTAGGGGAGAGGATCACACCTTCCACTGACCCATCGTGCTCCTTGGTAGACAGGAGGTCAGGGAGAGGTTCACTCTCCTCTTCCACCCCATCATCTGTCACCAAGAGCATGCTCACTTCGGACCTCTCGTGCAGGACCCTCAAAGGGTTCCTTGGAGTCCGCAAATCCACCAGATAGGTGACATCACTTTTGCGCTCCACCACCTCAAACGGCCCAGTCCACTTGTCCTGCAAGGCACAAGGTTCCACTGGGGCCATGACCCACACTTTTTGCCCAGGTTGAAGTTCGACCAGAGTGGCATTCTGGTCATACCACTTCTTCATTTCTTCCTGGCTTGCTTCTACGTTCGCCTGAGTGAGTTTCCTGAAGCGGGCAGTTTGGTTTCTGAAGGCCAGCATGTAACTAAACACATCCTGGGGAGTTTTCCTGGGAGCTGCCTCCCAGCCTTCCTTCACCAAACTCAGAGGTCCTCTCACAGGGTGACCATACAGAAGCTCAAAGGGACTGAACCCAAGAGACTTCTGTGGTACCTCCCTGTACGCAAAAAGAAGGCATGGCAAGAGGACGTCCCACTTACGCCTCATGGGTTCCGTTAGACCCTTAATCATGCCCTTCAAGGTCTGGTTGAATCTCTCCACCAGACTGTTACCTTGGGGGTGGTAAGGAGTGGTGAACTTGTAGGTTACACCACACTCCTTCCACAGGAATGGCATATACTTGGATACGAAATTGGTCCCCCTGTCAGTAACCACCTCTCTGGGGAACCCCACGCGGGAAAAGATCCCATTAATGCCCGGCCCACCACTAGCGTCGTCGTCCTGAGAGGGATTGCCTCCGGGTACCGGGTGGCATGGTCCACCAAGACCAGGATGTACCTGTTGCCCATGGCGGTCATTGGATCCTGTGGCCCCACAGTGTCCATCCCTACCCTTTCAAAGGGTGTTTCAACAACTGGAAAAGTTTGGAGAGGAGCTTTGACCTTCCTCCCACTCTTACCACTTGCCTGGCAAGTTTGGCAAGACCTACAATGTCCATCTGACTGCCTTCGCATTTGGAGCCAGAAGAAGTGGGTGACAAGCCAGTCAACGGCATTGTCCCGCCCCAAATGTCCTGCCAAAGGCACGTCATGAGCCAGGCCCAGTAGGAAGGTCCTGAAGCGCTGGGGTACCACCAGCCCCCGGGCTGACCCAGGCTCAGCGACCTTAGGCTCACTATACAGGAGACCATTCTCCCAGTAGATCCAGTGTGATTGAGACTGATCACCAGCTGCCTGGTCTGCAGCCTGCTGCAGCAGACCTTCCAGAGAAGGGCACTCTTTCTGCTCCCTGCAGAATTCTTCCCTGGTGGGACCCCTTTCTTGCTGCCAATGGGTCAGCTCAGAGATGTCTCCCAGTTTAGCTACCTGTTCCCCTGTAGGCACCGGGGCGTCCCCCTCAAGGTCAGCCTCCTCCCGGACCGTGGGAACTTCAGGGGCCGGTTTCCCGCGACCCCTGCCCTTTCTCTTGGCAGTGACCTGGGCCACTGTTTCGGGCTCCAGGTCCTTCTGATCACCCTTTCTGGCCGCCATTGACCGAGTGGACACGCATGCCCACTCTGGCAACCCAAGCATCTCCAAGTGAGACCTGAGCTCAACATCCTTCCACAAGGACTACTCCAGGTCGTTACCTAGCAGACAATCTACAGGCATGGTAGGGCTCACAACCACCCTCAAGGGACCTGAGACCCCCCCCCCCCATTCAAAGGGAACCTGTGCCACCATACACTGGCGCTCTGAGTTGTCTACTGCAACTACTTGGTGGAATGCCCCGGGGACTACCTGTTCCTCAGAGACCAGGTGACACCGGACTGAGGTCACACTGGCTCCAGTATCTCTGAGAGCCTCAACCTTTTTCCCATTGTTGGTCACCCAGGTGCTGTATTTCTTTGTGTTAGGGGGCACCTGGTTTCCTGGGACCATCTCACTGTCCCCTAGCGAGACGAGGGTCATTTCCGCGGGATCCCCACCCTCCTGTGGGCACCCCTCCTCCCCAAGTGCTACACTAGCCAACACCTTGGTCTGCCCACCGGTGGGTGGCTGTGACCTCTTGGGACACTTGGGGTCCCCCTTCAAGTGACCCACCTGGTCACATGCAAAACACTTGTGGGGGCCGGTCTCAGCAGGCTTTCCTGAAGAGACCACTGCTTTCTTATCTCCTGGGGGATGGGAACCTTTACCCTGGGTGTTAGTTTGGGGCCCTTTAGAGAACTCCTGTGTTTTACCCTTGTCCCCCCCACTTTTCTGCTGGGGACCCTGCCCACCTTTGGCTGAGTCTCCCCCAAATGCTTTCTTGTGGACCCGGGTACTCACCCAGCGGTCCGCCTCCATAGCAAGCTTCCTGGGGTCAGTTAGCTGACAATCAACCAAGTGATGGCGCAGATCTGCAAAACATAGACTAGACAAGTGCTCCCATGCAATCAAATTGTAGAGCTCCTGATAATCTGTCACATTACTGCCCTTCACCCAGCCAACCAGTGACCTGCAAAACGAATCTACACATTCCAACCAAGTGTTGGCATCAGTCTTCTTACTGGACCTAAACTGATCCCTGTACTTTTCAGGAGTGAGACCATACCTAGTGAGGAGAGCGTCCTTCATGTCAGCGTAGGTGAGGTTCTGCCCCTTACCCAAAGCTATCAGGGTATCCCTTGCTTCCTCTGGAAAGAGAGGCCATAACCCTGCCCCCAATTACTTTCAGGGACCCCATTCATGTGAATGGACGACTCGTACCCTTGGAACCACCTCTGTATGTCATCTCCCTTCTTGAATTCCTTGCCTACATTCTTGGGGATGTGCACAATTCTGTCTGCCTGCACTGATGAATTGCTACCACCATCTGAGCTAGGCCTACTCCTTAGTTCCAGCTCCTTAAGACTTCTCTCATGATCTAAGATCATCTTCCTTTCTTCCATAGCTATTCTTTTCTCTTCCCTCTCATTTTCCATCCTGAGTTTCTCCAATTCGAACTTCCTTGCTTCCCGCCTGTCCTCCAGCTCCTCTGGGGACAGGCCACTGCTGCCTGGTCTGGAGGGTTCCCCTTCTCCCAAAAGCACATCCACCCTAGGAGTAGGCTCCACCGCCTCTCCACTGAGATCTCCAGATTGCCCACTGGCATGTCTGGCTGCTATCCAGGCCCTCAGCACCTTTTGTAACTCCTCCTTCCTAGTGAGGCCTCTGACTTGGACTTTTAGATTTTTGCAAATCGCTTTCAATTTTTTCACATTGTAGGATTCCAACTTATCCTCCTCAAAGGCAACTTCCAGGGATGCAACAGATGATGTTCTTGATTCAGGCATGATGAAGTAGCAAGTTCAAACTGGCAAGATCAAAAATAGGCCAAAAAGAAAAAGAACCAGTATGTGGCACGTAATGGTCTGCGATATGGTAGTAGTGCACACCAATCACTGTAAGTCAACTGCAAACACAAGTCCTATCCTCACCGCTGACAACCAATGTTAGAAATGGGGGTCTCTAGTTGGCAATGGTTTGCACCTTGTCCAAGTAGGGACCCTTCCTTCTAGTCAGGATAAGGGAGTTACACTCCTAAAATAACCCCTGCTCACCCCCTTGGTAGCTTGGCACGAGCAGTCAGGCTGATCTTAGAGGCAGTGTGTAAAGCATTTGCACATAACCAACAGTAATACAGTGTAAGCACTACAATAGGATACCACACCAGTTTAGAAAAATATCCAATATTTTTATATACTTAAGACAAGACCAAAAACGATAAGAATCCACAATACAGTACTTAGAAATCTTCAGTTATCAAAATAACCTTGAAAAACAGTTCCTTGAAGTCGATAGCTCCCTCTGGGGCTATCACGGCGTCATGAACAAACAAATCCAAACAGTTCTGGCTGACCGCTGCGTCGCGGGCCAGCTACGGTGCCGGGAAGACCCGCAAAACAGTACCTTTAGAAATGCAGGAAGTCGGCGACCTCTCGTTGAGCTTCCGAAAGCACGGCGTCGGTTCCGGAGGTCGGTGCAGGAGTTGTCGAGCCCTCTAAGTCACACGCGTTGCAGATCGAACTCCTCGTGGTTGAAGTCAGGAGCACTGGCGTCGACAGGCGTCGGGTGCTGCGGTGCGAAGTGCAGTAGTGCGGCGTGCGATGCACTCAGGTTGCGGTGCGAGCTGCGGCTCGGTGGTGGCATCAGATGGCGTCGTCGGTGAGACCAGGGTCGCGGTGCGAAGTGATGTGGTGCTCGTCGCGGTGCTGGCAGGTCACGGTGCAAGCAGCGGCGGCGTCGTTGCTGAAGGGCCGTCGTCGGCTGACGAACTGGAGTCAATGGCGCCGGCATCGGTAGGCCAAGGCTGCGGTGCGGGATGATGGAGGTGCGTCGTGTAACTTTACGAGCGGTGCCCTCGAACCACGGTGCAAGCAGCGGAGTCGATTTCGGCGTTGTCGGAGATACCAAGGCGGCGTCGTGAAGCGAGGCGATGCGGAGTGCGGTGCCCACAGGTCACGGTGCGAGCAGCGGCTCAGTGGCGGCGTCAGCAGGCGTCGACGGTGAGACCAGGGTCGCGTTGCGTTGGTGCCCTCTGCAGTGCCTTCAGGACACGGAGTCGGCAGCGGCGTCGTAGACGGCGTCGGGTTGCTTTTTCTTCTTGTTGCAGCACAAAACACACAGTTCCCAGTGCTGAGGGCAGAAGAACTTGAAGTCTTTGCTGTTCCTGAGACTTCTTGAACAGGGGGCAAGCTCTACCTCAAGCCCTTGGAGAAACTCACAAAAATAGATTGCAGAAAGTTCAGTCCAGTCCTTTCACTGCCCAAGACAGAAGCAGCCACTGCAGGCCAACACACCAAAGCGCTCAGCAAAATGGTAGTTCCTCCTCACAGCTTCTCCAGCTCTTCTTCTTGGTAGTCTTCTTGGTCCAAAAGAGTTCTAAAGTTCAGGGGTTTGGGCCCCACTTTTTATAGCCTAAAATCCTTTGTCCTCTCAGGCAGAGAGTGTCTGTGCCCAGTCAGAACCAGTTCTGCCCTCTCTGGTGTGGCTTCCTGGCAGGAGGTGGAGACGGCATTGTCAGAGGCAGACCAGGCCCATTCAGGTGAAAGGAAATCTCCTCCCCCTACTCTAAATGCAGCCCAGGTCTATTCAGCCCTTTCCTGACCCACCTAGACTATCTGGAGCCACGGCTCCTCTCCAGCCCCTGTCATCCAAAACCCTGACAGTCAATCCACAAACCCAGCAGAGGCCTACTGGATGGCTGAGCAAGAAAATACCTACTTTCTAAAAGTGGTATTTTCAAACACAGAATGTAAAAATCGCCTTTCCTAAAAGATGCATCTTTAGATTCTGAGCTCAGGCATACTAAACTTTATTTTCCTACCTAGTTCCCAGGGCCAGTTGCGATTATAGGATGTTATAAACAAACTCCCCATTCTGTCCTATGGGAACAGGTAGCCTTGCAATAGTGAAAAACGAAATTGGCAGTAATTCACTATCAGGACATGCCACACACACCAGGGCATGTCCTACCTTTCACATACACTGCACCCTGCCCACAGGGGTACCTTGGGCCTACCTTAGGGGTGACTGACATGTAAGAAAAGGGAAGGTTAGGGTCTGGCAAGTGGGTACACTTGCCAAGTCGACATGGCAGTCCCAGACTGCACACAGGCTCTGCAATGGCAGGCCAGAGTTACATTTACAGGCTGCTTGTGTGGGTGGCACAATCCAGTGCTGCAGCCCACTAGAAGCATTTGATTTACAGGCCCTGGCACACTCAGTGCACTTTACTAGGGACTGACAAGTAAATCAAATATGCCAATCATGGAAACACCAATCCATAACACAATTTACAACAGGAGCACTTGCACTTTAACACTGAACAGCAGTGAGAAAGTGCGCAGAGACACTAAGCCAGCAAAAACATAGTCAAAACCGGGAGGTCAGAAAGCAAAAACTCAGGGGAAACATGCCAAAAGATGCTAAGTCTAACAGTGAGTCATCCTTTACCATGTATCTTGTGTCAGTGGAACCTCCAAACTCACAAGAGGGTTTATCCAAATAATTACAGATCGGTTTTGTATTTAATGTGGTATCTTGTCACTACATCTCTGGGCCTTTTACATTATTTAAGAGTTGTCTCACTCTATTTGTGCTTCTCCTGCTTTTCACAGGGTGGAAGATGCCCTCCTCTCACTTGGAAAACTTGGGCTTTCTCAAGTTAAGAGACGTTCAGATTTGAGGGGTCTCACATTCCTATTGGACAAAGACTGTGATGATGTCATCGCCTTCCCCGCAGGTCTTCGGGACCTGCTCTGTGATTCCAACCTCGTCTCCAGCAAATCCCTGGTGGTGCAGGTAAGTAGATGCTGGCGAACACAAGCAGGGATTCGTTTCCTAGATAACTCACCCCACGATGTAATAACTTCCTGCATTTTACAAGCGGAGAGAGCACATTTTTTTTTTTTTTGTTTCACTGTCATTTGAGTTTCACTGGTAGCAAATAGTTCATCCGACTTGTTTTTTTGCTATTCACATTTTCCTCACTTAATCACATTTTCTGTTATAAATTCTCTCCTGTCATGCTTTCCTTGACGACAAATGTGGCGGGCTCAGTTATTTGTGAAGGAACCCACTTTTTCACATACTAAATCCCTTTGACAAGCTGAAAATGTCTATCCCACTCGTTAAGGTGGTTTTGAATTCAGTGGCGGCCACCACATACAAAAGGTAGTGGGGCACGGGAGGGAGGGCGCACGGGAGGGGGAGTGCAGGTGGAGTATAATAACAAAGAAAAACCTTACCTTAAGTTGCCAGCTGCGTCCCGCCGGGTGTTTCCTCTTCCGTGTCCCAGCAGGCACTGGGGCTGCATCAGGAGTGGCCTGAGCGGGCTGAAAAAACACTCCACTCAGGTCAGGGAGTCTGTGGGGTTTCTCCAGCCCAGCTGCTGGAGAAACCTAAGTGCACATGTGTGTTTTGGTCAGCCTGAGATGGCTGGCCCTCCCTGCACACAGCTGCTTAAAAATAAAACGATAAAACAAATATTTAATCTTTTTAGCTGCTGGCTCTGCCAGTGGTGCAACACTCCCCCGCCATTGCGGAGGAGCCGCACCTGTTTGCATCCCTTTCCAAATCACAAACAAGAGGGGGCATGTTACAAAGAAATGTACCAATGGGTTGTGACCTCAATTGCGGTTGAAAGCCACTGAGAAGTTACCAACTCTCAAAGTTGGAGTGGCAACTGATAGTGACGTCATGAACCCCCTGCTTTAGCAGCTAAAGTGGGTGTTGCAACAGTACCGGGTGCCAATCTAGTTGAGTCACACTGCAATGTTTATTTGTTTTATAATGACATTTTCTCTCTCAAGGTATTCAGGCAATAGCTCATAAACTCATAAAAACAATTCAGGGCAGGACTTGGATGGGGGAAACGGCCTTTATTCTGCACTCGAACCACGCTGTGCGTTAACAGCACGGTCCGAACCATGAATGCGTCTTTACAATGCATTCCATTACCATGCAAGTTGTTAAAACGACTTACCTTAGGGAAAGCGTTGTTGGATTGGTGTTGGACTTTAAGTCAAACACTTTTCCTACTGATGCACAGACTGGAGTTGGAATAGTAAATTATACTATTACAACCCCGGCACTTTGAAATGAAATGAAATGGCATTTGTGCAACGCACCTATACTCCAGAGAGTGTTCCGGCTTTGAAGATAGGGAATCCTGCCAGCAGAAAGTGATCGTCTTATTCAATTTGTTGGAAAAGCCAAGTTTTTAACTTCTTCCTAAAAACAGGAAGCTCTGAGGTAGCAGGGAGTTCCCAAGGGAGTTTATTCCAGGCCTTGGAACCAAGAACGGAAAAAGATCTTCCACCAATTCTGGCCCAGCGAATTTTAGGACAACTGGCTAAGTGGATGTCTGTAGATCGCTATAACGACTTGCATAGTAACAGAATGCGTTGTAAAGATGCATTCATTGTCTGGACCACATTATTAAGGGAGCAGTGATTAACGCATGCGTGGTTCCGACATACAACCCTTGGGTGGGTGTGACTTTGAGACTTATGTTCAGTGAAGGAGATAGTGAAAGAAATGATGCAAACATGGAAAAAAGGACAGAGACCAGGAAATAGAGCCAGTGGAAGAGAGATGAAAAAAGCAAATTGAGAAAAAGAAAGAAAGGTGTGTAGATAAAAATGGCAGAGAAGACAAAAAGGAAAGGAGCAGAGAAGAAAGAATGCAAGGCAAAAAAGAATGAAGAGTTAAAGGAAGGAATTGTGCAAAGATAGATGGAAGGATGAAGGCATACACTGATAAAAGGCAGTATTGAAGGATGGCTGGAAGTAAGGTGGATAGATGGAGTTGTGAAAGGATGAATGAATGGAAGAGTGAGGGATGGCTAGGTTTGTGAATGGATGGATAGATGTGTGAATGGAAAGATCGATGGGTGGAATGGGGAAAGAATGGCTAGCGGGATGAAAGGATAAATGAACGGAAGAGTAAAAGTATAGAAGAATGGAAAGGTGAAACGATGGATGTATGGAAACATTTTATAGAGTAGCATTAGTCTCATTAATGGACATGGGCATCTTTTAAAAACAACCATTGACAAAGTCCACAGGTCTCGCCTTTAAAAGGCTAAATTGGGGGGAGGAAAGAATTATTCCAAAATGGCTTCCAGTGCATGGCAGTACATGAGTACATACGGCATTTGGCATATTATTGCAAGATCTCCAATAGCCATGTTTTTTTTAAAGACAATTGAATAAAAAGTATGAGTGATGCTGCACAAAAGAAGCAAGCAGCCAAGTATCAGTACCCTATTAACTGACAATGGGACACATCTATGTTCTAAGGATATAGATTCATTTCTTAACTGCGTAATTAAACCTTAAAGGAGTGTATTGTTTCAACCCCAAACCAAGGGGATTGTTGAAAGATTTAATAAGAGCATTAAATAAGGGATAATGTTGGCTGGAGAGAATTTTGTCACTATTGGAGCTCTTTCCACACCCAAATCTAAACCAGGACAAAAAAAGAGCAATCTTTACGTGGACTTATTTACAGCCAAATGTCTATTGTGTGCTAGTTCAATTCAGTTTTTTTCTCTCAATAAGATGGCACCCCTCCCCTTTCCCCTCCAACTCAATAATAACCCCACTGTCACTCATGCACTCCCTGTGCTGTTGTGCCCACCACTGGGGGCCTAACTGGGGTACTTTCAACTGTTTTAATGAGCTTCTTCCGGAACCTCTTCTATACCCACATATTGATTCCCAGGCTCTTGGACGCTATTCAGAAATTTCAGTTCATTCTTGATCCATGCCGGGTTTTGTGGAAGCCGCTCTGCTAATGCTAAAAACTCCAGTACCTAGCTTTCCCTGCTCACTGCTTAATTTCCACCCCTGCAGGCCAAGGATGGTTGTAGGAATTTAGTACACCTGTGACTGGCAGGTGAAAGCCTGCTCACAACTGATGCTTGTGATGATAGCGAGCACGTTTAAGCCCCAGTTCCCTTTAGTCCAGCGTTGTTTATTGTAGCAGTGTCCTGTTTGACTCACCCCTTGGTTCCTGAGATTTTGCTATCCTGGTTTCCAGAATTCCTGAGCTATAGTTAATCCTGAGCCTTAGTGTTTCCTTGCTCCTTGATCCAGCACTGCCTGCAGTGCTTCCTTGATTTTGGGGCTATTTAGTGCATCCTTGAACTTTCACTCCTTCTGTGTTGACCTTTTCCCCAGGGCCTGCCTTCTTCCCATTTACCTTAGTTCCAGTTTCTAGTTTGTTATTCCTGCTGTTTTAGCTTCCATTTCCCCTGTTACTTGCATTCTGCCAAGTGTGCCCTTTGTTTTCCCTCCTTTCCTGTTAAGCACTCCTCCTTGTCTATCGTGTTTGTGTATTTAGTTCTACCCCCGTGCTGTTACCGCCTTGCGTGTTCCTGTTCAATTGCCAGGATTCATGGCCACAGCTGACAACCTAGGTGGTGTTACTTGTCCACTGGGACTATTGTCTTTTAGTTACTTTTATAACATCACCATAGGAATCGGCTCCACAGAACGTGCCTTTGCATGTGTATCCTATATGTGGGCATTTGCAGTCAGAATCTGTAACTGCAATTGTGGGTGAGGAACTTACTGAGCTTCAGTCTTACCACTTGGAGCTCCCGAGTGCTTTACCCCACGTTTCCTTTAGTGTTAATGTTGTTATATGCACGTCTGTCCTGGGTGTTCATCTGAATGCCAAATTGCTTTTTGAGTGCCTGTTCTTTCTGATCTTTGACTCTCTTGTGCAGAGCTTCCCCTTTGGATCCACTTTCTCCTCTGACTCCTTGTGTGCTCTTGGGTGACTCTTTATCCAACATTCTGTTTACTTTAGCTACCCTGTCACCAGTTCTTACCAGCGTTCTTTACAGCCACTGGTAACAACAAACACTTCCATCTGTTCAGTCATCTTCCTCACTTAAATTAGAATATATTTGATCAGAGACTACAGACAATCCAGGATGCAATATCATCAACACAAAAGCTACATTCTTGCATCCCAACAACCCATTTCTAGATTCTTCCTAAAACTGTATCCAACCCTTTTTTGGTAAAGATTTCCTTCACCGACTTATGGTCAATCCTCACTGTAAAATCCCCACCTGACGCAAAATTCCTAAATTTGTTGCCTGCCCAACTGAGTACCAATGCCTCCTTCTTAATAACATAGTAATCGAGAAATGCTGAAAACCTGGCTTTTTTCAGACTAACTTATTCTCTCTCTTACTGCGATTATTGAGCTGCACGAAGTTTGGGGAGTTGAGCGCTTTTGAAAACTTTAAAAAATATAATAAATGTAGCGGTCTGTGGGAGAGACCTAATAAATGTTTCCTGTTTCAGACAGCAAATACAGGGATGGTGGGCTGCTGTTCCTTACAGGCTGCCATCCTTGCATTCACAGCCATCACTGTGGGTAAGAAAATGTAACCTAATTATTATTCATTAGGGACGTTATTTTGCCACCCTATGCAAATGGGCAGTTTGCGATGCGACCTATTTGTTCATAGATCACACTGCATTTTACATCCCCATTTGCAAAACATTTGGGGTGCAATTTGCACCGCCCCCACCCCCGTTATTTGATTCGGAATAGTACATCAGGCTTGTAATTATTAAATCACAGCATATTTGTAGAAATATACCTGCTACTTTCAGGTTAACAGGCTTCATCAACCGCACACCTGTATCCAAGATTCCATTCAGAGACAATTATCAAACACTGTTTTCCACCTTGCATGTTTATAGCAACACCAGTGCGCCCTCTGTTGTCACTATTCGGTATGGGCCGTCTGTTGACTGGAACCAGGAGGACAGCTCAGTAAGTTAATGCACCTTTTGCCGACATGTACATGTAACAGTTATGAAACCCAGAAGTGTCGGCTGATTATCATCAGCATTCTAGGTGCTTGGAACAATCCTGCAAATGGCAAGTCTGTGATAAACATGAAAATGATAAATTAAATCAAGTTATTATACTGTAAATTATCTAAGCTTTCACGTTATTCTCTGTCGGTACACCAGTGGGTGTTTAGATTGGGTTCTGAGGTTTCTGTAAGCACTTCTTGTGCATCATAGAGCAGTTTGTAGGTTATCTGGGATGTGTGGGTGCTGTTTAATAATGTGCTAGCATGTGCCACTTGTACAATTTCCATGCTCAGTGTGCCACTGGATTAAAGCAAGCCTAGCTGATGGGGGCGATACCCCGAAACCAGTCCCAGGATGCTTGTTTGCGGTCCAGGGAGGACCCGGGTTGGCAGTTCAGGCTGGACTCTTCCCATGAGGAGCACGGTCAATCCTGATTTGCATTTGGCTGGGTCTCAACTGGGGTGGCATGGGGAGCAAAAAAGTGATGGTTTAAATCCAGATCTTTGCGACTGGGGTTGAAGAACAAGTTACTTACCTTCGGTAACGATATATCTGTAAGAAACATTAGTTAGTTATAGATTCCTTACCTTAGAATTACCCCCCCAGGCGTCAGACTGGATCCGGAAAGTTTTTTCGTCAGCAGTACCTCTGCGCGTCGGAAGGTGGTGTCGGTTGGCTCCGCGTCCGTCGTCAGCGTCGTGGTCGCCGGGATGACGTCGCAGCAGCTACTTCGACGCCGCCCTCGCGCGCTGACGTCAGTTCTGTACACGACTTTCCGCGCCAGAAACGCAGAGCCATGCAAGACACGGACCATTGGTGCACAAAACTAGGGCCCTGAAAGGATGTCCTTAACCCTAGAAATCAGTTCGCAGAACGGGGAGGATGGGTGGGGCGGTAAGGAATCTATAACTAACTAATGTTTCTTACAGATATATCGTTACCGAAGGTAAGTAACTTGTTCATCTGAAAGAAACACGTTAGTTATAGATTCCTTACCTTAGAATAGAGACCCCAGCAACACCAACCCCGGTGGTGGGTCTGCGAACCAAGATCACACCGGAAAGTCCTGGAGAACAGAACGGCCAAAGAAGCCGTCTCTCCGGACTTGGCTGTCCAGACAGTAGTGTTTCGTAAACGTGTGCAGTGATGCCCACGTAGCTGCCTGACAGATGTCATTTAGAGGAACTCCTCTTCCCAAGGCAGTAGTGGCTGCCGTCGCCCTGGTGGAGTGAGCGTGTAGCCCTACTGGAGGCTCATTTTTTAGCCAGAGAGTAACAAGCCTTAATGCACAACACGACCCATCGAGAAATGGTGCGTTTGTGTACGGCCCGACCCTTCTTTGCGCCCACGTAGCCAACAAAAAGTTGATCATCCACCCGGAACTATTTCGTGCAATCCAGATAGGAGAGCGCACGTTTTGGGTCTAGACGGTGGAGCCTCTCTTCCTCCTTCGAAGGATGCGGAAAGAAGGTGGGCAAGGTAATGGTCTGCCCAATGTGGAAGGCAGTGACCACCTTAGGAAGGAAGGATGGACAGGTTCGGATAACCACCTTATCCGGATGAACAGACAGGAAAGGAGGTTTTGAAGAAAGGGCCTGGAGCTCACTCACCCTTCTAGCAGAAGTGATGGCTACCAGGAAAGTAGTCTTAAGAGTTCAGAGTCGTAAGGGACAGCTATGAAGCGGCTCAAAGGGAGCGCACATTAAATAAGTTAGTACAAGATTCAAGTCCCACTGAGGCATAACGAAGGGTATTGGAGGAAAAAGATGTGTTAAGCCTTTTAAGAAATGGTTAACTACCGGGGACTTGAAAAGAGAAGGCTGATCTGGCAGCCGAAGGAAGGCAGAGATGGCCGACAGCCCTTGACAGTGCCCAGAGCAGAGCCCTGCTGGGCTAAAGAGAGAAGGAACAAGAGTACCTCAGAAAGAGGGGCAGAAAGGGGATCCACAGCCTTTGCTGTGCACCATGCCACAAATTTGTTCCACCGGCAGGCGTATACCGTCTTAGTGGAGGGACGCCTGGCTGCCAAGATTACGTCACAGACTTCGGGAGGCAGGTCGAAAGACGTCAACTGCCGCTGCTGAATCTCCACGCAAGGAGGTGGAGACTGGACAGGTTCGGGTGGAGGACCGTCCCCTGCTGCTGCGACAGAAGATCCTCCCGAAGAGGCAGTCTGATCGTAGGATCAATAGTCCTGTTGAGCAGCTCGGGATACCAGACTCTTCGTGCCCAATCCGGAGCCACAAGAATGACTTGGGCCCGGTCGTGCTTGATCTTCTTCAGCACTCTGGGCAGAAGTGGTATAGGCGGAAAGGCGTACAACAGACCGCAACTCCACTCGCGACGAAAGGCTTCGCCTAGCAAGTGCCGCCTTGCAAATTCCAACGCGCTGAATTGCTGACATTGCGCGTTCTCTTCGGTGGCGAATAGATCTAACCAAGGCTCTCCCCACTGTTGAAAGAGACCTTGCACCACCTCTGAGTGAAGACGCCATTCGTGATCCATCATGCACCTGCGGCTGAGTTAGTCGGCCCTGGCGTTCAGGGAACCTGCCAGGTGTTGAACCACCAGGGATATGCCCTGATGTTCCAGCCATGTCCAGAGGCGGAGGGCCTCCTGACATAGGGTCCACGACCCCACCCTGCCCTGTTTGTTGCAGTACCACATGGCGGTGGTGTTGTCCGTGAACACCCGCACCACTCTTCCCCGGACAGAGGGGAGGAATGCTTTCAGTGCAAGACGAATCGCCCGGAGCTCCAGAAGGTTGATGTGAAGCCCGGACTCCGCCGGAGACCAGAGGCCTCTGATCTCCGCCTCTCCCATGTGGCCTCCCCATCCCAGAAGAGATGCATCCGTCACCACAGTATGGTCTGGTTGGGGAAGGGAGAGGGATCTGCCACTGACCCAATCCTGGTTCGTGAGCCAACACTGCAGTTGTTGTGCAGTGCCCTCTGAGATCTGGATGGAATCAGACAGATTCCCCTGATGCTGCGCCCACTGGAACTTCAGGTCCCACTGCAGAGCCCGCATATGCCATCTGGCATGATCGACCAGCAGGATGCAGGAGGCCATGAGGCCCAGCAGCCTCAGGGTCATCCTGACCGAAACCTGGGGTAGAGGCTGAAAGATTGGAATCATAGTCTGAATATCCCGGACTCGCTGTTCGGGAGGATAGACCCGAAACCGCGTCGTGTCCAGAACCGCTCCGATGAAGAGGAGCTTCTGAGAGGGAATCAGGTGCGACTTCGGCACGTTGATGGAAAACCCCAGCGAATGCAGGAGGTCGGCCGTAGCCTGGAGGTGGGAGACGACTGCCTGGGGCAATCCCGCCTTCAACAGCTAGTCGTCGAGATAGGGGAAGACTGAAACCCCTGATCTGCGCAGATGAGCTGCGACCACCGCCATCACTTTCATGAACACCATGGGGCGCTGGTAAGGCCAAAGGGGAGCACGGTAAACAAAGTGCTCGTGGCCCACCGTGAACCGTAGGTAACGCCGGTGGGCCGGCAGGACGGGGATATGAAAGTAAGCGTCCTGCAAGTCCAACGCTACCATCCAGTCTTGCGGGTCAAGGGCAGACAAGACCTGAGCAAGGGTCAACATTTTTAACTTCTCCTTCCGGAGGAAGCGATTGACATCCCTGAGGTCCAAGATAGGACGCAGGCCCTTGTCCTTCTTGGGGACCAGAAAGTAGTGGGAGTAACAACCACGACCTACTTCTGGGACAGGAACGCACTCGATGGCTCCCTTGGCCAAGAGAGCCGTAACTTCCTGCTGGAGAAGGGCCAGATGATCCTCCGACATGAGGTGGTATTGCGGTGGCATGGCTGGAGGGGTAGTCTCGAAGGGGAGGGAGTAGCCCCTTCGGACTATTTGCAAAACCCACCTGTCCGACGTGATGGTGCACCAGTGGGGGAGGTGATGGCGAATCCTGCCGCCCACTGGCATTTGATGGGCCTGAAAGGTCGGACTAGGAGGGTTTGGAGGCAGCTGCAGGGGGGGGTTGGTGGACTGGCCCGCCCGCTGGCCCCCGGAACCACGACGGTTGTTTCCACGTTCCCGGCTGCACAAAGGTTGGGTAACTTGCTGCGGCCTGTGGCCCTGGGTGGGACGTAGCGGGGCACCCCTTCCGTAGCCACGAAAGGGGCGAAAAACAGACTGCGCAGGGCGGGTGGAGAGGCCCAAGGACTTGGCCGTAGCCCGTGAGTCCTTGAAGCGCTCTAGGGCGTTGTCTGCTTTGTCACCAAAAAGGCGACGGCCATCAAAGGGCATGTCCATCAAAGTGTTCTGGACATCCCCTGAAAAGCCAGTAGACCTTATCCAGGCATAGCGACGAAGCGATACCGACGTTGAAATGGTCCTGCCCAGAGAGTCGGCGGTGTCCAGCCACAACGTATCGTAAACTTCGCTGCATCCATCCCGGCGGCAACAGCCTGGGAGAGCACTGCCCGGGCCTCCTCCGGACACTGAGGCAGCACTTGCGCCACCGTATCCCACAATGAGTGCGAATAACGGCCCAAGAGTCATGCAGTGTTTACGGACCGCAGTCCTAAGCTGGCGGAAGAGAACATTTTCTTGCCAAGGTGGTCCAGCTTCTTGGATTCCCTTTCCGGCGGAGCGGTAGGGAAGGCGCTCTTGGAGGTGGAGGCTTGAACTACCAAGCTCTGAGGGGTGTGATGTTGGGAGAGGAAAGTGGGGTCGCCCGGAGCCAGGCGGTGGCGTTGGGCAATCATCCTGTCCACGGGAAACCCGTGTTGGGCCTGGACCACGTGCCCAAAAGGACTTGTGTGAGGGCCTCATTGAACGGCAGCAGGGGCTCCGAAGAGCTCGCAGCCGGTTGAAGCACCTCAGTCAGGAGGTTAGTCCTGACCGCCACTGTAGGAAGCTCGAGGTTGAGAGCCTCAGCCGCCCTACGCAACACCACTGCGTATGATGCTCCCTCCTCCGTAGCCACGGTAGGAGGAGACAACATGCCAAGGTCAGGGGAGGTGTCCAGACCACTGGCATCCCCCAGTTCCTCTCTCCAGTCCTGTTCACTGTCCAACTGGTCATTTAAAGGGTCACCTGACCCCTCCCAGTCCTCCTCATCATCCCCTGGGTGCCACTGTGGTTGAAAAGGGACCCCAGGAGTGAACAGGGGCATGAAAACCCCACCCGGCGCTGGATCCGGCGTCGGACAACGCTGGTCCGTCTCCACATCGGGATGGAGGCTGGGGTCGACCCGACCGGTATCGGACGCGGTAGTGGTGCCGTCGGAAGCGGCGCCGGTGGAGGCGTAACGAGGTCAACCCGCGCCGATCCGGATCCAGACCTGGATCCAAGGGGGGCCTGTGGCGCCGGAGCCGCAGGTAGTGAAGACCTAGGCCCACCAACCGAGTCCGTGGGGCCCGAAGGCGCGCCGGCTGGGTCGGTCTGCCCAAAGATGGCATGCATCGCCTCGTAGAACGTACGAAGCTCGGCGGGAGTCGCTCCGGGTCCCGGAAAGTGAGGGAAACTCTGAGTCGACTCGTGGGGCACCACCCGCGTGCCTCGTCGGATCGGCCGACCGACGAGGAAAAGTCGAAGAGCGACGATGCGTCTTCGACTTCTTCTTGTGCTTCGACTTACCCGACCTCGAGTGCGAAGACTTCGATGATTTTGAACCGGAATGGAGTGGCTCCGCGACCGGTCCCTCGACCTCCCTCTCGACCGGGACCTCGAACGGCGTGGAGCCGGCTGCCGATGTTCAAGAAGCTTTCGGGACCGCTCCCTCAAAGCCTTCGGCGCCATCGACCGTCAGTCGGAGCACGACTTGGGGTCGTGGTCGCACTACGGGCAGAAAAGACACACGCAGTGCGGATCCGTCACCGACATCATGCGATGACAGGAACCGCAGGCCTTGAAACCGGGCATCCCTCCTGCACCTTTTTGGAGTCGGAGACTCGAAGAAAGAAGTCGACAAAAGTCAAGAAAAAGTTAGTCAAAAAATGACTGAGGTACCGCTCTTCCCGGATCTGCGCTGGCTGGCGCGGAAAAAGAAAGAACTGACGTCAGCGCGCGAGGGCGGCGTCTAAGTAGCTGCCGCAACGTCATCCCGGCAACCACGACGCCGACGACGGACCCGGAGCCGACCGACGCCACCTTCCGACGCGCAGAGGTACTGCTGACGAAAAAACTTTCCGGATCCAGTCTGACGCCTGGGGGGTAATTCTAAGGTAAGGAATCTATAACTAACGTGTTTCTTTCAGATTGTTTGCATAGTTCAGCATTCCATTCAACGTTGATTCTATTTGCGCTTGTACAATTCTAGGCGTAGTGTTAGGGATGGCTTCTGATAAGTATCCCAGATCTGAGAGGTGGCTGCGGAGCCCCAGTATCTATACTCTAGAGTGGGATGCGGAGCCCCATGTTTATATGAAAAGGGACTGAAGAGCCCCAGAAAAACCTGCAAATAGGCTGCGGAACTCAGAGAATATCAGAGGGTCACTTTAGGGTCCCAAGAAGACTTGAGCCTTGGCTGTGATCCCCACAAGCATATCGGAGAGTACTTGTAACACTACACCAAGCATACCTGAAATTAGGACGTGGAGCCTTCTCAATAATGCTCTAGGAAGGGGTATAAAGTTCCACAGATATACCGGTGGGTGGGCTAAGGAGCCCCACAAATACAGAAGAGTTGGCTATTGAGCTTCAGCAACAATACCAAAAGGATACCCGAGGGTAGCCTGTGGAGCAGCATCAGTACACCTGCTGGTTAGGTGTATAGCCCCACAGGTATAGAATCTGGTATGCAATTGAGCCACACCAGTCTTACCTGAGAGTGGTCTATGGAGCCACACAAATAAGAGTTGGGTCTTTGGAGACCCATCAATATTACTTCCAGGCTGTGGAGCTCCACCACCAAACCTGAATGCAGACTGTAGAGCCCCAAGCATAGCTGTCGATGCACTGTAGAACATCCACAAGTATACATGCGGGTGGGCTGTGGAGCCCCAAATGTACACCTCGAAATGGGCTGTGGAGACCCACAAGTACAAAGAGAAAGGGCTATGAATCTAAACCAGAATGCAGAATGGGCCATAGAGCCTGACAAGTACACAGGAGAATGGTTGCACAGCCCCAACAAGTGCTCCTGATGACGGAACCGCTAAGGGTGGGCTTTAGAGCACCACAGGTATAACACAAGCTAGAGGGTGGGCTTTAGAGCACCACAGGTATACCACAAGGTAGAGGGTGGGCTTTAGAGTACCACAGGTATACCACAAGGTAGAGGGTGGGCTTTAGAGCACCAAAGGTATACCACACAGTAGAGGGTGGGCTTTAGAGCAGCACGGGTATACCACACGGTAGAGGGTGGGCTTTAGAGCAGCACGGGTATACCACAAGGTAGAGGGTGGGCTTTACAGCACCACAGGTATACCACAAGGGAGAGTGAGCTTTAGAGCAGCACAGGTATACCACACGGTAGAGGGTGGGCTTTAGAGTACCACAGGTATACCACAAGGTAGAGGGTGGGCTTTAGAGCACCAAAGGTATACCACAAGGTAGAGGGTGGGCTTTAGAGCACCACATGTATACCACAAGGGAGAGTGAGCCTTAGAGCACCACAGGTATGGCACAAGGTAGAGGGTGGGTTTTAGAGCACCACAGGTATACCACAAGGTAGAGGGTAGACTTTAGAGCACCACAGGTATACCACAAGGTAGAGGGTGGGCTTTAGAGCACCAAAGGTATACCACACGGTAGAGGGTGGGCTTTAGAGCAGTACAGGTATACCACAAGGTAGAAGGTGGGCTTTACAGCACCACAGGTATGCCACAAGGGAGAGGGTGAGCCTTAGAGCACCACAGGTATGCCACAAGGTAGAGGGTGGGATTTAGAGCACCACAGGTATACCACAAGGTAGAGGGTGGGCTTTAGAGCACCACAGGTATACCACAAGGTAGAGGGCGGGCTTTCGAGAGCCACAGGTATACCACAAGGTATAGGGCGGGCTTTCGAGAGCCACAGGTATACAATCAGGTAGAGGGTGGGCTTTAGAGCAGCACAGGTATACCACAAGGTAGAGGGTGGGCTTTAAAGCAGCACAGGTATACCACAAGGTAAAGGGTGGGCTTTAGAGCAGCACTGGTATACCACAAGGTAGAACGTGGGCTTTAGAGCACCACAGGTATACCGCAAGGTAGAAAGTGGGCTTTAGAGCACCACAGGTATACCACAAGGTAGAGGGTGGGCTTTAGAGCACCACAGGTATACCACAGGTAGAGGGTGGGCTTTAGAGCACCACAGGTATACCACAAAGTAGAGGGTGGGCTTTAGAGCACCAGAGGTGCTCTAAAGCCCACACTTTACTGTGGTAGAGCACCAAAGGTATACCACACGGAAGAGGGTGGGCTTTAGAGCAGCACAGGTATACCAAAAGGTAGAGCGTGGGATTTAGAGCACCACAGGTATACCACAAGGTAGAGGGTGGGCTTTAGAGCACCACAGGTATACCACAGGTAGAGGGTGGGCTTTAGAGCACCACAGGTATACCACAAAGTAGAGGGTGGGCTTTAGAGCACCAGAGGTGCTCTAAAGCCCACACTTTACTGTGGTAGAGCACCAAAGGTATACCACACGGAAGAGGGTGGGCTTTAGAGCAGCACAGGTATACCAAAAGGTAGAGCGTGGGATTTAGAGCACCACAGGTATACCACAAGGTAGAGGCTGGGCTTTATGGTTCAAATCTATTTTAGTGAATTTTACCAAATCAGAACATTACCAACAGTGAGCCTTATGCGAGTCTGTGCCTGTAGCCTCAAAAGACAGTAACAAATAAGATCTCGTCATAGAACTTAAAATCAAATTTACAATAATATCCTCAAAGTATCTCATGCGAAGCTGTGTTTGTGGGCTCAGCTGACTAAGCCAAATAATGCGGCATCTCTGAACATAAATTAGACTTAAAATCAATTGCCTCCCTGAACTCTCTCCACTCCTGCTCACCCCACATTAGCACAATCGGGTGTCCAGTGTTGAGTCTGCTCCCAGCTCTATCCTAATGCCCATCAGCTGCATCCCGTGCGCCTTCCTCCACTGCAGTCATTTGCAGCACCCGCAGATATCTGGGGCACGTCAGCTGTCGGAACCCTGCAGAGAGCAATGCTATGTATGAGGCCCATAAGTCTCGGTAAGTCTCAGACCTGTGTTTTGCGGTCAGGGTCAGTTTTTCCATACCTAGTATACACCATAGTCGGTGGAGCCAGGCTGTGTAGTCGGGAACCTTGTTCGTGCCCCAATGTGTGAGTATTGCCTGTAGCGCTGCATTGATTGCTAAGCCGATATGATGGCCATGCCTGTATTGTAGTGCAAAGCACACAGGATCCGGGAGACCCAAGAGGCCATAGGCCGGGATTTGAGTGTCCAAGTAACCATTGACATCCGACAGGACTTGGTCACAGCTGGGGGATCTGCTTTGGGCAGTCCCATAACAGGTGCAAGAGGGTGCCCAGGTGCGCCACAGGCTCTCCAGCAGTCCTTGCTGCTGGAGGGATTGCCTTTGTGTAATCGTGCCGGGGTAAGGTACCAGTAGGTGACTATTTTAGTGGCTGCGCTATGTGTCGCCCTCTGTGGTATATACCTCCCCATTCTTTGTGTCAGGAGCCATCCCAGCTCCCGCTCCCACCGCCTTCTCCTCAGATCTCTAATGGCGAAAGAAGGCATACAGTTAGTGATAATCCGTTTGTCTCCCTCCTTAAGAAGTAGCCATTTTTTGAAGGGAGAAAGAAGCCTCGGCACCCTATCGGGATGTGTGACCCAGTGTCCAATCTGAAGGTACTGAAGGTAATGGAGGCGCTCCGATTCAGGGAGTCTGTAGTCCACTTTTAGTTACTCGAAAGGAATGGGCCAGTCAAAGTCGTACAAGTGCCTGATTGATCTACACCCAGCCCTTTGCCAACTGTAGTACAATTTGTTTCACACCGTCTATGTTGATTGGCTCCTCTCCTTTGGGTTCACCTTCCCTAATAACTGCTTACTTTTCCATTTCTCTCTATTTTTTGCTCCATTGCCTTATTTCATGCATTCTTTGCTTCACCTCTTAACCGCCCCCCACTTTCCATATTGTTTCCTCATTTTACATTAGGTTTCCACTTGCCTTTTCATTTCTCCTTTTCTTTCCATTTGTGTTGCCCTCTTCTGTTTCCTTTTGGACTCCCTTTTCCATAGAGTTTCGCCTTTATTTCTTGCACCCCTTTCTTTTTGTTTCCATGTTAATTTTATACCCTTTCTCTTTTATTTCTCCGTTGTTCCCCTCTTCCATATTTCCCTTTCTCTGTAATATTTGAAGTTTTTATTTTTAGAAATTTCTCGGTGGTTACCTCTTTTTATAATTTTTCGAAACCCATTATGTTTCTTTCTCCTTCCCTCTCTTTTCTTTACTCCTTTCTTCTTTATTTTTGTGCCTGTCCTTGTTTCTTTTTGTTTTGCCCTTCCGGTTATGTTTTACCCCTTTCTAATTTAGGGCCTTTTCCTTTTGGCATTACCGCTTCCCTCCTTTATTTGTGTATGCCAATTTTCACCCTTTTATTTATTTTCCTTCCACTCTTTATCTTTTAAATAAGTCTTATTTATTTCCCTCTTCTCATTTTTTTTTGTTTCTCTCTTTTGCTATCAAACGATCCCTCATTTATTTTCCCATTTCCTTTCTCTTCTTCCAAATAGGTTTCCTTTCATGTTTTCGTATTTTACTCCGCTTGTCACTCAGTTCAGTTTGTTACTCTTTCCAGTTTTCCCCTTTTCTCCTCTCCTTTTCATTCCTCTTCGGTCGTCTTCTCTACCTCGGAGTTTATGTCTAGATTACCCTTTTTTTCCAGTTCCTTTGCTGTGCACTCAAAATGACCCATTACTTTTTCAGGTTCCTATGTTATGAATACCTTGGATAAAACATTTTTTTAGCAACAACGTAAGTGACAGCACAACTGAGCAAAATTGTTAAAACTGGGGAGAGTGATGTGTATATATACCACCCAAGTAAGGCAACTGCAGAAGTGATGTTCTGGTGCTGCGGGACTGGCGGAAGAGTTAGAGGGCAACATGTCTCCAAAAATTGGGTAGCTTGTAAAATGGCGCAGTGGTCTGGGAACCTTATCAAAGCCCAAAGGGAAACAGAATTTACTGGGACATTGATAACAAAATAAGTACTTTTGATCTAGGTAAGAGCTACCACTTTTATATGGGGGTAACTTCTTTCCAATGAGCAGGCTTCCACCCTTTTTGAAATTGAGCATGTCTTCTTTCCAGGATTGCATGCATGCCTTTTTTAGATCTCGCCTAGGCAGCACTTGCGCTATCTCTTCGAGACATGCTGTGCTCAGTATAGGTGCAAGAAGCTCCGCCTACTTTCTGCCCATCTTTTTAAAACTAGCTCCGGTTACTGTCCTTTGTAAATGGTGACTTTTCATTGGTCAATAGGCTTGGTAGTCCCTCCTTAGTACCACCCTTTTTAGGTCGAGCCTCGAGTAGCGCACAAGCGCTGCTCTGGCGAAGCATTATGTAGGGGCTTTTGAAAGCTGACCAGACGCTCGTGCGTCATGGCCTTTTTCGTGCGGTTACCCGCAAGCAAAAGGCCATGGTGCACGAGCGTGTGGTCACGCCTGCTGCTCGCAAGCGCGCGCACCACTCGCGTGCTTGTTTTGTTTAACTTTTTTTTGTTTCCCTTTCGCATAATCGAAGCACCCGCGCTTTACTTTTAAAATTAAAGTAAAGCGCGGGTGTCACAGTGATAGCAAAAGTAAAGAAATAGATGTTTTTTTCTATTTCTTTACTTTTGCAGCAATCGCAGCATGCGATTGTGAATTACGCCACCCATGCTCTTTATTACCTCCTGCTCGTCTTCATGTTTAGTGTGTGTATGCGTGTGTGTGTACGTACGTGTGTGTGTATGCATGTGTGTGTGTATGCATGTGTGTGTATGCATGTGTGTGTGTGTATGCATGTGTGTGTGTGTATGCATGTGTGTGTGTGTATGCATGTGTGTGTGTGTATGCATGTGTGTGTGTGTGTATGCATGTGTGTGTGTATGCGTGTGTATGTATGCGTATTAATTAGAAATATACTACCTCGGCTGATTAATGGCAGACTCCCACAGCCTGTGTTCTGCCCAAGGCACGGAGCAGTAACATTACTCTGAAAATAGAAAAGGGCAGGCAAAGGCAAGGTGCAGCTGTTAGTACTCCAGGATCTGAGCACAGCCAACATGAAGCCACTGTATCTTCCTACTTTACTATTGTAAGGTATGAGTACACCACCCTCCAAGGTTTTCGTATTTTCCCAGGCCGTTAACTATTTACATCGTTGGGACCTCATTTCTCACCAGGAAGTTCCAAAGTATATGTACCCCTCCTCGCCTTTCTGAAAATCACGAGTGTCTAAAATCAGCATTAGCTCCTCTATTTCAGCAGCAGCCTCATCTACCTATGCTTTACTAACCACCAAATGCAATGCCTAACATTAGAAGTTTTCCTCGTTGATATGAACTCCCTTCGCTGGTGAACAATTTTTGTTAAACCGAAATTCCTTCATGGACTAGACTTCTCCCTTACTCGGACTCTACAGTTGAAGCACGGACAGTGTCACCAATACTCCAGAGTAAACAAGCATTGGCATAGCCAATAGGTCTCGCCTTTGGGACCTTATAGGTATTTAGCCATGCAACACTTGATGTTGTTGCACCAAGGATATTGTACTGGATAACTAATCACTTATAAGGTCCCAAAAGCGAGACCTATTGGCTATGCCAATGCTTGTTCTTCTTGTACCCTCCCATGAGGACACCCCGTTACATGTGTTGTTACTCAGGCAGTTTAAATTACACTGTCCCAGCACAATTTTGTTAAATGCATTGCTCCTGCCTGCTGTAGCACACTCCACTTTTACATTACTTGCTTTAAACACCCGGCTCCTTTGATAAAACATGTCGACCGTGCGCTTTCCATTTTTCGCCTTTGCAGCCATTAATTACAACGCTCCCGACATATTTTCGACACTCGAGCCCGGGGCCAATAATAGACTCCACACTTTCTCTTTTAAAAACACTCTCTCCCTGCTTTGCGGCCGGCCGCCGTGCTACATGCAAATTTGTTGCTTTATCTTAAAGCAACCGCACTGCCCTCCGTCTCACGAGAAGCCAGCGTCCTCACGGGGGTGGGCGGGTCAGGGATTCGATTAAAAACAGGCTGAACACAAGAAACATCACATCTCACAATGCGGAGCTTCCAGTTCCATCGTACATTTTCGGTCTGTTTCCTTGTACCTTGCAGCCACCCAGGAGCCCTTTGTGGCGGGTCTGTACACAGACCAGTGCTAAGCTTGGCTCTTACAAGGAGGCTGGCTGGTGCACCTCTGCAGTTACTGCCCGGGGTTTCCAGAGACAAGGGCTGAAGGCCGGGAGAATGGAGCGGATATTAACACAGGTCACGTTTGCATCAGCTCATGCACTCGAAATAGAAACAAAATGGCTAAGTTGAGTGTGTGTGCTTAAATGAGTTGTATTTGTTGGTGGGTGGGGGAGACGGGATTGCTGTACTAAACTGCTTACAGGTGCCCATTAGCCATCAGATGTACATATGTAGTTGATGGCAGCAACTGCTATTTAATGTCTTAATCACCAGTTAATTGCATATGCAGACACTCTTGGCGCCCCCTGGGAAGCACTCTGTTAATACATAGCGTTCTTGCAGCTGGCTTATGTGCTTGGCCATTTCATCCCAGCACCTGTGAACAGAGGGACAGCAGCATGTGACCGTGAATGGCTCGTTGGACTAGCCGGTGGCTTTCCCTTCCTCCAGCAAGGAGGGAGCGATAAGGGAGAATGAGGCCAGAAGTACCATCATGCAAGGGTGGAATATTACTGAATAGGGCATGAAAACACTGACCATACAGAAGCAGCAGGACAGTGATACCCTACACTAATTGTTTATGGGCGTGACTGAACATAAAGGCAAGCCCAAGCCTATCCCAGGCCAGCCCCCCAGGAGACGTGGCTGCCAGGACCAGCCAAAAACTATCAATATAATGAATACTACATCCCCAACACTCAAAGGCGCATCATGAGGACACTTTGCTGTTCCTTACTCGGATGGTGTTATCATGGCGCCCTCCCATTCCAGGGGAGAAGGTGTCATTGGGAACGCAGCACTTGGCTTTCCCACTAAGTGCTGTCACTTCAGGTGTTATCCTAGACCTAGCCAGGGGGTTTCCCCCTTACAAGAGAACGCAGCTTTCCCTCACCCAAGAGCGGCTATGTCAACAATCAGCCCGCAGGGATACGCCATTGTAGACTTTGCACTACGGAATATTGTGGAAGCAGGAAATCCCAGACCCTGTAACCAATGAACATAGCCTGTTCCCCAGGAGCTCGTTTGTCTACTCCCCTGTCATTTACAACACCCTATATTTGACCAGCTAGAAGACTGTCATATGCTCTTGTGATCTCTGCATTCTTGTTTAGCCTCTGAGGCAGAGCCTATGATAGTGAACAAAATCAATGTTTGTTTAAAAAACATTCTAGGGATAAACTACCCATTTGTAACAAGTTATAGCGAAATGAGAACCAAAAGTATGTTTAAGAGAACTCTTTTAAATTGCACTCCTACCTGTTGTCACACTGGTGTAAGTGAATAATAAAGTAAATATACTAAATGGTTTATGCTTCCAATATTGCCTATTTGTTGCTTTTGTTATAAATAATGTTTTAGCACCAAAAAGGAGCAAACTATAAGTAACTAGCAGTATTAAACAGAAAACATACATATATTTTAGAACAACACTTCCTCATTCTTAGTCCTCTAGACAGTGCTGCAGCTGCTTCTCTGGTACCAGTGGTAATTCCTCATTCTAAGTCCTCTAGACAGTGCTACAAGCCTCTAATCTGGTCCTGTCGGAAAATTCCCACATTTTAAGTCCTCTAGCCAGTGTTTCAGCTGTTTCTCTGGTCCTGCTGGTAATTCCTCATTCTTAGTCCTCTAAACAGTGCTGCATCTGCTTCTCTGGTCCCGTCAGTAACTCCCCCATTCTAAATCCTCTAAGCAGTGCTGCAGCTGCATTTTTGGTCCTTTCAGAAATTCCTCATTCTAAGTCCTCTAGACAGTGCTGCTACCTGCTTCTCTGGTCCCAGTGGTAATTCCTCATTCTAAGTCCCCTAGGCAGTGCTGTTTCTCTATTCATACATCCACTACACTCCAACCAAAACACACTGAGAAAAGACATTGTCATTTACAACGCCAATAGCTCAAACTCTGACAAATGCGAGACCTATTGCATTGCAAATGGTTGTTACTGTAACGTGTCTCCATGTACCCTTTCTGTTATGTACAGGACAAGTCTCGGTGTGTCTTGGCACATTGTGCCAGGACGATACTGACCCCTGCAGAGGATGTGCTCTTCACCAACGCTGGCTCCGGACTCACGCCTGTGCATGTGGCCGCGCTGAGAGATGACAGCGGGAAAATCCTGGCCTGTGCAGCTGCAGAGAACAACTGCAGCATGGACCATCTGAGCAACCTTTGCAAGGACATGGGAGTGAGCAGTGAGTTACTTCACCTCCACCTTCTTTAGGGGACTACACAGAGGACTCACCCTCAACCCACACAGGGCAGATGGGAGGTCTGAGGGTTGTGGGACTGGACAGACTCTGCTCTCAACCTACATTACGCAGAACCGAGTTGGGGGGGCTTGGCTGTGTTAGACACATTTGCAGAACCTTCCCTTGCTCCCCAGTAGAAGCACTCAGTGACATCCTTGAGGTGGACACCTCTCAGGAAGGGTCATGACATATTTCATGCAGTGCCAGTGCTTAATTTGAGCTGGAAGTTTCCGGTGCTCGGCACCGGCACTTAATAGTCAGCACAGACGCTTGTGACAGTCTGCCACATGATGGCGCTGTCTGTTCAATTTAGAGATGACCACAACAGCTGTTTATTAATTCAATATACATTAACAATGACTCATACCTGCAACCCAAGCCAATCTTATAGCCTTGGGGGCTTGAAATTGTCTTATTTATCAAACTTGTAGGAGTGTGATGGTTAGTACTTGTGTTGCTACTGGCATCAGCAGCACTTTCACGGGCAATGGGTGCTGCAAGCTGTAGTGTCCTCCTGATGAGGGCCCTGACACTTAATTTTGTACACATTAGTCACTGTGCAGTGTCACACTTAATACAGTATAGTGATCACCATGGCTACAAGTTCCCACACAGTGATTACCGATGTAGCTCTGTTGAGAATTCCTCTGATTCACAAGTCCTACACTTCGAGATGACCCTTGACCTGAGTTCAAGTTTCAGTCTAGAGACTGGAGGCCATACTGAAATACACTTGTCCCCCAAAGATAACACTTGAGCTCATCTGAAAGAAGTTTAAATACAAGACTGTATCTGTCAGCAGGCTATGCCAATTGGAAGGGATAGGCCGGGTGCTGAGGCAAAGTACCCCAGGACTTCGCAAAGGACCCCAGGACTTCGCAAAGGACCCCAGGACTTCGCAAAAGACCCCAGGACTTCGCAAAGGACCCCAGGACTTCGCAAAGGACCCCAGGACTTCGCAAAGGACCCCAGGACTTCGCAAAGGACCCCAGGACTTCGCGAAGGACCCCAGGACTTCGCGAAGGACCCCAGGACTTCGCAAAGGACCCCAGGACTTCGCAAAGGACCCCAGGACTTCGCAAAGGACCCCAGGACTTCGCAAAGGACCCCAGGACTTCGCAAAGGAACCCAGGACTTCGCAAAGGAACCCAGGACTTCGCAAAGGAACCCAGGACTTCGCAAAGGAACCCAGGACTTCTCCTTTAAGGAAATACACAAAACAACCTGCTTCGCATTCTCTCTAGATTCTACACACACCCATAAGTCTCTGCCCTCGAAGTGACACAGCCGCATGCATCAGTTCTCTTTCTTGATGTGCCCTGGTGGTGGTGCGGTTTCAACAGCCCTTTGCCATCTTGGTCAGTCACTACGCTCTGCTGCACCAACCCTACAATCTATGTGCTGTGTTCAAGCATCCACTCAGCATTTAGAACCGAGACCCTACAACCCCAGCCCCTTCCTTTCTCGTAATAGAAGCTCTGAATATAATGGGGCTCGTTCCTCGACTCCTGAACTTTTCAGTTGGGAACATGTCAGGAGTGGATGTCAGGTAATAGGGAGAAGTCACATGGTTTCCAAATGTCACTCTTCGTTAAGACTCACTCGCCATGATTCATCGGGTCATCCATACATCTATAATTTGTCAGGTGTCAAAGGCAGCTTCACCAGTTCCTGAAATCGCTCTCCTTTTCAGTGTTATGGAGGAGTCTGTTTCCCATGGCTTGACAAAATAGAACATCTCGTCTCATTGGTTGTGACTCTTAAACAGCGGAGAAGGTGTGACCATGTCAGGTCATTTAGAGACCGTTTACCGATGCACATGGTCATTTTCTCCCTTAATCTGTGATTTAGCACACTTTTCAGCACCCTGGAGTAGGTATGTGGAAAACACATTTTGAAGTCAACCATATTTTTTTATCCCTAGAAGTGACATTCATCCCTGCAAACTTCCTGGATTTGCAGCCGTCGGACCCCCAGCTCCAGCGAGTACGAGTGATTGCGTTGACAATGGTGGGCTCAGCTTCCGGTTTGGTTGATCACACAGATTTTCTACTCACTGAAGGCGAAGGTAGGTCCTCTTAGAAGTGTAGGTGCAAGAATGAGTGCAGAGTACCATATGCTCTTGTTTGTTGAGCCTCCATTCCAACCTCTTTAGAGGTCCACCCGTCATTTTTTGTGATTGTCTGTCAGTGACAACTGAAAGAAAGACGTAGAACAGGAATGCGTCAAGACCCCCAAAAAACCTGGCTTTTTTAACAGGTTGCAGTAAGCTAATTGTGATATTTTCTTTAAAATAATTTCTCTCCGCTCGTTACCCTGTCTTGTGTTTTGCAAGCTCACAGCACTTTCCTGGTGTGATAATAGCCTATTAAACTTGATTCTGATCCTATGGAGCTTTGTGTTGAGACACATTGTTGATCATAAGCGTGAAATACAATTTGGAGTGAAAAACTGCTTAGCAAAACATGTAGCATTCCGCTTCCTGACGTCATACTTTGCTTGTTTCAGTTTTAGGCAGTGGTCTTCGAACATTTCCTGGCCAAGTCCACCTTTCATGAAATAATTTCACCTAGGCTTCTAACATCATACTTGTAAGATAGTGCCCTCTTTTTGCATGGTTGCCCCCATTTTTTGCTGAACTGCTGATGTACTTTGACTGAGTGTGCCCTGGGCTCCTGCCAAACAGGTACCCAGGGCCTATGTTCTTTCCCTAAAACTGCATTGAAGCCTAAACCCAATTGGCACTCTCTGGCCACAGGTCAGTCCCTGGTAAATGGTACCACAGATGCCCAGGGCACTGTGACCAGGGAAGGCCTCTAAGGGCTGCAGCACTTATTGTGCCACCTTTAAGAGGCCCTGTACCTTTACACACACACACACACACACACACACACACACACACACACACACACTGCCTTTGCAGGCTGCGTGTTTTGGTGCAGAAGTGAAGAGTCAACATGGCACACATCCTTGTGTACCATGCCTACAACCCACTTCCCTGGCATAGATCAGCCACCACTCTAGCTGGGTGCACCATACCAGTGGTGAGGGTACAGGTGCATGAGCCCTGTACCCTTACAGTGTCTAAGCCAATTCTTAGATTTTGTAAGTGCAGTAATGTCATTAAGAGTATATGGTGCTGGTAGTTTGTCATTACGAACTCCACAGTACCATAATGGCTTTATTGAAAACTGGGAAGTTTGGTATCAAACTTCTCAGCACATTAAACCCACACTGATGCCAGTGTGGCATTTAATTAAAAATGCACACAGAGGGCATATTAGAGATGGCCCCTGAAAAATTACCTAACACTAGTGTCCAGGCTGAGTGGCTGCTCACCAGCTGCCACCACCAGACATGTTTCTGGACCCCTGGGTCGAGAGCTTGCTGCTCTCGGGGGTCTGAAACAATGCACACCCTGGGACGAGGTGCCAAGCCTCCTCCCCCAGGATGGGCAGGGTTCACGAAGGGGAAGCTTCAAAGGCTTGCCGCCTTTGTGAGCTTCCCCAGGCCTTTTGCTGCTTCCAGCAACTGGTCCCCACCGGTTCTGACCCCCACTTTGTGTGGGAGAACCGGCAGGAAAATCAAGTGAGGAAGGGACGTGTGCCCACCTTTGCCAACCCCACCCCTCAGGTGGGGAAGGTGAGGTGAAGCACAACTCTCAGTCCCCGCCATCTTGCAGATGGGGGGACCCAGCCAACCAGAGTGAGGCATATGCCCCCCTCCCACTGGAGGGTGGCATAATAGGGGGTGTACCCACCCCAAGGAAGGGACCCATTGGTGCCAACCTTTACTTTCCTGTAACACCCCTAAATCTAGTATTTAGGGGCACCCCCGAACCTTGCCTCCTCAGACAAGAAACGACCAAGAAGAAAAGAAGAAGGACCGAACAGCCATGCTGAAGCTAAGAAGAGGACGACGCCCACTGACTTGGCCCCAGCCCTACCGGCCTGTCCCCACCTCGAACCTGCAGAAGCGAAACTCCGGTGTGTCCTGCAGCCAACAACCTCAAGAACCCAGAGGACCTGCCCTGCCTTCCAAAGAAAAGACTTTGCCTCCCGTGAACACTGCACCCGTCGCCCGCGGCTTGAGTTCGAGTGGCCCAACACCACAAGGAGGTCTCCCCGGTGATCCTGACCCGAGATCTTTTGATCTCTGACCTGCCTCGAATCTCCCAGCGAAGCCTGCAGCCTCTTTCTGGAGGATCCCCCCCGACCGTAGCTGGTAAGAGAAACCAGACGCCTAAAGACACCCCTGCACCCGAAGTCCCACGGCCTTGGGTGGCCCAACCGACGGTGTACCAGCATCCCCAGGCATCCCAACTTACCTCTTCAACCGGTGGTCACCTCCAGAAGATCTTCGTCTCCGAGCCTGCATTCTTTGTTGAAACCGGAGAATCCCCATTGAAATCAACAGGGCACCCGACGCCAAACCAGCACCCTGCACCCAGCCGCCGCTGCGGGTATACTTTGGGTGCCAACTCGGATCCCCCTTTGCCCTGAGCCTAACACCTGGAACTTTGCTCACACAACCCAGTGGCCTGCTAGTAAGCAGCCACCAACTGGAGGCCCCCTATCCCCCATTGGATAACATTGGACCTCAGCATTTTGCACCCGGCCGTCCTAGTGCCGCTGAGGGTGTTTTGAGGGTGCAACCTAGACCCTGGGGGAACCCTTGTTCTAACCCCAGAAACTCAACCCCAACAACCGAATACTTACCTGGTAACCGCTAACTTCATTTCTCTCCATAGGAACCCATTGACTGTTTTTCTCTGAAAAACGTTCCAAGTGTGGAGTTGATTTGTATGGAAACCTGAAATATTACAATTGTGCAAAACTGATTTTACTTACCCTTTTCTCTAGGAAATGTCCCAGTGTGATATCTAGGCATATCACACTGAGTAGAAAAAGTAACTTAAAAAGTAATCTAAAAAGTAACTGAAAAATAATCTGTACAGTAATTTCAATACCTTGACTTACCTGTATTTCAAACAACTGCATTAGAACTTGCATTCACTTGTAAACACTGCATAATATTTTGCAAAGCATTTATTTCACTTACCTGTGCCAGGCTTGGCTTGGTTCTAGAAATAAAATAACAACAATATTTGTATACAAACAAAATTGGTCTGAGTTTAGTCTTTGAGTGTGTGGCATCATTTGCTGACTGAGTGTGTACAACAAATGCTTAACACTTCCCTCTGATAAAGCCTTACTGCTCGCCCACACAACCACAAATAGAGAGTAAGGTGCTATCTACTTTTACCTCTGCCTACCTTTGGGGTACCACTGGACTCTGTGCACACTATACCTCATTTTGGTATAGTATATACAGAGCCAGCTTCCTACAATACTATTTTCTCACATCCGCTTTGTGAATTGTTAAATATCATGAGCACACAAAACTATTGTGGTGGTACGCAGGGGCAATTGCTTGATTACAACAAGCATTGGCAATGCCAACAGGTCTGGCTTTAAAGGAATGTTGTTTGGTAATGTGAAGTGTTACAAGTAAATAGCATGGGAATGGACATGTGCTTGTGTGGAAGCAAATAACTGCAGAATATTGGTGTAGGTTAAAAAAGTTAGGTGACAGTTGCACTGTCAAGCCAGACCCAAACATCCATGTAGGTTAATGACTGCCTTCGTCCCAACTGTGCTGTTGCTAGAGAAAGACAACATAATAAATGATCTAGTTACCTAAAACACTTTTACAGCATTACAATGTCAAGTGAGTGTCCCTGAACGTTCAACCTCAGCCAGCTGGATAAATAACACGATCATATGTGTAGTAGACGGCAAGCACATTTTTTTAAGGAAGTACATAACGTCTGCCTAATCAAAACATATACTCCTGGCTCCCAATATGTGGGCAGAGCCGAAGTCCCTCTCTAGTGATGCTCACATAATTGTCTGGCGACAGCTGTGTTGTCTAGCCAGACCATAAAAAAAAAGAAGGCAAAAGCTGACATTCAGTGGTGCTTTTGAATTGATCATGTTTGCAGGGGGGCTCACTGCACACAAACCAATTAAAGTAGAAACAGAAGGGACGTTGTTAATAACGCTATATTTACTGTTGATTTCTCAACACTGTTGCACTCCAATTAAATGACCACGTGTAGTGGCCCAAGACTTCAGTGGTAAACATCATTAATTTGTACCAGTAATGCTGAGTAACCACTGATTCCCCTAGGGCCTCAAGAACCGACCTAACAGTGGTGGTCATGCAGCTGTTATTACTAAACTAGTCTCAAGCTGTACTTAACAACAGTAATAAGTCAAGCCATTTACAGATATGCTACTCTCAAAATGGCAGATAAGCTGTGGGTAGAAGCTGAGCTTAGAGAGATGTCTGTTCTGAGAAGAACAAGGACTAGCTCATAGCTACTACCTTGACCCCCTGACCCGAAAGGGATGATAGCTGTGACCCTAGGGCTATCACTACTACAGAGTTCACTGATGAAAAGGGGCTGAGGCATGCTTGTCCCACACAGGACTTCCTGGCTACTGCCCAATTCAGGCTTTCCTGGTTTAGAAGAGGCTGAAGTGTTAGGGCTTAAGCACCTGGAACTATACTCCCTTAACGAGAAGGATATAGTACAGGAAAATGCAGGATGGGTTGATCTGGAGACTAGGTTAGTTCAGCAGAAGAAGGAAAAGGGAGAAGGAGCAAGATTAGGCTCAGGCAGAGACTCAAAGGGTGAAATAGAGAAAGGCGGAGTACTGGAGAAAGGAAGACTGGTAGTAGCAAAACAAATAGCGGCCACTGACAACAAGGTGAAAGAGTTGGAGGCAGCAAGCTACGCCCAAAGATGCTAGATTGCTCGGTCATTCCCAGTTACCTTCCAGGTTAAATGTCACCAAGGAGATAGTGACAGCCATCGCAAGTAAGCGCGAGACCTTCAAGCGCGCTTGTACTATCCATAAAGTGAGTCTTAAGGCAAAGGTAATGGTTTTGCAGTGTGAATCTTCTCTGGATTCACTGTGCTGTGCATTATTCCGCCATCTAGTGGTTGGGTCCGGAATTGTAGCATTTCTTCTCTTTTTTTGTTTTTTTGCTGTTGGTGGGCATTGACGACGTAGTACCATTTGGTGTCCTTCTGTGACGTCGAAGGGCTTCCTCCGGAAGCTCCCACCTTTGGTCGCCTTTTTCAGATTCTTTTTTTCCGCCGTTGGGTCTGGATCGATACGGAGAAGCTCCCAAGATTGGAGAGAAGAATCGTGGAAAATCGGAGAAGAATCGTGGAAAATCGGAGAAAAATCGGTAGAACGGTGTCTTCCATTTTTCAACTTTAAACCTACGATGACCGCAGTTCGACGAAGGGAAGAAATCAAGAACTTAGTCGACGATCGGAGAATGCGCATGCAGGGGGCTCCCTGGGCGCGGTACTGGACAAGACGCCGTTCAAGTTCTGTAAGAACTGCCACCACAAATACGCTCAAAAGGATCAGCACCCTGTCTGTAACCTGTGCCTGCCGCTGGATCATCAAAGCGACGACTAACGCCTGCTCCGTCTTCACCCCGAAGACGTTGAGGGTAAGAGAAAGGCAGTGACGAGCCAATTACAACATGCAAGGCCAAGGACCACCGCCATCGCTGCGAGACCTGGGCCTCCCCAGTGAGGAGGAAGATAACGTCGCAGAAGGACCTGAAGGCGACGAGGAAAGAGAAGTCTTGGTCGTGGAAGTCGAGAAGAAGACTTCGAAGGAGGTAAGAGAGTCGTCGACCTCGAAAAAACTAGAAGAGTCTCGAAAATCATACTCTAGACCCCCAAAGGGATGCTCGGCGTCGAAGCATTCGGCGACCGCATTTGCATCCAAACAAAAATAGACCGTAGGATCCTTGGATAAGGACTCCGGAATGGTAAAGGTCCTCGAAAAAACAAAGACGTCGAAAGACAGTCTGGAAAAGGACGCCTCGGCGTCGAAGAAAGAGAGACCGAAACAAACCTCGATGACCGGTTCGGCGTCGTCAGCCGAAAAACAGAAAACGGAAAATCTCAACGCCGCAACACACGAGGCTGAGATCGAGAAAAAGAGAAGAAGGCTCGAAGCCAAAATGGCGAATATCCTTCAACGCAAAAAAGACTTCGACAAAAGCTTGAAGCAATTCAAGATACCGCCGAAAACAAGGGAAACGGAAGCCAAAAGGGTTGCCGAGGAACCAATACCGCCAAGAACCCCCGAACAGATCGAAGAGGAAGGTTCATTCTTCTTCAGGGAAGATGTCGAGGAAGACGAACAAGCATATGCAGAATCGTCGAACTCGGAGAATCAAGAGCTCCAATGGCAAGATCTCGACGCTGAATCACCTGAGGAGGCTGTGGAATCATATCCCTCGAGGCCATCGCCCCCAGATGACATTGGCATGTACAATCAGGTGATTAAAAAGGCTGCAGAAACTTATGGGGTCCAGCTAGAGGAAGAAAAACCTCAGTCATGTTTTTTATTAGAGACTCTGATGCCTACACAATCAAGGAATCAATTCCTACCAATGCTGCCTAGTGTCTTAGACCAGGGGAAAGAGGCATTCAAAGAGCCTGCTACATGCAAGGCTATAACACCAAGAGCAGAGAAAAAATATAAACACTCCTCTAAAGACACTATATACACCAGGGGACCAGTGCCAGCTGACTATCATTGCCTCAACAGCAAGGAAAAGAGCAAATGCACTTACTACAGTGGGACCACCTCCAGACAAGGAAAGCAAGAGGATGGACCTCGTAGGAAGGAAGGTGGAGAGGAGAGAAGCGCAGCTAATCGGTGGCGCATAGCAAATTCAAATGCATTGCTAAACAGGCATGCGTACCAACATTGGGAGGAGGTAGGAGAACTGTTGCAAAACCTACCGGAACAATTCCAGAAAAGAGCTAGCCACCTGGTGGAAGAGGGTAAAAACATTGCTAATACATGTTTAAAATCAGCCCTGATGCTGCTGAAACGTCTAGCAGGCAAATGATGATTGGCATAACTGAAAGGAGGAACGCATGGCTTAGAATCTCAGGCTTCAAGCCAGAAGTGCAAAGCAACATCATTAATTCACCATTCAATGGAGAACAATTGTTTGGAACGGTGGTTGATGAAAAGCTAAATCAACTAAAAAAAGACAACGAAACCGCAAGATCCATGGGGGGCTCTGCAGTTCAGAGGCATGCGTAGAGGCACACCATCAAGAAGGCCAGCAGGAAGAGGTACACACCAACCTACTACCTCACATCAAGGTTACCAGCAGCCATATCAAGCTGGAAACCAGGGCACACAACAGGGACAGCAACAAAGCTGGCAATATCAAGGAAGAGGATCCTTTCGAGGGCGTCCCCGTGGCAGACAGCCACAAAGAGGTGGACAACAAACCTCTACCAAGTGACTGCACTCACAAGGAGGTACACTCACAAACAGCAGTGAGAGTACACACAAAAAGGAAGCAGCTACCAAAACAAGACAAAACCAGTTTACAATTCCTCCAACATACCATTCCAGTAGGAGGCAGACTAAAACATTTCAAACAAAAGTGGAAAGAAATAACCACAGACAAGTGGATTCTAAACATAATACAGTACGGTTACTGTATAGAGTTAACAAAACAACCTCCGCACAGGAGGCCAAAACAAAGGACACATTCAAAAGAAGAATTATCTCACCTAGTCAAGGAGGTGAAAGAACTTCAGGAAAAACATGCAATAGAACATGTACCGCACAGAGAAAAGAACAACGGAGTATATTCAACATACTTCCTAATTCCAAAGGTGGATGGAACTTTACGGCCAATATTAGACCTAAGGTTTCAAAACAAGTTTATAAAAACGCAAAGATTCAAAATGACTACACTACAAGAGGTGTTACCTCAGTTGCAAACGGGAGATTACATGGCAACAATAGACTTAAAGGATGCGTATTTACACATCCCAATGAACAGAAAACACAAAACAATGTTGAGATTTGTCATGAACAAACAACACTACCAGTTCAAAGTACTTGCTTTCGGTCTAAAATCAGCACCAAGGGTGTTCACAAAGTGCCTGGCAGCAGTAGCAGCACATCTCAGAAGGCAAGGAATTCATGTTTACCCCTACTTAGATGACTGGTTAGTAAGAGCAAACTCATACAGCCTATGCAAACAGCATATACAACAAGTGATAGAGACACTAGTTCAACTGGGTTTCTCCATACACGGGGAAAAATCATCAATAGAACCGGAACGCAAGAAGGTGTTCTTGGGCGCAGAAATAAACACTGTGTTAGGGAAAGCATTCCCCAGCGAGAAAAGGAGATCAGCTCTATTGAAGGAGACTCATCTGTACCAGAAGGGGCATCATCTGACAGCGAGGACAGTGGGGAAATTACTAGGAATGATGGCCTCATGCATTCATTTAGTTCCCAATATTCGTCTGCACGAGACCACTTCAAGAATGGCTCCAAACACAATGGTCACAAACTACAAGGAGTTGGGAGGATCTAGTGGTTGTCACAAACAGAGTTCATCAGGAGATGGCATGGTGGAACAAAGCAAACATAGCACAGGGGAGACTTTTCACACCTCCAACTCCAACAGTGACCATAACAACAGATGCATCCCTAGTAGGATGGGGAGCACACATGGACAATCTCAAAGTAAGGGGATTGTGGACACCACAGGATGCGGTGAAACACATCAATATCTTGGAAATAAAAACTGTGTTCTCAGCCTTAAAAGCCTTTCAGAAAGAGCTATACGGGAAAAGGGTGTTGATACAAACAGACAACACAAAAACTATGTTTTACATAAACAAACAAGGAGGGACTCAGTCTGTAGCACTCAACTCTAGCACAACAGATTTGGAGATGGGCAATTCCAAAGCAAATAGACATTTTAGCAATACACCTACCAGGGAAGGACAATCTAGAAGCAGACAGACGGAGCAGACAAACAGCATCCCACGAGTGGGAACTGAATCAAACAGAAGTGCAAAGAATTTTCAAAAAGTGGGGAACACCACAAATAGACTTATTTGCAACACCCCACAATGCAAAATGCCAAAACTTCGCATTGAGGCGACCGTGCAACCAGTCTCTAGGGAATGCGCTATGGATAGACTGGTCAGGGTAATTTGCGTACGCTTTTCCCCAATACCATTACTGAACAAAGTGATCAGCAAATGCAGAATCAGCAAAATGACAATGATTCTCATAGCACCACAATGGGCCAGACAAACGTGATTCTCGGAACTAATGGAAATCGCACAAGGGACAAGGCACAAACTTCCAAAGAGAAAAGATGTGCTAACAATGCAAAACGGGAAAGTGCTTCATCCAGAACCAGAGAGCTTAGGCCTAGAGGCATGGCGCCTGAGGACTTAGAATTCACACACCTCAAACTACCTGAAAGCACAATGGCTGTTCTAAGAGAAGCTAGGAAACCAACAACAAGAAAATGTTATACAGCAAAATGGAAAAGGTACACCCAATGGTGTCTTCAAAGGCGTCTTTCAAGAAAGATTACAAAAGAAAGAACAGTGCTAAAATACCTCACACATTTACTAGAAAGTAAATTATGTTTTACATCATCACTAAAAGTACATTTAGCAGCAATTGTGGCATATACAAGAGGGGAAACAGGGAAGAGCTTCTTCACCTCACATGTGGTCACAAGGTTCCTGGAAGGTGCGAAGAGGATTGCACCACCAAAAATGGTACCTGCATCAACTTGGAATCTGAACATAGTTCTAGCACAAATGATGAGAGCACCTTTTGAACCACTACACAAGGCAACGTTACAAATGCTTACAATAAAGACGGCTTTTTTAGTGGCAATAACATCTTTACGTAGAGTTAGTGAATAGCAGGCACTTACACTACAGGAACCCTACTTCCAAATAAATAGTAACAGGATTGTCATGAGGACAGATCCGCAATTCATGCCAAAGGTGGTGTCAAGATTTCACATAAATCAGAGTATACAAATACCAAGTTTCTTTCAAAACCCTAAGAACAAAGCGGAAAGAGGTTTGCACACACTTGACGCAAGAAGAGCAGTCATGTATTACGTGGAAAAAACTAAAGAATACAGAAAGACGAAGCAGTTATTTGTATCCTTTGCAAAAAGTTTTCTTGGAAGACCAGTAACCAAGAGCACAATCGCAATATGGATAGCACAAGCCATACAATTGTGCCACAAACAAGCAGGACAAACGTTACATGTAGCACCACGGGCGCATTCAACAAGGAAAAAAGGAGCAACTATTGCATTTCTGGAACTGGAAGGTTAGCGCTACTTGCTTCACGCTACTTTGGCTTTTATGTTCTGCTGTATGAAACTTTTTACCTTAAAATTGCTGCTACCGCTTTTTTGCACCTTGAAAACTGAATTTTATTGTTTTAAAAGTGTTGTTGCAATTTTTTAAAAAACAACATTTTAAACATTTTAGCACCTGTACTCGCACTCGCGCTCTCTCCCCGGTCCACCGCAGCCTTTTAGTGGCTGATTGAGTGGAGGGAGAGGAGCGGAGATAACTCCTCCATATCCTCACTTCCGGCAGTTTAGAGGTGGGCGTTCTAGTGGTCAGGCCCTTCTGGTCGGACGGGCTTCCCGCCTCTCACACTGCTCAGAAGCACTGTGGCGCCGTCGCGCAGCGGACTGGAAGGTTAGCGCTGCGTGCTTCACGCTACTTTGGCTTTTATGTTCTGCTGTATGAAACTTTTTACCTTAAAATTGCTGCTACCGCTTTTTTGCACCTTGAAAACTGAATTTTATTGTTTTAAAAGTGTTGTTGCAATTTAAAAAAACAAAAACATTTTAGCACCTGTACTCGCACTCGCGCTCTCTCCCTGGTCCACCGCAGCCTTTTAGTGGCTGATTGAGTGGAGGGAGAGGAGCGGAGATAACTCCTCCATATCCTCACTTCCGGCAGTTTAGAGGTGGGCGTTCTAGTGGTCAGGTCCTTCTGGTCGGACGGGCTTCCCGCCTCTCACACTGCTCATAAGCACTGTGGCGCCGTCGCGCAGCTGACGCGCGCAGCGGGCGCGCCGAAGGTGCGCCAAAGGCAAGCCCGTCTGCGCCCGTCCGCGCCTGGACCGGGCCAAGGGCGAGGACCCCTGGTCCAGGTCAATTAGAGGAACTGAGGAGGGTAAGGTCATACTCCAGTAAACAACTAATGACCATTCTAAGTAATGGTAACTATGGCATGCAGGTCTGTCCGCATTTTAATCTGGAGATCTCTCTTAGTAAAGAAACAGATTCGTGCCCGACTTGTGGGTTCAGGTTAGAGGCCTATGACAGGACACCAATAGACCTATCTGATCAGAGAAATAACACTATAACTCCAAAAAACGACAAAAAGAAGGACAAGATTTACTCTGCTCTGATCAATGCGCGCTCTCTCCCTAAACATAAATATGAGATAGCAGATCTATTGGATAAATATGACTTGGATCTTTTATTTATTACGGAGACATGGGCTGATCCCTCAGCTGGCCCAGATTTTTGTATTGCCACTCCAGATGGCTACTCAGCATATAGATGTGATAGAATTCTGAAGAAAGGAGGAGGATTGGCACTCATCTATCGAGAGGAGTTCTCAGTCAGGACAGAGGTGATCACCACTGCGGCTTGTGAGGCATTTAATTTTAATATATTGCTCTCTAAACACCAGTCTTTCAAGGGGACCCTATTATATCGTCCACCAGGCCCCAGGGGAGATTTTCCGTCAGTAATAAGTAATCTATTAGAATCTGTTGCAGCTGAATCCAATTATACAATTCTGGGGGATTTTAACTTCCATTTGGAGGCCCTCCTAGACAAAGATTCGAGAGCTCTCATCTCTGATTTAGAGGCTTTAGGATTCTCCCAAAAAGTAAGGATGCCTACTCCCTCAGCTGGACACACATTAGATGGTCTGTTCTCAAACAGTGATCGCATCTCAATAAGGATGGTTCTTCCCTTGACATGGTCTGACCATTGCGCAGTAATATTTGACATTAGGATATTACAGCCCATCTCTATGCATACCATCCCCACCCCCTCTAAACAATTTAGGGCTTGGAGTAGCATTAATCAAATCCATCTTAGACAAAATCTAATAGAGTCCCAACCCGAGATTGTGCCGGACCCTGAACTGGCCTCTACCAACTATACTGAATGGCTCCAAAATGCATTTAGCAAATTAGTACCCTACAAGACAGTCTCCAAAAACAGGAGAACTCCTTCAGCGCCATGGTTTACCGAGGCGCTTAGATTGGAGAAACAACATTGCAGGAATAAAGAAAGACGTTGGCGCAAAGAATATAATGACTTGGAGAAAACACGCTACAAAGCGGCCCTGACAAAGTATAAACGTCTTATAATCATAGAAAAAAGTAACTACTACACCAGAACGATAGAAACAGCACAAAATTCCACTAAGCAATTGTTTCATGTAGTTTCTAACCTGACAGGGCCATTAGTTAATACCACCAAAGAGGCATCTCAGTCACTTTGTGACTCTTTAGCTAGTTTTTTTCAAGACAAGGTGGGCCAAATTTATTCAAACTTCAATACGCCTATGGGTGACGTGAACCAACTAGATGACAATAACAGGAATAGAGATTCCCCTAGCTTCATGGAATTCAGGCCAGTGCCGGTGGAACAGGTCATTGACCTGGTTAAGACAGTCAAATCAGGATCCCCGTCTGACCCATGTCCCCCAGTTTTAAAAATGATTCCAGACCTGATAGGTACTAATTTAACGAGCATTTGTAATGCTAGGTTTTGCTCAGGCTCCTACCCTTCTATATGGAAAAAGGCCATCATTCAGCCGTTGTTAAAGAAAAACAATCTCGACCCAGGAGACACCAAAAATTACAGACCAATTGCACGTCTACCTTTTCCAGCAAAAATCTTTGAGAAAGTCATGAACATCCAGCTAGCACAGTTTATAGAAGAGAACAAGCTGTTAGATGACACCCAATTCGGCTTTAGGAAAGGACATGGCACAGAGACTGCACTGATTAAAGCATCAGATGAAATAAGAATGGTGCTGGATAGAGGAGGTGCCGCAGTCTTGGTGCTTTTAGATCTATCAGCAGCTTTTGACACGGTTGATCACGCCACCTTGATCAACCGTGTCTCAGCTATGGGTGTCGGACGAAAGGCCAAGGCCCTTCTGTCCTCCTTTCTTGTCAAACGGACCCAGTCAGTCAGTATGGGTGATTACAACTCATCAGTCTTCTCTCTCCCCTGTGGTGTTCCACAGGGATCGTCGCTAAGTCCAACGTTGTTTAATATATATGTGGCGGACTTAGCACGAGTAATTAAAAGCTTTGGAATGGGCCTCACGTCTTATGCCGACGACACGCAACTTGTGCTAGCGGTGCATAAAGACGGGGAGGCAGTGGCGGCTAGCTTTCGAGACGGCATGTTGGCCATTAGCTCACAATTGCCTTAAATTAAATTCAGACAAGACCGAGGTAATGGTCTTCGGTAACCTTAACCCTGGTTGGTCTCCAACATGGTGGCTAGTTGAACTGGGATTACTCCCCACCCCTGTCAAGAAGGCCAGAAACCTAGGTGTCATGTTTGATGAGAGCCTTACTTTTAAACAGCATGTTAATGCAGTAGCCTCTTCTTCCTTTTATGTTTTAAGGATAATAAAAAAATTGCTACCTTTTCTTCCGTTGAGCACTGGAAAAATACTCATCAGTGCCCTAGTTATGTCAAGAGTTGATTACTGTAACGGCCTTTTAATCAACACTCAAGAAAATGTTTGAACAGGCTGCAACGGATACAGAATACAGCCGCAAGGATATTGTCTGGTACTCCGAAGTTTAAGTCAATTTCCAATGTAAGGCGCCAGTTACATTGGCTGCCCATAAAAAGCAGAACTAAATTTAAAGCGCTATGCATTGCTTATAAAGCAGTTAATGGTTTAGGACCCGAATACCTGAAAAAAGCTTTTCGGGCATATGCGCCCAGCAGAGCCTATGCTCCGCAGAAGCTAACCTTCTGATCGTTCCCAGAACAAATAAAGTCAACTGGGGCGACAGAAGATTTGTAGTGGCAACGGCTAAACTTTGGAACCTGCTCCCCCTACAAATTAAGACCAGCCTAACGCTACTATCCTTCAGAAAACAAGTAAAAACCTGGCTATTTGAGCAATAAGGGGCCTCTCCGCTTTCCTCTACAGTCCGTAGCGCCGAGACACCTATGGGTATTTGTGCGCTCTAGAAATTGCTAACATAACATTTCTTGCTAACACTCCAATCCAAGACATTTGCATGGCTGCAACATGGTCTTCAGTGCACACATTCACCAAACACTACTGTGTGGACATTCAAATGAACAAAGAAGCACAAGTAGGACAAAAGGTCTTACAGCATCTATTTACAAACCAAAGTTCATCTTCCACCCAGCCACCGCAAGACTAGCAAACCGCTACAAAGTCTATGCACAGCATGTGAATCCAGAAAAGATTCACGCTGCAAAACAAATAGTTTACCTGTTGGTGTAGTTTTGCAGCTTGAAAAATTTTCTGGATTCACTAGCGAACCCACCCTCCTCCGCCAAGGAAGCTAACTATAATAGGAGAGGAAAAAAAAAAAAAGAATCCGAAAATGGCTACCAAAGGTGGGAGCTTCCGGAGGAAGCCCGTCGACGTCACAGAAGGACACCAAATGGTACTATGTCGTCGACGCCCACCAACAGCAAAAAAAAAAAAAAAAGAGAAGAAATACTACAATTCCGGACCCAACCACTAGATGGCGGAATAATGCACAGCATAGTGAATCCAGAAAAATTTTCAAGCCGCAAAACTACACCGACAGGTAAGAAACTATTCGTTCTACTGAGTTACTTCTGCTCTAGTGGAAACTATGCCAAAGTCAGTCAGTGATGTTAAGACTGTAGTAAGACTGCACGACGGAGGCTCTAATATGGACATTTGAGCTGCTCCATCCCAGCACAGAGCCAACCTCATGAACTGCAAGAAGGAAAGGAGGCGTCCTTCTATGAGGACTGGATGAGCGTGGCAGAAGGAAACTGGAATGGGAGATTGACCTGGATGGAGCTTAAAAAAAAAAAACCTAAGCACCTAAACTGCTTGCTGAGTAACTTGAGAGGGGTGTTCACCAGGGTTCAGGTAGTATTTACCTGATCAGAAAGACAAAGGCTCTAAATGTCTATGTGGTTGTTTAGAGAGCAGGAGTCTCACTACTTCTATTTTAGGGGTAGCACAAGCTCACAACAGCACAGCCAGAAGCCTGGAAAGAATGAGTATTCCAGTGGCTCCCAGCAGGAAAAAAGCCCATGGTGAATATATCCTTTGGACAAGGACAAAAAGAAAAAAAATAGCTACGATTTCCGTCTCCAACCCAAAGAACAGTGAGCACTTCGTGGAAGGCGAGGAAGGCCACTGCAGGGAGGACTGTAAAGGGCCAGTGCTTCTAGCACAGGGAGCATTCTGTTCAGTATTGAGCACTCCTGAGTGGGACCAAGCAGGAGTGTCTATGGGCATCTGGGAGAGAGACCCAGAAGTGCTGAAGCATTTGCACCCAAATACAATGTGCTTGGTCCAAGATGCAACGGAATAATCTCTTCTATGAGAGATGCTGCTGCCCACCACTTGGTGAAGCGGACATTGCCAGCCCTGACAAACATATCCTGTCGTGAAGAGAAACAAGGCTATATGTCAATGGATGAAAGATGGCCAGAATGGAAGTAGAGATAAAGGAAAGGATGTGCATTTCCAGTTCTCTAGGCATTACCTTTTTGCCCAGGGTTCACATCAGCTCACTAGGGCACAGTTAGTCTAACAGCCTCTTAATTAGTCAGAAGTACCTCCTTAAAATGAGATGCCTGAACAGGACAGCCTTATGCAGAAATTCAGGACAGGCTCTATGACAACACTGGTTCAGGCCCCAGCGACTCCTGTTCCAGATAGAGTGGAGGCAGAGAACCCTGAAGGGCATCACATGTCTTTCCAGAGCATGCTGCTTGGTGCATCCAAGGATGAGTTCTGCAAGTTTCATCCCGAGTCTCCTACCCTAGTGGGACTGAGGGAAATGACAAAAGAACCAGGTCTGTGAAAGAGTGATTAATCAGTGCAAGTTAGCTTTGAAGAAGGTCTCCTTTTTAATTGTGCCCTCAGACCAAGAGTTGGGCACTAGCAAGACGCTGGTGGTACCTCAGATGCACAGGAATTTCCTGATGCAGTTTGTGCATGAGGTACCTTCGGTTGAGCACCTAGGCAGAAGAAAGATATGGTATACCTCCTTTTCCACTCTCCCAGTATAGTCTGATTTAGGCGTGGCTGGCAGTGGCAAGTCAGAAGGCCAGACCAGGGCTCTACTGGTACCCTTACAAACTGTGGGAGAATCCTTTCAGTGGGTGGACTGATGTTGATGGTGCTCTTAAAACCTCAATAACGTCAGGCAGCAAATAGATTCTTGTTGTGGATCAGGCCGCCAGAAACACCAAGGCTTTGTCCCTAAGCATCACTGCTGCACCTGTAGAAGTTGGACCTTTCCTTGGAATCTTTTCCAGACTTGGACTCCCCAGGACAGTGTTCTCGGACTCAGGGACCAACATCCTTACCAAGTACATGAAAACAATGGTGGATGAGGTCAGGGTGACACAAAACATCTCCACATTTTGCCAACCCAGACCAATCTGCTTTTGTAAACATTAAACAAGACACTGAAGAGTACGAGGGGGCCCTGGAGTATCCTTTCATGGGCAAGTGGGCCATTCTCTGACTGTGCCTTTGCTTTGCCTATGCAGGAGTCACTTTGGTGAAGGAAGGCTGGGGCAACAACCCTGGGCCACCTACACATGATCCAGTGAACGGCTTGCTCAGCATCTGTGAAAAGGCGCCTTAGCTTATGCATATGGTAGTTGATAACATTCATGGCGTCCAACAGCTCATGAAAGAGTGGTAGGACCAGAAGGCTTCTCTTACTGCTACCAAGAGGGTTAAAATGTCTGGATAGTAAAGCCTGTTTTTCTTCTGGCTCTTGAGGACAAATGGTGTGCCCCTATTAAGTTGTGAGGTAGGTCTCAATTATTTAGGTGGCACAGGTGCAACCAGGGAACCCCATTGATTAGTCCATGTGAATCGGCTTCAACAATACCTCGGAAAGGAGTGTCCAATGGCATCACTTGCACTCACCGAAGAGGATGAGGACAGGGAGCTCCTCCCCTGCTTATTGGGAGTAGGTAGATGACTCAGTTGAGTGAGTGATAGTCACTTCAGGTGTCACAGCCAGCAAACCATTGAGCATAAGATAGAGCGATGGGGCCAGAAAGTGTCAGAAGGTGCTATACACTTCTAGTTTTCGATGATTGTTTCCGTTTTAGGTTTTGAACGTTTTACTTCCTGTAAATAGAGTAATTTTCTTTAGAAAGGTAAGAACTGCCTGAAGGTTGAAGTTAGCACGTGTTATTTAATCTGGATGTGTTATACTGTTGAGTGTCAAACCCCAACCTCATTGAGTTAGCCTTGGCTGCCTGACCCAGGTACACTCTAAGAGTCAAATGCTAATACACAGTACTTGGCCATCTAGTTAGACTCAACAGTATTGAAACTTCAGGACACTAGTGATAAACAACATTAATTGTTGCTGTTACTACCCAGTACCCCTTAGTGCTCTGGGACCCCAAGAAAAGGCATCATATTGTCATATTTCTCAAAGTAAGCCAAAGTTGTCCGAATTCTTCATGAAGGTTGATCTGCTCCTGTCTCCACAGACATCACATTGATGCAACAACTGGCCCATGGACCCGTGCCACCAAAAATGGTGAAAGCGTTCGCTGACCTCCATCTAGAACTGGTGCTGCATGCCATGAAGTGTAAGTGTTGCACCAGTGTCACCGTACGGTGGAGCATCTGCCTGCCAAGCTGTTTATGCGATAATGCCCACATACACTCAGCTTTTCATCTCAAACTCTATCCCTGGCACTGGTCTTTCCTTTTACTCCATCGTTCAAGATCACATTCACTTTTACTCAATGACACCTTGTTAATCTCCTTCTTTGCATGCCTTTATCCCCTCTACACCTTTTTTCCTGCTCTACACCTTGCATTTTTTCTCCAGTGCAAGAACTTTCCTGGTTTCTGGTCAACATTACCTTGATACTGTGAGAGCATTTACCACTACAGGATCTACTCGACAATGACATACTCTACATGAAAAAACATACCATGCAACACATTTGAAACTAGGGTGTCCCCTACCAGTGTGGATCCTACTACAGTACAGGACATGCTTTAGCAGAGCAAACAAAATCGATTCTTACAGTCAATTTATAAGGCAATAAGTAGTAACTAAGCTCATATTTATGTCTAGATATTAAAAATCGCTAAACCAACAAGTAATTTCTTAAAGTAGAAATTTCAACAAGTCTCCATGTGGCTTAGATACTCAGCAGATAATGACGTCTCAACGTGGTTCAGGGTGATTAGCAAGCTTGTTACAAGCATTTTCCTTAACTTACATCTCACCTGCAGTAGCAAACTTAAGACAGGATATGCCTGGTGCCAGTAAACCGTGGTGAAAGAGAAGGTATCAACTCAAAGGAGCTAAATAAAATCTGGTACACGACGACAGGGAGGGTGATGTTGACCTACTGTGAAATACTGGTGCCACCTTTGTGTTGTTGCATCACTGCTGATCTCTTGATACCTACCCTGATGTTTCATGATCACAATGTACATTTACCAAACTCCTTTCTCCTTTAGTTCCCAATGTCCACTCCATCTTGTACAGCACCAGCTCCGTGCATGAGGAAGAGAATGAAGCGGTGCTCAGCCAGGCTCTGAAACTACAGCCTGAGAGGAACTCACCGGAGCTGGTTTACCGGTAGGTAGTGCTGTGGGCAGATTTGTGCAGAGAAACTGTAATTAAGCACGGTGAGGGCAGAACATGAGCAGGAGCCTTCAGACAGGTACTCACCTGTCTGACAGGTGAGTACCTGTCTGACAGGTGAGTACCTGTCTGACAGGTGAGTACCTGTCTGAGCCTTCAGACAGGTACTCACCTGTCTGAAGGCTCCTGCTCAGAAGATGTGGAAGAGCCTATCTGGGAGCAAGCAGGGAAGGTATATCAGTACAGGAGCTGATGAGTGCAGAAGAGACAGACGTGAAACATCTGAACTCCACCCTAGAATTGCAAGATGAGAGAGAGAGCGCAAACCAACATCTGGCGTATGGTAAAGTGGGAGAGCCAGGGAGAAATGCAAGAGCTGCCTAGAGCTCTTAACACTTATTGACATTGCAGATATTTCCCTACAGATGACATGTTAGAGTGGGAGAACCGTCTGGATGTCAGTTTGTGTCTCATATAATCTGACAAACCCACAGCTTTCCTCCCCCACTGCCACCCTGGTTATAGCCCTATCTGGCCTTAAACTAGAGTAGATCTCTTACTGTGCCTAGGATGAAAATGTGCCTTGTGAAAGTTTGCGATTGCCAACAAATTTGCAAGTGTGTGGTGCTGGCCCACTTTCCGAGCATTGCTGCTAAAAAAAACTAAAAACCCCTCACTCCTCGAATCCCGCGAGTTGATTTCTTGTGTGTAATATTACACCTCTATAGCTCTGAATAGGCCAGATGTGTACATGAAAGGCTCTTTCCACTACTATTTCACTAAAACATAAACCCACAGCATGTCACGGGAAAGGTGCCGACCAATAAGTAAGCATCTTTATTATCAATGGCTATGGCAACTGCATTTCAGATTCACTGGGGCAAGAAGAAAGAAAGAGCAATGTCTTGTTTTTACCGACCTAAGCATGTGAATGATCAGAGCCCAAGATCTCACCATTTTTAACCCCTCTAAGAACGAGCTTTCTTCGCAGAGTCCATCTTTAAAGTGGTTTCTGTTCGCAGGTTGACTCTTCCGCTGGCATCCAGGATCTCCTCCTCCGAGCCCCTCACTGCCCCTGAAGATCCAGTTCTAAGAGTGGAACCGTCCACTGATGGCAATGGGTTCTTCTTGGCACAGCTCACACGACAGGTGAGAACAGCCCCTCACTTCCCGACCAGAAGCAGCGCCATTGTCTTGAACCCGCATTTATCCATCGGCATCTCTTAGCCCTTCCTTCACATGGCCCTTTATCTCTCATCCCTCCAGATCTGCATAACCCTTTCCTCCTTCTGTCTAATTTCCTTTTGAGTCTTTTCCTAACTGCATTAATGAATCAATTGCTTGTGTGTGTCCCTGTGTGACTGTCACGTTTTTCTATTTTTTTTTTCATTTTTACCCAGGAAACTGAACTGGATAGTTTTACAAGTCACAGACTCATAAACCAAGTCCCAAATAAAAGGCCTAGCAATTTGCTCCCAGTGCAGCAGAGATTCCCCAAACCACTTCAGGTTTCTATTCCTGTCTCTGCCTGAAAGAAGCAGATCTGGCAGGCAGCACCGATTCTCTGTTGAGGAGATAATCTCCTTGCACCTCTGAAAATCCTTGGGTCCCTCTTGTGGCCAGGCAGAAGTTCAGATCCCATCTCCCACGGTCCCTCTTTAATCTCTTCACATATCCCCAGCTCAACTCACAAGATCTTCCCTTAGAAGTGCATATCACCAGAGCGGCTTCTCCAACGTTTGTTTGCGGGTGACAAGAAGGCAGGAGGTCCCGTAGGGACCCAGCACATGATTGACATGTTTCTGCCCCAAAAAAACCTTAATTAAGGCTGCCCTCTCATATAAAACTCAATGTTTCAGGTTTTGTTGTTGGGAGCAGAGTGACTATGTTTAGCCTTTCCTTAAGGCATATGTCATGTGTGCCTTCTTTTATAGACCAAGCTATAGACAGGCTACTGTAGGGTGTCTTTTAAAGTCTCGCCTAAGTCAGCGCATGCACGGTCTCTTGTGAGACACATTGTTGTCTTTCACAGCTGGCTCAGAGGCTGCCCATTGCTTTCCATTGGTTGGCTTCAGTGTCACTCATTGGCTTAAAGTTTTCCATGTTTCCCTCTCCACACGATCCCTCCATCCGTGTTGCTTCCAGAACCGCCCATCAGCAAAAAAATTAAAAAAATTAAAAAAAGCACAGGCCATGTTATAGCATTTTTTTTTATTTTTTTTTACTTTTATCCCCGCTGCTGTACAACATGGCTAAAAACAACGACAAAGCCAATACCTTGCGAAAGTGAGACCTGTTGGCCGGGCCAATGCTCGTTTGCAATCCTTTGTCTAGGCAGTGACAATGAAGACAACATATTTGTGCTTTAAACACTGCAGCTAAGTGGGAGAAAAACATTCACTGAAATAGATGTGGAGAAAAGCTTGGACTTGAGATGCAAGTCAAAGATGTGCATAAAGGGGGACACCGGGATCTGTGGCTGTGCTGACAGGTTTTAGCCTGGAGCCACGTGCCAGGAGGAAGCAGCACCAAGAACGCTGCATCAGATTCTGCGTGTTCTTGAGTTTGGTACCGGTGCCTCAGTTCGTCATCACCTGAAACGGTTCTTTATTCTTTTCTGAACCCTACGGCAGCTTGTTGTCTCCGCACTCCCCTCATCCCCCCAAAACCATCTCCACCAAAGCGCTCTTTGAATTTCTTTTTGGAGTAGCTTGCGCTCTTTAAGAGATGGGCGTTATTTATTTATTCTAAACACATGATGAGCTGGTGCAGTGGTACACTGGGTAAAATAAGCGTGTGATGTGCCCAATGATACACAAAGCACATCAGAAAATAAATAAAGATAAGATGGGCAGGAGAAATCAAAATCCTACTATTGTGTAGATTGCTCTATTTTTTTTATTGTCACTGATGGCATATGTGCAATGGAGACAGGTTGTGGGGTTTTGCCAGACCGCTCCTTTTATTTTGAAATTTATATAACTGATGGAAGTTCAATGCAGTTTGTTGCACTGGGTGACAGCCTAGCAAAATTTGCAAAAATCACTATATTCTACAGAAAACACCAGGTTAAAAGTACTTGGCGACCTAAGATATTCTCATACAAAGGATGGCCAAGGTAATGTGTGAATTTTTTGCTATTTGTGAGGCTCACAATGTTCTAATTCATGTCTCTCTGTTGCAGGGAATCACAGTAAAGGGGATCTTGGCCAGAGCAATTAAGAAGGGCCTGTTGGACAAGGCCATGCTGTCCCTTTCAGACAAAGAGGAGGAGAATCTGACAGTTACCAAAAGAGGTCCACCCCGGTCGGTGGCCGCCAAGCAAGGGCTGGCAGGAAGTCCAAAGACAACCTCACAACATCATTCAAAGAAAAAACAAGCAAAGCACAAGACGTCTAGGAAGAGGTCCGTCAAGCAGGATTGCACGCAAGGAATTCTGAGAGTTAAAGACATTATTAACAGAGAACCAGCTGACCACACAGTGGAGGAAGGGGGCCTTGATGCATCTAGTTCAGATACCAAGGCTTGGCTCTGGCACCCAATGCTTGACAATAGAAACAGAGTGCGAGAACTTGCAAGCAGCACTAAGACTTACCGGCTCCTCAACAGGGGGCAGTATGGAGTAGGTGAGAAGGAAAAATCTAGACAGGTTGATCTACAAAGATCTGGCATTGGCTTGGATAACCATCAAAGGAGTGCTGAAGAGTACCTTAGGGTCCTGGAAGACAAACGCACTAGAAGCCAGGTGTCCGAAATGATACCTCCAATCAGAAAAATATACAAAGACTCTGGAGGACACAATGCAGATAGACTTCTGTCGACAGTAGAAGATAAGACGAATACTACAAATATTAGAGGACAAACTCCAGCTTTAGAGGAAGGCCCTGTGCCCTGTGTAAACACGTTTATCACAGTACAGAGCAAACTGAACAATTTGGTCCCCAAGAAGGTGCAGAACAATGTGTGCCCTGCTGGGATCCAGGCTCTATGCTCCAGCACTGAAGGAAAGCCAGGAAGGGACACTGTAACTCCTGTCCCCTCACTGGCCAATTCCCAAGTCTTGCTGTCCGCCTCACTGACCTGTAGGTCGCACAGCGCTAGAGTAGCGAGAGAAAGGGACTGGGAGGACATTAGGCCACTGCTAAATAAAGGGTCCCAGAGTCTAAATATGCAGCGGTCATTGGGGCGATCTCAAGTCTTGTCCCTCTCCCAAGTTTACCTGCCTCCACCCATCCCAGACTTTCTTGGTGTGTTGAAGAAGCAAAGGAGTGCTTCAGTGAAGAAAAACAGCCTTCTGCTGAGATCATGACCATCTCCATGGCCTCAGTGAAGAAAAGCAGCCTTCTGCAGAGATGACGACCATCTCCGTGGCCTCAGTGAAGAAAATAAAGCAGCCTTCTGCAGAGATGATGACCATATCCGTGGCCTCAGTGAAGAAAAGCAGCCTTCTGCAGAGATGATGACCATCTCCGTGGCCTCAGTGAAGAAAAGCAGCCTTCTGCAGAGATGACGACCATCTCCCTGGCCTCAGTGAAGAAAAGCAGCCTTCTGAGGAGATGACTACCATCTCCACGGTCTCAGTGAAGAAAAGCAGCCTTCTGCGGAGATGACGACAATCTCCACGGCCTCACTGAAGAAAAGCAGCCGTCTGCGGAGATGACGACCATCTCCACGGCCTCACTGAAGGAAAGCAACCTTCTGCAGAGATGACGACCATCTCCACGACCTCACTGAAGAAAAGAAGCCTCCTGCAGAGATGACGACCATCTCCACGGCCTCACTGAAGAAAAGCAGCCTTCTACAGAGATGACGACCATCTCAGAGGCCTCACTGAAGAAAAGCAGCGTCCTGCAGAGATGACGACCATCTCCACGGCCTCACTGAAGAAAAACAGCCTTCTGCAGAGATGACGACCATCTCCACGGCCTCACTGAAGAAAAGCAGCCTTCTGCAGAGATAATGCACATCTCCGCGGCCTCACTGAAGAAAAGCAGCCTTCTGCAGAGATGATGACCATCTCCGCGGCCTCAGTGACGAAAAGCAGCTTTTGCAGAGATGACGACCATCTACGTGGCCTCAGTGACGAAAAGCAGCTTTTGCAGAGATGACAACCATCTCCGTGGCCTCCCTGAAGAAAAGCAGCCTTCTGCGGAGATGACGACCATCTCTGTGGCCTCAGTGAAGAAAAGCAGCCTTCTGCGGAGATGATGACCATCTCCGTGGCCTCAGTGAAGAAAAGCAGCCTTCTGCGGAGATGACGACCATCTCCGTGGCCTCAGTGAAGAAAAGCAGCCTTCTGCGGAGATGACGACCATCTCCCTGGCCTCAGTGAAGAAAAGCAGCCTTCTGCAGAGATGACAACCACCTCCGTGGCCTCACTGAAGAAAAGCAGCCTTCTGCAGAGATGACGACCATCTCCCCGGACTCACTGAAGAAAATCAGCCTTCTGCAGAGATAACGCACATCTCCACGCACTCGAAGACCAGGTGCTCTAAGGACATTATTTGAGGAATTAGTGGGACTCCAACATAATAGTGGATCGTGGTGAGTACAGGAGCAACATTCAAAATACAAGTTATTAAAACACAAACATTGATCTGGTACTGTTGTATTTACTTGTTTCAGCAAATGGACATCATAGTCATAGGAATAATAAATCACGGATCAGTTTCTGAGAACCAAAGTATCATGTAAATGACCAAGTGTTCGATACAACATGAAAGAGTAGCCATAACACTGAAGTAGCCGACACGTGTTTCACGGAATATCCGCTTCTCCAGGGCTCATTCAATTAATACAATAGCACACCAGATCTCCAAGACCAAGCCAGGGAATCATCAAGAGCGAAGTGAATATATGGAGCGTTGCATGTAGGATTCATCCACTAATAATTTTCATGCATAATTTCCCGCATGGACCATCAAGTCGCTTATCATCAGGATGAGATACAACTTTATGGTCTATGCGGGAACATGTTGCTTTTATTGAGGAAGATGTAATACCCATTTATCAGCGACTTATTTTGGGATGATTGGAGGTACAAATAAGACTATGAATATGCATGAAAATTAATACTGGATGAATCCTACATGCAACGCTCCATATATTCACTTTGCTCTAATGCTTCCCTTGCTTGGTCTTGGAGATCTGGTGTGATATTCTATTTATTGAATGAGCCCTGGAGAAGCGGATATTCCGTGAAGCACGTGTCGGCTACTTCAGAGTTATGGCTACTCTTTGATGTTGTATCCAACACTTGGCCATTTACATGATACTTTGGTTCTCAGAAATTGATCAATGATTTATTATTCCTACGACTATGAAGTTCATTTTCTGAAACAAATAAATGCAGTACCAGATCAATGATTGCTTGTGTTTTAATAACTTGTATTCTGAATGTTGCTCCTGTACTCCCCATGATCCGCTATTAAGTTCATGTAATATGTCAGCTGGATAAACGGACATTTGTGGGTGAGACTAGCGTAGGGCCATTTCTCAGTTCATCCATTCCCCCCTTTTTATTCAAATGCGACGCAATGATTGATGCTTGATGAACAGATGTCACACTGTCACTGGCTTCATCTGAGAAGCCAACACCATATATTTGTAATGTGACAGGCCACTCTCCTCCACCACGGAGAGAACTGATGCAACCACCTCCTGCATAAAAGACTTTGCTACATCAATGCTAAGTGATTGCGGTCTGCTCCTCAAGTCTTTAGACACTTTGCTACATCTGTGCTAAGTAATCGCGCACTTCTCGTATCTATGGACACTTTGCTACACCCATGCTAATTAAGTGATTTAGCTCTGCTCTAGTGATCACGGTAGTCTGCTAAAGAGCAAACGTCTTATTATAGCCAAAGTTTTCTCAATAAGAATAAATGCTTCCAGGTGACAAACTATGACCTTTCTGTGATGAAGTTACCATTTTCAGATTATGAACCAGATAATTTCAACATATTTGTCTAAGTTTTCAAACCGTGAACAACACACACACATCAACTATATCTTGCCTACTGATGCTATTATGTTCGAAACATGTGTGGCTGTCGATACACATGCTTAGCGTACACCTGCCATCTAGTGTGGGGTTCCGACAATCAAAAGTTGTCTTTCTTCGAAGAAGCTATGAGTTATGGAAAGTGGAGTAACTCCCTCAATCAACAAGCAAGATCACCAACTCCGCCCTTAGATAGTTATTTTCCACCATAGCGGTTGGAAGTGTAAAGCTGCAGTTCACACGTTTGAAAAGGTTGGCAGATAGCGTAGACTCCCTACCGATTTTGCCCACACTCCAATGCAGAATGCCATTGGCCCGATCATGATGAGATCAGCAACCTCTGTCTCTCTCCCAAGCACAATGAGTCAACAGGCAATTTCAAACTTGCCTTCAGGTGCAAGAAGATGCTGCAGTACCGAAGGGAAAGACCTTGGGCACACCTGAAGATGCAGCATGGATCGCTACCTGACATTGCAAATATCTTCAGGGAACAGGGAGCCCTTGCTGTCTAGGAGCAGCTGGCGGACCCCTCGCATCACTAACACAGCCCAAGGTCCTTGTGTACCACCCCCAGCCATGGGATAAAGCAGTGGCGGCTGGCATGTAAGGAAGGCAGGGGAGGGTGGGGGACAAAAATAAAAGTAAAAAAATAAATAATCCCACCTAACGTCCTGGCGCAACTTTGTCCTCCTCGTTCGGGTCTTCTCCAGGCAGGCGCCAGGAAACTGCAGTAACCAATCCTGGCGCTGATCTCATGCTGCATGAGAGCAGCACTAGGATTGGAGGAAGCGGCCTCTCTTGCTGCTCCCGAGGACACAGGAGGCCTAATTCTGACTCTGACCCAGCTGTCTAATACAGCTGGGTTAAATACAGCTGGGTTAGAGAAGTTTAAAATGCGCATGTCTGGCTAGCCGCCGCAAGACGGACGGCCAAAAAGACATGCACACTTTAAATTTAAGTGCCCTGCCTATCCCTGTTTTATCAGAAAGCCCCCCCCCCCCCCATCCTGACATTTGGAACGGGACGGGGTTTTGAAAAATAAAATGGTAATAAATGAACTTTTATTACCATTTTAGTTTTCCATCTCTGGGGGCAATTTTTTAGTGAGGCGACACTCCTCCGCCTTAACGGAGGAGGTGCCCTGGGGTAAAGACAGTCCGAGAAACTGCCTTAGACCCAGGCAGAGTAGTGTTCCAGAGGGAGTACTGCGTTGTCCCCCAAACTTAAGGTGTGGTCTCTGGTCCTCAGCTCCCTTCGGGCTTCGGTCCGAGCAGTGATAAAGCTTCAGAGCGGAGACACAATCCACGCTCTACCTCGAACTCTTCATGGTTAAAAGGAACTAAGGCTTCACGCTTGGAGCCGAAAACACTGCATCCACAGTCTGTGCCAATATCAAAGTAGAGACCCTCCTCAGCACTGGCCTCCGAGACCTTTGAGGCTCCCATCCTCGAGAGGTTAGCAGAGAAGCTTAATGCCAGACAGAAGTGTCTCTTTAAGCACTCCAAGACAGACAGAATTTCGGCAAAGTCTCCTCAGCCAAGGCCGGTTTTCACACTGCCTCCCATCTCACAGAAGAGGACGACTTTCAAGGAGGAGCTCAAGAATGTAGCCCCTCAGCAACTAGTTCCCTAAAAACGCAGGGATCAAATAACAGCTCCTCTAGCTTCACCTCCAGCTGCCACACCCAAGCCTGCTTCACCTTTACCACCACCAGGCTCCATCACCACAACCACACACACCACCTCCTCCACCATCACCGCCATCGCCCATCTCAAACCCTCCCCGCCAGAGAGCCCAGAAGTGTCAGTCCGCTCCTTCTCAGATCCATACAGCCCGCAAATAATCAGCCCATGGGGGGTGGGGGGTGGGGGGGGGGGGGGGAGTGTATGACGCACAGAAAGATTCAATGTCAGCCCCCCTGAAGATCTCAACCTGAATACCTTGTAAAAGCAGCTATAGCAGATCACGATACAGCATACCATGCTGCTATGCAGAGAGGCTCAACACCACAAGGGAGCCATGCACTCATAGAAAAGTAGGCCGACTTTTTGGTGGAGACCTCCTCAAAGACTCAACGTAGTGTTCAATTCTGATCTTTGCAGAAGGTGCCCCATGCCAATCTTAAACATACAGTCAGGGCCAAGATGGTTACACCCTGCATAGAAAAGGAGTATAAAGCTTCTTCCAAGGACCTTACTGCAGGTCCTTGGAAGAAGCTTTATACTCCTTTTCTATCAGGGCCAGGTTCGCCCGTAATTTCTGGTGGTTCACACTGCCATAGAGCAAGCATCACCCCCGGCCACAGGGGATGCCCCACCACGGATAAGGAAAGTAAGCACATTGATGCTGCGGGGAACGAGGTAGCAGCAAGTCCAACCACGCCCTAGACGTTGCCTCCCTCTGTTAACACTAGTATCTTGCTCTGTTGACAAACTTGACTTCGCATGTTGAGATTTTGTGTTGAACCCCCGGTTTAAATCCTAACATTCCATTCGAGGGGAAAACCTTGTTGGCCCCCCGGGTGGATGGAATGTAGGAGAATTTTTAAAAAAGATACTGACATTGTGAAGTCCATAGGGGCCCTACAATTTAATATCACAAAGGGGCACATTCGCAGACAACACCCATGAGGGGCAGCAAAAACCACACCAGGCACCCAGTCACAGACATATCAACGGCAGCAGCGAGCCTTTCATGACCCCAGGCCAGCAAGGGATATTCAAAGGGGAGCTACAGAGGCAACAATGGTAGGGGTAGAGTTGGCTCCAAAACGGAAGAGTCCGCCCCCAACTGACTCCCCCTCTGTCCCGATCACGTACCACCTGTCAGGGAGAGAATAAGGGATGTCCACTCTCAATGGCTGGAAATCACGTCAGCTCAAATGGGGTTCCCCGTAGTCCAACAGGGCTACTGCTTGTTTTTAGTTTTTTACATCACCCTAACCAACATACACCGACGTCAAATTGTATTCAGTCAGCATCACATCAATATTTTACAAGAGGGAGGAAGTTCAAGTCCTTATTCAAAGGAGCGCCAAACAGCCAGTACCGCTACACCAACAGGGAAAGGGCATGTACTCAATAAAAATCTTCATACCTGAAAAAGGACGGACCCTACGGCCTATCCTGAACCTCTGGCCACTCAACCAATTCATCCTGTTGGAGCACTTTCACATGACAACCTTGCATCATCCTGTTGCTTTGATAAGGAGAGTTTATGATGGGGTTAGACATCAAGGACACCTACTTTCACATACCCATCCACCCTGCCCATCACAGGTAAATCCAGTTTACAGTAAGTGGGCAGCAATACCAGTTCACATGAACGCCCTTCGGAGTTGCTACAGCCTCAAGGGTCTTCACCAAGTGTCTGGCTATTGTGGCTATTCGCCTACCAGGAGCCAACATGCATGTCTTTCTTTATTTTGACAAATGGCTGACCAAGAGCAGCAGCAGGAAGTAATGTTTAGCACGCATTCATACACTGCTCAGTCTTCTACACTGTTTAGGGTACACAAAGAAATCCCACCCACAAACCCTGCAGATCCAACCTTTTTTTTTTAGGATTAGTCCTAATGCTGTCACAGGGAAGGCATACCCCAACTAGCAGAGGGTGAAGGCATTCAAACAGCTGCGGCCTCTTTTTCAGTCTCCTCTCCCATTCAGGGTAAGAGCTGTCATGAAATTGCTGGAGATGATGACCTCAAACATAGCAATTGCACCGCACAGCAGACTGCACGTGCCCCATGCAAAAGTGCCTCGCCAACCAACGGTCACAAGTGGAGGGTCAACTGGGAGATCTATTGTCAATGAAGGCCGGCAATCCACGCTCTCTGCATTGGTAAGATAGCAACAACCTGTTGCTAGGTTGACCATTCTTGCACCCTTGTCTGTACGTAATTACCAATGACGTATCGCTGATAGGCTGGGGTGTCTTGGTGACATAACTGCCCAAGGCACATGGGCCCCTCTTCAGCAGATGTGGCACTGGGCAATTCACTACAACATAAGCGCTTGGCAGAACACCTTGCAGATCCACTAAGAAGAAGGCATCCCACGAATGGGAACTCCACCCTGAAGTCCTACTAAGGTACTTTCACAAATGGGGGTGCCCAACAATTGACCTCTTCACCATTCAAGAAAATGCAAACTACACAAACTTTGTCTCCAAGTACAAACACCAACAGTCCATGGGCAATGCACTATGGATGAACTGGTCAAGGGCATTTGCCAATGCTTTTTCACCTCTCCCACGTGGTGAGGAAGATGAAGCACATGCCCATGATCGTCATTCTGGTGGCAGCAGTGTGGGCCAGACAGCCCCGGTACTCGATAATACTACAAATGTCCATCAGCCCCCACAAGAAGCTCCTCATCAGGCTGGTCCTTCTCACTCAACAGTAATGCTGTTCAGTGAGAATGGTGTCATCTGGAGTGTAATGGTGTAGTCAGTGCCCATGCACATTGCTGCAAAAGGGTGGAATCACTCCACGTTCTGTGACTCAAAAGCTTCTTCGAAGACAAACGACTTATAATGTTCTGGCCCAACAGTCGATGGCAGGAGTATGCAAAGTATGTGAATCTACAGCACTAAAAGCAACAAACAGATGCTTACAGGGTAAGTAACCATTTCCTTTCCTTTATTGTCATTGTTGTAAGCTAAACATTTAAAGGCTTTTTAAGGGCTTATATAGGAGTGTGTTGTTTGTTTCTAAGGCCGAGAGCCCATCCCCTGTAGCATTTACAGTAGTAGCACATCCTCACCAAACCTGCTAATGATTCAAAATGTTTGAAACTGAGCCAATGGGAAGGGGTTTTGAAAGCAACACTAGGGAAGAGATCATGTAACATTAGGTGTTTGTAGCCTTCTTGTAGCGGAGTCCTTGCTAATAAGCTAAGTTGCTAAAGATGCTAGTGTCAATACTTGTTGCCGGTATTTGCCCATTATTGTGCTTCCACAACAGTCTGGTTCTTTGGCACATGCAGGATAATTCTTACATCTCCTTGGCTTCCTGTTACTATGTTCTATTCTAGTTGCCCACCTCAGATACTGGCCTTTAATGCAGGACTCCTTAACTTCAGATTTTCTGTTTTCTTTACACTGGGTATATCCTTGCATAGCTAGTCTCACAACATCCTGCTCCTCAAAACAAAACCTCACTTTGCTGCTCCACTTCCTTCCCTCACTATCAAAAGCAAATCTTCCTCGTCAGGCTTTCTACATCCCAAAATAAAAAGTAATTTCTCCTTAACTCAAAACAAGGCCTTATTCATCTTCTCTCGCCACCCCCAAAACAAAGTAGTAGCAGTCTTGCACCCCCTTAAAAAACCCCACTTCCCTACTTTGTACACCTCAAAAAAAGCCCTCCTCCCTGTTTACCTTTTCACATCACAATCCTTCAGTCTTTTGTCACTCACCACTACCCAAAACAAATAGCCCATGTTCTGTTTGTCTCGCTAGCCCTCGACAACACAGACTCCAGCTCAGCTCTCTCACATAAGTAATTGTAATTGCATTTATATAGAGCTTCCTACCCCTGATGAGGCGTCGAAGCGCTTTTTTTTTCAGCGAGTAGCACGCTACACCGGAACCCATAAAGGATTAGTGGTGAATTAGTATAGTGAAAACATGAAAGTAATTCGAGTGGTGGATATGTTAGTCAGTTATTTGGATTGAGAAGGATAGTGGAGGAATAGAAGAGGGAACATGGTTTGCATTTATATAGCGCTTGCTACCCTTGATGGGGCGTTGAAGCACTTTTTTGGCGAGCAGTATGCTACTTCGGAACCCAGAAAGTATTAGTGGTGATTCAGTATAGTGAAAATATGAAAATAATTTGAGTGTTGGATATGTTAGTCAGTTATTTGGATTGAGAAGCATAGTGGAGGGATAGAGAAGTGAAAAAGTTAGAATTTATATAGCGCTTGCAAGCCCCGATGGGCGTTGAAGTGCTTTTTTCAGCGAGTAACGCGCTACTCTGGGACCCATGCAGTGTTAGTGGTGAATTAGTATAGTGAAATATGAAAATAATTTGAGTGGTGGATATGTTAGTCAGGTATTTAGATTGAGAAGGATAGTGGAGGGATAGAGAAGGGAAAAAGGTTTCCATTAATATAGCACTTGCTACCCCTGATGGGGGGGGGTTGAAGTGCTTTTTTTGGCGAGTAGCATCCTACTCTGGAACCCATACAGTGTTAATGGTGAATTAGTATAGTGAAATATGAAAGTAATTTGAGTGGTGGACATGTTAGTCTGTTATATGAATTAAAAAAGATAGTGGAGGGATAAAAGGGAAGATTTTTTGTTTTGTTTTGGTGCTCATAGCAGTAGGAGGTTTGGGATGAGTAAAAGGGAGGTGGAGGGGGGAAGAGTGAGGGAGGGTTTAGAAAGGCTTGTTTTGAGGGATCGGAATAGTAAAAAGAGGTATGAGATGATGCAAGGAGGGGTGGAGTAGGGAAGAGTCTTGAAAGGGTTATTTTGGGGATCATAGTAGTGGTATGGGGTTTGGGATGAATGAGAGAGTGGAGGTAATGGATATATTGATAGAGGTATAGGGTGAGAAATAGGCTAGTGCATTGGAAACAGTAGTAGAAAAAGGTTAGAGATGAGTCAGTTGAGCTAAAGGATATATTGAGAGCGGCATAGGGTGAAAAATAGGGTAGTGCATTGGATATGCTGAATTAGAAGAAAAGTAATAGATAAGTAAAAGGAATAAATATATGGATACAAAAGTAATAAAGATATAGATCCATAAGTACATGGAAGGTATATAGATGTATAAAGGAAGGTAGTATATGTAGATTAAACATGCATTAAATAAACTCTGGCTTTTACATTTTTTTGTACTTTAAATCATTTTTATTTTCATATATATATTTTTTGTAGATCAATAGTGAAGCAATTGTAGATAAATAGTTATGATAAAAAGATTTACTTATTTATGCAGTCAGTTACATTATTCTAGGTTTTTAACATGTATTCATCAGTAATACGTACATTTGTTAAGTAGAACTAATGAATATATATATATATTTTTAAACAAGTATTCTACACATTTATACAAAGCAATACACATATATAGGTACATATCTTAGTAGAAATAAATGCTTATATAAAGCAAGATATGCTGTATATTTCTATCTGTTTGCGTATGGTGGTTATGTGGGGTGCTTCCTCCCTAAACATGTGGGTAATTGGTGTATACCCGATTGACTTATTTAATTTACTTGTATGTCCCTTGAAAGGTGGCAGGACCTGTAATGTAAATGCTACTAGTGGGCTACAGCATTGATCGTATCACCCACAGAAGTAGCCTTTCAAACCTGTCTCAGGCCTGCCACTGCAGTGCCTGTGTGTGCAGTTTACTGCAGTTTACCGCTGACCCCGCCTCACCTCTGCTCGTAGGTGTTCGAGGCCCTCTGTCTGTCTCTGTGCCCGTTTTGTTCTGTCCTCGTTGGTGTTTGTTATTGGGCCTTGTTTTTGTGCCTTTTTCCTCTTTTTGCCTTTTTTCCTGTTTTCCCTGTTCCTGTCCTCCGTGCCCGGTTCTTTGCCGCCGCTGCTGCCCCCGCGGACCCCCCACTGCCGGTTTCCGCCTTCCTCCCCCTTCCCTATTTAATGGCGGCCACGCTGCTGGCGCACCAAAGGCAAGCCCGTCTGCTCCCGTCCGTGCCCAGCGCCAGGGACCCTGGTTCTCCGACCTCCCACCGCTACGACTCAGCCGCCCTCCTCGCACTCAACCCCGGAAGAAACAACAACTGCCAGCTGTCTATGCCGAACACCACCCCCAGTCAGTTCTCCTGCAGACACTGCCGACAATCCTTCACCATCCTCCACACCCCCACGAACACCGCACCCTCACCGGACGCCAGCACCACGAAGCCCTGAAGTGTATTTTCCTCAATGTGAGCTCACTGCACAGACATGCCGTAGAGATCTGGGACCTCCTCGAGACCCTCTTACCAGACGTCGCCTTCTTCACGGAAACCTGGACCAACGCCTCCACCGCCCCCGACATCGCCACTGCCATTCCTGATGGTTACAAGATCCAGAGGAAGGACCGCCCCAACAGCCCAGGAAGAGGACTCCCCATCGCACACAAGAGCTCCCTCCGACTCTCCACCTCCAGCACGAGCGACTCCCCCTACACCACCGAACACCTTCACTTCCAGATCCAGACCAGCCCTGGAACAATGCTTCACGGCACCCTTGCCTACAGAGCCCTCGGGCCTCGAACAGCGTTCACCACTACCATCGCTGACCTCATTGCACCCCATGTCATCGCCTCCATGGACTACATACTCATCAGAGACCTGAACTTCCACCTCGACAACCTCAGCGACCCAAACTCCACCACACTCCTGGACAACCTTGCCAACATCGGACTGCTCGTCACCACTCCTACCCACAAGGCAGGACACACCCTTGACCCCATCTTCACAGGAAGGAACAACATCCACTTCAGCAACACCACGCAGCCCCTCTGGACGGACCACCTCTCTGTACACTTCTTTTTTAACACCGCCACCGCTCACAAACCCACCCCACGCCCTCCGCAAAGGAACTGGAGCAAGGTCACAGAGGAGCACCTCAAATACACCCTCATCCACGACTCCCCTCCCCCGGCCTCGAACGACGCCAGCTCTGCAGCCAAGGAACAACACTGCTGGATCACCAACTGCGCAGACAAGCTCGCACCCCTCCATACCACCGACAGACAACGCCCCCTGAAGGCCACATGGTTCACCACCGACCTCCAAGAAGCCAGACGCTCCTGCAGACGACTCGAGAAACTATGGAAAAACAGCAAAACCACAAAAGACCTGACCACCTACAAGAACGCCATGACAGAATACCACCAACTCATAAGATCCACCAAGAGGACCTTCATCCGGAACAAAATCCTCACCAACTCCAGCAACTCAAAGGAACTCTTCAGCATCATCCAGCAATTCACCAAACCCCCCCCCAGCAAAGCCACAGACGTCACACCCTCCCAGGACCTCTACAATAAGCACGGCTCCTACTTCCACCTGAAAATCAAGGCCCTCTACGACAACTTCAACGAACAGACCCCAGAAACCTCCCTTCCCTCCAGCGACGACAGCCAGCCCACCATCACCGCCTGGAACCCGGTCACCACCGAAGATACCACCACGACCATGAAGAGCACTCACTCAGCAGCACCCACAGACCCCTGCCCGCCGCACATCTTCCACAGAGCTGCCGCCGCCGCCATTGCGCCCGAGCTACAACGCACCATCAACGCCTCCTTCAAATACGGCATTTTCCCCGACGAATGGAAACGCGCAGAAGTCAACCCCTCCCTGAAGAAACCCTCTGTATACCAGATGGCCCTGAAAAACTACCACCCCATCTCTCTTCTTCCCTTCGCAGCCAAAGCCACAAAGAAGATCGTCAACGCCCAGCTGACAAACTTCCTCGAAGAGAACGCCATCGTCTACTCCTCCCAATTCGGATTTCGCAGTAACCACAGCACCGAGACCGCCCTCCTCGCCGCCACAGACGATATCCGCACACTCCTCGACCAAGGCCACACCGCGGCCCTCATCCTTCTAGACCTCTCCGCAGCCTTCAACACAGTCTCCCACCGCACTCTCGCAGCCAGACTCCACGACGCCAGCATACACGGAACTGCTCTCGACTGGCTCCGCTCCTTTCTCGCCGGCAGAACCCAAAGGATCAGACTCCCGCCTTTCCTCTCCGAACCCACAGAGATCAATTGCGGAGTACCCCAAGGATCATCGCTTAGTCCCACGGTCTTCAACATCTACATGGCCCCCCCTCGCCACCATCAACAGACAGCATGGACTCAGCATAGTATCCTACACCGACACCAGCTCATCCTCTCCCTCATGAAGGACCCAGAAACCACCAGACTCCGCTTCCAAGAAGGAATGAAAGACGTTGCAGCGTGGATGAGCAGCAGCTGTCTCAAACTCAACTCAGAGAAGACAGACGTCCTCGTCCTTGGACCCACCCCCTCAGCTTGGGACAACTCCTGGTGGCCCACCGCCCTTGGCAACCCCTCCACTCCCAAGGAGCACGCCTGGAACCTCGGCACCATACGCTAATCCTTCCTCACCATGACCCGACAGATCAACGCCGTCGCCTCCACCTGCTACAACACCCTCCGCAAGACCTTTAAGTGGATTCCCCCCCACCCGAAGCCAGAAAGACCATCATCCACGCACTCCTCACTAGCAGACTGGACTATGGAAACGCCCTCTACGCTGGAATCAACAAATCCCTGCTACACAATCTCCAGACCATTCAAAACACCGCAGCCAGACTCGTCCTCGGCATCCCACGACATGAGCACATCACCCAACACCTGCGAGACCGCCCCTGGCTCCCGTCGAGAAGAGAGTAACTTTCAAGCTACTCACCCACGCCTACAAATCCCTCCACAACACTGGACCCAAATACCTCAACGAAAGAGTCTCCTTCCACGTACCCAAAAGAAACCTCCGTTCCGCCGACCTCGCCCTAGCAGAAACCCCACGCATCCGTAGAACCAGAGCGGGTGGAAGAGCCTTCTCATACATCGCAGCCAAAGCCTGGAACAAGCTCCCGGTCAACATCAGACACTCCCCTACTCTGCACACCTTCAGAAAGAGCCTCAAGACCTGGCTTTTCGACTGACTCAGAGCTGCAAACTCACACCCCCCACCCCACCCCCAGCGCCTTCAGACCCTCACAGGTGAGTAGCGCCCTTTAAACCCCCTGACTGATTTATTGATGTAAGAGGTAGAACATGTACTTCTATGTTTTGCATGTCCTGGTAGTGACAAATAGCCTATTTTGTGTTTCACTACTGTGAGGCCTACTCCTCTCATAGGTTGCATTGGGAATTCCTTAATACGCTTTTAAGCTGTAATAACCGATAAGAGAGTACCTTTTTCATGTTTCATATGTTTGGAATGGTAATGATAAATTCTCCTTAATGGTGAAGTTGGATTTAACATTACTGTTTTAGAAATGCCACTTTTAGAAAGTGTACAATTGGTGCCACTTTTAGAAAGTGTTCGACAAAGGGTGGGCCCTTAAACACTCAGCTAGACTGGGCCAATAACAATCAAAATACAAAGATTGTCTAGCTGATAATTTTTGTGCTGCTTTCCATTAGCAACCAAAGACCAAACTTCTGAATGAATTGATCTACATAATGTCAATTCAGTTTGCAATTTTTGAAATTATTCAAGTAATTCATTTTTAGACAGATCAAGATAGCACATCTTGCTTACATCAAAACATTACACAAAACATAACAGTTATTTAAACATAAATCACAAATTAATTTCTTGTGACAAATAACACAAATATCAAAAACAAATTTGAAAGTAGGCCAGACAACTTTTAACAGCAACCCTATTCAAAAGTTCATTGCCAGGTTTGAAACCACATTCAGGGGTTGCCTCCCGAAGGGAATAAGAATTCAAGCTAACGGGGTCACGTATTCAATGATGATTTCTCTGTAAGGCTGTCTTTATATTTCAAAAAGCTTGTTTTACCCTTGGGTAATAGATGTCAACGCGTTTCAAGTCCATAAACAATTTGGAGGACTATCTTCAGGGCAAGGACTGGGAATGTCTACAAAAACAAAAATAATAGGAGGATATTTAATATGTTGCCCTTCCTTCTCTGATACATCGAATATAATAATAAATAACCCTCAGTACCTGCTGGGATCGTCTTTTTTCGTAAACGGTATGAGAAGTACATAGGACTTACTATTGGTCCGCATTTAAGCATCTTAAGCGTCTGCCATTAGTAAGTCCTATGTACTTCTCATACCGTTTACGTATTACAACTTTTCTGTGTTTTCTTAAAAATATGTAAACCATTGGTAAAATGAAATCGTTTGTGTTTCCAGACCCGATGGTCGGCAACATGAGCGCTTCAATACTAACGAAAAAAGACAATCCCAGCAGGTACTGAGGGTTATTTATTATTATATTCGATGTATCAGAGAAGGAAGGGCAACATATTAAATATCCTCCCTATTATTTTTGTTTTTGTAGACATTCCCAGTCCTTGCCCTGAAGATAGTCCTCCAAATTGTTTATGGACTTGAAACGCGTTGGCATCTATTACCCAAGGGAAAAACAAGATTTTTGAAAGATAAAGACAGCCTTACAGGGAAATCATCATTGAATACGTGACCCCGTTGGCTTGAATTCTTATTCCCTTTGGGAGACAACCCCTGAATGTGGTTTCAAACCTGGCAATGAACTTTTGAATAGGGCTGCTGTTAAAAAGTTGACTGGCCTTATTTTCAAATTTGTTTTTGATATTTGTGTTGTCACAAGAAATTAATTTGTGATTTGTGTTTAAATAACTTATTATGTTTTGTGTAATGGTTTGATGTAAGCAAGATGCGCTATCTTGATCTGTCTAAAAATGAATTACTTGAATAATTTCAAAAATTGCAAACTGAATTGACATAATAAATTATGTAGATCAATTCATTCAGAAGTTTGGTCTTTGGTTGCTAATGGAAAGCCGCACAAAAATTATCAGCTAGACAATCTTTGTATTTTGACTTTTAGAAAGTGGACATTTCTCTGCACTTACTGCTCTGTGTGCCTGACAGACTGTCTCCAATACACGTCTGCGGTGGGTGACAGCTACGCTTTGTGCATTCCCTCTAGACAGCCACAACACAGGAAGATAGGTGTGTCTGAGTACCCATCTACATACATCTGCATTCTGATTAACTCTGGGCGGTAAACTCCGCTCCGTGGGCGGCGTTTACGGAGTTTGTGCTACTCCGCTTGTAGGGCGAAGTTCACCATAAACTCTGCCTATGCAGCAGAGCGGAGTTCACCAGTGCAGGGAGACTTACCTGCCACCCAAATCGCTGTCCTGCTGCTGGGCCTGGCTCCACTTCTGCTGCTCCGGTTGAATTATAGGAAGAACTGCAGTGCGCACTGCAGTTCTTCCTCTAATTCAACCGGAGCAGCGGAAGCTGAGTGGAGCCAGGCCCAGCAGCAGGAGACCGATGGAGGAAGGCAAGTCTCTTACTACTACACAGAAGGGGGGGCGGGGACTTTAGCGGGAAGGGGGGGGGGCCGGGACTTTAGCGGGGGGCACTCCGCCAGGCCACGGAACTCCGCAGAATTACACAGAGTTTTCCAGTAACTCCGTGAAATTCCACGGAGTACCACTACACGAGCTCCGCCCACCCTTAATTCTGATGCCCTTGCCTGGGCTGGATGGAAAGGGGGGAGGTAGGGGCTACCACTTCACTCAAATGGATTGTGTCCTGTCCCCTCACAATGGGGCGATTTACCCCCACATAGATAGCCTGGCAGACAGGACTGGGCTGAAAGGGGAACCTGTGCCCTTCAGAAAGCTGCTTTGAAGTCATACCCACATCAAAGACACTTTTGAGTATAAGCACTGGGTCTCTGACCCCCTAAAATCAGACACTTCTGGATCTTGAACTGAACCTCTGCCAGAAGGACTGCTGATCTGAAAGGCCTGCTTTTCTGTTTGTTGCCCTGCTGCTCTCTGACTCTGCTGAAGGAGAGCTGGACTCTGTCTTCCCTCCAAGGGCGTTTTGGCGTGCCTCCCGGTGTGGGTGATGTGTGTGTGTGTGTGTGTGTAGCTTACCCCGACTAGTATTGTGGCTTCTCATTTGGACAGGGGACTGGGGGGTTTGCAAAAATACTTTACATATTGCCTCTTTAGATAAGCCTGCCTGCTCTGTGCCAAGCTACCAGAGGGTGAGCACAGGTTATCTTTTAGTGTGTATCTACATTACCCTGACTAGGATTGTGGTTTCTGCTAAGACAGGGTGCATACCATTGACAACCAGAAACCCAGTTTCTAACATTAGTGATCAGCGGTGAGGATAGGACTGGTGTTCGTGCAATACCATATAGTAAATCATTGTTCACTCCAACTCTATACTTAGACCATTTCAAACTTTTTTCAAGTCTCCATAATTGGCCTTTCGATTTTTATTGCTAAATTATGTCTCAATCTGGGGAAGTTAGAGTCTTACACTGTGGATCACATGAAGATCTTTTACAAAAATGTTCAGGTATCCATGAGAGGCTTTACCCAGAAGGGGGGCTGCAGAAAGCCTTGAGGGCCTGGGCCGAGTCCCAGGGGATTACAATCTAGATGAGGAGCAGGAAATTCCCGAGGAGGAGGATGAGCTGATTCTGGAGCATGCTCCAGCTCTGGGCCTGCCTGTAGAGGGGGGCAACAACTTGCCAGGAGCAGTAGTAAGTACCAGAGCAGGGAGCAGCATTTCCTCCAAGAACCTGTCCTCAGAGGAGCTGGCAGACAGGAGGGAGGAGAGAAAGTTAACGCTGGAGCTTGCCAAGCTAAAGCTTAAGAAGGAGCAAGCTGTAGAGGAGAGGAGGATGGCTCTGGAGGAAAGGAAACTTACCCATGAGCTGTGTCTTCACATGAGCCAAGGGTCAGTATACCCAAGGATTTGGTGGCTAGCTATGTGGTGGGGAATGAATTGGAAAAGTGGTTTGTAGCCTATGAAGTGGTTCTAAGAGTACAAAAGGTCCCAGAGACATTCTAGGGTGGTAGTCTATGGCACATGGCTATGGTGGGGAGAGACACTCTTCTTACACTAGAGGTAGAGGACTAGACCTGCTACACTGCTATGAAGGCATCTTGACCAGCAAGTTTGGTCTGACACCTGAGAAATAGATAGAGGTTCAGGTCCAGTCACAAGCTATCCACACAGAGCTGGGTTGACTGCTTAGACTAAGCTCGTAAGGCACTGAAGGGCTGGGTGAGGGAAAGCAAAGTAGATAATTATTTAGAGCTTTACAACTTAATTTAAAAGCAGTACATGCTTGATATTTGTTTTACAGGTCTGCACCAACACCTAGTGGATAGTAAGATTACTGATCTCAGGAAGCTTCCTTAGGAGCCAGACATCTGGGTCAGCACCAGAGTGTCCAAGAAAGCATCTGGGGAGGGACTCCCAAAAGGGCGATCAGTGTTCCCACCAGAAGGAGGGAGGGGGGGAATAAAAAGAAGGAGTTCTTTTCAGGCCCCCAAAACAACTCATAGGGGAAATGGTCTGGTTCTCATTCCCAATCTGGCCACTAGAAGAAAAACAACCCTGACAAAAGTCAGCAGCCCAAGTCAAAGTGCTACGAGTGCCATGAGTATGCACACTACAGGGGGAATCCTAAGTGTCCAAAAATAGCACAACTTCTCAACGGAGGAAAGGTTCCAGGGGTGGGGAGTGTAGTGCTGGGTAAGGAGCTTGTCCCCGTTAATGAGGGGGGGGGAGGTTAGTGAGGTTATCCTAGTGTCCTTGGCTGACAGTGAAGTGGCTCCTAAGATCCATGTGCCCTAAAATACTACCAAGTATAGGCAATGGGTCACCATCAATGGGCAAGGTGTTGAGGCTCTGAGGGATACAGGTGCCAGTATGACTATGGTAAGGAGTCAGCTGGCTTCCCCAGAACAGATCATTCCAAATGCCTTCCACCAGGTTGTGGTGGTTGACAACAGACAGCGCCACTATCCTGTGGCACTGGTTCCATTAGGGTGGGGGGCAGGTCTTCTGAAAGTTGCTGTGAGCCCTGCCATGCCTGTGGAATGTTTGCTAGTTAATGACCTTGAACACTACCTGGAAAGAAGTGGATCACAAGGCTCATGGGGAGACATTATGACTATCAGGATGGGAGTCAAAAAGGGCTGAAGCTTGAAAAAAATGGCCCAGCCCGCTGCTAAGAAGGGGAAAGGGGAAAGGCAAAGGGCGTGGAAAAAAGTTGCAACAGACATGAAGAAACTGCAGCACAGCATGGCAGAGGATGGAGATCTTCGGCATGGGTCAATGCGCTCAAAAGGGGCAAGCTTTTTACATACCAGATGATTTTATGAACTGCACAACTGTGATAATCTGGAGGGTCAGAGTCAGCACAGTTACCTAAATTCAGAAAACATCAAGTAGCAGGTGAGAAGCAAGGCGAGTGCTGAAAGGAAAAAAGGAACCGTCACAACAGCGATCTTGTGTTTTGGTGTTCTACTTTTCCCTAAGTGGGTATGTGCAGAGATGAATTCAAGCATGCCACACTGTAAAACTCACCCTAGAAGTAACCAATGGAGCAGACATGAACCAACTTAGCTCTGGCTAGAGCCTGCTTTAGCAAACAGAGCACCTCCACTACAAGATGGTGATCAGCTCTTCGAACAAGCAAACGTAAGCAGCTACTCAACCAACCTACTCACTTGTCAGCCGGAAAGGGACAACCTTCGATGTGCAAACAAGATAACCAACGTGCAAAATCCACCCCAGTATACAGTACAACATGATGTACAACACTCGAGGCATGCTTCTGCAGAGGCTAGCAGATCTGATTATGGCCATATGCAAATCAGTCTGACCCTGTGCCTCATGGGAACAGTCCAGCCCGAACTGCCAAGCCATGTCTTCCCTGGACCGGAAACAAGCATCCTGGGACCGGTTTCTGCCTATCCATCCGTCATCAGCCAGGCTAGCTTGAATCCAGTGGCAAAGTGAGCAAGGGACCCACGTCTGGGCATACCCTGCCAACTTAGGGCGAACAAAGAGATACCAAAGGGGATGATGGACGGAGCGCTTGAGCAAATCAAACACTCACCCCCAGTCAACTGATCTGGGTTTAATCCATCATCATTCTTTAGCTCACTCCACCACCCCAGTTCAGAATGGCCATATGCAAATCACTCTGACCCTGTGACTCATGGGAACAGTCCAGCCCGAACTGCCAAGCCATGTCTTCCCTGGACCGGAAACAAGCATCCTGGGACCGGTTTCTGGCTATTCAGCCGTCATCAGCCAGGCTAGCTTGAATCCAGTGGCAAAGTGAGCAAGGGACCCACGCCTGGGCATACCCTGCCAACTTAGGGCGAACAAAGCGATACCAAAGGGGATGATGGACGGAGCGCTTGAGCAAATCAAACACTCACCCCCAGTCAACTGATCTGGGTTTAATCCATCATCATTCTTTAGCTCACTCCACCACCCCAGTTCAGACATGGCCATATGCAAATCAGTCTGACCCTGTGCCTCATGGGAACAGTCCAGCCCGAACTGCCAAGCCATGTCTTCCCTGGACCGGAAACAAGCCCCTTTGGTATCGCTTTGGTATCGCTTTGTTCGCCCTAAGTTGGCAGGGTATGCCCAGACGTGGGTCCCTTGCTCACTTTGCCACTGGATTCAAGCTAGCCTGGCTGATGACGGCTGAATAGCCAGAAACCGGTCCCAGGATGCTTGTTTCCGATCCAGGGAAGACATGGCTTGGCAGTTCGGGCTGGACTGTTCCCATGAGGCACAGGGTCAGACTGATTTGCATATGGCCATGTCTGAACTGGGGTGGTGGAGTGAGCTAAAGAATGATGGATTAAACCCAGATCAGTTGACTGGGGGTGAGTGTTTGATTAGCTCAAGCGCTCCGTCCATCATCCCCTTTAGTATCGCATAAGCAACACCTTGGCATAACCTGAGGCATATAGCAACATAAAAGAGTTAGGTCAGGCATAAAACATAATATGCATAATCCTAGTAGCATTGCGCAAACCCATTAGCGGTGTAGGCAGTATGGGGAAGGCCGCAGGCATACAGTACATCAATAGGGCATCACGCCTGACATCAGCAGGGCACACATGGTAATACCTAGACTCAATGCCCAAAGTTGTTGCAGATTAGTCTCTGGCTTCTCTGCTCCTAGGGGCCCTCTCCTGGGACCCTCGAATGACCAGTGCCCCCAATCCGTTGCAACTGCCCACTGTCCAGCGGGGCAGTTGTGGAAAAGGCAGTCACCAAGTTACTGGGCATTCCTGGGGCGTGGGAGTCCCTCTTCTGGGACTCTGAATTACAAGAAACTGCCCCAGACGCTGCAGCTGCCCGCTGTCAGACGGGGCAGCTATAGACCCAACCCGGGCACCACGGTGCCCTCAGAACAACCCAGGGGGAGGCGGGCACCGACAACGTGCCCCGACACCACCCCCACTAAGGCAAGGCTGAGCCCCACTGGGACTCGACAAACAGAATGCCCTCAACGTTGCAGCTGCCCACTGTTATACGGGGCAGCTGTAAGTCAGCGCGGGCACACTGGTGCCCTCAGAGCAACACGGGGAGGTGGGCACCGACAATGTGCCCCGACGTCACCCCCCAACCACCAGCAGACTGGGCCCCAGGGGCCTCAGGCACAGACAATGTGCCTCGGCAGGCCCCCCCGGGGGTCGGAACACAGCCCCACTCCACCGGCAGTCCTGCAGGCGTCGCGCTGCTTCAGGCAGCACTCCACTCTTCACCCGGGGCCCCTCCTGGGACCCGGGACTTTGTCCTGGAGCCGGCGAGGCTCCAAACGACTCCGGCGGCGCCCGGGGCTCTCCTCCGGTCACGGGGAGCCCCCACCACTTCCTTCTCTTCCGGAGCGAAGTCTCCGGGCGGCGTTGGGGCCAGCGCGGGGTAGGCTCCCGCCTGGCTCCGGGGCAGACACGAGGCTCCCTCTTCACCCGGGGCCCCTCCTGGGACCCGGGACTTCGGTGGGGAGCCCGCCGACTCCGGACCTACTGCTTCCTCCGTCGCGGGGCGGGCCTTCCGCCAGGCGCTCCTGCCGGCGCCAATCCCAGCGCGGCTCCCCTGACGTCACGGGGAAGCCCGCACGGCACTCCTGGGCCGGCGGCGGTGATTCCCGGCAGTTCCTCTTTTCCTCACGGAGGGGTGGGCTCCCTCCTGGTATACGCACACACGCGTATTTCCTCCGGCCCTTAAGGCAACACAGCGCTGCGGGGGATACACACGCCCCTCTACTCCTTGGCACAATTGTAGCGCTTGAGCCGCAAAACGCTGCAGGTGACAGCCCCTCTGTTGGCACATTAGATATAGCGCTCCCCAGGCGCTAGGGTTCAGGCAGGCACAGACAAGTACAGTAAAGCGCTCCCAAGGCGCTAGGGACCTCACAGGTCCAGGGCCCACAGGGGGGGGGGGAGGGGGTTTGTCCACGCTCCTCACCTCCTTGAGTACAGGCAGTCCCAATATGGTGCTCACGAGGCGCTAGAGGCCAGGAGACAAGTAGTGCAGGGTGAGATCAGTGGCTAGCAGGGCGGCTCACCAGTCCTGAAGCAGCAGCTCCTCGGAACGGTCATCCTCCAGTAAGGTGGCAATCCAGCACAGCAGCCTCCACTCCGGCGATGTCTCTTTATTGGCCCTGGGGACAACAGGGGGGGGGGGCAAATGGGCACAGGTGCCAGCACACAGGCCCAATGTGGCGGTACCTCCTGGCAGAGTTCCCCCTCAGTCACTTCCCCTTCACTGTCTGGACTGCTCTTGACTGACTGAGCACATGGCAGCACAGCCCCCTTTATATATGCCCCTCACCCCACCTACCAGAAAGGCTGGCAACTTCTGGAAGGTTCCCTGGGGAACCGGTCTTAACTGGTTTAGGGGAAGGTGTAGAGCACCCTGGCTGCCAGGTTTCCCTCCAAAAGCTGGGAGTGCTGGGAAACAACAACTAGACCGCCACTCAATTCAGTGAGGCGGCACAAGGGCAGGCAGGAATGGCGTCCATTTTAAAAGTGACAGTGACACCATTACACAGTATTACCCTTTACATTTTAGACACATCAGGTAAATACATAGGCCAGGGGGGAAAAGCGAAAAATTTTGGGAACATAAGGGCCAAGTCCAACAGGGGGGTACATCTGTTTATGCAGTAAGTGTAAAGGTAAGCAATGATCTATGTGCATACATGAATCATACTGGAAGGCATGGTATTATCCCAGCATTTTCAGACAGAGGAAACCAAAACCATCTATTGTGATATGGAATAGATCTACTTGAAATGGTGCCAGAGGAGTGACTGGGATATTTGGTATGGATTGAGGAAAAACATGTACACAAGTTTTATAGATTTTCTCTTTCTTGGGCGAGCAACAGTCCCATGAGGTCTGAAGCTGGCTGAAGTAAAGCATGGCTTCTTAAAACTATTCTCATTCTGCAGCCTCATCTTTTTCTTTTTGTGAGAAGAGGCTGTGAGAACTTTCCTCTGCAGCAGAACCTTGCTGGAGAAGTGCACATAAGCCGATCAGACTGTATGTCTTCGGCATGTGGTAGGAACTCATCAGGGTCACCTTGGGAACCATGAAGACTCTTCAGTCATGTTAGCGGTGCAGGTAAAGGGCAACGTGCTGTGATCAATGTGCAATACCACAGTGCTATTGGAGTTTAAAATGCCGTCCAGAGCGATAGAAGTCAAGCAGATTTGAAGAATTTTTAAAACGTTCAAGCCGAGAGTCTTGCACATAAAAAGAGAACAAGGACATTCTTCTTGGTTCTTAGTGTACTGCTGTCCTGGATACCACAGGAAACTCCGGGCTGTTTGGACTTATGCCTGAAAGGCAAATTGGATATATCGTCTACATTTGTTAATTCCTTTATGCAATAGATGGAATAAGAGTGGGTGATTCAATGTGAATATACCTCAGACATTCTGGAAATCATAAAATGTGAAAATGATAGAAGCATTGGGGGCAACAAGTGCCAGCCTCACTGGGGTCTGATAAATAGATCCTTCTGCATTGACATCATGAGCTTATTGTGACATGCCTGTATCCCTTTGTGCTATAACAAGAGCAGTATGATATAAACACAAACTGTACAAACAAACACGCAGTGCACAAAACACCGTAAGATTTGATTTTTAGGTCCTTTATTACATTATTTTGTTCTCAATTAAGTACAACACATACAATTCTCTATTATAGCAGAGATGTGCAGTTCCTTTAAGATTAAACAAAAGTTCTGTTGTTTATTTCTTCCAGTTTGGCCATTTCCAGTTCACGCCTAGTTTAAAGCTAGTAAATAAAAACAAAACTGACAGTACCTGCCTGCATAGTTAACAAATAAAACACATGCACTTCCACCACGTTCCACAAACCTGCGGACTGAGAAACCCAACAGGGTCCCCCAACAGCAGTGCTCTGTTCATGGAGCACTATTGAATGACTATCACAGGCTAAACACGGAGGCAGCCAATGCTGGTTCGTGACCCACTGGTCATCCCTACAACCAGCAGGTTTACAGACATGTAGCACAGACTCATAGAAAGAATCGCCAAGTTCACTACACACGAAGAAAGAGAAAGACTGTGTATAAGTGGCAACTCAACACAGAGTGCAAAGACAATTCCTACAAACGTCCGATCTGAAAATATTTCCAGAGAAACGACAGGCACAATAATCTTTTAAAATCTTTGAAATAAAAGGAAATTCTGTTAAACTTCCAGTAGAGTATAGTTCCTCGTGAAATTAGCATGGGAAAGGGGATCCTTTGAGATAACTGTAAAAGCAGCAAAGTTTAGTTTTAAGAAACAAACCACATTTGCAAAGGTACCATCTGTTGAGATGGCATCACAAGACACAGAGTCCTTATCTTCAAAACCCTGATGAGTGATCAACTACTAAAAACTGGTCCTTGAGATATATATATATAGAGGTTTTTTTTTTTTTTACTGGACTTGAGGAGTTGGGCCTGCCTGCACAAGACTCAGGACTTGCAGGAAACATGATGAGTCTACAGAGCAAAATCTCAAATCCACAGAAGGATAGTTTCAGTTTCTCTGATAACCAGACAATCTCCTCAAGGAAGTCCAAGGTCAGAACCTGATGGAATGCATTACTTTTAAAAAGGTGCGGAAACAAAAAGCATTCTAAATGGAGATTCTACTCGTAAGAGTTTCTTCTTTCTTTCTAAAAAATCAAACAGTGTAAGCTGCTCATCTACAGAGGGCCCAAAGTACTGACTTTAGGGAAAATATGAGCTTCCTGGCAAGGACTTGCTGCAGAATGTTTCCTGCCGGAGTGTCCAGCTATTTGTTAACAGATTTCAATTAGATATTGTCCGTAATGGGCACTGGTGTTCCATATAGGACAAATATAGTTGCTGATGAATTAGCATAACCAGCAGCTACAGAGGCCCATGTTGGATTAATTGCCAGTCCTAATTCAGCCAACAAATCTGAAGGTATTGCCAGAGAGGCGGCCCTCGATTTTAGTACTCTATTTAAGTAGGCAGAGGTGTTCCAATGGAAGAGCAAGAGAGGAGTATGGTTTTTATTGCCATCATGATATGGATGTCAGCTGCTATGATCCTGCCCTCTCTTTCCATGTTTGCCATTCAAGAACATGTTTCTGTTCATAAGTTATTTACCTTGCATGGATTTGACCAGGACACATTTTATGAGGCATATGAATTTTTGTTATCTGCCGAGTACAGGGCTATTTTAACCACTCATGGGTGCAATGGAGAAAAGCTAACTTACTGTAAGGGCAAACAGGTTTTGGGACTGAGGAAATATCACGTATGCTTAATGCACCAGAAAGCAGTGAGAGGGGTTTCTAGGTAAGCTAGCATTTTAGAAGTTAGTACACAAGATCAGTGCTTGTTATGGAAAAACAGAAGTGCAGGCACCATACACCAGAGCACTTACTTGCTACTGAGAACCACTGGTAGTCTCCAATTAAAAGCATTGCACCTCTTATGAGAAGAGCAGGTACTCTCCCTCTTCAAATAAAGGAGTGCAGTAATTCAGAACCGGCTCATTTTAAGCACTGCATAAAGTTAAACTTTTATTGTTATAACACCATACTGAACTAGAAAGGGGCAGGTAGAAGGAAATGCCAAGGGATATATTTTTGGGCTTTTAGGAGGAGCTACATTTCACTGCAAGCCCGCTTCAAAGTCTGGCACTTCCTCTTCAAATACCTAGAAAGTCTGGCACTTCCTCAATGAAGTAGAGGTGAAAACGATTTAAATAATAATTTAAAAAAAAGATCTGAGGAGAGGCATCCAGACGCCTGCATGGTCGGATCTGACCCATTGCTGGTGCTAAAGCAGAGGACCTTGGGTAAGACAAAGTGCAGACTAGATATACTTCAAGGCCTGTGACCTGGGATACAGGATGATAGAGTCTTGGCAATATTGCTACTTTGGAGCTCTTGCCACCAGCACGGTATTGCCAATGGCATTCCCTTGGGATCAAAGAACTGGTTTTCATGATCAAGAACAGGGGGCAAAATCTGGATTCGTAATTGTATTAATCTTTGGTACGAAAAAGAGGCCACTGCCAAAATTATAATCCATATATGAATTTAGTCAACAAAAGGGTACACAAAAAAATCTCCATGAATCTGACCGTCTCATCCAAGTTTCACACAAGCACCCTTCAATATGTAAGATGAGACTGGAGGATGGGAGTTGTCTCTCGCTCGGAGAACCAGGGATTGAGTTTGAACAGCTGGCTCAGTTAATGCTAGCTTGAGGACAAAGACGTGTTAAATAAGAAAAAGCAGGAAACCAGTGGGACGAGGTTGGACTACTTGGAACAGTCAGAGCTGTGCAAGAAATCCTCATTTTCAAGCTCTACGTTTGAGCACCATACATACTACATATACAACTTTATACAAAACAAAAATCCCCAAAATTAACATTAAAACAGTCACAGTAGTGCAATGTACTTAGTCTGACAGTGTTAAAATATTATAATTTACAGGCAATACAACAAAATATAAGTCTAATTCTTGCAGCTTTGTCAGTGAGGCAGGGGACACTGAAGAGACATCCAAGTAAGAAAGACCTGCCCTGTGGCGGCTATGGCTACAAAACCCTCCCAAGACGAGAGTGATCCAACCTAATGAAGAGGCCACTCCTGCTTTAGCCACCACTACATCATGCTCCCCATAGGTGCCATGTAGTGTTTGGGGACAGTGCAGCATAGACTTGCACTATCTCCCGTAGTGTTTGGAGGGCAAGGACTCAAGAAGCAGTGTGGAGAGAGCAGAGGACGACGGTACCTCAACTTCAAGATGCAGCCTCTTCCATAACAGTGCTCTGGGTGAACAAGGCTTGAAGGACTGCGGCATAACGTATTGCCTGACTCCACATTAGTGTCTTCTCCTTTGTGCCGTTCAGTGAGGCTTCTAAGGAGATTAGAAAATAGACCAAACAGACTTTTATTCATTCTGCTCATGTACCCACTCGGTACCTGTATGAGGTCTGGTGTTCAGATATGATATGACTCAAACATTTTTCTCTATAAGACACCTTTGCACTATTCCTAGAGTGCCGTGTTAACTCACCAGCACAATAGATCGGGACAGCGCATGGAAGCAGCTTGTTACTGCACAAGTTCTGTAGTGTTACTGTGGGCGGCCTAACAAATACAGAATTAGGGTAACACACTAAGCAGCCCTTATCACATTGCAGTTATTGCACCGCTCCATTAGTTGCTCTGCACTGAAATAGTGCAGGGCAACTTCGGAAAGAAGCACCCTATCAAATAGCATGCACTCTGGTGTATATAAATATGTACTTTAAATTATCTCGTTAGCACACACTTTGTGGTCTTCTGTATTTAGCGGGCGTGAACAATCGACAGAGAAGTTAACAGGGCGGAGGGCTACATGAAGGAACAAGTGAGGTCTTTAAACTTCACTTACACGATCAAACCCTCCTCGCATTGTGAAATGGCAATGTATTTTGGCAGCTTGAGCTTTGGGGTGTTCAAAGACCCTACGATGGAGGGCTGTAAGTTTGATTCGACATGCTGGGGCAAAATCATAGACTCCTCAGAGGAGAGCGCTACTGCCTGTATTCAAGTAAACAACAAGGAACTCTGCTAGGGAGCCATTGCCCTATCCGCTTTTCTCCTATTCTGCTAACCTCCTGTATCTCCATTTCTTTGGATTTAAACTGTACCAGCAGCACCCAAATGCCCATCAGCAGCAGTGAATAAATTACTAGGTCAGTTGCTAACCCCATCCTTACAAAGGGGATGGACTAATGAGCTGCATCAGAGAAGAGTTTCCCATCTCTGGGGCATGGCAGAGGACAGCCCAGGCTAAAGTCCACCAACACAGAATCCAAGAAAAATACAAACCTGGACAGAGGTCCTGCTTGTTTAGAGTCCGGATTAGCAGACACTAAGCTGGGAGGTTTGCCAATAGAAGGGAAACAGGATGCCTGCATGTGGCCTCGCAGCACAGTGCAGAGTTGGAAAAAGGTTATTCATGAAAAAGAAAAAATCAAATAGCAGAGGCTGCAGCCAGGCCAACAAAATGGAAGGCAGGACCCAACTGACCTGCTGTGGACTTGTGAAGGGGGAGGCGAGCAAAACAAGGAACTCATTTGAGTGTGCAGCTTTTGAAACATCACCAATAAGGTAAGAGGCCATCATATAAAGGCACCTGAAGTGCAGAGGTGTCCCCCATTAAGAGGACCCCTATTTCACTCTAAGGGCTTTGAATGTGTGTGATATCCGGGAATCCTATAGGTCCCGCACAACGCTTGCCAGGGACCTTCCTTTTTACAGTTGGCCACCAGAGACCATGGAATAAAGTAATCACTCCTACAGATGTAATCCATGACTAATTGGTGCGAGTTGCTTTGTTGAGTTATCCATTTTCTATGAAAATGCAAAAATAATTAGTTGCATTTTCTAATAAGATGGATTTTCACCTCTGGCCTCCAAATCTCAGTTCCCTAATTAGACCTTGTGATTTATATTGCTTTAATCATTTCTTCCATCTATCACCAATTCATGGTGCAGGAATGCAGGGGAGAAACTTCTGAAACACTTCAGAATAACGCTCAAAGTGTTGAACTCCTGTGGGATTATTTTCCCAACATGCCAAAGGGAAAAACAATACGTCTTGAACGAGCCTAGACAGTAAGTACTCTCTGGATCAGGCATGGTGCGTATGAGGCATCTAACCACAGGGGAAGGATTTGGGCACGTCTTCCGGACAGGAGTTGGACGGTAGCAGGAGCTCTGTGTTATTGGGTCTTTTACCCACCATTACATCTTATTTTTCGCTCTAACATGACAGTTAATAGAGTTGAAACAGAAGTCGTCTAACAGCACTGATGTTTCCATCACACGCCAGGATACACTATAAAGATAGAATCTCAAGCAGCGCGTAGTCTATGAAGAAATTGGTGCTGGAGATTTTTCCTGCTGGTTAAATAAAGTGGGGGCTGCCAATGGGAGACCCTGGGGGCAGTGAAGGAAGACAAGGGTTCAGGTGGAAGAGAAGGAACGGTAAGGAGTGCCTCCACCTAGGTCTGGGACAGTGGAGAAAAGCCATCGGTGTAAAAGACGTCACAATGTGTCTCTCTTATCAGCAATCCTCTTTGCCTTTCCAGCATCAGGAGTGTGGGATAGCTCACGGTGTTTGCGCTCCAAGGCGTTTTGGTTTGAAGGTTCCAAGGAGAGACTGAACTCCCTTTCGGACAGTGGATCCCACTCTCCTAGCAACAGAATCTGCCGGCGGTGTCGGGAGGCAAGATATGGATCCCTGGGAACGTCCATCCAAGCATTTCTGGTACCGCAGCTGGATGAAACAGAACATATCACCAAATTAGAAGCAGCAAGAAAATTCACACTTTCACTAAGACTCAATACTTTATTTTTCAGCATATCTCAACTTGTCCTTTGAGAAGTGACAAATGTTTGAGATGGGAGTCCAAGGAGATACCCACCCGATGAAGAATGGTCACTTACCATACACGCGGCCTGCACAGCTTCAGATAGGGTGGCAGCATTTGGTTCACACCAGAACATGTGGCAGCAGAAGTTCCCCGGTCCATTCGCCATGATGAAAGCGAAGGTGTGCACATCCCGACCAACGCCCATAAAGGACAAGAAGCGCACACGACATTCTGAAAGAATGTCTTCCGTCTAGGGATTGAGGAGAAAAGAGAAGGAAGGAAACAGAGAAAGGATACATTAGAAAATGGAATCACAAGGGGTTAAGCGAATAAAACCGACAAAAACAGACAAAAGTAGTATGTAGGGTAAGGGGGTGTAAAAGTAAAACGAAACAGGGAGAGTAGAGGTGAAATGGAACAAATGTTAAGGACAGAAGGAATGAAAGACGAAAAAATAAAGTGCAAGGTTGAGAGACCATGGATATGGAAATTAAAACAGAGGAATACAAACTGGAAAACAAGTGAAGCGAATAGGTGAAAGCGGAAGAAGAGAGAAGAGGAAGGAGTGACATGAAGGTGGTTAATAAAGGAAGAAGTCAGAAGATGTGTGAAAAATGAGTGGGAGATAATACGACTGAATGAAGAATATAGGGAAAGAAGAGGACTGTGGAGTAAACAAAAATTATGGGAAATCAAATATCCAGGCAGAAAAAGACAAAGAAAGATAAAAATACATTGTCATTAATCTCAATCTGGGAATGTTTACTTCCAATTCCCTTGGTGCACGAGTATAAAGAACCTTGAAAATGACAACTGGATAAGCTTAGAGAAAGGTGGCTTGTGGTCTTCCTAACAAGGTAAGTAAACATTCAAAAAAGCAATTTCTTATATCCTGGCACAGTAATCAATGCCCCGATCTTTGTAAGGCAGCCATGTTTTCACGCAATTAAGAGGTATTTTTTCCATGCTCTACTGTGTCTAATCTCAGATGTCCCCAGTGCTGACAAAAAAAAAAAAAAAAACAATCACCATACAAAAGGAAAATGCTACTTACCAGTATGCATCTGTTTTTGGCATGTAGAGCTGCAGATCCACACACTATGCATAGATCGCCATCTGGTGTTGGGCCCAGATGTTTGCACTTTGTTGTTGTATTGGAATAAGTCTTTGGAAGTCATGTGATAGGTGACTCCGCCTTTGGACAATAGTGCACATGGGCATCAACTCCATCTTCAGATTGTTTTTTTGCCAAGAAGGGAAATGATGGAGTTTTGTGAGAAACAGAAAGAGATGTCCATGTATGTTGTATCTAATTAAGATAATACTGGAACAGATAAAGGTAGCCGGAGAGGTGGGTGGGCGTGTGTGGATCTGCAGCTCTACATGCCAAGAACAGATGCATACTGGTAAGTAGCATTTTCCGTTAGAGGCATATGAGCTGCAGATCACACACTATGCATAGATTGCATAGCAGTACCTCCCTTTAGCAGCGACCACCAGTATCTGTTGCAGTAGTTTGAAATAGTGTTTTGAGTACAGCCTGGCCCATACTAGCTTGTTGTTTTGCCTGCACATCTACACAATAGTGTTTTGTGAATGTGTGCGGTGTAGACCATGTAGCTGCTTTGCAGATGTCATCTAAGGGAATGTTCCCTAAAAATGCCATGGAAGCCCCTATTTTACGGGTAGAGTGGGCTTTAGGGGGAATAGATAGTGTACGTTTTGCTTTGTGGTAGCAAATTTGTATACATTTGACAATCCACCTTGCAATGCCAGATTTTGATATAGGATTGCCTTTATGTGGTGGTGAGAAAGATACAAAAAGTTGTTTTGTTTTGCGAAAAGGTTTTGTTCTGTCAATGTAGTAAAGGAGGGCTCTTTTCACGTCTAGTGTATGAAGAGCTCTTTCTGCTACTGTTTGTGGTTGCGAGAAGAATACTGGCAACTCCACAGATTGGTTGAGATGGAAGGGAGAAATAACTTTAGGAAGGAATTTGGGATTTGTCCTGAGAACCACTTTGTTATGATGGAGTTGTAAAAATGGTTCTTGAATAGTTAGTGCCTGTAACTCACTGACTCTTCTGAGAGATGTGATAGCTAAAAGGAAAGCAACTTTCCATGTAAGAAATTGGAGCTCACATTTATGTAGAGGTTCGAATGGAGGGCCCATTAATCTAGTGAGGACGATGTTTAGATTCCACACTGGAGAGGGTGGTACCCTGGGAGGAATTATTCTTTTGAGGCCTTCCATAAATGCTTTGATGGCTGGTATCCTAAACAATGACAAATGTTGTCTATTTTGTAGGTAAGCTGCTATGGCAGCGAGATGCAATCTAATTGATGTGTATGCTAGATTACATCTTTGAAGATGCAGCAGGTAACATATGATGTGTTGAATGGACGCATCTAGAGGATTGATTGTGTTATTGCTACAGTATATAACAAATCTTTTCCACTTGGCTGCATAGCAGGCTCTAGTGGTGGGGCACCTAGCCTCTCTGATAACGTTCATACAATCAGGTGGAAGATTGAGGTAACCAAATTCCAGGACTTCAGGAGCCAGATCGTTAGATTGAGCTGTGCTGGATCTGGATGTCTGATCTCTCCACGGTTCTGTGTTAAGAGTTGTGGGGAGAGGTGTAGTTTTTGGTGCAGGACTATGGATAGTTCCAGCAATGTTGTGTACCATGGTTGTCTGGCCCATGTTGGAGCAACTAGAATCAGTGTTAGTGACTGTTGTTGCAGCTTGCGAACCACTAATGGAATGAGTGGGAGAGGCGGAAAAGCATACGCAAATCCGCCTGACCAATTCATCCATATCGCATTGCCTTTGGACAATGGGTGTGGATATCTGGCGGCGAAGCTTGGGCATTTTGTGTTGTAAGGTGTGGCGAAGAGATCTATCTCTGGATGCCCCCACATTTGGAAAAACGGTTGAAGAACCTGTGGGTGAAGTTCCCACTCGTGAATCTGTTGTGTTTGACGACTTAACAGATCTGCCATCTGATTCCGAATTCCTGGAAGATGTTGGTCTAAAAGGAATAGGTTTTGAGGAATAGCCCACCTCCATATGGTCTGAGCTAGTTGAGAGAGCTGCAGAGTGCGTCCCCCCCTGTTTTTGTAAATACATTGCTGTGATATTGTCCGTCCGGACTAAGACAGCTTTGCCTGATATCGGTTTCTGGAATGATTTTAATGCCAGAAAGATTGCTAGTAACTCCAAATGATTGATGTGGAGTAGCTTTTGTTGAGGTGTCCATGTGCCCTGTATGGTGTGATGTAGTAGATGAGCCCCCCATCCGGTGAGCGATGCGTCTGCTGTTAATACAATCTGTGGAACTGGCTCTAGGAACCGTCGCCCCTTGGAAAGGTTTTGGGTGTTCCACCACTGCAGAGAGCGATGTGTGCGGCCGTCCACCAACACCAGATCTGTTAGCTGCCTTAGAGCTTGGTTCCACTGACGTGCTAAGCATTCTTGTAAGGGGCACATCTGGAGTCTTGCATGCGGGACTATGAATATGCAAGAGGCCATCATCCCTATTAGTTGCATAAACACCCGAGATGGAAGGGAGTGTTGCGGCTGGAATTTTGTTATAAGGGCTTGCATGCTTGCTATCCTGGCTGGATTGGGGTATGCAAGGCCTCTTAAGGTGTCTATTGTGGCACTTAGATATTGTTGGATGTGGGACGGTTGGAGGTGAGACTTTGTGAGGTTTATTGTGAACCCTAAGTCGTGAAGTAGTTGGATTGTGGTGTGTGTGTGATTTACACACTGGGTATGCGACATGGCTTTTATGAGCCAGTCGTCCAAGTATGGGAAGACGTGAATTTGTTGTCTTCTTAAGTGGGCTGCTACGACTGCCAGACATTTTGTGAAGACTCTGGGTGCTGTGGTGACTCCGAATGGGAGCCTCTTGAACTGATAATGTTGACCGTCCACTACAAATCGAAGATATTTTTTGTGAGCAGGGTGAATGGGAATGTGGAAGTAGGCGTCCTTGAGATCTAAGGTGGCAAGGAAATCGCCTTGTTTGAGTAGAGGAAGGAGTTGTTGAAGAGTGACCATATGAAAATGGTCTGACTGTATGTAGAGGTTTAATGGTCTGAGGTCGAGGATGGGCCTCAGGGTTCCGTCCTTCTTTGGAATGAGAAAATACAGTGAGTAGACCCCTGTGTTTTGCTGATGCAGGGGAACTGGTTCTATTGTATGTTTTTGTAGGAGGGAAAGTACCTCTTGTTTGAGAAGCGTTAAATGGTCTGTTGACATTGGACGCTGTTTGGGTGGTATGTTTGGAGGAGTTGAAGTGAGTTCCAGGCAATAACCGGATTGGATGATTTGTCTCACCCACCTGTCCGTGGTAATGGTGTTCCAGACAGGTAGGAACTGTAGTAATCTTCCCCCGACTAGAGTGGAATGGTCTGGGGGGAGTGGAGGGAAGTCATTGTTTGGAGGTGGAGGCAGTACGGGTATTGACGGTTTTGCCTCTACCCTTGTTATTATTGCCCCTGTAGCCTTCTCTGTCATAACCTCTGGTAGAGGAGGTCTGGGTGGGACTTTTATAGGACGTGGAGGAGTTATCCGTGGTAAAACCTCTAGAGGCGCCCCTATAAGAGGAGCGACGAAAGGAACTTCTGGGAGTTTGCGATTGCAAAGCTCCCATTGATTTGGCTGTGTCGGTGTCTTTTTTTCATCTTTTCTACAGATGAATCCACACTAGGTCCAAATAAATGTTCTTGGTCAAACGGATGATTTAGTATGGCAGTTTGAACCTCGGGTTTGAACCCTGAAATACGGAGCCATGCATGTCTACGCAAAAGAACACTGGTATGAACGGCTCGTGAGGCTGTGTCTGCAGCATCCAGAGCACATCGAATGGAGGTATTTGTTATAATCTTGCCTTCCTGGATGAGATCATTGGCTCTTGTTTTGTATTGATCTGGAAGGTGTTGTAGTAGGGTCTCTAGTTCGTCATAGTGTGCCCTATCGTACCTAGCCAGCAACGCCTGTGTGTTGGCAATTCTCCAAATTTTTAGCTGCCTGGGACGCTGTTCTTTTACCAGATGCGTCCAAGAGTTTTGACTCCTTATCAGGAGGTGGAGCATCGCCTGAGGGTTGGGAGTTAGCCCTTTTCCTGGCGTTAGAAACTACTAAAGAATCTAAGGGAAGTTGCCCTTTAATGTAAACTGGGGCAGACATATTTCTTTTCTACCCTGGGGTTAATGACTCTAGCCCTTACAGGATCTTTAAAGACTTCAGGAGCGTGTTTTAATTACCCCTTTCAACATTGGGAGAATAGAAGTGGACCTTTGAGATGGTGCGAAAGTGTCCATAAGGAAGTCTTCTTCTATAGGGTCTGTGTGTAAATCTACACCGTGGTATTCTGCGGCACTGTGAATGAGCTGAGTGAACCCTATAGTGTCCTCTGGAGGGGATGGTCTACATGGGTAGACATCATCCTGTGGTGTGTCAGGAACATCTGGTGTGCCATAATTGTCCCATGGGTCAGTTGGGATATTAGGAGGGCTAGGTTCTCCTAAAGGTTGATCATCGCCCTCGTACTCAGAAGGGTCCTCATCATCTTGAGGTGGAGGAGATTGTGAGGGTATTGGAGATGGAATAGGGGAGATGTGGCATGGAGGAGGAGGTGGAGAAGGAATTCTGAAAGGAGAAGTGGCAATGTCTCTTTTCTTTAGGGGGAGTGGAGCTGGTGCAGGCCTGTCCTATTTCCTTTTCCTGGAAGGGCTAACTATAAGCCGACCTGTCTTTGGGTCTATTTCCAGAGTCTTTTGGGTTGGATCCGGTTGGAAAAGCTCCTCCTCTGTAATATGTGGTTTCGGTGCCGATTTTTTCAGGTCCGAGTGTTTTTGTGGCACCGATTTTGGAGTTGGTAGATGCTCCTTAGGCTTGGAAACGGGAGTTTTCTTCGGTTCCATTGGGGCCTTTGGAATCGGTTCAGATAATTTTCTCGGCTCCGAAGGTTGAGCGCCCGCAGTTTTCGGAACGGGTCGTTTGTTCGGTTCCGATGGTTTTTTCGGATCCGAAGGTTCGGTGCCCGTGGGTTTCGGTGCCGAATGGGCCGATGTGGAGCCCGGTCTCGGTGCGGGAGAAGACAGTGGTTTGTCTCTGGGTTTGTCTTGTGGCCTCGGTGCCGGGGATGGAGTTTCGGTACCGAGGGTAGGCTGGCTTGAGCCCGAGCGGCCTGAAGGCTTGTGTGGCAACTTCTTTGCCGAGCAGGAAGGCGGGGCGTGGGAAGTTTTGTCCCGGTGTGCACCTAGGCCCGAAGGTGATGGTGTTACCAAAGCCTTTGTAGGAATGGATGGGGGGGAGGGGGTCGACGTCAGTACTTACGACCCGTTGCCCCGGAGTGATGTCTTCGACATCGGACTCGTCGGCTTCGGAGGCGCTGATGATGCCCTCTTCGAGCTGTTCCTGCTCCGGTACGTTGATGCCTTCCTGGAAGATATCGTCCGGTATCGATGTGGAAGATCGAGCCATGCTTCTTCGAGCTCGACGATCCCGGATGGTTTTCTTGGAGCGGAAAGAGGCACAAGCTGGACAGTCTTTGGCCTCGTGCTCAGGCGAAAGGCAGAGGTTACACACCTCGTGAAGATCGGCGTGGGGAAACTTGGATCCACATTGAGGACACTTCTTGAAAGGAGTCCTTTCCATGAGCCAAAAGGCCTGATGGCGCAGCTAGGCCCGAAGGCCTGCGTCGACGACCGGAATGGAAGAGTTCGAGTTTGTAGAGATGCGCGCCGAGAAGGGAACCGCGATCGAAACAATACCGAAGAAAAGGTGAAGGATTGCGTGTCGAAAGTTAGAACGGTAGCGACACCGAACTGGAGCGCGACTAACACATCCGAGCCCGATGGCGGAAAAAAACAATCTGAAGATGGAGTCGATGCCCATGCGCACTATTGTTTAAAGGAGGAGTCACCTATCTCGTGACTTCCAAAGACTTATTCCAATACAACAACAAAGTGCAAACATCCGGGCCCAACACCAGATGGCGATCTATGCATAGTGTGTGATCTGCAGCTCATATGCCTCGAACATAGTGTTTTTAACAAAAAAACAAAAAAAAAAATTGTAACTAAATGAAGAGAACCTTAAACATTTCTAAAGATTTAGGATGCCAGAAGAAAATCATGTCATATTTAAAGTTGAATGGCGACAAGACTGAGCTCATGGTTCTTGGCAATCCTCTGTGTTTTAAAGCAGACACAATGTGGCCAGCGTGAATGGGCCCTGCCCCCACCCCTAAGACCGAACTAAAAAGCCTGGGTATCTGGCTGGATCAGGACCTCCGCTTTAAAGCTCAGGCCAGGAAGGCTGCTGCCTCTTGTCATGGCATCCTAAGGATGCTTCGCAAAGTGCTCCCTCTTCTTTCCTTCCAGGCCAAAACGCTGATGATCCAGGCACTTATTCCATCTAGATTAGACTATGGTAACGCCTTATATCTAGGTGCGCCGACCTCGGCAATTGCGAAACTCCAGATTGTGCAAAACTGCGCAGCAAGGATGATCATGGGGATCCCGAATCGACACTCTGCAAGGCCCGCTCTGCAGTCCCTCCACTGGCTACCTATTCAGGAGAGAGTCAATTTCAAGGCCCTGTGTATCACCCACAAGTCACTGGAAGGCAATGGCCCACCTATCAATAATACTATGATTCAGTCTTACCGGGCGAATAGGCAGCTGCGCTCAGATGAGCTCCACCTGGCAGTTGTACCCAGGATTAAGGCGGCCAGAAGTGGCGGCCGGCTTTTCTCGTACAATGCCGCCAGACTTTGGAACTCTCTTCCACTGTATTTATGTAAGGAACCTAATCATCTGGCCTTCCGGAAACAGCTAAAGACGTGGCTTTTCCCCTAGGTGTTGTCTTGCCCCAGTTACCTGTTTCAGCGCTGGGATGCCTTCGGGTAGCCATGCGCTATAGAAGTGCTGTTTCATTCATTCATTCATTCACGTTAGCCAGATGAAAATTAATGACATTTAAAAAATGGCTTTAAAATAAAGTGAGCTATGAGAACGACAAATGTGCCTCAAAAGGCCGGTTCTACAATCTGGCATATTTTCTCATTCAAATGCCACTGTATTCTGGTGGCTTTTGGGTCCGCTGGTTTAAAGTCGAGAAACTATGGGTAATGTGTCGCAAACTGACAGCAGCAGCACAACACTTAATAAAAAATGGGTGCTATGGTGAATTCAAACCAATAAATTTAATTACATTTAGGTGCGGAGAAGTTACATATTTGTAATCAAAACTGTTCATCTTGGGATCTTCACAGGTTCAGCAACACTGAATACATTTCATTATGTGTGATCCCAGGGGGATCTCACTTTTTTGAGAAATATATGCCTATCTAAAGGTAATTTATTTTTATGGCAAGCAATTTTTAAATGCAAAAAAAGTTAAGAAAGTAGGTGGGTAGATAGTATCAACTTGGAAAGAAAAGACCGCACCATCTCTTTTAGCCCCTGCAATCCCAGTGAGGAAAATCGATGGTTTAAGAATATTCAGAAAAACATCCCATGATGGAGAGCTAAGGATTACAGTTAAGTAACTTTTCTTCTCCACCATGGATTCCTTATTGATATTCATGAAAAACGGATAGAATACCAGCCTCACCCCATCATCTTAGCTAGCAATCAATCAGGCTGTACTTATGTAGTGCAGCTTATCACCCGTCAGGGTATCCAGGCGCTGGACTGTGGGTCTCAGTTGAAGAGCCAGGTCTTGAGTCCCTTCCTGAAGTCTGCCAATGAGGGAGATGTTCGAAGGGGAAGGCCATGCCAGGATTTGGCAGCGAGGTGGGAGAAGGATCGACCTCCGGTGCTGCAGCGGCGGATGCGAGGTGTCTACGCAAGGGTGAGGTGGGCGGAGTGGATGTTTCTCGGTGGAAGTTCAGGTGGTGGATCATGTATGCTGGTCCTTGGTTGTGGAGGGCTTTGTAGACTTGGGTCATAAGCTTGAAATGGCATCTCTTCTGGATGAGGAGCCAGCGGAGGTCTCAGGTGCTGGATGATGTGGGTCTTTTTGGGCAGGTTAAGGATCAGACCGGCTGCTGCGTTCAGAACCGTCTGAAGTCTTTTCACGGGTTCACTGGTGGTGCCTGCATTGAGTGCGTTGCCGTAGTCCAGACGGCTGGTGACTAGGGCCTGCGTCACTGTTGTGCTGGTAGGTAGCCATTTGAAAATTCTGGGAAGCATGCAGAGCGTGTGGAAACAGCGTTGACAGCCGTTTCATGGAGAGTTCGCTGTCTAGGATGATGCCAAGGTTTGGGGGTAGGTCGGAGTTCCGATGGTACACCAGAAGTCGTTCCAGAGGGAGGTGCGGTTGCCGAAAATCAGCACTTCTGTTTTGTTCGTGTTGAGCTTCAGGCAGCTGTCTTTCATCCAGGCCGAGAAGTTCTTCATGCAGTTGTGAAAATTGGTTTGTGTCATGGTGGTGTCCATCGAGAGTGAAAGGATGAGCTGGGTGTCGTCAGCATAGGAGATGATGTTGATGCCATGGGTTCTGATGTCTGCTAGCAGCATAATGTAGATGTTGAAGAGGGTGGTACTGATGGATGAGCCTAGCGGGACGTCGCAGATGGTGTGCTTGGGCTGTGATGTTGTAGTTACCACTCTTCTACAGGGAGGTGTTACTGTGGGAAAAGAATTGGCTGAGGTGCGAGTACACTATTTGGTTATGCTGGTGATCGCCAAGTACAGGAGACCTGTAAGTCAATTCAAATTGTATCCTGCTAAGGAGTTCTTGAAGGCACTTGTGCTAGATTTCAGTATGCAGTTTTAGGGCAGAGACAGTCTCTCAGACAGCGTCTTGTGTTGTATAATTATGCAGAGCTCTGTTTGGGGTTTCTGCCTTCGTGCTGCGCCTTTGAGGTAGGTCACATGGCAGAGCCAACCAGCAGCATGAGCAAGGCTAGCGCTGCGGCGGCGAGCTTGCTTCTCCTTAATACTTTATTGCACAGAGCGAATCTTTTAAATTTGTTAGGGCGACTGCTCCTACAGTTTAAAATCATTTTAAAAACCATTTTACTTAGATGCATTGTACGGCGACCTCTGCCACTTTTAAAACTTTTTATTCTTAAGTTGTGTCTCTCACACCACGTGGGTGTGTGATTTCTTTGCTTACTTGTTCATTTGCACTTTATTTCTGGCACCTTCCTCTCCCCGGTCCACCGCAGCTCCAGGGCTGATTGAGTGGAGGGAGAGGAGGCGGAGACTCGTCTCTCCTCTTCCGGTCGCGTGACAGTGGGCAGCGCTCTATTTGCCGGCCTCACTGGGATTGGCCCGGCTTCCCGCCATCACAGCTTATAAAATACTTGATGGCGCCGTTGCGCAGCGGGAGCGCGCAGTGTGCGTGCCGCTGGCGGGCCGAAGGCGCGCCAAAGGCAAGCCCGTCTGCGCCTGGACCAGGCCCAGGGCCATGCCCCCTGGCCCTAACAGAACAGGAGCTCAGGGCGAGTCGCTAGCTTATACCAGTAAGCAATTAAAGGATATTCACAACACCATCTATAGCAAACAGACTTGCCCATGTTGGAACATGATGTCCCTAGTTACTCAGTCCATAGCACACTGCCCTAACTGCTTTTTCAGACTGGAGGTCCACAACAAGATTCCAACCACATATTGGGACTCGACCCACTCAAAACAGGAAAAAAATCCATCCAGCCCTGATAAACGCACGCTCCCTCCCTAAACACAAATACGAAATAGCGGAGCTCCTAGATAATTACAATTTGGATCTTCTATTTATCACAGAAACTTGGGGTGATCCCTCGTCCGGTCCAGATTTCTGTATCGCCACCCCCAATGGTTTTTGCGCCCTCAGACAAGACAGAACACCTAAGAAAGGAGGAGGTTTAGCGCTCATTTACCGCGATAAGTTTTCAGCCAGGATAGAGACAATTCCCTCTACGGTCTGTGAAGCATTTATCTTTAAGATAATGCTCACCCAATCCCAATCCTTTAAGGGCACCCTCCTGTACCGCCCTCCTGGCTCGCGGGCGGAATTTCTATCAGCCATGGGTAGTCTACTAGAACCCATAGCGGGAGAACCCAACTTTACTATCCTGGGAGACTTCAACTTTCATTTGGAGGCCCATGATGATAAGGACTCATCAACCTTGACCGCAGAATTAGAGTCGGTAGGACTCTCCCAAAAAGTGATGAGTCCCACACTCTGCTGGCCACACGCTGGATGGTTTGTTCTCGAATAACGAGAAACTTTCAATAAGGAACATCCTCCCTCTAACATGGACGGATCACTGTGCGGTCCTGTTTGACATCCAGTCTCGAAGGAACACTCCACAGCAATCTAGATCCACTCCCCCCAAACAGTTCAAGGCTTAGAGCAGTATTGACCAAGCCGGTCTTAAACAACACCTATCTACCCAGCAGGAAACCAGGCAAGATCCTGAGTAGGCATGTACCAACTACACAGAATGGCTCCAAAACGCATTTAGTAGACTGGTACCCCTCAAATCTGCCTCCAAAAACAGGAATACCCCTTCGGCCCCATGGTTCTCTGAGGCACTGAGACTCGAGAAACAATGGTGCAGGAATCAAGAGAGACGCTGGCGCCGAGATTATGAAGAAACTTCTCTACAAGGAGGCACTGACTAAGTATAAATGCCTCATAATCACTGAGAAAAGCAATTACTACCCAAGACAAATCGAAACTGCCCAAGACTCCACTAAGCAGCTTTACCAGGTAGTAGCCAAGCTGACAGGGCCAGAGATTAATTCTAACAAGGAGGCCTCCCAATCTCTCTGTAATTCCCTGGCCAGCTACTTTCAAGGAAAGGTGTGCCAAATTTACGCCAACTTCTATGCCCGAACGAAGGATGGGACCCACAAGGACGACCTCAGCGAGAATGTATCCACCCCTAGCTTCTCGGAATTTAACCAGGTCTCTCTGGAACAGATCATGGATCTGATTACTACCGTCAAATCTGGTTCTCCTGACGACCCATGCCCTCCATCTATTCTTAGACTGATCCCTGACCTGATAGGCCCTAACCTTACAAACATCTGCAACTTGATGTTCTGTACAGGCAACTATCCCTCCGTCTGGAAAAAGGCCATCATCAAGCCTCTGCTAAAAAAGAATAATCTTGACCCAGCAGAGACTAAAAACTACAGGCCAATAGCACGTCTTCCATTTCCAGCAAAAATCTTTGAAAAGATCATGAACACTCAAGTGGCTTATTTCATTGATGAATACAACTTACTAGATGACACACAATTTGGCTTTAGAAAGGGCCATGGTACGGAGACCGCCCTCATCAAGGCATTGGATTAAATCAGGACGGTGTTAGACCGTGGAGGCGCCGCGGTCCTGGTGCTGCTGGATCTATCAGCAGCCTTTGACACGGTCGATCATGCCACTATGATCGACCGTGTCTCAGCCTTTGGCATCAGACACAAGGCCAAAGCTCTTCTGTCCTCCTTTCTATCTAATCGGACCCAGCTAGTGCGCCTAGGTGACTTCAACTCTACACCGTTCGCTCTCCCGTGTGGCGTGCCGCAAGGATCATCATTGAGTCCGACCCTATTTAACATATATGTGTCGGACCTGGCGCGAGTAATCAAATCATACGGGATGGGTCTAACATCTTACGCAGATGATACGCAACTGGTGCTAGCGGTGCACAATGATGGAGGGGCAGTCGCTTTAGGATTTCAAGATGGCTTGATGGCCATCAGTGCCTGGATGGCAAATAATTGCCTTAAATTAAACTCAGATAAGACAGAGGTGATGATTTTTGGCAACCTTTCCCCTGCTGGTCCCCAACTTGTTGGCCAGCTGCGTTGGGTTTACCTCCGTCCCCTGTCAAAAGGTTAGAAATTTGGGTGTCATGTTCGACGACAAGCTGTCTTTCATACACCACGCCAACGCAGTAGTCTCCTCATCCTTCTATGTACTAAGGATGATAAAAAAACTTCTACCTTTTCTTCCAGTTGGTGCATGCAAAACTCTTATAAGCACACTGGTTATGACAAAAGTCGACTACTGCAACGGTCTTTTCATTAATGCTCAAGAAAGGGTTCTAAGCAAGCTGCAACTAGTGCAGAATGCAGCCGCGAGGATACTCTCAGGTACCCCTAAGTTTATGTCCATATCCAAGGTGGTCCGACAGTTACATTGGCTGCCCATAAGAAGCAGAACCAAATTTAAGGTGCTATGCATTGCCTATAAGGCTTCCCACAACATGGGACCTGAGTTCCTGAAGAAAGCTCTTTGCGCATACACCCCCAGCAGAACTCTGCGCTCCTCAGAAGCCAATCTATTGTTTGTCCCAAGAACTAAGAAAGCTGCGTGGGGCGACAGAAGATTTATAGTGGCCACCGCCAGGCTCTGGAACTCACTTCCTCTGCAGGTCAAGACCAGTCCCACCCTGCTAGCTTTCAGGAAACAAGTAAAAACCTGGCTTTTCGATCAATAAGCAGCCCGCTCCACTCCTTTCCTTTTAGTCCTTAGCGTCGAGACACCCAAGGGTATTTGTGCGCTTTAGAAGTTGTTTAAATAAATAAATAAATAAGGTCATGGCAGCTACCCCATTATTAAGTTAAAGTTGGAGTTGTGGCACGGCAGCCTGGGAGTCAGAGGTCATCTTTGTCTTGACAGTTACGGTCTCAGGGCAATCCTAAGGTTGTGGCAAAGATGCCTGATGGCATGTGGGTACTCAAAGTTGATGCCGCTTCACGTAGTTTCCAAAATGAATCTTGTCGGGAGTCTGGGTTATTCCTCTCAGCTTGGGTCGGCGCTGATCACCATCCCGAACACAAGTCGGTTTCTTCTGGGTGCTCCACAAGCCAGGAACATGACTAGGCCAGACTGTCCTTCCCTCCATGATCAGGATGGCATGGTCTAAGCTCTAGGCAGACCACAGCTTTTCTAGGAAGCTGTGCAGTCTTCCAGTGATGTCTCCTCACCAGTGGGAGACTGGCTGTTATGCAGACATCAACCATGGTCTCACAGCAGCTCTTCGAGTACTCTGTGGAGCACTCCCTTCCTTGGTCAAGGCGAACTGGAACAAAGAGGGGTCGTTTAGTCCCACTTTTATACTCATTTTTGAGACCGGCGATGTGGATCCACCGTCTAAGGTCCTGAGACCTAGCTTTAAATGGTTACCTTTCAAATGCAATTTTCTGATTGCAGTGCAGACACAGACTTTGTGCAAAGTGATGGCTCTCTCATCAGGTAAGGATGATGCGGACTCCAAGCAGATCCAACAGACGGGCATGATGAAGTGCGTAGTGTCTGCAACTGGCTATCAGCAGCCTTTATAATGTAGCAATCACGGACAGCCAAAAGTGCATATCTTGCCTAGAAATTGCCTTACCTTAAACAACAATGAGAATAAATGGGGTGTTCTTTATGGTGTGGTTGTGCGACCTCATCATGTAATACACTCACTAACCTCTTTAGGACCATTCGGTTTTGTTTGTCAAACCTTCAGCTCAACCTTGGGTAGCTGTGGCTCTGAGCAGCACGGCTTACACAATGGAATAAGTGTAAACAATTTAAATAGCACCAAAGCAATTGAAGAAGAAATCAACAAGACACCAAAGAAATCCAACAGCAATTTATAAAAATAGAATTTCTTTATATATTTTTAGAGACCACAACGAAAAAGATCCACCAGAGGGTGCTGTTGATATAGATTTTAAAAAGTATAGGAAATCACAGCATTCCACTCAACCATGAAAAAGCACTGACAAATTCAACAAATTTGATACTTTTGAGTACAAAGTTGAGCAAGTTGTAATGCGGGCGGTTAGAGCTTCTAGGGGCGACCAACTCCATCATGGAGCCAGTCAGGGGGACCAGCAAGGCCCTCAAAACAGTTACATCCACAGAAGTAGTAGTCTTCAAGCAGTTCCAGGCGCTTTATCCCCATCCAATGGATTCCTTTGAACATGGTCCTGATGCGGAGGCTACAGGATGCTTGTGAATGCTCAAGGATGCTGTGGATGTGACCTAGTCGACAGGGGACCACCTGCAGGGACCCCTTGGTCCACTAAGGTGATGAGGGGGTCATGGACACAGGTTTTGACGTCCCATGAGGTCCTCTCCGGTCTGACCAAAGTCCAGTCATCACTGGACTACCAATCGTCTGGTGGTGCGGTCACAGCCAAATCCTATTCGGGTGACCAAGCTGCACTCAGAAAACTCTCCAGGGTCCAGCAGACTTGGGTGCAACTTCTGAACGTTGGTCCTGGACCCCGGTGCTGCACGATGGCGGGGAGTGGCGATTCGGGGATCTGGGCTACCATTCGCCCTTAACAGGCTTTTTCAGCTGTTGTGTCCCTGTGCTGTGAAAAGGAGGCCAGCCGGTTGACCCTTGGAGTCTCCTTACTTTGGCTGGGCTTTGGAGGTGACTGTCTTGTCTACATGAGCAGGACACAGCAGGCACAGTCCCTCTCCTTCGCTAGCCACCAGATGCAGTCCGCGTCTGGAACCTAGTGCAGAAGGGCAGTCCTTCCAGTCCAGTTGAGATCGGAGTTCTGGAAGTCAGGTTGTGCCCTATTTATATACAGAAAATGCCCTCAGGGTAGGATGCAGTTGGTATCCAAAGGGCTACCAGGCTCCATCCCTCCCTCCTAATGACCACTTTCAGGTAAGTGTGGCATCTGGCTATCGCAGAATGCAGCATTCTGCCCAATTCAAGATGGCTGAACTACTTCTCATGGCGTCCACAACTCCCTAGCCCAACTCTGAGGTGTGGTTACCAAGGAGGCTACACGTCCCTGGAAAACCTGTTTGCCAAATGGTTATCCCTCTCCTTCCGGGGTGCCAGCTACTCTGCCTAAGCAATGGGACTGCCCCTCTCTCAGGTGTGCCCTATTTCCTCTTCAAAGATGGCTTCAGCTTTGAAGCATGCCTTTTGGGCCAACACCCTTGTGACTTGCTGCAGGAGGAAGATAACATCTATTCAGTGCAGGGCCCTATCGTGTCCTTTCCTGGGAGTAATTAGCACGCCTCCCCTGGAGGGCAGAAAGTGGTCTCGTGCTCAAGATCCATGTGCAACCGTTAAGGGCCCATGAGATTGAAGACAAACAGTGTCAACATTGTAAAAGTTGCGCATTGTAACTTGTTACAGTAATTTCAACTTGAGAACTAAGCCAGGCTTAATATAACAAGTTGTTTGATACCTTGGAGTATCAACCTTGGTCACACCATTCAGCAGTTAGCGCAGCTGAGGGGGGTGGGGAGCGGCCAACCCTGCACACATCAATGGAGCAACCAAGTCTTTCCATAGTAAAAACACCAGTTCAAGTTTTTACTGTCAGTACATGTAAAACATATGTTCTGCCCATGAAATATCCTGCACCCTGCCTGGCTTAGTAGGCCTGCCATGGGGGGACTGTGGACTTTGCCATGGCTTTTAAATGACAAAGTCGGGCTAGCAGTTCGAAACTGCACTTCCAGTCTGCAATGGCGGTCTGGGAGATTCGCTTTACTCTAGTCACCCAGGGAGGCACAACCCTTGCTGCAATCCTAGCGGGGGGAGGGGGGAGCTTTGGAGAACTATCTAACGTGCAGGCCCTGGGTACCAAATACTACAGACCTTCGGGTAAGTTAGCCTATGCCAATTGGGTAAAGCCATTGTAACAAACGTTTTGGGGTCAGAGCACTAGCATGGAGGTCTGGTTAGCAGGCTTCAGTGCACTCTCAGAGTCAAGAAACCAGCAGCATCAGTCGAAAAAACCTATGGGTGACCATACAAAACAAGTCATTTCCTTACAAGGCCCCTACTTCAGAAGAAAGGCGACGTGCCCTTGTCCTGGTGGTTCTCATCATCTAAGTAGAAGAAACTAGAAAGGCTGTCTGCACTGGCATGGTCAGTTCCAGGTCTGTTCCACCTCGAAGTCCATACCCTGTAGGGAAATGGACCACCTCAACAACTTGGGGTTCTCTCCTATCATCTGCATCAACCATCTGTGTTCAGTTTGAACTCTGAAGTGAGTCCCAAACAGGGAGAGTCTCAGCTTTTTCAGGCGCCAAACCTCAGCAAAGACATCCCTCTCAATAGCACTCCAACGCTGCTCTCTAGGGAGGAGTCGCCTGCTAATGAAGGCAAGTGGCTGATCCTGGCTCAAATCATTTACCTGCGACAACACTGCCCCTATCCTATGGTCAGAGGCATCTGTCTGAACAATTAATTCTTTACTGATTTCAGACGCCTTCAGGACAGGTGTTGAGCACAGAGCTTTCTTGAGGGTATTAAAAGCCTTTTCACACTGCTCAGTCTAGATGACGTGTCTGGGTTGCTTCTTGGAGGTAATTTCAGTTAATGGTGCCACTATGGTACCATATCCTTTCAGAAATCTCCTGTAGTAACCAGTCATACCAAGAATACCATGCCAGAATTATCTGGAGTTTGGTTTGAAGAGGCTGTAAATGACCTCCACCAACTTTGTGGCCCAAGTACACAACAGAGCCTTGCTCTGTCTGGTACTTGCTGGCCTTGACAGTCAGGCCTGCCTGCTGCAGGGCCTGAAGTACTTCCTTGAGGTGGAGCAGGTGATCCTCCCAGGTGGAACTGAACCCAGCTATATCATCAAAATAAGCTGCACTGAAACTTTCAAGACCTGAGAGTACTCTAATCACCAGTTTCTGAAGGTGGCAGGTGCATTTTTCATCCCGAAGGACATCACATTGAATTGAAAGTGGCCTTCAGGTGTCAAAAGAACAGACCTCTCCTTGACTTTTGGCGTGAGGGCTACCTACCGATAACCTGTTAGGTCAAAGGTACTGAGATATTTTGCTGCCTCCCTACCTATCAATGAGCTCATCAGCTCCTGACATGGGGTGGGCATCAGTCTTGGAAACTGCACAGAGGGCCCTGTATTCCACACAAGTTCACCTCAAGGTTCCGTCCTTTTTAGGTCTCGCGCCTGCGTTGCAGTGCGCAGCACTGCTCGCGCAGCGCGAGACCTCTAGAAAGGGCTTCTGAAAACGACCCACAAGCTCGTGCGTGTGGTTTTGTTTTCAGAAGCCCTCATTGGCTGTAGCGTGCGTTTTTTTTAGAAAAAACGGCACGCGATTGGGCAAAGGCAGGCGCATGTCCCGCCTTCGCTCCTCCCATTCCCGACGGTGGCCAGAACGCGCAACAGCGCGCGTTCGCCTCGCTGCCGCTGCCGCGCTCTCTGGCCCCAGCTCCTCTGTGGTGCGCGCGCACCACTGTTTACTACAAAAACAAGCATTTTTTTTAATGATTTTGGTGTGAATGAAAAAGCGATCTGCTGATGGCTCTTGTAATGGAACCGATCAGCAAGTAGGCGCCCAAGCAAGTGGTGGACTGGATGAAAGGTAAGCAGATTCCGCTGTGATTCGACTGCCCTGCCTGCGCCCGCATGCTGTTGCCGATTACTGTACAATATATCGTCATGCTGCCCTGCGCCCGACTTCTCGATTGTAGCTATGTCCCGGTGAATTGGGAAGGGACCCCTGTGTCTGATGAAACGGGGTTCTGTTGCAGCTGTGGTTGGGAGCGTGCTTCGGGGCAGATGTGAGCATGCCGTCTTTTGCTTCCTCATATGAGACCCCATTGGCTTCGAGGGTCCAGCGAGCAGCGTGTGCACCGCATGTGATGCCAGTGGTGGCTCACACCCTGATCAGGTGTCTGACACGCGAGAATCGGGGAGTTGGTGGCAGGCTGAGGTGCAAGGCGCTTCCTAGCACGAGCTTGTCAGCGCCGCGGGCTCTCTGGGCTGTGGTTCCACGCGCGTCGCCGGCGTGCACAGGCTCGGGGGCAGGGCAGTCTTCTGTGTGTTTGGGATGTGCTGCAGGAAGTACGGACTGTCTGCCGGCAGCAGAAGCACGGACTATTTCTCTAGTTTAAATGGCGTGAGATGAATTTTTCTGTGGAGGAATACACGGTTTTCCCGCACGTGAACTGAGGAGCGAATTTGATTTCGCTGTCCGGTTGACTTTGGGTGTAAAAATGAGGCTGACATTTTGGAATTGCCCATGCACGGCATTTTCCGTTTAACCTGCAAAAATGTGTGTTTTGTAATCAATAGTATATAGTGACCGTCTTCGAGCTCTCCCGACAATGCTCTGTCTTCTTTCTTCTGTACACCCCTCTCTCTCTCTCTCACACACACACACACACACACTGTGACACACATATGTATATATATATATACACACAGACACACATACTGAACACACTCGTGCACATAAAATCCCATAAACACACAAGCTGATGTGTGTTTAGCTGCACCGAAGAGGAGTCCTCAATGACAGCCTCGTACAAAATACATTTAAAAAGTGCATAAAAAGGTATGGTAGCTGTGATTCTGAGTGCACTGGGGGCAGGGGCAGGTGGTCTGGCGACGAGGTCAGAGACGTGGCTAAAAAGAACAAAATATACTGCAGCTTTTTTGTTGGCCATTCACCTTTTGGTACATGGTACAAATGGAAAATATATTCCGAGCAACCCTTAGTCCGCCCTACTTTGTTTAACTCGTGCAAAAAGCAAACATATTGAATATCGTATAAAACAGCCTCGTACACAAAGGAGGAACAGCATATGAAACCGACGTGTAAGTGCTTTGATTTCCTCTCTCGAAGGTGTTATTTTCTTTTTGATACACGTGAAAGGTGTCATATTACCAATTCAGATGTGTGCGGTTTGTTCCCTTGCTGGAATAATGCATTTTGAAATAATTGTCTTTAGAAAATGTAGCAGGTATTCTAATAACAAGCATTTGCAATACAATAGGTCTCGCATTATTAAAGTTTGAGCTATTGGTGTTGCATTATTCAGCAATGCCAATAGCTCAAACTTTAATAATGCGAGACCTATTGCATTGCAAATGCTTGTTTAATTGTGCTTGGGCACAAGAACCACTGGGCGCCTGGCCCATGGCTATCACCCACATCGCCAACATCTTGGCAACCTCAGCTTTGACGCTGGCCTTTACCTGATCAGACAACTTGTATGTTTTACTTTTGACAGGCATGCTGTCACCGGTGTCCACATCATGGGTACTGTAGGAAGCTGGCTATGTATATGGCAAACCATTAAGTGGTTATACCGTGCACAGAGATCAGAGATTCCCCCAAGGGTGTACAGGGCTGAATGTAAACCCAAAGTGCTCTATTTTTGGTAGTGTGGGCGAGCAGCCTTAGGCCTAACACAAAGGAGTGTAAGACATTTGTTATGCACACAGTGACTAATAAATGACTCACAACTCAAAAAGGAGATTTACATACATTTTAGAAAAATAAGCTTCTTTCAATATTTATTTTAAGATCAAGATGTTTGCAAAAAGGTAAATACGTTTTTCAGGAAAAATACTTTACACTTCAAAAATTAGAGTGCAATTTTCAGGCTGTGCAATGTTAACTTATGAAGGAAAACAAGAATGCAGTTTTTGCAGGTAAGTACTCAACTTCCAGATTCAGTCTTTGGTCAACACAAGGCAGGGTTCAAATCAGTTCCAAGAGTGCACCACCAGCGGCTGGGTGCCGAGGTAAAATTCGAGGTCAGGTGCCCAATGTTAACCAATAGAGGCTGGGGGTACTCGTAGTCGCGCTGCTCACAGGTGAGTAAGGAGGGGTCAGGGGTCGATCTCCTAGAGTAAAGGTAAGTACAAGAAGGTCACAAGGCAGCACCAAACTGAGACCCTCAGCGGCACAGGGACAGACGGGTGCAGAGTGCCAACACAGCGTTGGGCGCCCAATGTTAACCAATGGGGGAGATCGGTCTTGAAGAAAGGCTCAGGCCAGGAGGCCGGATGAAGAAAACCGACAGCTGCCAAGCTAAGTAGAGATGCTAGGAGACGTAGGGACACCATGGTTGAGGTCCACAAGGCCCATGGGCTTCGGGTGCAGGGATGTCCTTGGGTGTCTAAAAACTTACCGATCAGGTCGCAATCAGGGGAAGTCTTCAAGTTGAGGCTGCAGGTGTCGAGGAGTCCGGCATGGGTCAGCCCATGGTGGACTCGGGCTCAGAAGCGCTGTGGTACCTTTGCAGTACCAGTGGGCTACTTGGACTCGGGCCGTGGGCGTCGGGAGCTGAGGTGGATCCAGAGGTGAGTTAGCGTCTCCTCAGGGCAAAGTGCTTTTTCTTTGCAGATGGTTTCTTCAGGACAGGGCCGCTGTCCATGGGAGATTAGTAATCTTTCTTGCGGGCAGGCCTCCTAGGGTTCTGGAGGTCGCTGGTCTGCGGGGTGAGTTGCTCTTCTTCAGCAGGATCTTTGAGGGCTGTAGACAGGCCGGTAGGGCTGGAGCCAAGTCAGTTGGTGTCTTCAGTCTTCGCTGCTGTACGGCTCTTCTTCGTAGGTCACCAAAATCTAATTTCAGGGACTGGGGGGCCACCTAAATACTACATTTCAGGGCATTACAGGGGAGTAACAGGTAGGGACTAATGGTTCCTTACCTGGGGTGTCTACACCCACTATTATGCCATCCTCCTGTGGGAGGGGGCATAGCCCTAGCCCTGATTGGATAAGTCCCACCATCTTCAAGATGGTGTGCACTGAAAAGTGTGCTTTACTTCGCCTCCAGCACCTGAGGGGTGAAGTTAGCGAAGGAGGCACACCTCCCATTCTTCCTAAGTTTTCCCGATGGTTCTCCCGCCAAAAGTGGGGGTTTGAACCAGAGGCAACCATCTGCTACTAGCAGCAGAGACTACGGACACATCACAAAGGTGGCAGGCCTTTGAAGCTTCCCTCTCTAGCCCTGCGCCCATCCTAGCGGAGGAGTGTGACACCTCCGCCCAGGATGGGTTTTGTTTCTGGCCTCAGAGAGCAGGGGCTCTCAACCCAGGGGTCCAGAAACATGTCTGGTGGTGGCAGGCTGCCTAAAGCCAGACAGAGACCACACCAGGATTGGTGGGTTTTTTAGGGGGCATCTCTGATGAGCCCACTGGGTACATATTTGAATAAATCCTACACTGGCATCAGTGTGGGTTTATTAAGAGGAGTTGTTTGATACCAAACACTACTGGGTTCAGTGAAGCCATCATGGTGCTGGGGAACTCGAGTTGTTGAGTTTCCAGCCCATGTACTCTCTATGGCTTCCCTGACACAATGTTAAGGAATAGACAAGTATTGTGGGAGTATAGCTGCACTTGCAGATATGCCCACACCGGAGATATAGTGCACCCTGCCTTAGGGCATGTAAGGCCTGCCAGAGGGGTGACTCACCATTACCTTAGGCAGTGCTGGTTGGCATGGCACACAGGCAGTGTGCCATGTTGACTGTCGTTTTTGATTGTACCAAGGCATGCAAGCTGCAGTGGCATGGCCTTGGTGAGGGGTCCCTTGGGGACCTCCTTCAGTTCCCATGCCCTAGGTACCAAGGGTCCCATTTACTATGGACTTACAGGGGGCTGAAGTTGCCAATCGTGGTACAGTTTTAGGGAAGAAGCTCTGGCACAGGGAACCTGGTTGGCAGAAACCCTGTGCACTTCAATCGAAACCACATAATTTTCCAGGCAAAAAAGTGGGGCTAACTATGTCAAAAGAGGCACTTTCTCACAGGCACACCACGTTGTCAGATCTGGGGTCAGAAAAAACATTCCAGCAAACTGCCTCAGTAACTGACAGCAGTCCTTGTATTGCGGTTCTGTATGGTAGAGGAGAGAGAACTACTCCTTTCACACTTCCATCTTGGGCACTAGAGACTAACAGGTCTGGAAGGGGTTCACTTTGTTCCTCCTCACCTCCAGTCACTATCAGCATGGTGATGTCTGCCTGGTCATGGGGTAACTTGCGCCTAGTCACATGGATGACCCTGTGAGGGCTCCTGGATGTACCCAAGCCTACCAAGTAGGTGACTTCCCTCTTTCTCCATAATGGGTTATGGCCCTGCCCACTTCTCCTGCAGCGATCCGGGTGCCACTGGCTTCAAGACCCACACCTACTGTCCTGGCTGGTACTCAACCATGTAGGGCTTTTTGTCATACCAGTGCTTCACAAGGTCCTGGCTGGCCATCAGGTTCTTGTTTCCCTTTATCATATACTCAGTCATTCTAGAAAGAAGGCCAAGTACATAGTCCACTACATCATGCTTTGGTTTCTTGAGGGGCCTCTACCAACCCTCTCTAATCAAGCTTAGTGGACATCAGGGTGTCCAAAGAGCAGCTCAAAGAGGCTGAAGCCAACTCCTTTTGAGAGGACCTTCCTGTCGGCCATAGCAGGCATGGGAGAAAGACATCCCATCTCCTCCAGATTTTCTCAGGTAACTGCAGGATCATGCCTTTCATGGTCTTGTTCAACCTCTCAACTAGACTATTGCCTTGAAGATGGTATGAGGTGGTGAGATTTTGAGTCACACCACACTCATCCCACACAGCCTTCAAATAATCAGACATAAAATGTGTGCGTCTATCGCAGATTTCACCAGACCTGGGTTCCCTAAGGAGGTAGACACCCAGGAGGAATCTAGTCACTGCAGGGGAAGTGACTGTCCTAAGGGGGGAATAACCTCTGGATATCTGGTGGCATGGTCTACTACCACCAAGATGAACCTATTCCCTGAGGTTGTTGGGGGGATCTAGGGGACCAACAATGTCAATCTCCACCCTCTGAAAGGCGGTATCAGGTGAGCCTTTGGCTTGAACCCTGCCTTGGCACTGGCCCGGCAGGTGATACAAGAGTGACAGAACTTCTTAACCTTCTCAGACATCTGGGGTCAGTGAAAGTAATTGACCAGCCTCAACCAGGTCTTAGCCTGGACCCAGGTGTCCTTATCATAAGCCAAGTTAAGGAGGAACTCTCCCTGTACTGCTGAAGGACAACCGATCTTCTGGTTGGCCCTCATTAGGGTTTACTTGCTTCGTTGCACAGGAGCGTCTCCTCCCGGTATACCTTATGGATACCACTGGTATCCCCTCGCTGCTGCGTGACAGCGGACTGTCACAGGTCTTATAGAGTGGGCATGTACTCTGCCCTTGACTGAGATCCGCTCTGGAGGGACATCCTGCTCCCTGGAGCTCTGCCAAGTCTGGCAACTCTCTGAGGGAAGCAGTGTCCTCTTCAGGTGCGAGACCCTCCCCCGGAGGGTTAGGCTCTTTCTGGCCCTGTGGACCTTGGGATGGTGGGTTGCCAGTCTTCAAGTCCCTTCTCTTGGCTCTAGGGGCCTGGACCATTGTTTCAGGCCCCAGGACCCCTTGACTTTTCCTCTGTGTTCTGGCTGTGACAAACCTATTCAGCATTTGTGTATGGGATCTTCTTTCCACCTCTGCTCAAGCAGAGGTTTGAAGATAATTGCCCAGTAGACACTACACTGGGATGGCAGGGGACGCAGCTACCTTCTTTGGGCCAGTAACTCCTCCTCACTCAAAAGTCAACCACAGCCATAGGGTGTGACTTTGTGACACTGTCAGTATTGACAATCTCGTGCACTTCCTCTGGCAGGATTTGGTCCACTAAATGACGCTGCTCAGGAAGGACTAATTAGCAAAGAATTTGTAAGAGATATACCTTTGATGTACATGGGATTCATCCATCATTCGTGGGATAAAGGTTGGGTGGGTTTTCTGAGTAGGCTTGCTCATATGGAACAAATTTAAGGTCTGTTAGAGCAGAGTCTGCAAGGGACAGAGGATTTTGTTTTGTCTGAGAAGATACATGCCTATGGGCACATATTCTTTTAATTGTTTCTCCTATTAACGTTTTTATATTTCTTATGCATTTGATTTTTTACAAAAGTGAGGAAAAATGTAAAGCAAGTGCTTCCATCAAATGCAGATATCCTGAAGTTGACATGCAAGAGCAGTCTGTGAGTGTTATCTTCATAAGCATCCCTTCTTGGTGTCTGACATTTTTGGTACACTATCTAGGTTACTGATTTGTGGGGTTGGAGTGGGTCTCTTTTTGGGTGCTTCTGAAAGGCAGTGGAGTATGTATCTATTAGTATTTATATAACGCAACCTTAGCTAGGAAGAAACAGCGCTGTACATTACGTGGGGTAAATGAGAGACAAAAGTGTACATCAAGTGGGGATTACACAGATGCAATTCATACATTTCATATTTTTAAGCGCACAGTGATTAAGTGATTTCCCCAGATTCACACTATGTGAAGTCAAGCACCAAAGCCAGGATTCAAACCTGGGTACCCCGGTTCCAAAGTCAGCAGCTCTAGCTGCTAGGTGGCAAACTGGTGATGTGCTTTGTCTTTTAAGCTTCCGGTGGTGGAGCCATAGATTTGGCAATCTACATTGAAGTTTCCTTTCCTAGATCAGCAGTCTAGCAAGAGGGCTCAGAACAAGGTGTTCTTTTCATCAGGTGCTAAAGGTAGTAAAATGACCAACTCAAAGTCTAAATTCTCTATAAAGATCATTTTTATGATCAAAGTTTTGACCTTGTTTTGGGCTTGATGGTGAAACTTTTAATGGTGTATGCCTTATTACAATGCTTTCAGCGTTGGAGGGTGCTCTTTACTTAGATGTTGATTCCGATACTGAATGCTCAGATGGCTTAAATTTCTTGGCCGCCAAAGTCTTTGACATCCTCCTCGCTGCGTCATTTGGGCATGATGGGATCATAGCTCCTTACGCTGCGTTCTGCATCTCCCCTAGAGATAATCGGAAGTGGTCTCAGAAAGGGTTGAGGTGGAAGAAGCTTCTCCATTGTGCTTATTTGGAGAATAAGGACCATCAGCAGCAGGCTCCGAAAAGGTTATAAAATGCTCCTCATCTTTTAGGCTAACCTTTTCCAGACCTTTCAATCTCTTCCTGGACATTTTCTGGCATAGTAGGGTTCCATATGAAAACTGATTGAAATTAACCTGCAAAACGCTCTAAGACTATGGAAAAAAACAAAAATACCTAAATATCCTGAAACCAAAATGTTGCCTTATTTGAAATTCCTAAATCCTGTCAATCTCCTTTTCACCACCTACTGCAGAACGAGGGTAATTTAAACTCAAAGTGCAGCCCTAGCCTATTTGTGGGAAAGTGCTTGAGAGTGAGTTCAAGTGCATGTGAACATTTTAGTAGAAATATTATATATATATATATATATATATATATATATATATATATATTATCTACTGGCGGTCGCCAGTAGATAGTTATAGTTAAAACCTATTATCCATAGGAAATCCGCGACATTCTATTTGAAATAACGTTGGCGCCGGTTGACGAATCTTCGCGAAAGTTTCCAACTTGTTGGGGCGCTCCGGTCCGCTCCTATCCTGAAAGTCTCGGGTGATACGTCAAGCGGGGGCCGAGAAAAAGGGGGTCCCAAAACGCGTTTTCCCCATTCATTTTTCCATAGGAACATTTAGTCGCAGCTACAGCCCGAACTGCTGAACGGAATTACACCAAATTTGGCAAAGAGGTAGCCCTTGGTTCAGTGTTGTGCCTTTGCTTAAATGGTGTAAATCCGTTCAGTAGTTCCTGAGAAAATCAAAAGTAAAGTCACATATATATCTGGGCGGAGCCTAACCACACATGTCATCGTGAGATCTGATTGGCTGTCAGCACTTCATCCTGGAATTGCTGGCAGCCATCTTGGGACCAATATAAATGATAGTACCTCATTGAAATGCATTGTAGTGAATAGAAGATTTTGAGGGTCACCAAAAGGAGAACTATAAAGGGTGATAACAGGCTTTAGTTACATTAGAATTTATTTGTTGATGGCACCATACTAATTTTAGGAATTGAGGTGTATTCTAAGGTGATTTTACCATGTGAAAAACCTTCTGCTGGGATATCATGAATCATGTTTGAGAGAACACTATTTTCTCATGCTTGTCCCATGGAGATTTGGAAGGTGCTCCAGAAGCTAAAATGAGAGCATATTTTCTGTAAATTCACATTATCTTTCTCACTCATGTGAGAATGAAGTCTGACATTCTCAGTAAAACATGTACATCCAACAAGGGCAGAGACTGTCAGTTGATTCCTTTGTGTTCTACTGCAGCTTCCCAGAGTGTTCTAAAGAACAACTAGAGTGCTAACAGCCTTACTTATGACAAACGTATGGCACACCTGAAGCCATCTTGATTGGAATAAACTGGTAACACTTAAAACATTTAATTTAAAAAGGAACAAAATGATGGGGTTCATTTTGTCATAGAAATTATGGTTAGTGGTGTAGAAAGAAAAATTAGGACATATTTCAAGTGTGATCTCAAATATCTTCCTGTTATATTTCAACAGGAGCAGCCTGCCAGTTGACGCCTTTGTGTTCTACTGCAGCTTCCCAGAGTGTTCTAAAGAACAACTAGAGCGCTAACAGCCTTACTTATGACAAAAGTATGGCACACCTGAAGCCATCTTGATTGGAATAAACCGGTAACACTTAAAACATTTAATTTAAAAAGGAACAAAATGAGGGGTTCTTTTTGAAATAGAAATTATGGTTAGTGCTGCAGAAAGAAAAATTAGGGCATGTTTTAAGTGAGATCTCATATCCTCTTCTATTTCATTAGAAAATTCTGACATGCAGACTGAAACAATCACTTTCAATATCAGCAGCAGACTACCAGTTAACTCCCTGGTGAGCAGTAGCTTTACTCCAGTGATCTAATGAGCAACTAGAGTGCTAACATTCTGAATTTATGGCAGATGTGAGACACATCTGAATGCCTTCTTGATGGAATCAAAGTAAAAAACTGAAAGCATTTCCTACTGAGAAGACTGCAATAAATGAAGAAATTAGGAAACTTCATAACAAAGAAGTCTTCCAAGATGGCCACCAGTGAAAAAAGAGCCCAAATGTAGCACAAATATTACCCAGATGTAGCCCACATATAGCCCAATGACAAATGTGTGCAAAACACTTTTTATTTTTAGTTTTTTTGCAGTTTTATGTAGTGCAGACTGGTCAGGTATTGGAGCATTGCATCTTAAAACATGACCCCCCTACACTACAAAAACACCACTGCACTACCTTAAACCCTAAAACACTACCCCCAGCACGACCCCCTACACTACACAAGCACCACTGCACTATCCTAAACCCTAAAACACTACCCCCAAGACGACCCCCTACACTGCCCAAACACCACTGCACTGCCCTAAACCCTGAAACACCACCCCCTGCACCACCCCCTACACTGCCCGAACACCACTGCCCTAAACCCTGAAACATCACCCCCAGCAAGACCCCCTACACTGCCCGAACACCACTGCACTGCCCTAAACCCTGAAACACCAGCCCCAGCACGACCCCCTACACTGCCCGAACACCACTGCACTACCCTGAAACACCACCCCCTGCACGACCCCCTACACTGCCCGAACACCACTGTACTGCCCTAAACCCTGAAACCCCACCCCCAGCATGACCCCCTACACTGCCAGAACACTACTGCACTGCCCTAAACCCTGAAACACCACCCCCTGCACGACCCCCTACACTGCACGAACACCACTGCACTGCCCTAAACCCTGAAACATCACCCCCAGCAAGACCCCCTACACTGCCCGAACACCACTGCCCTAAACCCTGAAACACCACCCCCAGCAAGACCCCCTACACTGCCCGAACACCACTGCACTGCCCTAAACCCTAAAACACCACCCCCAGCAAGACCCCCTACACTGCCCGAACACCACTGCACTGCTCTAAACCCTGAAACACCACCCCCAGCACGACCCACTACACTGCCCGAACACCACTGCTCTGCCCAAAACCCTGAAACACCAGCCCCAGCACGACCCCCTACACTGCCCGAACACCACTGCACTGCCCTAAACCCTGAAACACCAGCCCCAGCACGACCCCCTACACTGCCCGAACACCACTGCACTGCCCTAAACCCTGAAACACCACCCCCAGCACGACCCCCTACACTGCCCGAACACCACTGCACTGCCCTAAACCCTGAAACACCAGCCCCAGCACAACCCCGTACACTGCCCGCACACCACTGCACTGCCCTAAACCCTGAAACACCAGCCCCAGCACAACCTCGTACACTGCCCGAACACCACTGCACTGCCCTAAACCCTGAAACACCAGCCCCAGCACGACCGCCTACACTGCCCGAAAACTACTGCACTGCCCTAAACCCTGAAACACCACCCCCAGCAAGACTACCTACACTGGCCGAACACCACTGCACTGCCCTAAACCCTGAAACACCACCCCCTGCACGACCCCCTACACTGCCCAAACACTACTGCACTGCCCTAAACCCTGAAACACCACCCCTCAGCACGACACCCTACACTGCCCGAACACCACTGCACTGCCCTAAACCCTGAAACACCACCCCAGCACGACCCCCTACACTGCACGAACACCACTGCACTAAACCCTGAAACACCACCCCCAGCACAACCCCGTACACTGCCCGCACACCACTGCACTGCCCTAAACCCTGAAACACCAGCCCCAGCACAACCCCGTACACTGCCCGAACACCACTGCACTGCCCTAAACCCTGAAACACCAGCCCCAGCACGACCGCCTACACTGCCCGAAAACTACTGCACTGCCCTAAACCCTGAAACACCACCCCCAGCAAGACTACCTACACTGGCCGAACACCACTGCACTGCCCTAAACCCTGAAACACCACCCCTGCACGACCCCCTACACTGCCCGAACACCACTGCACTGCCCTAAACCCTGAAACACCACCCCAGCACGACCCCTACACTGCACGAACACCACTGCACTAAACCCTGAAACACCACCCCTGCACGACCCCCTACACTGCCGGAACACCACTGCACTGCCCTAAACCCTGAAACACCACCCCCAGCACGACCCCCTACACTGCCCTAACACCACTGCACTGCCATAAACCCTGAAACATCACCCCCAGCACAACCCCCTACACTGCCTGAGCACCATTGCTCTGCCCTAAACCCTGAAACACTAGCCCCAGCACGACCCCCTACACTGCCCGAACACCACTGCACTGCCCTAAACCCTGAAACACCACCCCCAGCACGACCCCCTACACTGCCCGAACACCACTGCACTGCCCTAAACCCTGAAACACCAGCCCCAGCAAGACCCCCTACACTGCCCGAACACCACTGCATTGCCCTAGACTCTGAAACACCAGCCCCAGCAAGACCCCCTACACTGCCCGAACACCACTGCACTGCCCTAAACCCTGAAACACCAGCCCCAGCACGACCCCCTACACTGCCCGAACACCACTGCACTACCCTGAAACACCAGCCCCAGCACGACCCCCTACACTGCCCGAACACCACTGCACTGCCCTAAACCCTGAAACACAAGCCCCAGCACGACCCCCTACACTGCCCGAACACCACTGCACTGCCCTAAACCTTGAAACACCAGCCCCAGCACCACCCCCTACAATGCCCGAACACCACTGTACTGCCCTAAACCCTGAAACACCACCCCCTGCACCGCCCCCTACACTGCCCGAAGACCACTGCACTGCCCTAAACCCTGAAACACCACCCCTGCACGACCCCCTACACTGCCCGAACACCACTGCACTGCCCTAAACCCTGAAACACCACCCCCTGCACCGCCCCCTACACTGCCCGAACACCACTGCACTGCCCTAAACCCTGAAACACCACCCCCTGCACCGCCCCTACACTGCCCGAACACCACTGCACTGCCCTAAACCCTGAAACACCACCCCCAGCATGACCCCCTTTACTGCTCGAACACCACTGCACTGCCCTAAACCCTGAAACACCACCCCCAGCATGACCCCCTACACTGCCCGAACACCACTGCCCTAAACCCTGAAACACCACCCCTGCACGACCCCCTACACTGCCCGAACACCACTGCACTGCCCTAAACCCTGAAACACCACCCCCTGCACGACCCCCTACACTGCCCGAACACCACTGCACTGCCCTAAACCCTGAAACACCACCCCCAAGACGACCCCCTACACTGCCCGAACACCACTGCACTGCCCTAAACCCTAAAACACCACCCCCAGCACGACCCCCTACACTGCCCGAACACCACTGCACTGCCCTAAACCCTAGAACACTACCCCCAGCATGACCCCCTACACTACCCGAACACCACTGCACTACCCTAAACCCTAAAATACACCCCCCAGCACGACCCCCTACACTACCCGAACACGACTGCACTGCCCTAAACCCTAAAACACTCCCCCCAGCACGACCCCCTACACTGCCCAAACACTACTGCACTGCCCTAAACACTGAAACACCACCCCTCAGCACGACACCCTACACTCCCCGAACACCACTGCACTGCCCTAAACCCTGAAACACCACCCCAGCACGACCCCTATACTGCCCGAACACCACTGCACTAAACCCTGAAACACCACCCCCTGCACGACCCCCTACACTGCCGGAACACCACTGCACAGCCCGAAACCCTGAAACACCGCCCCCAGCACGACCCCCTTTACTGCTCGAACACCACTGCACTGCCCCAAACCCTGAAACACCACCCCCAGCATGACCCCCTACACTGCCCGAACACCACTGCACTGCCCTAAACCCTGAAACACCACCCCCAAGACGACCCCCTACACTGCCCGAACACCACTGCACTGCCCTAAACCCTAAAACACCACCCCCAGCACGACCCCCTACACTGCCCGAACACCACTGCACTGCCCTAAACCCTAGAACACTACCCCCAGCATGACCCCCTACACTACCCGAACACCACTGCACTACCCTAAACCCTAAAATACTCCCCCAGCACGACCCCCTACACTACCCGAACACGACTGCACTGCCCTAAACCCTAAAACACTCCCCCAGCACGACCCCCTACACTGCCCAAACACTACTGCACTGCCCTAAACACTGAAACACCACCCCTCAGCACGACGCCCTACACTGCCCGAACACCACTGCACTGCCCTAAACCCTGAAACACCACCCCAGCACGACCCCCTATACTGCCCGAACACCACTGCACTAAACCCTGAAACACCACCCCCTGCACGACCCCCTACACTGCCGGAACACCACTGCACTGCCCTAAACCCTGAAACACCACCCCCAGCACGACCCCTTTACTGCTCGAACACCACTGCACTGCCCCAAACCCTGAAACACCACCCCCAGCATGACCCCCTACACTGCCCAAACACCACTGCCCTAAACCCTGAAACACCACCCCTGCACGACCCCTACACTGCCCGAACACCACTGCACTGCCCTAAACCCTGAAACACCACCCCCAGCACGACCCCCTACACTGTCCGAACACCACTGCACTGCCCTAAACCCTAAAACACCACCCCCAGCACGACCCCCTACACTGCCCGAACACCACTGCACTGCCCTAAACCCTAGAACACTACCCCCAGCATGACCCCCTACACTACCCGAACACCACTGCACTACCCTAAACCCTAAAATACTCCCCCAGCACGACCCCCTACACTACCCGAACACGACTGCACTGCCCTAAACCCTAAAACACTCCCCCAGCACGACCCCCTACACTACTTAAACACCACTGCACTGCCCTAAACCCTAAAACACTACCCCCGCATGACCCCCTACACTACCCAAATACCAATGCACTACCCTAATCCCTAAAACACTACCTCCGCACAACCCCCTACACTACCCAAAGACCACTGCACTACCCTAAACCCTAAAACACGACCTCCTACACTACACAAACACCACTGCACTACCCTAAACCCTAAAAACTACCCCAGCACGAATCCCTACACTACCCAAACACCACTGCACTACCCTAAACCATAAAACACTACCCCCAGCAGTACCCCCTACGCTACCCAAACACCACTGCACTACCCTAAACCCTAAAACACTACCCCCAGCAGTACCCCTACACTACCCAAACACCATTGCACTACCCTAAACCCTAAAACACTACCCCCAGCAGTATCCCCTACACTACCCAAACACCACTGCACTACCCTAAACCCTAAAACCCTAAAACACTAACCCCCAGCACGACCCCCTACACTACCCAAACACCACTGTACTACCCTAAACCCTAAAACACTCCCCCAGCACGACTCCCTACACTACCCAAACACCACTGCACTACCCTAAACCCTAAATCTACCCCCAGCATGACCCCCTACACTACACAAACACCACTGCACTACCCTAAACCCTAAAACACTACCCCCAGCACGACCCTCTTCACTACCTAAACACAACTGCACAATTTGTTACAGGCGTTGCAACGCAGGCCTGTGGTGCTTACTGGAAGTACCTGGTGGGCTAGTTGGGCCCCAGGGACTCTCAGGATTCAAGGTGACCTAATCCCCCAACTTAAAACGCGCCACGGGGCGCGTTTGCACAGTGGTGAAGGGAGGGGGCGGGGCCTCAGGTGACATGTGCGCAAACACGCCCTGTGGTGCGTTTTAAGTTGGGGAGTTAATTCCCTTTGAATCCTGGGGGCCAACTAGCCCACCAGGTACCTTCAGTAAGCACAACAGAGTTGCGTTGCAGAGAGGTGAAAAAGGTGCGTGGCCTCGGAACGCCTCTCTGCAACTCAGCTCTGTGGTCCTAACTGTAGGTACCTGGGGGCTAGTTGGGCCCTAGGGACCCTCAGGATTCAAGGGGACTTAATCCTGCAACTTAAAACGCACCACGGGGCGCGTTTGCACACTTGTCACCTCAGGCCCCCCCTCCCTTCACCACTGTGCAAACGCGCACTGGCTCTGGTTAGTCAGAGTCAGTTACCACCAGTACCCGTCTGAAAAAGTTGTGGGCACAGGATGATTTTGCAACAAGGCCTCTTTCTGCTCCTCTGTTGGTTCTTTCTGCACATCTTTTGCTTCTTTCTGTGCGTTTTTTCTTCTTTCTTCACATGTCCTACCTGTTGGCATAGTTAGAAATTAGCATTTAAAAAACCTTTGAAATTCACTTAAAAAATCATAGGTTTTAGGCACGTTATAGTTAGAAATTAGCATTTAAAAAACCTTTGAAATTCACTGAAAAAACCATAGGTTTCAGGCACGTTATAGTTAGAAATTAGCATTTAAAAACCTTTGAAATTAACTGAAAAACCATAGGTTTCAGGCACGTTATAGTTAGAAATTAGCATTTAAAAAACCTTTGAAATTCACTGAAAAAACCATAGGTTTCAGACACATTATAGTTAGAAATTAGCATTTAAAAACCTTTGAAATTCACTGAAAAAACCATAGGTTTTAGGGACAGTTATAGTTAGTTGGACATTGCACTCGTACAAAACCCGTGAAATTCCCCTGTTATAGTTAGTTCAGCTAACTATAACTCGCGCCCGCAATGCACTGCTGATGACGTCACATATTACATCACTCATGACATGGTCAGTGACATCACTGATGACATCACTGATGACATCTCAAATGACATCACTGATGACATCATCCATGTGATAATTTCATGCATCTTCTCACACCCTAATATAACTTTTGATACACCCACTCTAAATTACAGACTGCCATTCTCAAAACCATAGACACTCCAACACCAAAAACTACATACCCACTCACTGATTCTTAGGTCTACACACACATCCACTCACTCACCTGTACAGTCACTCATACTTACAGTCACTCAGTACAGGACTATCATATGCACTCATACACCTATATAAACACTCACACACCGCCACTCATCCATAGAGGTACTCACACACCTAGTCAGTCATGCAAAAAATTAATCACACACCCATTTACTCACCTATACAGTTATACACACACCAGCTCACTTACTCATACAAATACTAGCACATTCTTACGCTCTTATACAATAACTGATACAAGCACACACGCATCCATACAGCCACTCTCACAATAACACACTCTCACTTATATCCATTTAAATACTCTAACACACATATATACTGCCTTTTACATATGTAGTTACTCGCACATGTACCACTGAGATATACATTCACTCACTAACACACCCATACACACACTCACCCACCCAAGCAGTCCATCACAGATGCACTCTTGAAATCATGCACCCAGTGAATCACACACTCACACATCTATGTATAGAGTCACACACACCCCACCCACACAAACACTCAGGCAGCCATACAGATACTCAGAGAACCAATCAATAACCCATATAGACACTCATGTAGCTATTCGCAAATCCATGCATCCACTTACACACCAACAAACAAACGGATACAGACATTCACACAGTTTAGTCACTAACCCATGCATTCAGTAAGATACGTTTAATCACTCACTTGTAGAGTCAGTCACTCACGTACTAAATCATCCATTCAGACACTTATACACCCACTCATTCTTCAATACGCCTTTCCCTATATATATTAAACATATTTAAACTTTACAGAAACACAGTCACTGGATGATGTCATCAGTGATGTCATTTGAGATGTCATCAGTGATGTCACTGACCATGTCATGAGTGATGTAATATGTGACGTCATCAGCAGTGCATTGCGGGGGCGCGAGTTATAGTTAGCTGAACTAACTATAACAGGGGAATTTCACGGGTTTTGTACGAGTGCAATGTCCAACTAACTATAACTGTCCCTAAAACCTATGGTTTTTTCAGTGAATATATATATATATATATATATATATATATATATATATATATATATATATATATATATATTCACTGAAAAAACCATAGGTTTCAGGGACGTTATAGTTAGAAATTACCATTTAAAAAACCTTTGAAATTCACTGAAAAAACCATAGGTTTCAGGGACGTTATAGTTAGAAATTAGCATTTAAAAACCTTAGAAATTCACTGAAAAAACCACAGGTTTCAGGGAGGTTATAGTTAGTTGGACATTTCACTCGTACAAAACCATAGAAATTCCCCCGTTATAGTTAGTTCAGCTAACTATAACTCGCGCCCGCAATGCACTGCTGATGACGTCACATACTACATCATTCATGACATGGTCAGTGACATCACTGATGACATCACTGATGACATCTCAAATGACATCACTGATGACATCACTGATGACATCATCCACGTGAAAATCTGATGCACCTCCTCACACTCTAATATAACCTTTGATACACCCACTGTAAAATACAGACTACAATTTTCGAAACCATCGACACACCAATACCAGTTACTACATGCGCACTCACTGATTCCTAGGTCTATACACACATCCACTCATTCACCCATACAATCACTCATACATGCAGTCACTCATCAATACAACACTATCATATGCACTCATACACCTATACAGACACTCACACACCACCACTCATCCATGGAGTTACTCACACACCTAGTCAGTCATGCAAATAATCAATCACACTCCCATTTACTCACCTATACAGATACTAACGAATACTTACTCTCTTATATAATCACTGATACAAGTACACACTCATCCATACAGCCACTCTCACAATCACGGAGTCTCACGTATAGTCATTTATACTCCAACTCTCACATACAGCCTTTTCACTCTGTAGTTACTTGGACATGTACCACTGAGACATCCATTCACTCACCAACACACCCATACACACACTCACCCGCCCATACAGCTGTTTTCACATGCACTCTTGAACCCATACACCCAGTGAATCAACCACTCACACATCTATGCAGAGTCACACACCTCACACCCACCCACACACACACAGTCTCCCATACAAATTCTCAAGCAACCAATCAATAACCGATATACACACTCATGTAGCTACTCACCAACCCATGCATTCAGTAAGACACATTTAATCACTCACTTATACAGTCAGTCACTGTAGGAAAGTGGCTCTGTATATACTGTACCCAAGTAAGGTTCAGGGTGTACAGAGTCCACAGTCCCCAGAGGGTTGACAGAGGCTAAAGTTAGATATAACCTTACTCTCCAAAGTGGTAGCTTGGTCGAGCAGTAAGGCAGTATCAGAGGACAGTGTAAAGCATTTGTTGTACACACTCAGTCAGCAAATGAAGCCACACACTCAAGAACTGAACTCTAGGCCAATGGTTTGTATATAAAAAATATATGCTTGTTTTATTTTAGAACCAACAATAGGATCAAAATATACTTTCTCAGTATGAGATGCTTTGGTTATTCACCTTACAGATAGGCAGTAGACTTTTTTGATAGTGGTTATCACAGTTGGTGCAAGAGGCAACACAGGGTCAAATTCAATGCAACATTGAGCTCAATGGAAAATTATACTTAATTACAATTGATTACTTTGCAGAGCACTTTTTCTAACCACAGGACTGGATCCTGGATTCAGTCCTGGGACACTTCCTGTAAACAGGTAAGAAAAAGCGTTTTGGTTATTGTAGTGATTTTTGAAGAATATTACTATATTTCAAAAGCTGACACTTAGAAACTTTTCTGGGTAAAATTACCAATGTTATCCTATGAAAGGAAATACAGTGTGCAAGCAAAGTATGTTTACGTTACTTTTGTAATCCAGTGCTGGACTCCTAGGTTCAGCACTGGGACATTTACTTAAAACAGGTAAGTAATTACGTTTTTGTAGTTTGTTCGATTTTTAAAGAATATTTGTAAAATACAGAAATCGACACTTAGAAGAAATTTCACAGAAAACCAGTCAATGGATCCCTATGAAAGAAAAGTGAGTTAACGGTAAGTAACGTTGCGATTACTTTTAGGGCCAGTGTTGGGCACTCGGGTCCAGCACTGAGGCCCCTCCTAATACTAGGTGAGTATTTTCGTTTTCGTGACTCGGTTGATTTTTGGTGAATATTCTAAAGTTTCAGAACTCCACACTTAGAAGAAATTTCGCAGAAAACCAGTCAATGGAACCCTATGGAAGAAAAGTGAGTTATCGGATTTCGGGTAAGTACTTGACTGGCAGGGTTAAGGTTCTGGGTAAGACTCAGGGGTCCCCCAGGATCAGGTAAGTACAGTTTTTACACCCTCAGCGGCACAGGGGCGGCCGGGTGCAGAGTGAGAAGGCCCAATGTTATCCTATGGCAGGCGGGGGCCCCGGGTTGGTGGCTGCTGGCAAGCAGGCCACGCGACTGTGGGAGCTGGGCTCCTGGTCACTTGCTCAGGGCAAGTAGGGAAGTAGGTTAGGATAGAGGTTGCACTTCCAGGGGCACTCGGGCGGCTGGGTGCAGGGTGCTTTTGAGCCGTCGGGCGCTCAATGTTAAACAATAGAGGTCGTGAAAGGTGAAGAAAGGCTGCAGGCTCGGGGACGGTGATTCTTCAGGGACGACCAACACTTCAGGAGGTAAGTTGGGGTCTTGGAGGATAGGTAGACACCCAGGAGTTGGGCACAGGGGGCCGTGGGTCGCCGGGTGCAGGGGTGTCTTTGAGGTCGGGAAATCTTACCCCCTGCTGGTCGCGGTTGGAGGGGTCCCTTGTCCTGAGGCTGCAGGCGTCGTCTGGGTCGTCGAGGAGGGTCCTTGGCCACTGGATTCCAGGTCAGAATCGCCGGGGGACGTCCTCGAGGTCTTTGGTCACTCAGGCACAGGCTGGACTCGGCGGGTGCAGAGTGTGCAGGTTTCGCGGCTCCGTGCCAGGGCCGGGTCTTTGGTAGGTTTTCTTTTGAGCAGTACCACTGCTCGTGGGAGTCCCTGGGTCGAAGGCTGTAGCACAGAAGTCAGGTCCTCCGGGGTTTGTGAGGTTGCTGAGGCCGGGATTCCGCAGGAGCAGGTTCAGAGGTCGACAGGCCGGTAGGGCTGGGGCCAAGTCAGTTGTTGTCGCCTCCTTTTAGCAGCTGCACGGCTGGTCTTCTTGCTTCGTCTTCTCTTCTTGTTTTCGGATTTGGGAACTCCCGAAGGAAGGTTCAGGGAGCCCCTAAATACTAAATTTAGGGGTGGTTACAGGTAGGTAAGGGCAGGGACCAATGGGTCCCTTCCCTGGGGTGGGTACACCCCCTATTCTGTTCCTCTCCAGTGGGAGGGGGCAGGAGCCTGTCCCTGGTTGGCCAGGTCCCCCATCCTCAAGATGGCGGGGACTCGAGTTTGTGCTTCACCTCGCCTCCCCCACCTTAGGGGTGGAGTTGGCAGAGGTGGGCACAACCCATTTCCTGCTTCTGGTTTTCCCGCCGGTTCTCCCGCCAGGAGTGGGGGTAGAACCAGTGGGGACCAGTTTGCTGGAAGCAGCAAATGGCCTGGGGAAACTCCAAAGGCGGCAGGCCTTTGAAGCTCCCCCTGCCCATCCTGGGGAGGAGGCTTTGGCACCTCGTCCCGGGATGTGCATTGTTTCAGGCCCCTGAGAGCAGAGGCTCTCGACCCAGGGGTCCAGAAACATGTCTGGTGGTGGCAGCCTGGGCAGCCACTCAGTCCGGACACTGGAGGTCGGGTTGGTTTCAGGGGGCATCTCTAAGATGCCCTCTGGAGTGCGTTTTACATTAAATCCCACACTGGCATCAGTGGGGGTTTAATGTGCTGAGAAGTTTGATACCAAACTTCTTAGTCTTCAGTGGGGCCATTATGGTGCGGTGGAGTTCGTAATGACAGACTCCCAGCACCATATACTCTTAATGGCAGCACTGCACTTACAATGCCCAAGAATGGACTTGGGCACTGTAGGGGCACAGGGCTCATGCCTCTATGCCCTCACCACTGGCATAGTGCACCCAGCTAGAGGGGTGGCTGACCTAGGCCAGGGCAGTGGCTTGTAGGCATGGCACACAGGGATGTGAGCCATGTCGACTCTTCACTTTTGTCCTGCACCAAGACACGCAGCCTGCAAAGGCAGTGTGTGTGTGTGTAAAGGTGCAGGGTCCCTAAGGGTGGCACAACAAGTGCTGCAGCCCTTAGGGGCCTTCCCTGGTCACAGTGCCCTGGGTACCCATGGTACCATTTACCAGGGGCTGACCTGTGGCCAGGGATGTCAATTGGGTGTAGGTATCAATGCAATTTTAGGGAAGGAACACAGGCCCTGGGTACCTGGTTGGCAGGAGCCCAGGGCACACTCAGTCAAAGTACATCAGCCATTCAGCAAAAAGTGGGGGCATACCATGTAAGAAAGATGGCACTTTCTCACAGTCACGCACCTACTAAATCATCCATCCAGACACTTATACACCCACTCATTCTTCAATACACCTTGGCATATATATAAAACATATTTAAACTTTACAGAAACACACAGTGACTGGATGATGTCATCAGTGATGTCATTTGAGATGTCATCAGTGATGTCATCAGTGATGTCATCAGTGATGTCACTGACCATGTCATGAATGATGTAGTATGTGACGTCATCAGCAGTGCATTGCGGGGGCGCGAGTTATAGTTAGCTGAACTAACTATAACGGGGGAATTTCTATGGTTTTGTACGAGTGAAATGTCCAACTAACTATAACCTCCCTGAAACCTATGGTTTTTTCAGTGAATTTCTAAGGTTTTTTAAATGCTAATTTCTAACTATGCCTATAAAGGTTGGACATGTGAAGAAAGAGGAAGAAAAGCGCACAAAGAAGCAAGACATGCAGAAAGAGGCAACAGAAGTCCAGAAAGACGAAGAAAAGTGCAAGAAGAAGCAAGAGATGTGCAGAAAGGACCAACAGAGGAGCAGAAAGTCCTGCTGTGCCCCCAACTTTTTGCTGACGGGTACTGGTGGTAACTGACTGACTAACCGGCCCTAGAGCCAGTGCTATGCTAAAAGACACTTAGAATACAGTGAAAACACCTACATACACTAGGGAACACTATGCGTTGGGGTACCCCTGTGATTAGCATGACCTCCTCTGTATTTGCCATGAGTTAGTGCCTGGGTCATTGGATGAGTGCATGGGTACTGACTGGATGATTAGAGTACTGCAAGGAGAGTGGATGGTGAATTTATAAACGCTTGTGTTTTGGCGGAGTGATTGGATAAGTACATGGTGCTCGCTGGGTGATTGGAGGAGGGCATGGGTAGTGACAGGGCGATGGCTGGACTGCATCAGTAGTGCTCAGGGTATTGTATCAGTGCATGAGTTAGTGCTTGGGTCATTGCATGAGTACATGGGTAGCGACTGGATGATTAGAGTACTGCAAGGAGAGTGCATGGTGAATTTATAAGTGCTTGTGTTTTGGCGGAGTGATTGGATAAGTACATGGTGCTCGCTGGGTGATTGGAGGAGTGCATGGGTAGTGACAGGGCGATGGCTGGACTGCATCAGTAGTGCTCAGGGTACTGTAGCAGTGCATGAGTTAGTGCATGGGTCATTGCATGAGTGCATGGGTACTGACTGGATGATTAGAGTACTGCAAGGAGAGTGCATGGTGAATTTATAAGTGCTTGTGTTTTGGCGGAGTGATTGGATAAGTACATGGTACTCGCTGGGTGATTGGAGGAGTGCATGGGTAGTGACAGGGCGATGGCTGGACTGCATCAGTAGTGCTCAGGGTACTGTAGCAGTGCATGGGTCATTGCATGAGTGCATGGGTACTGACTGGATGATTAGAGTAATGCAAGGAGAGTGCACAGTGAATTTATAAGTGCTTGGGTTTTGGCGGAGTGATTGGATAAGTACACACATGTCACATCAGGCCCGCCCCCTCCCTCCACCACTGTGCAAACGCGCCCCCTGGCGGGTTTTAAGTTGGGGGATTAATTCCCCTTGAATCCTGAGGGTCCCTGGGGCCAACTAGCCCACCAGGTACCTCCAGTAAGCGCCATAGAACTGCGTTGCAGAGAGGTGGTCCAAGGCCACTCCCCTTTTTACACCTCTCTGCAACGTAGCTCTGTGGCGCTTACTGGAGGTACCTAGTGGGCTAGTTGGACCCAAGGGACCCTCAGGATTCAAGGGGACTTAATCCCCCAACTTACAACGCGCCAGAGGGCCTGTTTGCACAGTGGTGAAGGGAGCGGGTGGGGCCTGATGTGACAAGTGTGCAAACGCGCCCCGTGGCGCGTTTTAAGTTGGGAGATTTAGTCCCCTTGAATCCTGAGGGTGCCTAAGGCCCAACTAGCCCACCAGGTACCTCCAGTAAGCACCACAGAGCTGCGTTGCAGAGAGGTGGTCCGAGACCACGCCCCTTTTTAAACCTCTCTGCAACGCAACTTTGTTGCACTTACTGAAGGTACCTAGTGGGCTAGTTGGCCCCCAGGGACCCTCAGGATACAAGGGGACTTAATCCCCCAACTTAAACTCCTGTCATTGCAAACAGCAGTGTCTTGGGGGTGGGCACCCCGGGACACTGCAGGAGCCGGCCCTGGGGGGTGGCGGTCCCCAGGGCCATCACTGGCTCCAGGAGGGGGGCCGTGAGGCCCCCTCCCAATCTGTACATAGCCCCGGGGAGGTGGTGGTCCCCGGGGCTCGGGGGTCCGTTCCGGACCCCCTCATTTACATGTTAGTGCCCCGGGGAGGTGGCGGTCCCCGGGGCGTGTGGGGGGGCTCCAGCCCCCCCCACACAGGTTCATTTATTTTTAAAAAAAGAAGCCCCGGGGGGTGGCGGTCCCCGGGGCTGCGGGGGGCAGTGTGCCCCCCCTGCAAATATAATTAAAGTGAGCCCCGGGGGGTGGCGGTCCCCGGGGCTTGGGGGGGCCTCAGGGCTCCCCCCCAACTTCATAAAAACAAGCCCCAGGGGGTGGCTGTCCGCGGGGCTGCGGGGGGGCCGTGTGCCCCCCGCAAATATTAATGCAAAGTGTGGGGGGGATTGGGGCCCCCCCCACACATTTTTTTACTGCCCCCGGGACTTGGCCCACCAGGGGGCTTTTTGAATACGAAGCGCGGGAGCCCGCGCTTCGTTTTTGTTTGTTTTTTTTGGCCGAAATTCTTTTTTTGGCCCTGGGGGTCCTTGTGGGACCCCCTGAGCAGGCCTAGGGGGTCAGGGTGTTTCTACCCTGCCCCCTTTTTGCGTTTTGCGCCTTAGTTCTTCTCTTTTCTTGTGCCTCGGTTCTACCGAGGCACAAGATGGCTGCCAACACTTCCTGGTTTGGAGTGTTGACAGCCAATTAGCATGCAGCTCGTGATCGGGAGGGTGCGCGGATCCTCCGCTGCCATAGATATATATGTGGTTTTACTTTTGATTTTCTCAGCAACTACTGAATGGATTTACACCATTTAACAAAAAGGGTTGTTTCTGAACCAAGAACTACCTCTTTGCCAAATTTGGTGTAATTCCGTTCAGCAGTTCGGGCTGTAGCCTTGCATAAAGTTTCCTATGGGAAATTGATTTTTTGAATTTCTCCGCAACTACTGAACGGATTTACACCATTTAAAAAAAAGGTCGCTTTCTGAACCAAGCGCTACCTTTTTGCCAAATTTGATGTAATTCCGTTCAGCAGTTCGGGCTGTAGCCGTGTCTAAAATTTCCTATGGGAATTAACATGGAGAAAACACGTTTTGGGACCCCCCTTTTTTCTCGGCCCCCGCTTGCCGAATCACCCCGAAACTTTCAAGATAGGAGCGGAAAGGAGCGCCCCACGAGTTTTGAAAATTTCACGAAGATTCATCAACCGGCGCCAAAGTTATTGGAAATAGAATGTTGTGAATTTCCTATGGAAAATAGGTCCTAACTATAGCTATCTACTGGCGACCGCCAGTAGATTATGTATGTATGTATGTATGTATGTATGTATGTATGTATGTATGACATTTTGGCAGCCAGGTATGGAAGATGCGAGTCGGTTTAGTACGGAATATGCGAGTCTGGTTTCTGAATTTCTCTTGCCATGTGAGAGCAATGTTACAAAGTGAATGCACATTGTCTTCTGTGCAGAAAATATTTGCCAAAACATGATGAATGGTGTCGAATTCTGAGAAATCCCTACCAAAACTTATGAAAGATCAGCAATACAAGAGTAGAGTCTAGAGTTCAGTACCTTAACTGCATCAGACAGAAACTAAATGGGCAGTAAACTACCAAATCAATGCATAAATAGCCTACGTGTTTAGAGGCACACTGCTGTCCCCCTCTTTAGGGATCCTGCTGCCAATATGTACACTCTAACAAGTTTCAAAATTAAAGCATGCTGTTACCAAAACACTGAGGTTTGATTTGCTATCCTTGGAAAGGGAAGACAATTTGCCTGCAGATAAGTAAAACTTTAGATAAATATATATGTTTAAAAAGACATTGTCTCTCGTAAATGGTAAGGGGATCCTGTGCATAAACTGGGATATTTAGTGTTCATGAATATTTGCAGATCCCACAATAGACGTCTGGCAGTTTAGACAGTTCAAGAAAGGCATCGTGCTGTTGGGCGAGTAGTTACTGATCAATATTTTGCGATTTAACCCTTTGGTATTGTAGGATATCCAGTTATGTGGGCTATAAAAACACTGGACAGAACATCAACTACCCATGGTATGATGCACATCACTGAGAACTAGTGAGCACTGCAGGTCGATTTTAAGGTCAACTCCCTAGTGCAAGAGGCAGAGGATACAGTCTGATCATTAGTAGACAGAATTTTACTACGTGCATTACCTGCTCGTGCAAGATGGTGAGAGTCGCAGACGCCACATTAACATTTACTGGAGTCCAATCCAGTCTGCTGCTGGTCGACAGCTCAGTTTCCAATGCAGTGTTAATGATATCCATGCCTGTCAATGGTGGAAAAATCAACATTAACAAAACATGTGATGATGTTCACACCCGTCTTTACTATGGTGGCAAGCCAGCTGTCCGGTAGCTTTTACACACAAAATAGGGCATTAACCTTCCCTGTGCAAATTAGAATAATTCTGTGCAAAGTGAGTTTCTTTCACTGGTAGTCCTGCAGCCCTCTCCACAGTGTCATGGGTGCCCTAGCTGCAGCACAGCATACCAAAATATTGTTTGTACAGAACATTCAATAAAAAGTATAGAGGCTCCAGGCAACCTTTGCACTTTTCTCTTGGTCTTCGATTCAGTAATCGCACAGGACGAGAAAAGGTTTCGTCCAGGTAGTACGTTTTTAAAGAGAAGCGAGTAATAACATTCATTTCACTTTGAGCCTCAGTGGGAACCAGGAACGAATACCCACGACCACCAGTGAAAACCTAGTTAAGGTGCTGTGGGCTGCATCACGAGACGCAGAAGTGGATCCCAGGTCTGGATAAACAAATATTAGTAGACATACAGCCAAAGCTATTCTTTTGTCTGGGGAAGAAACAGATGGAGGGTGGAAGCCTCAGCCAGTTCCCCCTGCAGAAAGGTTAATTCATGGGAAACACCGATTTCAATACCATGGAAGGAATTCAAAACCCTACAGGGGGCCTCTGAGGATCCCCTTCCAGGATGCAACAAAGAACTGTGGAGCAGAGCAGGCTGTCTTTTGTACAAATGTTGCTCAGTGATTTGAATCATCCTGAAATCCCTCATTTATCACTGAAACCTCAGGAAATTCTCAAGGTATAAAATGAAAGTAAATTCTGGAGTTTTCGGATAAAGGCTAGTTCTTTACTTATAGTCTTTTTATAAAGAGATGAAAGCTTATGTAATTAATTAACACTGGGGACGCTGAATTCTATTGTGTCTATATATCTAACCACATTTGGTTCCCCCTACTGTCGTTAATTGACAGTTGCAGTAATAAGGCATTTAAGCATCTTACAGATATCCGCACTTAATCAAAACCAGGAATGCAGCTTTCGGATACTGGAATGGATTGATATTGCAGACCATGTCTCCTGCTGTGTCTCTCCTCAGACGTGGGTCCTCCTTTTTGTGTGCAAATGTTGTATTTTACATGGAATCTATAGTTTGGATGGCCAATAAAGTTGCATTTGTGCTCATTTGCATCCTTTTTACAAATAAAATAATAGCAAAGATGTAAAACTGTTCAAGTGGCGCTCATCCTGAGATTCGCACTGACAAGGTGCGCAAACAATGCAGGTCCGAGAATAAATATAAATGCAATGGAGGGTTGGCTTGTAATCAGGGCGAAAGGTTGTGAAATGCCCCTCAATATTAACCCCTAAATAAATCCCAGGTTTAATGGCACCTTCTCCAATCTGCAGGCGCACTTCAGATTTTGACATGTTAACCCGCAGACATACAGGGAGAGAGGTGTCCTTCTCAGGTAGCACCAACCCTGAGGTTTTTGAAAATTTTTGTGCAAACCTTGGCTAACTTTAACAGAAGACTCTGCCAACATTTAAGCAGCGGGCCCAAGAAACCTCTGCATGCGTTCTGAAGCGTCACATCCTGTATTCACTGAGGATGTGAGGCGGAAGTTACCACTACTTCTTACAGCAGCTGTGTTCCAAGACTTTCACTACATGATTCCTTCTGAGGACTCGGGGTGGAGCCAAGTCAATCTCATGAACAAATGCTGCTGCATTCGAATAATGGATTATCAGGATCATACTGGTTGGTGGGCACGACTTGCGTAGGTTAGATTAACGATATACAAAATGCACCTGGGCGATTCAGCAAGTGTCTAACCAGAACTTTTAATGGCAGTACTAAGGTCTACCTAGACGCCTCTTCATTCGTACTGGGGTGGGGGGACTAAAGGGGTCATGAGCCGGCAAGCAGAAGGCTGCACTAGATTAAAAGGAGACCTATCCATCCTAGAAGGCTATGTGAACCTCCGTACTCTGCCAGGTCTTAAGTTTTAGTAACAAAAAAGATGCACTGAATAAACTGCACCTCCCCCAAGCTCTCACAAAAAGCGGGGCTAGAGGTTTTGGTGCAGAGAGCGGGTGAAATATGGGAAAAGTTGCCAAAACGAATACTGTTCCAAGTTTCAGATGATGCGAATTGACAAGAAAATGCCATATTGTTTTGTTCATACCTACAGGCTTGCTGACAGCAATGTTTCCCATATAAAAGACCTGGAAGCGCTGCACCAACTCGTTCTTCGGAGCAGGGAACTCAACTGAAAAAAAGAAGAGACATGTAAGCAGCGCTTGGCCAACAAGTCCATCTCTGGGGAGATTGATGGAGTGTCTGTAGTCTCAGTTCCCCTGGAGACGGGGAGCCTTATTTCTCGAGCTCTCTAGTGACATTTTGCTGCCCTGGGAGTCCTTCAGTGGAGAAGCAATGTAATTAGGCTAGCAGGCAGAGGTTGGATGAAAATAAAAGAACCAGACAAGATTTACGCATGAAATACGTAACGCAGCCTCCAAGCAGCGATGTCGGCTCACAAAATATTCATTCTACACAAAGGTTGGGCGCTAATGAAACGCAACATTTTGAGACAAAGAGTGAGCCGTTAAGTCAGGAGACTTTCAACGCCGATATGCAAATGCAGGGGGTGTGTTGGCAGTATGGGGCAGCCAGACCCAAAAAGCTACAGAATTTTACTGATGATCAGTCTTAACAAAAGTCAGTATCTTTCTGTCTGTCCAACAACCAGAGGTAAAACAGTGACAGCTGGACAAGCAGAACACGGCTGCTCATTATGCATCTGTTGTAGATGTGCACGGGTTATATTATATTGGTGATGATAGGGCAAATCCCTACAGGTTTTAGACTTCCATCCTTGGGGTGCTAGGCTCTAATCATTAGATGTTATACGGCAGCATCTGTGGGTGTGCAGGGCTCTATTCATGAGATGTTATACGGCAGCATCTGTGGGTGTGCAGGGCTCTATTCATGAGATGTTATACGGCAGCATCTGTGGGAGTGCCGGGCTCTATTCATTAGATGTTACAAGGCAGCATCTGCGGGTGTGGAGGGCTCTATTCATTAGATGTTGCAAGGCAGCATCTGTGTGTGCAGGGCTCTATTCATGAGATGTTATACGGCAGCATCTGTGGGTGCTAGGCTCTATTCATGAGATGTTATACGGCAGCATCTGTGGGAGTGCAGGGCTCTATTCAGGAGATGTTATACGGCAGCATCAGCGGGTGTGCAGGGCTCTATTCATGAGATGTTATACGGCAGCATCTGTGGGTGTGCAGGGCTCTATTCATGAGATGTTATACGGCAGCATCTGTGGGTGTGCAGGGCTCTATTCATGAGATGTTATACGGCAGCATCTGTGGGAGTGCCGGGCTCTATTCATTAGATGTTACAAGGCAGCATCTGCGGGTGTGGAGGGCTCTATTCATTAGATGTTGCAAGGCAGCATCTGCGGGTGTGGAGGGTTCTAATTCATGAGATGTTATAAGGCAGCATCTGTGTGTGCAGGGCTCTATTCATGAGATGTTATTAGGCAGCATCTGCGGGTGTGCTGGGCTCTATTCATTAGATGTTATACGGCAGCATCAGCGGGTGTGCAGGGCTCTATTTATGAGATGTTATACGGCAGCATCTGTGGGTGTGCAGGGCTCTATTCATGAGATGTTATACGGCAGCATCTGTGGGTGTGCCGGGCTCTATTCATGAGATGTTACAAGGCAGCATCTGCGGGTGTGGAGGGCTCTATTCATTAGATGTTGCAAGGCAGCATCTGTGTGTGCAGGGCTCTATTCATGAGATGTTACAAGGCAGCATCTGCGGGCGTGCTGGGCTCTATTCATTAGATGTTACAAGGCAGCATCTGCGGGTGTGGAGGGTTCTAATTCATGAAATGTTATAAGGCAGCATGTGTGTGTGCGCAGGGCTCTATTCATGAGATGTTACAAGGCAGCATCAGCAGGTGTGCAGGGCTCTATTCATGAGCTGTTATTAGGCAGCATCTGCGGGTGTGCTGGGCTCTATTCATTAGATGTTACAAGGCAGCATCTGCGGGTGTGGAGGGTTCTAATTCATGAGATGTTATAAGGCAGCATCTGTGTGTGCAGGGCTCTATTCATGAGATGTTACAAGGCAGCATCTGTGTGTGCAGGGCTCTATTCATGAGATGTTACAAGGCAGCACCTGCGGGTGTGCAGGGCTCTATTCATTAGATGTTATAAGGCAGAATCTGCGGAGGTGCTGGGCTCTATTCATTAGTTATAAGGCAGCATCTGCTGGTATGCAAGGCTCTATTCATTAGATGTCACAAGGCAGCATCTGCCGGTGTGCAGGGCTCTATTCATGAGACGTTATAAGGCAGCATGTGCGGGCATGCAGGGCTCTATTCATTAGATGCTACAAGGGAGCATCTGTGAGCGTGCAGGGCTCTGTTCATGAGATGTTATAAGGCAGAATCTGCATGTGTGCAGGGCTCTATTCATGAGATGATATAAGGCAGCATCAGCGGGTGTGCAGCACTCTATTCATTAGAGGTTACAAGGCAGCATCTGCAGGTGTGGAGGGCTCTATTCGTTAGATATTACAAGGCAGCATCTGCAGCTGTGCGGGTCTCTTTTCATGAGATGTTACAAGGCAGCATCTGCATATGTGCAGGGCTCTATTCATGAGATGTTACAAGGTAGCACCTGCAGGCGTGCAGGGCTCTATTCATGAGATGTTATAAGGCAGCATCTGCGGGTTTGCAAGGCTCTATTTGATATATGTTATAAGGCAGCATCTGAGGGTGTGCAGGGCTCTATTCATTTTTGTAAACAGATTTTATTGAGTTTGACAAAAGGTGCATGGGGTCGTTATGCCACAACCCTGTCAGCCAACAAACTTACAATCAGCCAACTTGGGGCACAAGTACAGACTATTAGTCAGATCAGGATGTTCGGTTATCTCAGCATTCACTTGCAGTTCTACACATATACTTACATTCAGTCCAGACTGTAACCTCCCATCCCACAACTACCCCCTCCTTTCCCACCCACCAGGCGTGTCACTTACATCCAGGTCGTTAATGTATAGTAGACCAGTACCCCAGGCAGGGTGTCGACATTAACTGGGGTAGCACTATAGGGGATCAAATCCCATCTAGGCAACATAATGCCGTCTCCGGTAGCTTGCCTCCAGGCTTCAAGAGACCTTCACCCGCCTGCAGCCTAGCTTATGTCTGCCGTGGGAACACCTATGGAGTCTTCGTCCTCAGTGTCCTCTGGGGATTTAAGCGCCACGACTAATGCTTCCCAAGCTCTCGCCGCTTCTAGTGCCCTCTCACTCCTTGTTCTTTTGGCTATCTGCAGCCTGATCACACCTTCGCATTCGGCCCACTTAAGGAGTTCTGCTTTCCATCTTGCTATGCTTGGACCCTGCTTTGCTTTCCAATGCATGGTGATATCCCTTTTGGCCAATTGTAGACCCATGTCTAAGAACTTACTCGTAATTTTATTCTTGGACGTGTGGGGGAACCAGTGTAGGATGCAGTGTTTCCGGGTCGGCTCTACTTCTCTGTCAGTAAGATCAGTCAATAATGTCGTTATCTCCCCCAGTAGCTGTCCAGGAATGGGCAATCCCAAAACATGTTTAAAATCCGCGCCTTCTGTAGCAGCGCGGGCAAGCCGCTGTTTGGGTTGGGAAATACTTATTGAGCTTTTCCGGGGTAAGGTATGCTCTGTGTAAGATATAAAAATGCACTAATTGGAACCTGGCATTACGGGTGCTCTTCCAGGCTCTCTCTACCAAATCCCCCCAGGTCTTCTCCGGGATAGCCTCCCCAAGGTCAGTTTCCCACCTGAGTCTCAGTTCAGTCAGGGGGAGTAGCATTTCCCGTGTCATGCGCCTGTATAAGCACGTCACTGCTTTGAATGTACCTGCTGCCATAACCACGTATTGGCAACCCAGTGACGTTTTTGGCTCTGTGAGTCCCCCTCCCCAGTGTTTCCAAAAGGCCACAGTGAGGGCTGTATACAACAGAAAATCCCCCCCCAGGCAAGTCATAGCGGACTTGTAGGTCATTGAACGGGATCATGGCCCCCTCTTCGTATAGGTCTCCTATGCTAGCCAACCCCTGTTCCGCCGAGAACTCCAACCTCTGCCAGTTACCTCCATGCGGCAAGGCCGTACACATAAGTAACGGGATTTCCGGCGCGTAAGGGCATCTAATTTTAGCCCTCCGCAGGTATCTGTTCCAGCACCTTCGGGCTCGGTCGAGCTCCGTGGTGAGGGATGTGGTTCTGACAGGAAGTCGCAAGATGGTGTGAGATAGCAGTCTTAAGGACTCAAATTCCTCTCTCCGCTCTTCCTCTCCCCTGACACTGCTCACTACCCATTGCGTGAGCCACTGAAATTGCGCCGCCAAATAATAGGTCTCATAGTCCGGTACTGCTAGCCCACCCTCCGCTCTAGGTCGCATAAGGATAGCAAGCGCCACTCTACGTCTGCCAGTACCCCATAGAAACTCCGTAATCATCTAACGGAGTTGGACAAAGTACTTTGTCGGGATCCAGACCGGTAAGGTCCCGAAGTAGTATAGTAATCTCGGGAGAGTGACCATTTTGAGCAGGGCTACGCGGCCAGCCACAGAGAGCGGCAAGGAGCCCCAGAAGTCGAAGTTACTTTTTGCTCCCCTCTAGGATGTCTTCCTGAGTGTGGTATATTTGTGTGCCCAGGTATGGCAGGCACCTGTCCTCCCAAGTCACCCCCTCTGTTTCTCGTGGGCCGATTCTGCCCTCTCTTGCAGGAAACAGGCAAGACTTCGCCCAGTTCACTTTTAACCATGCGACTCTGCTGAGGGCCTGTAGTAAGTTTTTCGCTCCCACAAGCGCCTCCCCAGAATCAGCAAGAAAGAGCAAAAGGTCATCGGCGTACAGTGCAATGTGATGAATCTGCCCATGCACAGCGAGTCACTGATAAGCTCGCCCTGATCTGGCCCGCGCTGCCAGCGGCTCCATCGCCAGGTCAAACAGCAGGGGGGATAGGGGGCACCCCTGACGCGTTCCCCTTCCCACGCTTCAGGCGTCCGAAATTATCCCACCAGTTTTAACTCTGGCAGTGGAGTCGGAATACAGGAGAGCCGTCCAACCCACGAAATCATCACCCAGCCCCATTTTCCGCATCACATGGAACAAATAAGGCCATTCCAGGCTGTCAAACGCTTTTTCTATATCAACGGCGAAGATCGTCGCCACGTCTACGCTATAAGAGTCAGCCTCTAGGACTCGCAGAAGGCGCCGAATGTTAAGCGCTGTGTTTCTGGTGGGGATAAACCCGGACTGATCTTTATGTATCAGGGCAGTCATATGGGGGAGCAAGCGAGTAGCCAAAACCCTACTTAGTATTTTATAGTCTAAGCTAAGCATAGATAACGGGCGATATGCCGTTTTATCCCATGACGGCTTCCCCGGTTTGAGTAACGGTATGATGATCGCCTCTCTAGTAGTCACAGGTAGGTGACCAACCTGTTTTGCGTCATTATATAACTGTACCAGCCTGGGAGCCAACAAATCAATGTATGCTAGGTAGAATTCAATTGACAAGCCATCCGTGCCTGGAGTTTTATTTCGAGCCATGTTCTTAATGGCCCCCCTCACTTCTCCAAGCTCGATTTCCCGGCCTAGTGTATCTGCACTGTCCTATTCTAGGGCTGGTAGTTCCACGTCACGTGTGAACTCATGCAAATCCTCCTCCGCTGGAGTCAGCTTACTCCGGTAGAGGTCTGTGTAATAGGCTAGGAACAAGTTATTGATGCCCTGCTGGTCATACCTCGCCGCCCCATCCTGGTCCCTAAGTTCCAAGATCACTGTACCTCTCCTGGCGGGGTTAGCCAACCAAGCCAGAAGGGCTCCCGACTTGTCCCTTTCCGAATGAGCACGGGTGATGTATTTTTTGTAGTCGAAGCAACGCAGGCACTCTACTTGCACTGCCACTGCCTCCCTAGCCTCCAAAAGCTCCTTCTGCTTGTCCGGGTTCTCAAGCCTATCTTTTTCCACGTCTCGCAGTCATTGGTCATCCCTCTCTATGTCCTTAAGGAGCACCTTCTGTACGCCCATCATCTCTGAGATACAGCGCCCTCTAATGACTGCTTTACATGCATCCCATTCCACTGAGGATGCTGCAGTGTTAGCATTATCTTGGAAGTAGTTAGTAATAGCTGATCCTATCGCTGCAAGAAATACTTGATCTTCTAAAGCATTGGGTCGCAAGCGCCAGGTAGGGATCTTGGGTCACGCGCGGGACCATTGTAAACTTACTAGCTCAGGACTGTGGTCAGATAGCGTCCTAGTGGGGTATTCACTACTGCACCCCCCCCTCATGGACATCAGGGGAGCACAATATGGCATCTAATCTGACATGCAGTTCATGTAGGGCTGAGAAAAAGGAGTAATCCAGGGTCACAGGGTGTTGTGCCCTCCAGGAGTCTATCAAGCCCCATTTCTGTTGCCAGCCACAACGCGCTACTGCCAGTTTGTGTGCAGGTGCATCAGTGAGTGGGGGATGAGAACAATCAAGGTTGACATCTGATGTACAGTTAAAGTCGCCCCCCAATAATAATGAACCCGTGAGGACAGTTTCCTAGAAAGATGTGAGAAAAAGGCTGGTTGGTCCGAATTAGGCACGTATATACTACCTAGTACTAAGTCCCTGCCATCCAGTCTCCCCGATACTACCACATACCTGCCTTCTGGGTCGATTATTTGTTTTGTGCACTGAAAGGGTACACCCGCCCTTACCCATATGAGGACCCCTCGTGCAAACGCGGAGTAAGTGGTGTAGTATGCTTGACCCTTCCAGCGACGCTGCAATGCCGAGCCTTCTTTAATTATTATGTGAGTTTCTTGAAGCAATGCGATCTGAATACCTCTGCGAACCAAATATGAGTGTATTTTATGACGTCGTACCATTGAGTGCATCCCCCTCACGTTCCACGAAATACATTTTAAAGCTAGTGGGGATACCATTGCCGTAGGAATTTCCTGCAGGCATTAAAAAAAACCCTCCCGTGACACGCCTGGTCCCCCTCAACATTTCCCAACCTAAAGAAAACCCCCAACTCCCCCTCCCCAGGACAGGTACCGGAGAACTAGTTCCCATCCAAACACTGCTGAAGCATACAAACATCCAGTGGCAGTTGCGGGGATGAACCACCTACAGTCTTGGACCCAGATTCCCGGCTCCGCTGCCTCCCCAGTAAATGAACCAGACAGTAACCCCCGGACCAGTTAGTTGTGGCCCGTAGTGCAGTGTGACATACAGCCGGGTCTTTGAGAGTCCTTCTAGGTGCGGGTATATGTCTTGCCTTTGAAATCTTCAGCGCCTACCGCTTCAGTATGTTCATCACATGAGATCGTCTGCAGTCTGGGGTGTAACCTTAGGCAATTCCGTTCCCGAGCTGTCATTGTCGCTGTGATCTGGTGACATTTCTGATCTTCCAGTGCGCAATCCGCTCCTGCTCGAAGGACTGGGACTTTTTTGGCTATGTGTCGCCACAGCCTGCAATGCTTTGCGGCGTTCCAGACTAAGTTCTCTGGGCGATGGATTCACTTTTGTGACTGCGAGGGCTCTGTTGCGGAGAATTTGGAGCGGAAGCGCGATGGATCATCGGGCCGCACGTCTCAATCCACTCCCAAGCCTCTTGCGGTGTGAGGAAAAAACGAGTTCCCGCTGGGTCTGCCACTCGAAGTCGTGCGGGGAACAACATTGCGTAGGGCAAGTGCAGCTGGCGTAACTTCGTTTTGACAGCCAAGAAGGACGCTCTGTTCCGTTGGACCTCCCTTGTGAAGTCCGGAAAAATCATTATGGCACTATTGTCAATTTGCAGACCTTGTTTTTGGCGAGCTCTTTGCAAGATGTGATCTCTGTCCCGAAAATGCAACAGACGTGCCCACTATTGGTCTTGGTGGGGCCCCTGGTTTTGGTAGTTTTGCTGGAACCCTGTGTGCTCGTTCCAGAGCATAGAAGGGTGACAAACCTTCTGGAGCCACCTAGGTCCGGATCCAATCCTCCAAGAAGCGCACTATACTTGCCAATTCCGTTTTTTCTGGCACTCCAATGACGTGGATATTGTTCCTGCGGGACCTGCCCTCGCTGTCTTCGGCCCACATTTCCAGCACTTTTATTTTAGCTTCTAGTTCCGTGAGGGACCGTTGCATCCCGTGCACTTTCTCCGGGAGGCCTCCCAGTTCTTTTTCATTAGTTGACACCCTTTCCTTGAGTTTGCGATGGTCATCCTTTAGCAGGTTTAAGTCCGTACCGATCGCATACATTTTCACTTCCAGCACCTCTCTGGAGGCTGTAATCGCCTGCATGATGTCGGTCAATGTGGGTTTTCTGGGAGTCGAGTCCTTCCCCGGCTCCAGGACTTCTTCCTCGTCCTCCGTCTGGGCACCCGGGGTATCCGCGCTGAGGACACTGAACCCTCTCTTTTTCTGCGTCCTTCCCATCGTTTTGGAGCTACAATTGGGTTCTCTCCGCCAACCGCAAATGCACACTGCAATGCTGGGGGCCGTTTCGCGCAGGCTTAGCCGGGCCCTTTTAGTCAGCCGCTAGGTTTCAGAGATCTAATGAGGAGCTCCCAGCCACCAAATCCCCCGAGCGTACGCCTACTCACTTCAGTAGCGCTGCGTGTATTGCGATGTATGCCCACTAATACCTTTCCAGGAGTAGTGTGCTCCGTGACCACTCTTGGCTCCGGATCTGTCCTTTATGGGTGTGAAACTGTCGCTCTCACCTTCTCAGGACTTTACTGGCTCCGTGTAGCTAGATGAGGAACCACCAGTACTCCTATTCAGCAATGGGTGTTGCGCCGCGACATCCCAGGTCCTCAGTAACTAGGAGACCTGCACCAGTTGATGGTCTCTGCAGCCTCCGTGTGTACCTCCCCAGTACTCAGATGGCTTTCTGCTGCAGGACTGGGGGGAGATCACCGGTGACGTGAACGTCACTCACCCAGCGTCTCCCCCGGAACAAAGTGCTTCTCCACTGGCGTCGTCCACTGCCAGACAATCCCAACGTGCTTGCGTTGGGCCTTCTGCTGTGCGAGCAACCGCCCCGTCTGCGCGTCAGGGCCTAGTCCGCATGTGGCGTCAGAGTTCAGGGGATCCCACTGGGGGAACGCAGGTCCCCCACAGCCGTTGCTAGACTCGCCAGACACTCGCTAGCATGCACCGCGTCCCAGGGTCCGCACGGGGTGCAGAGCGCTCCCCAGCCGAGACCCCCCCCGCTTCACCCTCCGCGACTCTGCAGGCCTCTTCACCACGTGTGCACCACCGCGTTGCCAGGCCACCTCGCTAGGGGAGCTGCAGTATAGTAAGCGGGGAGTAACTTCAGGCCCCAACAGCGCTGCGTGTCCTCAGGGCTGCTCTGCCGCTTTCAAGTGCCCAGTTTCCTTGTAGGGGCAAAGCGGTCGTCGCCGGCAGGTACCGTCTGCCAGCTGGTGATCTGCTCCAGCAACACTGAGTCCTCTCCGGTGCGGGCACACTCCCGCCGGTTCTTCCAGGCGCCACCCGGCTGTAATTGCAATGTGCAGGTGAGTGCTTACGTGTAGCCCAGGCACTGCTCAATCACCGCTGCACACCCCAGCCTCGCTCCACTACCGGCAGCGCTGCAGGCCCGTAGAGGAATCAGATATGCTCCGCCGCAGAGTTTCACCCATCCGCTGCGGCAACCTCACTAGGTCCGCCGTAGCGCGTGCGCCATTTTGCAGCCGCATCCGCTAGGACGAGCTTACTTCACTGCCGTCAGATAATTGTCCATTTGCAGGCGCCCTCACCTCCACTGCTGCGCCCCAAAGCTCCCTTCTGAGCGTGACTGGTTCCACCGCTAGGGACTGCCTCTCCGTCGGCGATTCGCAGCAGGTTCACCGCGGCATTCATGGGATGGTCGCCATTTTGCTGCCGCCTTCACCCGGCCTGCAATCCCCGATTGAGCTTCAAATGGCGTCGATGTAGGCAATTCAGAGCCCGTTTCTACTCGCAGGCATTGCCAGACGTCTCTCAGTCTACAATTCTGCTCCCTCGTCCCAGTCCGGGGGACAGGATAGGTGATTACTGGGAAGCGGCGGTCGGAGCTCCTCAGCTAGGGTCCGTTCCCATCAGCTGCAGGCCCGTGCAGGGCTCTATTCATGAGATGTTATAAGGCAGCATCTGCAGGCGTGCAGGGCTCTATTCAATAGATGTTATAAGGCAGCATCTGCGGGTGTGCAGGGCTCTATTCATTAGATGTTACAAGGCAGCATCTGCAGGTGTGCAGGGCTCTATTCAATAGATGTTATAAGGCAGCATCTGCGGGTGTGCAGGGCTCTAATCAAGAGATGTTATAAGGCAGCATCTGCGGGTGTGCAGGGCTCTATTCAGGGGATGTTATAAGGCAGCACCTGCGGGTGTGCAGGGCTCCATTCATGAGATGTTAAATGGCAGCATCTGCGGGAGTGCAGGGCTCTATTCATTAGATGTTAGAAGGCAGCATCTGCGGTTGTGCAGGGCTCTATTCACTAGATGTTACAAGGCAGCATCTGCGGGTGTGCAGTGCTCAATTCATGAGATGGTATAAGGCAGCATCAGCAGAAGTGAAGGGCTCTATTCATGAGATGTTATAAGGCAGCATCAGTAGACTTGCAGGGCTCTTTTCATGAGACGTTAGAAGGCAGCATCAGCAGACGTGCAGGGCTCTATTCATGAGATTTTATATGGCAGCATCTGCGGGTGTGCAGGGCTGTATTCATTAGATGTGAGGCTGTGCCTACATGTGTGTAGGTTTCTACTCAATAGATGTGAGGCAGTGTCTGAAGGTGTGCAGGGTTCTATTCATTTCATGTGAGGCAGCATTTGCTGGGGTGTATGGTTCCTACATTAGGTGTGAGACAGTGTCGGTAGGTGTGTACGGTTTTATTCATTAAATGTGAGGCAGTGTCTACAGGTGATTACGGTTCTATTCATTAAATGTGAGGCAGTGTCTACAGGTGATTACGGTTCTATTCATTAAATGTGAGGCAGTGTCTGCAGGTGTGTACGGTTCTATTCATTAAATGTGAGGCAGTGTCTGCAGGTGAGTATGGCTCTACCCATTAGATGTGAGGCAGTGCCTGCAGGTGTGTATGGTTCCTACATTAGATGTGAGGCAGTGTCAGCAGGTCTGTACAGTTCTATTCATTAGATGTAAGGGAGGTCTCTGCAGGGGTGTATGGTTACTACATTAGAGGTAAGGCAGTGTCTGCAAGTGTAGAGAAATAAGGCTTCCCTTGGGTAGCTATATATCAAAACAATTCACCCACTCACGCATCCATTGCAAACACCATAAACATTCTAAGGTGTATCAAGAATAACTAAATCAAAGTTTGTATTTTTAACCTCCACCACCAAACTGAAGATGCAATATCAAAAATGTATTTGTTTTCTTAAGACATCCGTGTGTCACACAATATACGACCATTTCAAACTATATAAAAACATTAATAAAATTCATACATAGCATGAAAGTACGAGTCACAAACATAATAAACATGTTGAAATACGGCGAAAAAGACATTATACATTAAAAACAAACAAATACATTGGGGACCCTATTGTTGATTTAGTTATTCTTGATGCACCTTAGAATGTTTATGGTGTTTGCAATGGATGCGTGAGTGGGTGAATTGTTTTGATATATAGCTACCCAAGGGAAGCCCTATTTCTCTACTGTTAAGTAGTGCCCTGTTCCCTTGGCTGGTGGGACCACCTCTCTAGTTTAAGTACTAAGTGTCTGCAAGTGTGCAGGGTTCTATTCATTAGATGTGAGGCAGTGTCTGCAGGGGCGTATGGTTCCTACATTAGATGTGAGGTAGTGTCAGCAAGTGTGCAGGGTTCTATTCATTGGATTTGAGGCAGTGTCTACAGGTGAGTATGGTTCCTAAATTAGATGTGAGGCAGTGTCTGCAGGGGTGTATGGTTTCTACATTAGAAGTGAGGCAGTTTCTGCAGGAGTGCAGAGTTCTATTAATTCGATGCGAGGCAGGGTCTGCAGGTGTGTATGGTTCCTACATAAGATGCGAGGCAATGTTAACAGGAGTACAGTGTTCTATTCATTAGATGTGAGGCAGTGTCAGCAGGAGTACAGTGTTCTATCCATTAGATGGGAGGCAGTGTCAGCAGGAGTGCAGGGTTCTATTCATTAGATGCGAGGCAGTGTCTGCAGGGGTGTATGGATCCTACATTAGAAGTGAGACAGTGTCTGCAAGTGTGCAGGGTTCTATTCATTGGATGTGAAGCAGTGTCTACAGGTGTGTATGGTTCCTACATTAGATTTGAGGCAGTGTCAGCAGGAGTGCAGGGTTCTATCCATTAGATGCAATGCAGTGTCAGCAGGAGTGCAGGGTTCTATTCATTAGATGCGAGGCAGTGCCAGCAGGAGAGCAGGTTTCTATTCACTAGATGCGAGGCAGTGTCAGCAGGAGTACAGGGTTCTATCCATTCGATGCGAGGCAGTGTCAGCAGGAGTGCAGGTTTCTATTCACTAGATGCGAGGCAGTGTCAGCAGGAGTGCAGGGTTCTATTCATTAGATGCGAGGCAGTGTCAGGAAGAGTGCAGGTCTCTATTCACTAGATGCGAGGCAGTGTCAGCAGGAGTGCAGGGTTCTATTCATTAGATGCGAGGCAGTGTCAGGAAGAGTGCAGGGTTCTATTCATTAGATGTGAGGCAGTGTCTACAGGTGTGTATGGTTCCTACATTAGATGCAAGGCAGTGCCAGCAGGAGTGAAGGTTATATCCATTTGATGCAAGGCAGTGTCAGAAGGAGTGCCGGATTCTATTCATTAGATGCGAGGCAGTGTCAGCAGGAGTGCAGGTTTCTATTCACTAGATGCGGGCAGTGCCAGCAGGAGTGCAGGTTCTATCCATTCGATGCGAGGCCGTGCCAGCAGGAGTGCAGGTTCTATCCATTTGATGCGAGGCAGTGTCAGCAGGAGTGCAGGTTTCTATTCACTAGATGCGAGGTAGTGTCAGCAGGAGTGCAGGGTTCTATTCATTAGATGCGAGGCAGTGTCAGCAGGAGTGCAGGGTTCTATTCATTAGATGCGAGGGAGTGTCTGCAGGAGTGCAGGGTTCTATTCATTAGATGCGAGGCAGTGTCAGCAGGAGTGCAGGGTTCTATTCACTAGATGCGATGCAGTGTCAGCAGGAGTGCAGGGTTCTATTCATTAGATGTGAGGCAGTGTCAGCAGGAGTGCAGGGCTCTATCCATTCAATGCGAGGCAGTGCTAGAAGGAGTGCAGGTTCTATCCATTCGATGCGAGGCAGTGTCAGCAGGAGGGCAGGTTTCTATTCACTAGATGCGAGGCAGTGTCAGCAGGAGGGCAGGTTTCTATTCACTAGATGCGAGGCAGTGTCAGCAGGAGTGCAGGTTTCTATTCACTAAATGCGAGGCAGTGTCAGCAGGAGTGCAGGGTTCTATTCACTAGATGCCAGGCAGTGCCAGCAGGAGTGCAGGTTCTATCCATTCGATGCAAGGCAGTGTCAGAAGGAGTGCAGGGTTCTAATCATTAGAGGTGAGGCAGTGTCAACAGGAGTGCAGGGTTCTATTCATTAGATGTGAGGCAGTGTCAGCATGAGTGCAGGGTTCTATTCATTAGATATGAGGCAGTGTTAGCAGGAGTGCAGGTTCTATCCATTCGATGCAATGCAGTGTCAGCAGGAGTGCAGGGTTCTATTCATTAGATGCGAGGCAGTGTTAGCAGGAGTGCAGGGTTCTATTCATTAGATGCAAGGCAGTGCCAGCAGGAGTGCAGGGTTCTATTCATTAGATATGAGGCAGTGTTAGCAGGAGTGCAGGGTTCTATTCATTAGATGCAAGGCAGTGCCAGCAGGAGTGCAGGGTTCTATTCATTAGATGTGAGGCAGTGTCTACAGGTGTGTATGGTTCCTACGTTTGATGTGAGGCAGTGTCTGCAGGTGTGTATGGTGCCTACGTTTGATGTGAGGCAGTGTCTGCAGGTTTGTACATTTCAATTCATTAGATGTAAGGGAGGTGTCTGGTTCCTACATTAGAGGTGAGGCAGTGTCAACAGGAGTGCAGGGTTCTATTCATTAGATGTGAGGCAGTGTCAGCAGGAGTGCAGGGTTCTATTCATTATATGTGAGGTAGAGTCAGCAGGTCTGTAAATTTCTATTCATTATATGTGAGGCAGTGTCTGCAGGGGTGTATGTTTCCTACATTAGAAGTGAGACAGTGTCTGCAAGTGTGCAGGGTTCTATTCACTGGATGTGAAGCAGTGTGTGCAGGAGTGTATGGTTCCTACATTAGAAGTGAGGCAGTGCCTGCAGAAGTGCAGGTTTCTATTCACTAGATGCGAGGCAGTGTCAGCAGGAGTGCAGGTTTCTATCCATTAGATGCAATGCAGTGTCAGCAGGAGTGCAGGGTTCTATTCATTAGACGCGAGGCAGTGTCAGGAGGAGTGCAGGGTTCTATTCATTAGATGTGAGGCAGTGTCTGCAGGTGTGTATGGTTCCTACATTAGATGTGAGGCAGTGTCAGCAGGAGTGCAGGGTTCTATTCATTCGATGTGAGGCAGTGTCAGCAGGAGTGCAGGGTTCTATTCATTAGATGTGAGGCAGTGTCAGCAGGAGTACAGTGTTCTATTCATTGGATATGAGGCAGTGTATAGAGGTGTGTATGGTGCCTACGTTTGATGTGAGGCAGTGTCTGCAGGTTTGTACATTTCAATTCATTAGATGTAAGGGAGGTGTCTGGTTCCTACATTATATGTGAGGCAGTGTCTGCAGGGGTGCATGGTTCCTACATTAGAAGTGAGTCAGTGTCTGCAAGTGTGCAGGGTTCTATTCACTGGATGTGAAGCAGTGTCTACAGGAGTGTATGTTTCCTACATTAGATGGGAGGCAATGTCTGCAGGGGTGTATGATTCCTACAATAGAAGTGAGGCAGTGTCTGCAAGTGTGCAGGGTTCTATTCATTAGATGTGAAGCAGTGTCTACCGGTGTGTATTGTTCCTACATTAGATGCATTAGATGTGAGGCAGTGTCTGCAGGTGTGTACATTTCTATTCACTAGATGCGAGGCAGTGCCAGCAGGAGTGCAGGTTCTATCCATTTGATGCGAGGCAGTGCCAGCAGGAGTGCAGGCTCTATCCATTCGATGCGAGGCAGTGTCATCAGGAGTGCAGGTTTCTATTCACTAGTTGAGAGGCAGTGCCAGGAGGAGTGCAGGGTTCTATTCACTAGATGCGAGGCAGTGCCAGGAGGAGTGAAGGGTTCTATTCATTAGACGCAAGGCAGTGTCAGGAGGAGTGCAGGGTTCTATTCATTAGATGCAAGGCAGTGTCTACAGGGGTGTATGGTTCCTACATTAGATGTGAGGCAGTGTCAGCGGAAGTGCAGGGTTCTATCCATTAGATGCAATGCAGTGTCAGCAGGAGTGCAGGGTTCTATTCATTAGATGCGAGGCAGTGTCAGGAAGAGTGCAGGGTTCTATTCATTAGATGCGAGGCAGTGTCTGCAGGGGTGTATGGTTCCTACATTAGATGCGAGGCAGTGTCAGCAGGAGTGCAGGGTTCTATCCATTCGATGCGAGGCAGTGTCAGCAGGAGTGCAGGGTTCTATTCACTAGATGCGAGGCAGTGTCAGCAGGAGTGCAGGGTTCTATTCACTAGATGCGAGGCAGTGCCAGCAGGAGTGCAGGTTCTATCCATTCGATGCAAGGCAGTGTCAAAAGGAGTGCAGGGTTCTATTCATTAGATGTTAGGGAGTGTCTGCAAGTGTGCAGGGTTCTATTAACTAGATGTGAGGCAGTGTCAGCGGAAGTGCAGGGTTCTATCCATTAGATGCAATGCAGTGTCAGCAGGAGTGCAGGGTTCTATTCATTAGATGCGAGGCAGTGTCAGGAGGAGTGCAGGGTTCTATTCATTAGATGCGAGGCAGTGTCTGCAGGGGTGTATGGTTCCTACATTAGATGCGAGGCAGTGTCAGCAGGAGTGCAGGGTTCTATCCATTCGATGCGAGGCAGTGTCAGCAGGAGTGCAGGGTTCTATTCACTAGATGCGAGGCAGTGTCAGCAGGAGTGCAGGGTTCTATTTACTAGATGCGAGGCAGTGCCAGCAGGAGTGCAGGTTCTATCCATTCGATGCAAGGCAGTGTCAAAAGGAGTGCAGGGTTCTATTCATTAGATGTTAGGGAGTGTCTGCAAGTGTGCAGGGTTCTATTCACTAGATGCGAGGCAGTGCCAGCAGGAGTGCAGGTTCTATCCATTCGATGCGAGGCAGTGCCAGCAGGAGTGCAGGTTCTATCCATTTGATGCGAGGCAGTGTCAGCAGGAGTACAGGGTTCTATCCATTCGATGCGAGGCAGTGTCAGCAGGAGTACAGGGTTCTATCCATTCGATGCGAGGCAGTGCCAGCAGGAGTGCAGGTTTCTATTCACTAGATGCGAGGGAGTGTCAGCAGGAGTGCAGGTTTCTATTCACTAGATGCGAGGGAGTGTCAGCAGGCGTGCAGGGTTCTATTCATTAGATGTGAGGGAGTGTCTGCAAGAGTGCAGGGTTCTATCCATTAGATGCGAGGCAGTGTCTGCAGGAGTGTAGGGCTCCAGTACGTTGCACACCACCGAAGCACATTACCGGATGGGTCGCTTCTAAGTGCTGGGAGTGCATGACTGGAAGAATGTTGATTTGCAGCATGGCCTGCATGAGGAGAGCTTCGGTGTTGGTGCCACTGACCATGCAGTCTCACGCGCAGCTCTCAGGCGTGCAATAGAGGGAATTGGAGTGGGACAGATGTGCAGTGTACATGGACTCACTGATGTGGATGAGCGTGTTCCTGTACAATCCAGCCCACGGAACACACTTCCATACAAGGCAGATGCTCGATATACTCCATAGAAGCCACACATGAACTGCCCCCAAGCATGAACTGCATGAAGTCAGCCACGGTAAATGTCCCCGGGAGTCCATCCAGAAGCAACAAGGAGTAACCGAGAAGCATGCACAACAGAAGCAAAGCCAAAGCAAATCCCCTTTAGAGAACACCAGGAACAACAGAGGAACGGCCCAGTGAAGTGTTCTGGTTACATACAGATGGAGTAAAGCTCAAGGGTCCCCAAGGTTCAAGAGCATGCACTGCATATATGCAGCCACCCAGCGAGCTCTGGAATGATGGAGGAGTGACCTAGCTAATGGTCTTTAGGGCCTACCCAGAAATCACAGAAGAGAAGCCTACAGGTATGCAATAGTGAGATCAGGGCCCTAAAGCGACAATCGGATGTGCTGACCCACAAACAATCTAGTTCAACAGATGCTGTACAGCTGCATATACAGGCTTCCACGCATCCAGTACATGTTGAGGCAGTGTATGCATGATTTCTAGTCAGTGCATGTGCAAGAGCCTCCCCAGACATACATGTTTAATGTCCGTTTAGAGCAGCTTTTTGAGGGGTATCCCTTTGGGGAGGGGTTTTAGTTTGCGCTAAAGCATCCAGAATAGGAGAGGTTCTACCTTGGAAAGGGATGTCCACGAGTTTGGAGTGATCCAGGAAAAGGCCATTAACCAGGGACCTTGTGCTCCGTCTTTCAGCCATGATCTGTTAGGAGGAAAAAAGCACATAAGGTAAGCAAACTGCTGAGCTACCCACTGTTGTTTAAGCGTCATGGCAAAATGCTGACAACTATTCATTGCTGTGGACATACTCAAAACAGGTGACCTTGGAGAAATGAAGAGGAACTGATGATTCTTGGTAAGGCTTGGAAAAGCTGTGCTGCTCTGCGTGTTCTTTTCAGGTTTGCAGTCACAGTTTGGGAGTCCACTGAAGAGTTGCATATTTAACTAAACAATTAATCAGCAAAGCTCAACTTTGTTCTGTTGTCATTACGTCAACCAAAGGGAACCTCCCATCCTGGGAAAGGGTGCCTACAGCGCCCTCATCCTACATTATGCGGTGACAGACTGTGGCGGGTGCTCGTCTCTAGTCCAGAGCACTGCTCCTTTACCTGTAGCCCTCTTGTAAGGGCGACTACTGGCTCCTTTGTTCTTCATGAATTCACCATGGGAACTACACCACGTCAACAGTGGGGGATCCCTGTGCACCCTTCTCCCCTCTCCCCTGACTCCCCAGCACACTCACCAAAACTGGTCATGATGTTTGGTACAGGGAGCCTTCCTTTACTCAGTGTAGGATCCTCACACTAGGCATTGGCCAGTTTACACTTCTTTCAATGTCTCCAGCATTCATCAGTTTAGTCTCATCTTGTGTAGTTTGTTGTGCACCATAAGTTAGCAAAGGCCTGTACCCATTAAGGTCTTTGGTTTCAATGACACCACTCGCTAGCGTGACATATCAAGGATTGGCACATGTATGGGAGTTGAGGATGTTTGGGATCAGCGAAAACAGCAGGCCTAGACTACAACCTATATTGTGAGCTAGTCTGTTGACGACTTTGTAGATGCTATGAAGGTGATGCAAATCTAGCCAAAAGGAAACAAAGCTTTAGGTAAAGTGGTTCAGACATCTCTTCTAAATGCTTTGCCTGAAACCCCTGAGCAAAACCACACAAAACCAGGCATATTCTTGCCACACACACAAGATGGACGGAATGCTGCACATTGGCAAACATTCACCCCCAGTCACAGATCTGGGTTTAATCCATCGTTATTTTGCTTCACCACGCCACCCCAGTTCAGACATAGCCATATGCAAATCAGTCTTGACCCTGTGCCTCATGGGAACAGTCCAGACCGAACTGCCAAGCCATGTCTTCCCTGGACCGGAATCAAGCATCCAGGACCGGTTTCAGGCTATCAGCCTTCATCAGCCAGGATAGCTTGACTCCAGTGGCGTAGTGAGCACGGGACCCACGTCTGGGCATACCCTTCCCACTTAGGGCGAAATGCAAAACACACAAGATGATGGACGGAATGCTGCATTAAAATGATGGATTAAACCCAGATCAGTTGACTGGGGGTGAGTGTTTGATTTGCTCAAACGCTCCGTCCATCATCCCCTTTGGTATCGCTTTGTTCGCCCTAAGTTGGCAGGGTATGCCCAGACGTGGGTCCCTTGCTCACTCTGCCACTGGATTCAAGCTAGCCTGGCTGATGACGGCTGATTAGCCAGAAACCGGTCCCAGGATGCTTGTTTCCGGTCCAGGGAAGACATGGCTTGGCAGTTCGGGCTGGACTGTTCCCATGAGGCACAGGGTCAGACTGATTTGCATATGGCCATGTCTGAACTGGGGTGGTGGAGTGAGCTAAAGAATGATGATGGATTAAACCCAGATCAGTTGACTGGGGGTGTTTGATTTGCTCTAACGCTCCGTCCATAATCCCCTTTGGTATCGCTATATTCTTGCCACAGACATAAATGTGTTGCAGCTGGATTGAAGTAGCTCTTTTACTTTTTGAAAGCACCAAAATGTCACCTTAGTATTACTCTGGACAGCTTTCTCTGACCTTTGTCATCATGCACCCGCAAGGCCACTCAGGAATGAGCATGGTGAAGTCCTCTGTGACGAATGGGATAATCTTGAGGCCTTGATCAGAGTGGCAGTCCAGTCTGGCCCCTCTGAATGGGGTGGGATTTATCTCATGAATGATAGGATCAGATGGGGTGGATGAAAGTCTAACAATGCAGTTTTCAGAATCCTCCAGAGCAAGTTCTCCCAACGAGTAACTCAAGAGCTATTGGTAGCTGTCCAGCTACCCGTGAGTAGCTCCCCCATGTGTGGCCCAACAGAGTGAAAACAAAGGTTTTGTTTGGTTTAATTATGCAGGTTTCTAAAATTGAAAAGGGCGTATTTAGAAGCAAAGTAAGTGTATTTTCTGATAAGCTGATGTTTGCAGAAAAATAGATTTAAGGTTGATCTTTTAATAGTAATTCATACTGCATTGGGGAGTTTTCGCACTGATGTTCTTGCATTGTTGCTGGAGGTGTTGTGTTTATGGCTGCTATAGCATATAGAGGACTTGAAAATTAAAATCGCTTTTTTTCACATCTTTGTTGGGGGCCTTGACTCATACACGGAGGTGGTTACAACCAGTAATCCTGCATGCAATGGCCACTAACAGAATCTTGTCTGCAAGCGTCACTAGTGTGATCCTGGTACATTTTGTTAGTAGCTCAGTATGATTTGTGTTGATCACAGGTAGCTCAGACTATAGAACAGGTGGAGATCCCTGCTCTAGTGGGTGGCCCCGCTGTGTAAGGCCCACAGATGGAGGTCCAACGAGCTCTAAAGTACCTGTCGTGTACATGGCCTTCTATGTTCATGGACATAGACCCATGTTTGGGCCCAAGAACTTGGAATGGTAAATCATTCTGGTACTGCAAGAACTGTGCAATTGAGGATAAGTGTATGAATGGGCCACAGTTTGGAAGCACTGCATGTCTTCCACTCCATACGCCTCTGAACAGGAGGCATGGTATTCGGACTGTGACCCCGAGCTACTGGAAGCCAGTGGAAGGATTGCAGAATTTTAGTAACCAGACGTTTTCTTAACATTTAGGCACATTTTTAAACATCCGTCTAAGGCAAGAGAATTGGGGAAGAGCTTGATATTCCCCATACGTTGACTCAATGGCCACAAGCGAGTCTCTTATGGAATGGTCACAAATACAAGAACAGTTCCTACAAAGCCATAGTTTCTTTAACACTATACATCAAAAAGTAGGTATTGGCCACTTGAAGGTCTGCAAGCTTTGATCTTTTAGAGCAAAGGAAAGGGAGCCCAATACAAACCACTTATTTTTTTGGGGGCATTTATGTAGCCACAAATGGTCATTAGAATGCAAAATATCTGTCATTCTTAATTGCTTCAACAGCCAGAAAGAAGTGGTGACCCTTTTCAATAGGAATCTATTCATTTTAAATAGGTACATTTGTTTGACGGCAGGATTCTACCAGATCACTGTGTGTGCAAAACAATGCTTGGAATGAAGAAATAGTGCAAAACTAAGCTAAAAGGGTGCGGTCATGTGTCCCAAGTGTAGTGTTTCTTCAGACCTTGCAGTGACTAGAAACGGCACGTAACAATTGTATTTCCACAGCACACAAGCTGCTACATGAAAAGAAGATTCCAGATGGATGTCCTGGTGATGAGGGCTTTAAATTAATGGTATATAACTTCATGTATAAACAATATATTTAACTTTTGTGATCTTCATGCCAAGCCACGTTCAGTTGCCATTTAGTCCTTTCTAACAAACCGCTAGACCTCAGGTTGTGTTAAATAAGCACTGGAAAAGCCAATAAATCTCGCCTCCGCGAGAGACCCATTGGCTTTGGCAAGGTCTTTTAGACCTGTTGCAGAGCAATGCAGTTGCTGTGCAGCCCGGCTAAGAGTTAGAAAAAAGTGATACGATGTGGCCAGCACTGGCAGAGTCACAGCGTTTTTTTTTCTTATGGCCGGTGAGGGAGCAACACAGACAATGTGAGGTTAGGAGGAAAGAAGAAAAAAGAGAAGAAGCAACACAGACAAGAAGAAAGGAGAAAAGAAGCAGCAGCAACACGGGCGAGAAAGAAGAAGAAGCAACACTGACATTGAGGAAGAAATAAGAAAAAGCAACATGGCCAACGAGGAAGAGGAAACAAAAATAATACCTCGATCAAGCACAAGCAGCGGAAGGACCGCAATCAAGATGAAGTAATCAGTACTTGGTCTAGGTTCCAGCCGAAAGAACAGGAAGTGAAAACGACAGACGCTGGCCAATTAGAAGGCAGCAAAGAAGAGTAACAGTGAAGGCAATGAATGGTAAGCAATGGGCAGCCTCCAAGCTTCTTGTAGAACACAATATTCCTCGCAGCAACAGCACATACTCTGTCGGCAGGCAAGACTGTAACGGTGTCCACCTGGACCTTCATAAATGTAAAACAGCTACATAGCAAAAGGTCCAACCTGCTGCTGGCAGGATTCTGTATGTGTTTTAATCACACAGACCAAATCACACCAGCACCGCGGGCTCAGATTGGTTCCACCTGACCAGTCGAGTTTATTCAATGCACTATTATAGGGCGTATACAGCCTTCCATTGGACTGGTCCTAGCTTCTTTTGGTAGAAATAAATAAATGATTAGATGTATGAACTACCAGTAAGTGCCTTTTGTAATTGCATCTGCCTTCATTGACCCCAACACCAAGATGTTCTTTCGGAGAACTTTACGAGGTAATAAATAAAACGTTGGAAGTCTAGCCGATGGGCATGGGAACCCAATGGAGACGAACACAAAACAAAAGCTCCCATTGCACAAGAAGGATATCAAAATACTGATATTAAAACAATGATAGTGCCAAACTCTGTTTTCCGTCGAGGCTCTAGACCGAAGGTATAATGGGGTCTTCATCAATAGCTAGTATTTCCTGCGCGTTCATTTTAAAATGTAAGACTTGTTGATGTCACAGATTCCAAAATAGTAACTGCTTTGAAGTATTTTCATTTGTCATCTGTTGCAAGGGTCATTGAGAATCCAGGCATTTTGGAATGCAAGTGAACGTTAAACTGAAAACTGCCTGTCTTAGACCACCTCTCAGCCCATCACACACTATGTCCCCGTAGGATCTAAGCAGCATGAAGAAGCACAATAAAGCCTGGGTCATTTTAATATGAAAATTTGTGAAACAGATGCAAAAGGTTGCTGACCAGAGGACCCGAAACGAAAACATAAAAATGCGCAGATAACTTCACTTGAAAGGGAAGAAAACAAGTTACTTACCTGTAACTTTGGTTCTCCAGTATTGGTAACTTTCATAGATTCCCATTGCTTGTATCATTCCCCGTCGTCGAGATGGGAGTCCCCGGTAAATAAAAATACCATAGAAATAGGTACAAAAGAAGAAAAAGGCCTAGGCCTCATCTCATTTTGTAGCATATCCACCTCTTTTTGTAAGAGACCAAATGAAAAGAACAACCAATCAGAACAGCCTCACCCCATAGAACCTTCCAGAGAGAGCCTCAGATTTTCGTAGCTGTTGTGTAACAGTGTAACAGAATATGCTGAAGGCTGAGCTTTCCCAGGGGAGGAGGGTGGGCGCATGGGAATCTATGAAAGTTACCAATACTGGAGAACCAAAGTTACAGGTAAGTAACTTGTTTTCTTACTCCAGTATTGGAACTTTCATAGATTCCCATTGCTTGTATCAGAATAGCTAGCAGTCAGAACGCACATTTTGTGTAATAATACATTGTTATAAACCTTGCCTAATGAATACAGTCATCAGAGCTACAAGATATCCAAAAGTAGTCAGTGAACATCATGATTTACAAAATGTGCTAATTACCAATAAAAGGAAGGAGGGTTAGAAGGGAAAGCTCACCACTTATTGAAAGAGGTTCCTCAGGACTGCCTGTCCCACTGCAGCGTCACTCCGCGTGGAGGAGTCCAAGCAGTAATGCTTCGTGAAAGTATGGGCACTGCTCCATGTTGCTGCCCTGCAAATGTCTTTGATCGGCACTCCGGCGAAGAGAGCAGCTGAAGAAGAGATGGCTCTCGTAGAGTGCGCCCGGACTCTCCCTTCTAGGGGCTTACCAGCCGCTTGGTGACAGTATTGGATCGCGCTGGCAATCCATCTCGCAACCCCTGCTTCGAAAGAGGAAACCCTTGCGAGGGGCACTGAAAGCAACAAAGAGTTGTGTAGATCTTCTGAAGTCCTTGGTACGTTGAAGGTAAAATTTCAGACACCTTTGAACGTCCAGCGAGTGAAGAGTCCCTCTCCGCTGGAGTAGTGGGTCAAGGAAAAAAGGTTTTTGAGAATCACTGGTTCATTCAAATGAAAGTCTGAAGGGACCTTCAGGATACATTTTGGATTCGTTCTCAGAATCAAAGTCTCTTTTTAAACTGTAAGAACGGCTCCTTAATCGTGAGAGCGTGCAGTTCACCTACCCTCCTGGCCGACGTTAAGGCGAGAAGGAGGGCCACTTTCCATGAGAGGAATTTCAGGTCCGCCCTATGAATTGGTTCAAAAGGCGGCCTCATGAGTTGAGTAAGGACTAAGTAAAGCTGCCACAGAGGTGGTGGAGGTCTAACTGGTGGAAAAACTCTAAAAAGACCTTTAAGAAATTGTTTTACGATTCTTGCTGACCAGAGGGAAGGTCCAGAAGAAGTTCGTCTGAATCTAGAAATGGCTGCCAGGTGCACCTTGTTAGAGGAATGAGCGAGACCTGACTTAGCCAATGCCAAAATATATGGCAAAATCTGATGAGGAGCAGACGAGTAAGGATGAATGTTCTCTTGCCGGCACCACAGGCAGAAACGCTTCCATTTCAAGCGATACGTCTTGTTCGTACTTGGTGCCCGGGCTTGAGCCAGCACCTCTCTACACTCTGGCGAGAAGTTTAGATTCTGAAATTCTCGGTGCTCAGGAGCCACGCTGATAACTGAAGTGATCTCGGATCCGGATGTACCACTTGGCCCTGGGACATCGTCAGAGAAGGAATTGGGCGCAGATGAATTGGATGATCCAGGGAGAGCAGGAGAAGCTCCGTAAACCAAAACTGGCGGGGCCACGCCGGGGCCACCAGAATCATTCTGCAGGGCTCCGCTTTGAGCTTCCTGAGAAGCCTGGGAATTAGTGGGATCGGAGGAAAAGCGTAAACAAAGGCGCCTGGCCAGGCCATCGAAAGTGCATTCCCCAATGATCCCGGATGGTGTTCCCTGCTTGCGTAGAATCAGCATTTCTTGTTTCCTGGAGTGGCAAAGAGATCTATGGGTGGAGTGGCAAAGAGATCTATGGGTGGAGTGCCCCAGAGATTGAAAATCCTGTCCAGTGTGTTGGTCTAATTCCCACTCGTGGCTCACTGACTTGAGACGACTGAGCGTGTCTGCTGTCTTGTTGAGGGCACCTGGAAGGTGTTCCGCCGAAAATGATATTTTCCTTTGGATAGCCCATTCCCAAATCTCCTGAGCCTCTTTGGATAGCAGACAGACCTTGTTCCTCCCTGCTTGTTTACATAATGCATGGCCGTCGTGTTGTCCGTACGGACCAGGACAGTGGATCGTCGGATCCGCGGAAGGAAGGCCTGTAAGGCCAGACGAATCGTTCTAAAAGATTGATGTGGAGAAGGCGATGCTGGGGCAGCCAGCGGCCGCTCACCTGAAGATCTTGCAAGACTGCTCCCCAGCCTTCTAGAGAGGCGTCCGTCGTAATTATTAGAGGAGCTGGTGTGACTCTGAAGGTGAGACCCTGAGAGATATTGTCTCTGACCGTCCACCACCTGGCCGCCTCTTTCATAGGCTGAGTTATCGTGATCTTGTCTTCGAAAGAGCCCTCTGCCTGGCGCCACTGCAAATCCAGTTGCTCTTGTAGTGGGCGCATCCGTAACCTGCAATTTGGAATCAAGGGAATGCAGGACGAGATTGACCCTAGAAGGGATTTGTAGAGGCGAACTGAAAGTGACCTTTTTTGCAATCGACGGGCAGAGGCCATCAGCTTTGTTTGCCTTTCTTTTGATGGGAACGCTTTGCAACAAGATGTGTCCAGAATGGCTCCCAGGAACTTGGCCGACTTGGACGGGCACAGGACCGACTTTTCCGTGTTGAGCTGAAGACCCAGGTGACGGAAGAGCTGAGTGCATGCCCTGACAGCTTCTTCTGTTGCGTGATGAGACGGAGCTTTCACCAGCCAGTCGTTCAGGTAAGGAAAAACTTCAAGCGTCTGCTTCCTGAGAAACACCTCGACTGGGGCTAGGACCTTCGTGAAGATCCGCGGAGCGGACCTGAGTCCGAAAGGCAGGACCTTGAATTGAAAGTGGCTCTTGGCTACTGTAAAGCGTAAAAACTTCCTGTGGGCCTGGTGGATGGGCATATGGAAGTATGCATCCTCTAGATCCAGGGTGGCCATGTAATCTCCTGGATTGAGGAGCCGTAAAATGACCTGTAAGGAGACCATCCGAAAAGAGAGCTATATGAGATAGGTGTTTAGCTCCCTCAGGTCTAAAATTGGGCGCCATTTTTTCTACAGTCTTTTGAACAAGAAAGAACCGGGAATAGAATCCTTTTCCCCGCTGGGATAGGGGAACCGGTTCTATCGCCCCCTTGAGAAGTAGTTGTTGGGCTTATAGATGTAGAAGGTGCAGATGTTTGGATTCGGTGGCGCGAGGGGCTTTGGATGGTGGTTGATGTTGAAATTCCAGAGTATGGCCTGACAGAACAATATTGAGAACCCACCGATCTGATGTTATACATTGCCAGTTGTGGAAGTATTGGGATATCCTGCCCCCCACTGGTGTTACAGGGGACACAGGAACAGTAGGAAGAGCCAGGAAGCCGCTACTGGCGCTTAGAGGAATCCCTCCCCTGGCGCCCTTGTCTTTCTCTAGATGATGACCGAGAGAAAGAAGACGACTGGCCTTGTCTCTGAGAATATTGCGGCCGGTAAGATTGAGAAGGCTGCGAATAAGAGGAATAGCGCTGTTGCTGGTATCTGCCTCTATATGAGGAAAAAGCTCTACCTCTTGCTCCACGGAAGGGAACCTTGCGGTATTGTAGAGTCCCAAGGGATTTTGCAGTTTCCGTGTCCTTCTTTATATCTTGCAGCGCATCATCAATGTGCTTCCCAAAGAGCGCTTCACCGTCAAAGGGAAGATCCAGGATCTTGTTCTGGACTTCTGGCCGGAACCAAGTGGCACGAAGCCAGCCTTGGCGTCGAAGGACTGCTGCCCCTGCGAGAGAGCGGAAAGCTGTAGTGGCAATGTCCATAGCGCAGTCAATTATTTCGGAAGACGTTCTTTCTCCCTCTTGAAGGATCTTTTTGGCTTCGGCTTTAGCTTCTTCGGGCAGCTGTTTGATTTTCTCTGGGATGCCTGTGAAATCACCGAATCCGGTTTCGGATGGCTAACCAGACAAGCGGGGCTATCATCCGGAGCTTAGTACTTCTTTTCCAGACGAGGAAGCACAGGCATGACAGTGGCCGGCGACTTCATAACCTTTAGACCCTCACTCCAGACATGGTCCACGATAGGGATCGAGCGAACAGACTTTCTGTAAGGTTCTTTGAAGTCATACAAAAAACATTCTGACTGCACTGATGGAATAGGCCGATCGAAATGCTTAGAAGCCCTCTCCATTAAATTGTGAAAGCCGCCAATATCAGCTGGAGGAGAATCCGCCGGTTCTGGAACAGGAGAGGCGGGGTCAGGAATAATGTAGTCATCCCATTCCCTGTCCGGGTCAGGGATCGTCCTAGTTCCTTGGTCATCATCGGATGTGTCGTCCTGGACTGTAACCACATTCTGCTGTGGCTCCGGTAATGGAATTTGTTGAGGCTGAGGTGTAACCGGAAGAGCAAGTGGAGTTGGAGGCACTTGCCCTGTTGCCTGGCCAGAGGACTGTGTTGGAAACCTTTTCCTGTAATCCGAAAGCATGAACTGCAGGTCTGTAACGAGGGAAGATGCCATACAGACCATGTCCTGTTGATATTGATCTTGAGATCTGGATTGTGGCATATACTGTTGCTGCTCCATGTAATAGTCCTCAGAGTCCGAATCTTGATATTTCACATGCAGCTGAGATGGGCTATGTGCATCACCATAAGGACCTTCATCGTCCTCGGAAAACTCCTCTTCCAAAAGGAGAGCCGGAGGCAGGGGTGTCACGTTCCTTGGAGAAGTCATTTCCGGGGTAATGTGACGTCTCCTGATAGAAATTGCCACATTTCGTGTCGTCGACGGAGCTGCCGGCGACAATGTCTGAACCGTCGACGAGGAAAGATCCACCGTCGACGGGACCGTCGTCGAGACCGTCGTCATTATCAGGCTGGAAGCTGTCGACGTTGTCGCCTTCGACACCATCACCGTCGTCATCCTCGTCGACGTGGAAGTTGTTAAAGTAGACGTCGACGACAGAATAAGAGGTACCTCAGTATGTGGCGTCGTCGATGAAGTCGTCGTCGTCGAAGCCGCTGGAGACGAGGAAACTCTTGTCAACGAGCCCGTCGACGGAGCGAAAGTCAACGCCGGTGAGATTTTTGAAGTCGTCGACGGTATTGATGTTGTCGTCGTCAAGCGAACTTTCCTGTCAGCTTTTCCCTCAGGAGGGACAGAAGCTGGTTTTTTGAAAGTTTTTGGCTTCTCAGAACGCGGAGAAGAAGCAGAAGGCCCATGGATTGTCTTCTTCACGGGTGCTACATCCACAGCAAGTCCTTCCATCTCCTTTACACCTCGGTGAGGAGATTCGATGGGACTACACCTGTCAGATCTATCAGAGGTCTTTTGTAAGGCTTTGGAGGGGGGTTCTGAAGAAGTAGGAGAAGACCTACCCCTTTTTTGCGATCTCCTCGACTATGTCGCAGAAGAAGCATCATCACTGTCACTTGAAACAGGATCTTTTCGTGACTTTAATTTCTGAAGCCAAGTGAGCAGACGTCCCTCACGGTCCCGTAAGGTCTTGGTTGAGAAGGTTCGACAGATCTTGCAGTCAGTAGGTTTATGGTCCGGATAAAAAACAATAAATACAGTCTTTATGTTTGTCCTCAACATAAAGTCTCTTTTTGGAGCAGGTGGCACAAGCCTTGAAAAGAGCTTTCTTTTCCCTGTCTGACATATTGAAGATTTGAAGATGAAAAAGTTGTTGGTTGAAGAAAAACTGAGCAGAGCTCAGTGGAGACTCCCTTGCACAACGGGCGGTAGAAAATCTGAGGCTCTGAGGCTCTCTCAGGAAGGTTCTATGGGGTGAGGCTGTTCTGATTGGTTGTTCTTTTCATTTGGTCTCTTTTACAAAAAGAGGTGGATATGCTACAAAATTAGATGAGGCCTAGGCCTTTTTCTTCTTTTGTCACTATTTCTATGGTATTTTTTATTTACCGGGGACTCCCATCTCGACGACGGGGAATGATACAATCAATGGGAATCTATGAAAGTTCCAATACTGGAGTAAACAAATTATCCATTACAGTGAACTGCTGCAAGAATGCACAGCTTGAAATGGCTGCCATCCTGTGGTTATAACAAAAAGGTTGCTTACATAGCAACGTACAAAAAATGCACACCAACAAAAATTGATGCAAGCATGTTTTCTGTGCCCAGCACAACAGCAATACAAAGTTCTGTTTGTGCTACAGTCACAACCCGTACCAGTCGGCCTTCACCTTTTCCGGTTTTAAAGCAGGCAAGGCAAGTGGGGGATTGGAATAGTACCTCAGTCACTTCGGGAGCAGCAGACGGCACGGATTAACTTGAATCAATCTGTGCTTGGTCCGTGCTCCATGAAAAGGATCGGAAGTGACGTTTGGTCAGCGCTGGTCAATTAAGGAAGCTGCAAAGAAGAGGGACACTGGAGCAAACAAATGGTAAGCAATGGGCAGGCTCCAAGCCCTTTTTTGCCAACAGTAGTGTCTTGCAAGTGAGAACGCATGCGCTAATATATGGTCTCACAGGCTCGACCCTAAAAAGAAGAAACTCTGGACACCGGCAGATCGAGGCTTAAAACAGTTTATATGGACTAATGAATGAGGCATTTTACATCTTACACTCCGTGTAGAGAGGCCGACAGCAACTGGGACCATTCCCAAGCGCAACAGATGGAAAAGATACTTACCTTCCAGATCTCCTTTTCCGAAATTCCTATTAACGCTGAAGCAAAATGCGATAGTCCACACATGAACGAACACAAAGATGACATCTATCTGAAGTAATACATAAAACCCTTCCCCCTAATGAAGGGCCAAATTTGGGGCCTGAAAAGCACAGAGGACAAGGCGTAGGGACAAGCAGAAGAGAAAAGGAGAGGAGCATTATAAATGATTAAACGATGGGAGTAAATTTACATCACCGTGAAGACTATTATCAATTTTGAACAACTGAACAATATTTTTATACATACAATAAGGATTCACTAAAGAAATTATGCTAGTATACAGAAAGAAAAACCTCAAGAATCATTTATGAACAGACATATGATGGAAGCACATATGTACAGAGATTGAACTGTGGAGGCTGCCTAGCCCATTTAGCTTTCTTCTAAGGACTTTCTTCAACTGGGAAGAAAGTTACTCTTCAATTGCTACTGAAGTAATAAGCAAATGGTATCACGAGTCCTCATTGCCAGAAGGTCAGTAGCTTTATGTTCAGCAGTTTCCTTAAACACCTGAAGGCATGCTGGTTCATCCATCACGGATGGTGCAGTTCGGCAACATACAAAAGTGTGTGAATCCAGGCACTGACCTCCAATACCTTAAGTGACACAACCCACCCCTTTCCAGGGTATAACTGCAACAATTGCACAAGTCCCAAGTGGACAATGTCCATGCAGAAGGACCACTAGGTAGTACTCCTTTAATAACTTGTAGGATTTGAAAGGGATCAGGACCAGGACTGGCCTTTGAACATACTTCTTGGTTCTTATTGTTAAAAATACATTCCTCTACTTTATGTGGATGAGTCCACCCCTTCTTTGAACGAAAAACACATTTATTTTAAGAGAGAGTCTTGTGATAGGCGCACACAGGACACCGGCTGAAACTTTATGGCTTCCGAACGAACACAGCAAAATTTGAGTGGTCACTTGCTTTAAATGACTTGTGGTACAGTTCACATGGCATGCGCCCATAGCTGAGCAGAAGGTAGCAGGGAAGAAAAAATGAAAGAGGATAGTAAACACAGGGATAGGCCGTTGAACAGAAAAGCAGAGTATGTGAGATTCAGTTTCCAGTGTAAACAAATTGGTTGAAAACACAGGACCTAGGGAGGGTGCACACCCACACTGGGGAAAGGCATGTGGCTATGAACTGTATGCATAGGCCTATATGGTACACACTACAACCAGTTTCCAAGAATAGCGCTGAGATGCAGTAAATGACATTAGTGGGTATCCACTCGTTGACAGGAGAGAGCAAGGACGTTGAAATATCATGTTCTTACTAAATGAACTTTTCAAATCCAGAATGTTTAACAAACACTAAGAGAGTAGTACTGTAACCCTATGCCTGCAATCAAAGTCACAGAAAGGCCTCTGAAGGGCACAAACTATCAATCCTTAGTGAAAGGGGGTTTGACAAACATCGGCATGAGAGATAGGGACCATAACCATGTTAAAAGACGGACAATTGATTAACGTGGCTTGCTTATCGATACAAGGCTAATTTCTAATCCAGTTACCATGCTTGATGTAAGGACTTTCAAACTCCTCTGGCTGATGAGGGCTGTTAGCCCGAAACCGGTCCCAGGATGCTTGTTTCCGGTCCAGGGAAGACATGGCTTGGCAGTTCGGGCTGGACTGTTCCCATGAGGCACAGGGTCAAGACTGATTTGCATATAGCTGTGTCTGAACTGGGGTGGCGAAGTGAGCTAAAGAACGATGATGGATTCAACCCAGATCTGAGACTGGGGGTGTGTGTCTGAAAAGTTTCAGTGCTCCAAATGATGATACTTCCCAGATTCCTCTACATATTTCAAAATACTCCATTTCATTTCCCACAGACCTAGTTTAAGGAGCTGGACAGCCTGACCACTAAATTCCTTTGGGGCGGTCGGAGACCGCGTATGGCCCTATCCCAATGCCGGATCCCATCCTTCGATGGGGGAATGAGCATGACTAATCTGTACTTGTATTATTTGGCAACCCGCTAACTTACGGTACACGACTGGTTCAATGGAGGCTGGTCTGACCCAGCATACAGAGTAGAATTGAGTAACTTGGGCCTACCCAGGATCCAGGCGATGATGTACGGGGGGCCTATCTCCAGATCTCTGACTATGGGGACACAAGGGGTTCTCCTAGCCTGGCGCGCCTCCCTGCGCCATACCCAATGGTCGAACAAATTGACTCAACACACACTGCTCTGGCAAGGCTCCTGGCTCCAGGAGGTCAGCAATTTAAAGGGATTCTGGGCCTGGGACCTTATTGGCATTTCACAGCTCGGAGACATATGGGGAGGCGACCACATGCACACTTTTCAGGACCTACAAACTCAATATTCCTTACACTCCTCTCAGTTCTATAGGTATCTGCAACTACGCCACGCCCTTCACAGCCACATATCAAACGGCACTTCACTGCCAGAATACAGTCCGCCTGAGGCGTAAACCATGACAGGTAACCTGGGGAAGGGAGGGATCTCCTGTATCTACCGATCCTTAACAAATAACACTCCAAACACGTTGGATCGACTCAGGAATCAGTGGGAGGGATGGATCGGCCTCTTGAGGAGGAAGACGGGAGAGACGTACTGATGGCACCCAAAACAGTCACCACTTCAGCTAGACTTCGTCTGGTCCAACTGTATTACCTACACACCGCATATCTAACGCCAAAACGCCTTTATAGCACAGGTCTGAGAACAACTGCATAAGGTACAAGCTGCAAACAAGATCAAGCAGATTTCTTCCACATGGTATAGTCCTGCCTTATCATTGCACGATACTGGGACTCCATAGAGAAGGAGCTCACGGAGGTTCTGGGCTAGGAGGTCCCACATAATCCATTAAGTGTGCTCCTGGGAATCACGGATGGGTTGGACGGGTCTAGATTTGACAAACTATTTCTGAACACAGCCATGATAGTGGCCAAAAGGGACATTGCTGCCAACTGGATAAACCCTGCCCCACCTACTATAACGAAATGGTGCAGGGGGCTGGATTGGTGCGCTGCACAAGAAAAACCTATGTATGAGACCAGGGGATGCCCGGCGAAGCACCACAACGTTTGGGGCAAATGGTTGGGGTTAGTAGACTGACAATACCTCACTCTGGGGACTGTGAGCTATGTGTGAAGTTTTATTTCATTTTCCTTTTCGAAACTATGCATCTCGGGTGCATTTTCTGTATGGGTAACATGATGAGGTCCTACAATTGCTGTAACATGCCACAGTTGTTCACTGCTGGTTTCCCCCCCCGTTTTAAAAAACCAATAAAATTGATCAAAAAAAAGTTTCAGTGCTCAGTCCATCATCTCCTTGTGTTTGGTTTTAACTCCTTAACATCTTCCAGACTGGCATAGTTCACAGCATATTAATCTATAAGTGAGCCACCACACAAAAGACAGGCTTCCAAACGTTTTGTCAAAAAAGAACCTGCCAGGAGTTAAAAGCCCTAAAAAACAGAATTCAGCACAGCTGGAAGCACATGCAATGGACCAGTGTGGGTGTATGCTGTAAGAAACTATGGAATTCTGGGATGAGGCTGTGGTGAGGATGGAAATCTTTGGACTCCTGGTTTCAGGCACCATGCACAAGGTAGGAGTGTTTCCTTTCTTTCGGAATAGAATAAAGACACTGTGGCCTAGGGTCAATTATTTTACAGCTGTCAGCAGATACTGAGTGGCGAGTAGAGAGACAGAATATTGTGAGGCCAGGGACACTACAGGGTCTGCAATGCCCATCTTCGAGCATCCCAGATTTTAAAACTTTTGAGGGATATTTTCTTTTTAGGCCTCCCCACCACCAAGGAATGCCAAAGTGTTAAGAACAAAGATGATAGGAGAGTAACAAATATTACACCTGCCTAAAGCAGCATGCTGCAAACTTATACACACATATATATATATATATATACACACACATACACATATTATCTACTGGCGGTCGCCAGTAGATGGTTATAGTTAGGACCTATTTTCCATAGGAAATCCGCGACATTCTATTTGAAATAACTCTTGCGTCGGTTGACGAATCTTCGCGAAATTTTCAAACTTTATGGCCCGCTCCGGTTCGCTCCTACCCTGAAAGTCTCAGGGTGATTCGTCAAGCGGGGGCCGAGAAAAAAGGGGTGTCCCAAAACGTGTTTTCCCCATTCATTTTCCCATAGGAAACTTTAGACACGGCTACAGCCCGAACTGCTGAACGGAATTACACCAAATTTGGCAAAGAGGTAGTTCTTGGTTCAGAAAGAACCCTTTTGTTAAATGGTGTAAATCCGTTCAGTAGTTGCAGAGAAATTAAAAAATAAGAGTCAAAAAATCAATTTCCCATAGGAAACTTTATGCAAGGCTACAGCTCGAACTGCTGAACGGAATTACACCAAATTTGGCAAGAGGTAGTTCTTGTTCAAAGAACCCTTTTTGTTAAATGGTGTAAATCCGTTCAGTAGTTGCTGAGAAAATCAAAAGTAAAAACACATATATATCTGGGCGGAGCCTAACCACACATGTCATCGTGAGATCTGATTGGCTGTCAGCACTTCATCCTGGAATTGCTGGCAGCCATCTTGGGACCAATATAAATGATAGTACCCCATTGAAATGCATTGTAGTGAATCGAAGATTTTGAGGGTTACCAAAAGGAGAACTATAAAGGGTGATAACAGACTTTAGTTACATTAGAATTCATTTGTTGATGGTACCATACTAATTTCAGGAATTGTGGTGTGTTCTAAGGTGATTTTACCCTGTGAAAAACCTTCTGCTGGGATATCATGAATCATGTTTGAGAGAAAACTATTTTCACATGCTTGTCCCATACAGTTTTGGAAGGTGCCCCAGAAGCTAAAATGAGAGCATATTTTCTGTAAATTCACATTATCTTTCTCAGTCAAGTGAGAATGAAGTCTGACATTCTCAGTAAAACATGTACATCCAACAAGGGCAGAGACTGTCAGTTGATGCCTTTGTGTTCTACTGCAGCTTCCCAGAGTGTTCTAAAGAACAACTAGAGCGCTAACAGTCTTACTTATGACAAAAGTATGGCACACCTGAAGCCATCTTGATTGGAATAAACTGGTAACACTTAAAACATTTAATTTAAAAAGGAACAAAATGAGGGTTCATTTTGCCATAGAAATTATGGTTAGTGCTCTGGAAAGAAAAATTAGGACATGTTTCAAGTGTGATCTCAAATATCTTCCTGTTATATTTCAACAGGAGCAGCCTGTCAGTTGATGCCTTTGTGTTCTACTGCAGCTTCCCAGAGTGTTCTAAAGAACAACTAGAGCGCTAACAGTCTTACTTATGACAAAAGTATGGCACACCTGAAGCCATCTTGATTGGAATAAACTGGTAACACTTAAAACATTTAATTTAAAAAGGAACAAAATGAGGGTTCATTTTGCCATAGAAATTATGGTTAGTGCTGTAGAAAGAAAAATTAGGACATGTTTTAAGTGAGATCTCAAATATCTTCCTGTTATATTTCAACAGGAGCAGCCTGTCAGTTGATGCCTTTGTGTTCTACTGCAGCTTTCCAGAGTGTTCTAAAGAACAACTAGAGTGCTAACAGCCTTACTTATGACAAAAGTATGGCACACCTGAAGCCATCTTGATTGGAATAAACTGGTAACACTTAAAACATTTAATTTAAAAAGGAACAAAATGAGGGGGTTCATTTTGCCATAGAAATTATGGTTAGTGCTGCAAAAAGAAAATGTAGTGCATGTTTTAAGTGAGATCTCAAATCCTCTTCTATTTCATTAGAAAATTCTGACATGCAGACTGAAACAATCACTTTCAATACCAGCAGTAGACTTCCAGTTAACTCCTTGGTGAGCAGTAGCTTTACTACAGTGATCTAATGAACAACTAGAGTAATAACATTCTGAATTTATGGCAAATGTGTGACACATCTGAATGCCTTCTTGATGGAATCAAAGTAAAAACTGAAAGCATTTCCTACTGAGGAGACTGCAGTAAATGAGGAAATTAGGAAACTTCATAACAAAGAAGTCTTCCAAGATGGCCACCAGTGAAAAAAGAGCCCAAATGTAGCACAAATATTACCCAGATGTAGCCCACATATAGCCCAATGACAAAAGTGTGCAAAACACTTTTTATTTTTAGTTTTTTTGCAGTTTTATGTAGGGCAGACTGGTCAGGTATTGGAGCGTTGCATCTTAAAACATGACCCCCCTACACTACAAAAACACCACTGCACTACCCTAAACCCTAAAACACTACCCCAGCACGACCCCCTACACTACACAAGCACCACTGCACTATCCTAAACCCTAAATCACTACCCCCAGCATGACCCCCTACACTACACAAACACCACTGCACTACCCAAAACCCTAAAACACTACCCCAACACCACTGCACTAACCTAAAACCTAAAACACTACCCACAGCACGACCCCCTACACTACCCAAACACCACTGCACTACCCTAAAACATGACCCCCTACACTACACAAACACCACTGCACTACCATAAACCCTAAAACACTACCCCCAGCACGACCCCCTACACTACACAAGCACCACTGCACTACCCTAAACCCTAAAACACTGCCCCCAGCACGACCCCCTACACTACACAAACACCACTGCACTACCTTAAACCCTAAAACACTACCCCCAGCACGACCCCCTACACTGCCCGAACACCACTGCACTGCCCTAAACCAGTCGCGGTCCGTGTAGGAGTGCCGGCCGGGCGTTGCCGTGGAGCGGGGGGGTGGGGGGGGACAGGGTGCGGGGTAGCAAAGTACGGATTACGGACCTATACAGGTAAGTAAACATTTAAATCAATGAAACGAATTTCGTTGCGCGCACTGCATCGCATTTGGCGATGCAGTGCGCGCAACGAAATTAGTTTCATTGATTTAAATGTTTACTTACCTGTATAGGTCCGTAATCCGTACTTTGCTACCCCCACCCTGCCCCTCCCCCGCCCCACGTCACCGCCCGGCCGGCACTCCTACACGGACCGCGACTGCCCTAAACCCTGAAACACATACCCTAGCACGACCCCCTACACTGCCCGAACACCACTGCACTGCCCTAAACCCTGAAACACCACCCCCTTCACGACCCCCTACACTGCCCGAACACCACTGCACTGCCCTAAACCCTAAAACACCACCCCCAGCATGACCCCTACACTGCCCGAACACCACTGCACTGCCCTAAACCCTGAAACACTACCCCCAGCAAGACCTCCTACACTGCCCGAACACCACTGCCCTAAACCCTGAAACACCACCCCCAGCAAGACCCCCTACACTGCCCGAACACTACTGCCCTAAACCCTGAAACACCACCCCCAGCACGACCCCCTACACTGCCCGAACACCACTGCACTGCCCTAAACCCTGAAACACCACCCCAGCACGACCCCCTACACTGCCCGAACACCACTGCACTGCCCTAAACCCTGAAACACCACCCCCTGCACGACCCCCTACACTGCCCTAACACTACTGCACTGCCCTAAACCCTGAAACACCACCCCCAGCACGACCCCCTACACTGCACGAACACCACTGCACTGCCCTAAACCCCGAAACACTACCCCCAGCAAGACCCCCTACACTGCCCGAAAACCACTGCCCTAAACCCTGAAACACCACCCCCAGCAAGACCCCCTACACTGCCCGTACACCACTGCACTGCCCTAAACCCTGAAACACCACCCCCAGCATGACCCCCTACACTGCCCGAACACCACTGCACTGCCCTAAACCCTGAAACACCAGCCCCAGCACGACCCCCTACACTGCCCGAACACCACTGCACTGCCCTAAACCCTGAAACACCACCCCCAGCACGACCCCCTACACTGCCCGAACACCACTGCACTGCCCTAAACCCTGAAACACCAGCCCCAGCACAACCCCGTACACTGCCCGAACACCACTGCACTGCCCTAAACCCTGAAACACCAGCCCCAGCACGAACGCCTACACTGCCCGAAAACCACTGCACTGCCCTAAACCCTGAAACACCACCCCAGCACGACCCCCTACACTGCCCGAACACCACTGCACTGCCCTAAACCCTGAAACACCACCCCCTGCACGACCCCCTACACTGCCCGAACACTACTGCACTGCCCTAAACCCTGAAACACCATCCCCAGCACGACCCCCTACACTGCCCGAACACCACTGCACTGCCCTAAACCCTGAAACACTACCCCCAGCAAGACCCCCTACACTGCCCGAACACCACTGCACTGCCCTAAACCCTAAAACACCACCCCCAGCAAGACCCCCTACACTGCCCGAACACCACTGCACTGCCCTAAACCCTGAAACACCACCCCCTGCACGACCCCCTACACTGCCCGAACACCACTGCACTGCCCTAAACCCTGAAACACCACCCCCAGCACGACCACCTACACTGCCCGAACACCACTGCACTGCCCTAAACCCTGAAACACCAACCCCTGCACGATCCCCTACACTGCCCGAACACTACTGCACTGCCCTAAACCCTGAAACACCACCCCCAGCACGACCCCCTACACTGCACGAACACCACTGCACTGCCCTAAACCCCGAAACACTACCCCCAGCAAGACCCCCTACACTGCCCGAAAACCACTGCACTGCCCTAAACCCTGAAACACCACCCCAGCACGACCCCCTACACTGCCCGAACACCACTGCACTGCCCTAAACCCTGAAACACCACCCCCTGCACGACCCCCTACACTGCCCGAACACTACTGCACTGCCCTAAACCCTGAAACACCATCCCCAGCACGACCCCCTACACTGCCCGAACACCACTGCACTGCCCTAAACCCTGAAACACTACCCCCAGCAAGACCCCCTACACTGCCCGAACACCACTGCACTGCCCTAAACCCTAAAACGCCACCCCCAGCAAGACCCCCTACACTGCCCGAACACCACTGCACTGCCCTAAACCCTGAAACACCACCCCCTGCACGACCCCCTACACTGCCCGAACACCACTGCACTGCCCTAAACCCTGAAACACCACCCCCAGCACGACCACCTACACTGCCCGAACACCACTGCACTGCCCTAAACCCTGAAACACCAACCCCTGCACGATCCCCTACACTGCCCGAACACTACTGCACTGCCCTAAACCCTGAAACACCACCCCCAGCACGACCCCCTACACTGCACGAACACCACTGCACTACCCTAAACCCCGAAACACTACCCCCAGCAAGACCCCCTACACTGCCCGAACACCACTGCCCTAAACCCTGAAACACCACCCCCAGCAAGACCCCCTACACTGCCCGTACACCACTGCACTGCCCTAAACCCTGAAACACCACCCCCAGCATGACCCCCTACACTGCCCGAACACCACTGCACTGCCCTAAACCCTGAAACACCACCCCCAGCACGACCCCCTACACTGCCCGAACACCACTGCACTGCCCTAAACCATGAAACACCAGCCCCAGCACGACCCCCTACACTGCCCGAACACCACTGCACTGCCCTAAACCCTGAAACACCACCCCCAGCACGACCCCCTACACTGCCCTAACACCACTGCACTGCCCTAAACCCTGAAAAACCAGCCCCAGCACAACCCCGTACACTGCCCGAACACCACTGCACTGCCCTAAACCCTGAAACACCAGCCCCAGCACGACCGCCTACACTGCCCGAAAACCACTGCACTGCCCTAAACCCTGAAACACCAGCCCCAGCAAGACCCCTTACACTGCCCGAACACCACTGCACTGCCCTAAACCCTGAAACACCACCCCCAGCAAGACCCCCTACACTGCCCGAACACCACTGCCCTAAACCCTGAAACACCACCCCTCAGCACGACACCCTACACTGCCCGAACACCACTGTTCTGCCCTAAACCCTGAAACACCACTCCCAGCACGACCCCCTACACTGCTCGAACACCACTGCACTGCCCTAAACCCTGAAACACCACCCCCTGCACGACCTCCTACACTGCCGGAACACCACTGCACTGCCCTAAACCCTGAAACACCACCCCCAGCACGACCCCCTACACTGCCCGAACACCACTGCACTGCCCTAAACCCTGAAACATCAACCCCAGCAAGACCCCCTACACTGCCTGAACACCACTGCCCTAAACCCTGAAACACCACCCCCTACACTGCCCGAACACCACTGCACTGCCCTAAACCCTGAAACACCACCCCCAGCAAGACCCCCTACACTGCCCGAACACCACTGCACTGCCCTAAACCCTGAAACACCAGCCCCAGCACGACCCCTACACTGCCCAAACACCACTGCACTAAACCCTGAAACACCACCCCCTGCACGACCCGGTACACTGCCCGAACACCACTGCACTGCCCTAAACCCTGAAACACCACCCCCAGCACGACCCCCTACACTGCCCGAACACCACTGCACTGCCCTAAACCCTGAAACACCAGCCCCAGCACGACCCCCTACACTGCCCGAACACCACTGCACTGCCCTAAACCCTGAAACACCACCCCCAGCACGACCCCCTACACTGCCCGAACACCACTGCACTGCCCTAAACCCTGAAACACCACCCCCTGCACGACTTCCTACACTGCCGGAACACCACTGCACTGCCCTAAACCCTGAAACACCACCCCCAGCACGACCCCCTACACTGCCCGAACACCACTGCACTGCCCTAAACCCTGAAACATCAACCCCAGCAAGACCCCCTACACTGCCTGAACACCACTGCCCTAAACCCTGAAACACCACCCCCTACACTGCACGAACACCACTGCACTGCCCTAAACCCTGAAACACCACCTCCAGCAAAACCCCCTACACTGCCTGAACACCATTGCTCTGCCCTAAATCCTGAAACACTAGCCCCAGCATGACCCCCTACACTGCCCAAACACCACTGCACTGCCCTAAACCCTGAAACACCAGCCCCAGCATGACCCCCTACACTGCCCGAACACCACTGCACTGCCCTAAACCCTGAAACACCAGCCCCAGCACGACCACCTACACTGCCCGAACACCACTGCACTGCCCTAAACCCTGAAACACCAGCCACAGCACAACCCCCTACACTGCCCGAACACCACTGCACTGCCCTAAACCCTGAAACACCAGCACGACCCCCTACACTGCCCGAACACCACTGTACTGCCCTAAACCCTGAAACACCAGCCCCAGCACGACCCCCTACACTGCCCGAACACCACTGCACTGCCCTAAACCCTGAAACACCACCCCCTGCATGACCCCCTACACTGCCCGAACACCACTGCACTGCCCTAAACCCTGAAACAGCACCCCCTGCAGCACCCCCTACACTGCCCGAACACCACTGCACTGCCCTAAACCCTGAAACACCACCCCCTGCACCGCCCCTACACTGCCCGAACACAACTGCACTGCCCTAAACCCTGAAACACCACCCCCAGCACGACCCCCTTTACTGCTCGAACACCACTGCACTGCCCCAAACCCTGAAACACCACCCCCAGCACGACCCCCTACACTGCCCTAACACCACTGCCCTAAACCCTGAAACACCACCCCCTGCACGACCCCCTACACTGCCCGAACACCACTGCACTGCCCTAAACCCTGAAACACCACCCCCTACACTGCCCGACCACTGCACTGCCCTAAACCCTGAAACACCACCCCCAGCAGACCCCCTACACTGCCCGAACACCACTGCACTGCCCTAAACCCTGAAACACCACCCCCTACACTGCCCAAACACCACTGTACTGCCCTAAACCCTAGAACACTACCCCCAGCACGACCCCCTACACTACCCGAACACCACTGCACTACCCTAAACCCTAAAATACTACCCCCAGCACAACCCCCTACACTACCCGAACACGACTGCACTGCCCTAAACCCTCAAACACTCCCCCCAGCACGACCCCCTACACTACCCGAACACCACTGCACTGCCCTAAACCCTAAAACACTCCCCCAGCACGACCCCCTACACTACCCGAACACCACTGCACTGCCCTAAAACACTCCCCCAGCACGACCCCCTACACTACCCAAACACCACTGCACTGCCCTAAGCCCTAAAACACTACCCCCCGCATGACCCCCTACACTACCCAAACACCAATGCACTACCCTAATCCCTAAAACACTACCCCCGCATGACCCCCTACACTACCCTAAACCCTAAAACACTACCCCCGCATGACTCCCTACACTACCCAAAGACCACTGCACTACCCTAAACCCTAAAACACGACCTCCTACACTACACAAACACCACTGCACTACCCTAAACCCTAAAACACTACCCCCTACACTACACAAACACCACTGCACTACCCTAAACCCTAAAACACTACCCCCAGCAGTACCCCTACACTACCCAAACACCACTGCACTAACCTAAACCCTAAAACACTACCCCCAGCAGTACCCCCTACACTACCCAAACACCACTGCACTACCCTAAATCACTACCCCCAGCACGACCCCCTACACTACCCAAACACCACTGCACTACCCTAAACCCTAAAACACTACCCCCAGCACGACCCCCTACACTACCCAAACACCACTGCACTACCCTAAACTCTAAAACACTCCCCCAGCACGACTCCCTACACTACCCAAACACCACTGCACTACCCTAAACCCTAAATCTACCCCCAGCATGACCCCCTACACTACACAAACACCACTGCACTACCCTAAACCCTAAAACACTACCCCCAGCATGACCCTCTTCACTACCTAAACACAACTGCACAATTTGTTACAGGCGTTGCAACGCAGGCCTGTGGTGCTTACTGGAACTACCTAGTGGGCTAGTTGGGCCCCAGGGACCCTCAGGATTCAAGGTGACCTAATCCCCCAACTTAAAACGCACCACGGGGCGCGTTTGCACAGTGGTGAAGGGAGGGGGCGGGGCCTCAGGTGACATGTGCGCAAACACGCCCTGTCGTGCGTTTTAAGTTGGGCAATTAATTCCCTTTGAATCCTGAGGGACCCTGGGGGCCAACTAGCCCACCAGGTACCTTCAGTAAGCACAACAGAGTTGCGTTGCAGAGAGGTGAAAAAAGGTGCGTGGCCTCGGAACGCCTCTCTGCAACTCAGCTCTCTGGTCCTAACTGTAGGTACCTGGGGGGCTAGTTGGGCCCCAGGGACCCTCAGAATTCAAGGGGACTTAATCCCGCAACTTAAAACGCGCCACGGGGTGCGTTTGCACACATGTCACCTCAGGCCCCCCCTCCCTTCACCACTGTGCAAACGCGCCCTGTAGCGCGTTTTAAGAGGTAGTTTTAATCCCCCTGCCCTATTATGTACTAGGGACTTGCAGAGGAGGTCATGCTAATCACAGGGGTACCCCAACGCATAGTGTTTCCTAGTGTATGTAGGTGTTTTCACTGTATTCTAAGTGTCTTTTAGCATAGCACTGGCTCTGGTTAGTCAGAGTCAGTTACCACCAGTACCCGTCTGAAAAAGTTGTGGGCACAGGATGATTTTGCAACAAGGCCTCTTTCTGCTCCTCTGTTGGTTCTTTCTGCACATCTTTTGCTTCTTTCTGTGCGTTTTTTCTTCTTTCTTCACATGTCCTACCTCTGTAGGCATAGTTAGAAACTAGCATTTAAAAAAACCTTTGAAATTCACTTAAAAAAATCATAGGTTTCAGGCACGTTATAGTTAGAAATTAGCATTTAAAAAACCTTTGAAATTCACTGAAAAAACCATAGGTTTCAGACACGTTATAGTTAGAAATTAGCATTTAAAAAACCTTTGAAATTCACTGAAAAAACCATAGGTTTTAGGGACAGTTATAGTTAGTTGGACATTTCACTCGTACAAAACCATAGAAATTCCCCGTTATAGTTAGTTCAGCTAACTATAACTCGCGCCCCGCAATGCACTGCTGATGACGTCACATATTACATCACTCATGACATGGTCAGTGACATCACTGATGACATCACTGATGACATCTCAAATGACATCACTGATGACATCATCCATGTGATAATTTCATGCATCTTCTCACACCCTAATATAACTTTTGATACACCCACTCTAAATTACAGACTGCCATTCTCAAAACCATAGACACTCCAACACCAAAAACTACATATCCACTCACTCACCTGTACAGTCACTCATACTTCTAGTCACTCAGTACAGGACTATTATATGCACTCATACACATATATAAACACTCACACACCGCCACTCATCCATAGAGGTACTCACACACCTAGTCAGTCATGCAAAAAACTTAATCACACACCCATTTACTCACCTATACAGTTATACACACACCACCTCACTTACTCATACAAATACTAGCACATTCTTACACTCTTATACAATCACTGATACAAGTACACACTCATCCATACAGCCACTCTCACAATCACACACTCTCACTTATAGCCATTTATATACTCCAACACACATATATACTGCCTTTCACATATGTAGTTACTCACACATGTACCACTGAGATATACATTCAATCACTAACACACCCATACACACACTCACCCACCCATACAGTCCATCACAGATGCACTCTTGAAACCATGCACCCAGTGAATCACCAACTCACACATCTATGCACAGAGTCACACACACCCCACCCACACAAACACTCAGGCACCCATACAGATACTCAGACAATCAATCAATAACCCATGTAGACACTCATGTAGCTATTCAGAAAGTCATGCAGCCGCTTACAAACCAACAGACAGACGGATACAGACATTCACACAGTTTAGTCACTAACCCATGCATTCAGTAAGATACATTTAATCACTCACTTGTAGAGTCAGTCAGTCACGTACTAAATCATCCATTCAGACACTTATACACCCACTCATTCTTCAATACGCCTTTCCCTATATATATTAAACATATTTAAACTTTACAGAAACACACAGTCACTGGATGATGTCATCAGTGATGTCATTTGAGATGTCATGAGTGATGTCATCAGTGATGTCACTGACCATGTCATGAGTGATGTAATATGTGACGTCATCAGCAGTGCATTGCGGGGGCGCGAGTTATAGTTAGCTGAACTAACTAGAACGGGGGAATTTCTATGGTTTTGTACGAGTGAAATGTCCAACTAACTATAACTGTCCCTAAAACCTATGGTTTTTTCAGTGAATATATATATGCATATACATACACATACATATACATACATAAATACACTCACGCATACATACATAAATACACTCACGCATACATATATATATGCATACACGCATACATATATATATGCATACACGCATACATATATATATGCATACACGCATACATATGCATACACGCATACATATGCATACACGCATACATATGCATACACGCATACATATGCATACACGCATACATATGCATACACGCATACATATGCATACACGCATACATATGCATACACGCATACATATGCATACACGCATACATATATATATATATATGCATACACGCATACATATATATACACGCATACATATACATACATATACATACACGCATACATATATATACACGCATACATATATATACACGCATACATATACATACACGCATACATATACATACACGCATACATATACATACACATATATACATACACATATATACATACACATACATACATACACGCATACATATATACACCAGTGGCGGCTCCTCGAGAAAGTGCTGCGGGCGGAGGAGGGCAGGTGGGGGTAAACTCGGCAGAAGGCCGAACGGAGTTGAGTAAATAAATAAATAAAACTAGTTACATTGCACGCGCTGCAACGCCAAATCGTCGATGCAGCGCGCAATGTAATTCGTTTTATTTATTTACTCAACTCCGTTCGGCCGTCTGCCGGAGTTTACTACCCCCCACCCTGCCCCTCACCCGCCCTGCCCCACCGCCCCGCAGCACTCCCTCGAGGAGCCACCACTGATACACACATATACATACACACACACACACACACACATATATACACACACACACATACACACATATACATACACACACACATACACACATATACATACACACACACATATACATATACACACACACACACACACACACACACATACATATATACATACACACACATATATACATACACACACAAATATACATACACACATACATACACACATATATACACACACACATACACATACATACACACATATATACACACACACATATACACAGACATATACACGGACATATATACACACAGACATATATACACACAGACCTATATACACACAGACATATATACACACACAGACATATACACACACAGATATATATATATATATATATATATACACACACATATACACACACACATACATACATATACATACGCACAAGTTACTAACTTGTGTAACGATATATCTGTAAGAGACAGTAGTTAGTGACAGATTCCTTACCTTAGAATATCCCCAGGCGTCAGGCTGGATCCGGAAAGTTTTTGCGTAGCAGTACCCTTGCGCGTCGGTATGCGGCGTTGTGCGGCTCCGCGTCCGTCGTCGGCGTCGGGACCGCGGGGATGACGTCGCGGGCAGTACTTAGACGCCGCCCCTGCGCGCTGACGTCAGTTCTGTACACGACTTTCTGCGCCAGGAACGCAGAGCCATGCAAGAAGCTGACATAGGTGTCTGAAAAATACTAGGGCCCTGAAAGGTATGTCCTTAACCCTAGAAATCAGTTCGCAGAACGGGAGGATGGAGGGCGGTAGGAATCTGTCACTAACTACTGTCTCTTACAGATATATCGTTACACAAGTTAGTAACTTGTGCATCTGAAAGAGACACGTTAGTGACAGATTCCTTACCTTAGAATAGATACCCCAGCAATACCAACCCCGGTGGTGGGTCTGCGAACAAAGATCAGACAAGGAAGTCTCGGAGAACAGAACGGCCAAAGAAGCCGTCTCTCCGGACCTGACTGTCAAGGCAGTAATGTTTGGTAAACGTGTGCAGCGAGGCCCACGTAGCTGCCTGACATATATCCTGTAACGGAACATCGCGGCCAAAAGCCGTGGTAGCAGCCGTAGCCCTGGTGGAATGGGCACGCAGCCCAACAGGAGGCTCCTTCTTAGCCAAAGAATAGCAGGCTTTGATACACACGGTGACCCAGCGGGAGATGGTCCTTTTGTGTACCGCCCGACTTTTTTTGGCGCCCACATAGCCAACAAAGAGCTGGTCATCCACCCGGAACTGTTGTGTGCGGTTGATGTAAAAGGAAAGCGCACGTTTTGGGTCCAGACGGTGGAGCCTATCTTCCTCTCTGGAAGGATGCGGTGGCGGAAAGAAGGTGGGCAAAGTGATGGTCTGCCCAATATGGAAGGCAGTAACCACCTTTGGCAAGAAGGACGGACGCGTCCTAAGAACAACCTTATCTGGATGAACAGACAGAAAGGGAGGTTTGCATGAAAGAGCCTGGAGCTCACTCACCCGCCGAGCGGAGGTGATGGCCACCAGGAATGCTGTCTTCAGAGTAAGAAGACGAAGAGGACAGTTATGTAGAGGCTCAAAGGGAGCGCACATTAAGAAGGTAAGAACCAAGTTCAAGTCCCACTGAGGCATTACAAATGGAACAGGAGGAAAGAGGTGTGTAATGCCTTTAAGAAACCTGTTAACCACAGGGGACTTGAAAAGGGAGGGCTGATCAGGAAGCCTGAGGAAGGCCGATATCGCACAAAGATAGCCCTTGATGGTACCCAGGGCAGAACCCTGTTGGGCCAGAGAAAGAAGGAACAGAAGAACCTCAGAAAGAGGGGCAGAAAGGGGATTCACAGCCTTTGCTGTGCACCATGCCACAAACTTGTTCCACCTGCAGGCGTATACCACCTTAGTGGAGGGACGCCTGGCTGCCAGAATCACATCACAAACTTCGGGAGGCAAGTCGAAAGGAATAAACTGCCGCCGCTCAATCTCCACGCAAGCAGGTGTAGACTGGACAGGTTCGGGTGGAGGACCGTCCCCTGCTGCTGCGACAGAAGATCCTCCCGAAGAGGCAGACGGATCGGGGGATTGACGCTCATACTGAGTAGCTCGGGATACCAAACTCTTCGAGCCCAGTCCGGAGCCACAAGAATGACTTGGGCCCGGTCGCGCCGAATCTTCTTCAACACTCTGGGTAGAAGTGGTATAGGCGGAAAGACGTACAACAGACCGCAACTCCACTCGTGACGAAAAGCGTCGCCGAGCGAGTGCCGCCTTGGAAATTCCAACGCGCAGAACTGATGACATTGCGCGTTCTCTTCGGTGGCGAATAGATCTAACCAAGGCTCTCCCCACTGTAGAAAGAGTCCTTGCGCCACTTCCGAGTGAAGACGCCATTCGTGATCCATCATGCACCTGCGGCTGAGTTCGTCCGCCCTGGCGTTCAGGGAACCTGCCAGGTGTTGAACCATCAGGAACATGCCCTGATGTTCCAGCCATGTCCAGAGGCGCAGAGCCTCCTGACAAAGGGTCCACGACCCCACCCCGCCTTGTTTGTTGCAATACCACATGGCGGTGGTGTTGTCTGTGAACACCTGCACTACATTCCCTTTGACAGAGGGAAGGAATGCCTTGAGTGCAAGTCGGATCGCCCGAAGCTCCAGAAGGTTGATATGGAGCCGGGACTCCGCCGGAGACCAGAGGCCTCTGATCTCCGCCTCTCCCATGTGACCGCCCCATCCCAGAAGGGACGCGTCCGTCACAACTGTGTGCTCTGGCTGGGGAAGGGAGAGGGATCTGCCCATGACCCATTGCCGGTTCGAGAGCCACCACTGCAACTGTTTTGCAGTCCCCTCCGAGATCTGGACGTGATCGGACAGTTTGCCCTGGTGCTGCGCCCACTGGAACTTCAGGTCCCACTGCAGAGCCCGCATATGCCATCTGGCATGATCGACCAGCAGGATGCAGGAGGCCATGAGGCCCAGCAGCCTCAGGGTCATCCGTACCGAAACCCAGGATAAAGGCCGAAAGATCGGAATCATAGCCTGAATATCCCGGACTCGCCGTTCGGGAGGATAAACCCGAAACTGCTTCGTGTCCAGAACTGCTCCGATGAAAAGGAGCTGTGGAGAAGGAATCAGGTGCGACTTCGGTACGATGATGGAGAACCCCAGCGAGTGCAGGAGTTCGGCCGTTGTCTGGAGGTGGGAGACGACTGCCTGGGACGAGCCCACCTTCAGCAGCCAGTCGTCGAGGTAGGGGAAGACTGGAACCCCTGCCCGGCGCAGATGGGCTGCGACCACCGCCATCACTTTCGTGAACACCCGAGGGGCGCTGGTAAGGCCAAAAGGGAGCACGGTGAACTGAAAATGCTCGAGGCCTACCGTGAACCCCAGGTAACGCCAGTGGGCCGGCAGGACGGGGATGTGGAAATATGCGTCCTGCAAGTCCAACGCTACCATCCAGTCTCCAGGGTCGAGAGCAGTCAAGACCTGAGCTAGGGTGAGCATCTTCAACTTCTCCTTCCGGAGGAAGCGATTGACGTTCCGGAGGTCCAAGATAGGACGCATGTCCTCCTTGTCCTTTTTGGGCACCAGAAAGTAGTGGGAGTAGCAACCACGTCCTACTTCTGGGGTCGGAACGCTGCTCGATGGCCCTCTTGGCCAAGAGGGCCGCAACTTCCTTTTGAAGAAGCACCAAGTGATCCCCTGACATGCAGTGGAATTGAGGTGGCATGGCTGGGGGGATGGTCACGAAGGGGAGGGAGTAGCCCCTTCGGACAATGTCCAAGACCCACCTGTCCGAGGTGATGGCACGCCAGTGGTGAAGGTGATGGCGGACCCTGCCCCCTACTGGCATGCTGTGCACCTAAAAGGAAGGACTAGGAGGGCTTGGAAGCCGCGGACGGGGCGGGGTTTGTGGCCTGACCCGCACGCTGGTTGCCTGACCCGCCACGGCGGGAGCCACGTCCTCGCGAAGACGCTTGCTGCGCGGGCCGGTGGCTGTACAGCGGACGTGACTGGGCGCCCCTTCCGTGTCCACGAAAGGGGCAAAAGGCAGATGGCTGCGGAGGGCGTACAGCAGAAAGGCCCAGGGACTTAGCCGTAGCCCGCGAGTCCTTAAAACGCTCCAGCGCATGGTCTGCCTTGTTCCCAAAAAGACCGATCCCATCAAAGGGCATGTCCATAAGAGTGTTTTGGACATCACCCGAGAAACCAGTGGTTCTCAGCCAGGCGTGACGGCGCAGCGCCACTGTCGTCGCAAGCGATCTGCCTAGCGAGTCGGCGGTATCAAGGTCACATCTAATGGTGTACTTTGCCGCATCTCTTCCCTCAGCAATGACGCGGGTAAGCAGTGTCTGGACCTCCTCAGAACACTGGGGCAGAACTTGCGCCACCGAGTCCCACAAGGAGTGGGAATATCGGCCCAAGAGGCAAGTGGTGTTGACGGACCGCAAGCCAGCACTGGAGGAAGAAAAGACCTTCTTCCCAAATTGATCCAGGCGTTTGGATTCCCTAGGGGTGGGGTGTTGGGAGAGGAACAGGGGGTCGCCCGGAGCAGGGCGATGGCGTCGGGCCACGTTCCTATCCACAGGAGCCCCTGTGGTGGGCTTGGACCAGGTGCCCAAAAGAACGTCGGAAAGCGCCTCGTTAAACGGCAGCAGTGGCTCCGAGGAGGTAACCGCCGGCTGAAGCACTTCCGTCAGGATGTTAGTCCTGACAGCCACCGTAGGCAACTGGAGGTGTAAGGCCCCAGCTGCTCTACGCAACACCGTTGCAAAGTTTGCTCCCTCCTCCGTTGCCACGGAAGGAGGAGACCGCATGCCAGGGTCAGGGGAGGTGTCCAAACCACTGGCATCCCCAAGCTCCTCAGCCCAGTCCTGATCAAACTCACACTGCTGTGTGAGAGGGTCATCAGACCCCTCCCAGTCCTCTGCGTCCTCCAATTCTTGTTCAAAATATGGAGAAGGGACATGCGGGACCCAAGGTCCCATCGGCGTCGGAGCCGGCGTCGAGCGACGCCGGTCCGGTGCCATGTCCGGATCCGGAGAGAACCGGAGAACGACGCCGCCCGGAGCCCCGGGCGGCGTCGGGAACGGCACCGGAGAGATCGGCGCCAGTGGAGGTGTCGTCAGGTCAACCGGCGTCGATCGGGGTTGTGGCAGCACCGGAGCCGGGGTCGGGGCCGGGGCTGGTTTCGCTGGCGGCGCCGGGACTGGAGTCGCCGTAGGAACCCCACTAGGGCCCGCGGGGCCCGAAGGCGCACCGGGGGGACCTTGAGGCACGAAGAGGCGGGCCATGGCCGACAGGAACTCCTGTATCTCGGCCGGAGTCGCCCCCGAACCCGGGAAGGACGGGTAATGCGGGGGCGGCTCCATAGGCACTCCCGGCGCCGCGGGGGCGGTGCCGACAGGACCCTCAGCCGAGTCGCGAGACCGGCGAGGGGAAGTCGTCGAGCGATGACGCTTCTTAGACTTCTTATGCTTCGACTTACCGGAGGAGTGCGAAGACTTGGATCCCGACGACCGATGAGGACTCCGCGACCGGCCCCTCGACCTCTCACGTGACCGGGGCTTGGCGTGGCGCGGAGTCGACTGCCGGACCTCGAGGAGCTTTCGAGACCTCTCTCGCAAAGCCTTCGGGTGTAAGGCCCGGCAGTCGGGGCACGACTTTGTGTCGTGGTCGCGGCCGAGGCAGTAAAGACACTCCTGATGCGGGTCTGTGATCGACATCATTCGACCACAGGCGTCGCATGGCTTGAAGCCGGGCATCCCTACCGACACCTACGGAGTCGAGACACTTGGAGAAAACAGTGAAAAAACACCAAAAAGTTACTCAAAAAATGACTAGGGCACTGCTCTTCCCGGATCTGCGCTTACTGGCGCGGAAAAAGAAAGAACTGACGTCAGCGCGCAGGGGCGGCGTCTAAGTACTGCCCGGGACGACATCCCGGCGGTCCCGACGCCGACGACGGACGCGAAGCCGCACGACGCCGCCTACCGACGCGCAAGGGTACTGCTACGCAAAAACTTTCCGGATCCAGCCTGACGCCTGGGGATATTCTAAGGTAAGGAATCTGTCACTAACGTGTCTCTTTCAGATACACATATATACACATACATACACACATATACATACTATTTGAAAAGTTTTATATAGCGCTGGCAAGACCCGGAGGTATCAGAGCGCTTTACATGAGGAAGAACATTGTTTCAGAACGTAGTTACAAAGTTACATCAGTTGCTAGAGCGTAGTTACAAGAGTTACATGAGTTACAAAAGCATAGCATAGATATAAGGGAAAAACAGGCAAGGGGAGAGAAATTCGGGGGAGAGAGGGAAGGAAACAAGGGAGGTAGACAAAGAGTAATGGAGGGAAGAGGTGGGGGAGGGGGTAGGAAACACAACGGGGAGACGAGGAAAAACAATGTCCGACGTCCGGCTGGGTAGGTGACGGCCGAGGGGTGAACCAGAGCCTGACTCCTCCATAGCTGCATAGGACAGCTCCACCGGTCATCGGCCAAAGGTTGCTCGGGCACCGCAGTACATATAGAAGCTTCTAGTTTCCGCCAGGGGGGCATCATCAAAAAGTTCCATCGAGAGCGCCGGTCACGGTGTACGGTGCTGTGCTCCCAGCGGTAAAGGGATCATTCCCAATCCTCCGCTATGTGTGACTACCTTGTCGCTGTGGTCACTCTCAGAGGGGTCTCTGAAACTCCAGGGCATAAATGCAGGATCTCTCCCCAACAAGGGGGAGAGATACACACACACACACACATATATATACATATATATACATACACACACATACACACACACATACACACACACACACACACACACACACACACATATATATACACACACACACACACACACACACACACACACACACACACACATATATACACACACACACATATACACACACACACATACACACACACACACATACACACACACACACATACACACACACACACACACACACACACACACACATATATTACACACATACACACATACATATATACACACATACATATATACACACATACATATATATATATACACACATGGAAAATGCTACTTCCCCAGTATGCATCTGTTCTTGGCATATAGAGCTGTAGAGTCATATGCTGTGCATAGATCGCCATCAAGTGTTGGGTCCGGATGTTTGCACTTTGTTTTTCTTCAAAGAAGTCTTTCCAGTTTACGAGGTAGGTGACTCCTCCTTTCGGTGATAGTGCGCATGGGCATCGACTCCATTGTTAGATTGTTTTCCCATAGAGGGTGATAATGGAGTTAGTAAGAGTAGTAAAAGGAGATGTCCATGAATGCATGCATCTAAGTAAGATGTTACTGCAACAGGTATAGGTACCCGGGGAGGCGGGTGGGCACATATGACTCTACAGCTCTATATGCCAAGAACAGATGCATACTGGGTAAGTAGCACTTTCCGTTCGAGGCATATGAGCTGTAGATCATATGCTGTGCATAGACTACAGAGCAGTTATCCCCCAAAGCGGTGGCTAACCTGTAGCTGTTTGAAATAGTGAATGTAAAACTGCTTGGCCCACACTAGCTTGCTGTCTTGCTAACACATCTACACAATAGTGTTTTGTGAATGTGTGAGGTGTAGATCATGTTGCAGCTTTGCATATGTCTTCTATGGGTATATTTCCTAAGAATGCCATAGAAGCCCCCAGTTTGCGTGTAGAGTGTTAATGTTCGTTTTGCTTTTGCATAGCATATTTGAATGCATTTGACTATCCACCTTGCAATACCCGATTTTGATATGGGATCGCCTTTATGTGGTGGAGCAAAAGTGACAAAAAGTTGGTTTGTCTTACGGAAAGGTTTTGTCCTTTCTATGTAATAAAGTAATGCTCTCTTCACATCTAAAGTGTGTAGGGCACGTTCTGCCACAGAATCTGGTTGAGGGAAGAACACAGGTAACTCAACAGATTGATTGATATGAAAGGCAGAAATGACTTTAGGAAGGAATTTTGGATTGATCCGAAGGCACAAGTTACTAACTTGTGTAACGATATATCTGTAAGAGACAGTAGTTAGTGACAGATTCCTTACCTTAGAATATCCCCAGGCGTCAGGCTGGATCCGGAAAGTTTTTGCGTAGCAGTACCCTTGCGCGTCGGTAGGCGGCATCGTGCGGCTCCGCGTCCGTCGTCGTGATCGCCGGGATGACGTCGCGGGCAGTACTTAGGCGCCGCCCTGCGCGCTGACGTCAGTTCTGTACACGACTTTCCGCGCCAGGAACGCAGAGCCATGCAAGAAGCGGACATAGGTGTCTGAAAAATACTAGGGCCCTGAAAGGGATGTCCTTAACCCTAGAAATCAGTTCGCAGAACGGGGAGGATGGGTGGGCGGTAGGAATCTGTCACTAACTACTGTCTCTTACAGATATATCGTTACGCAAGTTAGTAACTTGTGCATCTGAAAGAGACACGTTAGTGACAGATTCCTTACCTTAGAATAGATACCCCAGCAATACCAACCCCGGTGGTGGGTCTGCGAACAAAGATCAGACAAGGAAGTCCCGGAGGACAGAACGGCCAAAGAAGCCGTCCCTCCGGACCTGACTGTCAAGGCAGTAATGCTTTGTAAACGTGTGCAGCGAGGCCCACGTAGCTGCCTGACAGATATCCTGCAGCGGAACACCGCGGCCTAAAGCCGTGGTAGCAGCCGTTGCCCTGGTGGAATGGGCACGCAGCCCAACAGGAGGCTCCTTCTTAGCCAAAGAATAGCAGGCTTTGATACACAAGGTTATCCAGCGGGAGATGGTTCTCTTGTGCACCGCCCGACCTTTTTTGGCGCCCACGTAGCCAACAAAGAGCTGGTCATCCACCCGGAAGTGTTGTGTTCCGTTGATATAAAAAGAAAGCGCACGTTTTGGGTCCAGACGGTGGAGCCTCTCTTCCTCTCTGGAAGGATGCGGAGGCGGAAAGAAGGTGGGCAAAGTGATGGTCTGCCCAATGTGGAAGGCAGTAACCACCTTTGGCAAGAAGGACGGACGCGTCCTAAGAACAACCTTGTTTGGATGGACAGACAGAAAGGGAGGTTTGCATGAAAGAGCCTGGAGCTCACTCACCCGCCGAGCGGAGGTGATGGCCACCAGAAAGGCTGTCTTCAGAGTCAGAAGACGAAGAGGACAGTTATGTAGAGGCTCAAAGGGAGCGCACATAAGAAAGGTAATAACCAAGTTCAAGTCCCACTGAGGCATCACAAACGGAACAGGAGGGAAGAGGTGTGTAATGCTCTTTAGAAACCTGTTAACAACAGGGGACTTGAAAAGGGAGGGCTGATCAGGAAGCCTGAGGAAGGCCAAGATAGCACAAAGATAGCCCTTGATGGTACCCAGGGCAGAACCCTGTTGGGCCAGGGAAAGAAGGAACAGAAGAACCTCAGAAAGAGGGGCAGAAAGGGGATTCACAGCCTTTGCTGTGCACCATGCCACAAACTTGTTCCACCTGCAGGCGTATACCACCTTAGTGGAGGGACGCCTGGCTGCCAGAATTACATCACAAACTTCGGGAGGCAAGTCAAAAGGAATCAACTGCCGCCGCTCAATCTCCATGCAAGCAGGTGGAGGCTGGACAGGTTCGGGTGGAGGACCGTCCCCTGCTGCTGCGACAGAAGATCCTCCCGAACAGGCAGACGGATCGGGGGATCTACGCTCATACTGAGTAGCTCGGGATACCAAACTCTTCGAGCCCAGTCCGGAGCCACAAGAATGACTTGGGCCCGGTCATGCCGAATCTTCTTCAACACTCTGGGTAGAAGTGGTATAGGCGGAAAGGCGTACAACAGACCGCAACTCCACTCGTGACGAAAAGCGTCGCCGAGCGAGTGCCGCCTTGGAAATTCCAACGCGCAGAACTGATGACATTGCGCGTTCTCTTCGGTGGCGAATAGATCTAACCAAGGCTCTCCCCACTGTAGAAAGAGTCCTTGCGCCACTTCCGAGTGAAGACGCCATTCGTGATCCATCATGCACCTGCGGCTGAGTTTGTCCGCCCTGGCGTTCAGGGAACCTGCCAGGTGTTGAACCATCAGGAACATGCCCTGATGTTCCAGCCATGTCCAGAGGCGCAGAGCCTCCTGAGAAAGGGTCCACGACCCCACCCCGCCTTGTTTGTTGCAATACCACATGGCGGTGGTGTTGTCTGTGAACACCTGCACTACATTGCCTTTGACAGAGGGAAGGAATGCCTTGAGTGCAAGTCGGATCGCCCGAAGCTCCAGAAGGTTGATATGGAGCCGGGACTCCGCCGGAGACCAGAGGCCTCTGATCTCCGCCTCTCCCATGTGACCGCCCCATCCCAGAAGGGACGCGTCCGTCACAACTGTGTGCTCTGGCTGGGGAAGGGAGAGGGATCTGCCCATGACCCATTGCCGGTTCGAGAGCCACCACTGCAACTGTTTTGCAGTCCCCTCCGAGATCTGGACATGATCGGACAGGTTGCCCTGGTGCTGCGCCCACTGGAACTTCAGGTCCCACTGCAGAGCCCGCATATGCCATCTGGCATGAGTGACCAGCAGGATGCAGGCGGCCATGAGGCCCAGCAGCCTCAGGGTCATTTGTACCGAAACCCAGGATAAAGGCTGAAAGATCGGAATCATAGCCTGAATATCCCGGACTCGCCGTTCGGGAGGATAGGCCCGAAACTGCGTCGTGTCCAGAACTGCTCCGATGAAAAGGAGCTGTGGAGAAGGAATCAGATGCGACTTCGGCACATTGATGGAGAACCCCAGCGAGTGCAGGAGTTCGGCCGTAGTCTGGAGGTGGGAGACGACTTCCTGGGACGAGCCCGCCTTCAGCAGCCAGTCGTCGAGGTAGGGGAAGACTGGAACCCCTGCCCGGCGCAGATGAGCTGCGACCACCGCCATCACTGTCGTGAACACCCGAGGGGCACTTGTAAGGCCAAAGGGGAGCACGGTGAACTGAAAATGCTCGAGGCCTACCGTGAACCGCAGGTAACGCCGGTGGGCCGGCAGGACGGGGATGTGAAAATAAGCGTCCTGCAAGTCCAACGCTACCAACCAGTCTCCAGGGTCGAGGGCAGTCAAGACCTGAGCTAGGAGAGCATCTTGAACTTCTCCTTCCGGAGGAAGCGATTGACGTTCCGGAGGTCCAAGATAGGACGCATGTCCTCCTTGTCCTTTTTGGGCACCAGGAAGTAGTGGGAGTAGCAACCACGTCCTACTTCTGGGGTCGGAACATGCTCGATGGCCCTCTTGGCCAAGAGGGCCGTGACTTCCTTCTGCAGAAGTACCAAGTGATCAACTGACATGCGGTGGAATTGAGGTGGCATGGCTGGGGGGTGATCTCGAAGGGGAGGGAGTAGCCCCTTCGGACAATGTCCAAGACCCACCTGTCCGAGGTGATGGGACGCCAGTGGTGAAGGTGATGGCGGACCCTGCCCCCTACTGGCGTGCTGTGCACCGGAAAGGAGGGACTAGGAGGGCTTGGAGGCCGCGGACGGGTTGGAGGTGGTGGCCTGACCCGCACGCTGGTTGCCCGAACCGCCACGGCGGTATCCACGTCCTCGGCCACGCGAAGACGCTTGCTGCGCGGGCCGGTGGCTGGGCAGCTGACGTGATTGGGCGCCCCTTCCGTGGCCACGAAAGGGGCGAAAAGCAGAGGTGAGCGGAGGGCGTACAACAGAAAGGCCCAGGGACTTGGCAGTAGCCCGTGAGTCCTTAAACCGCTCCAGCGCATGGTCTGCCTTTGAACCAAAAAGACCGACTCCATCAAAGGGCATGTCCATCAGTGTATTCTGGACATCACCCGAGAAACCAGTTGTTCTCAGCCAGGCGTGGCGACGTAGCGCCACCGTCGTCGCAAGCGATCTGCCCAGCGAGTCGGCGGTATCAAGGCCACAACGTATGGTGTATTTAGCCGCATCTCGCCCTTCCGCAATGGCGCGGGTAAGCAGTGTCTGGACCTCCTCAGAACACTGCGGCAAAACAGCCGCCACCGAATCCCACAGGGAGTGGGTATATCGGCCCAAAAGGCAAGCAGTGTTGACGGACCGCAAGCCAGCACTGGAGGAAGAAAAGCCTTCTTCCCAAATTGGTCTAGGCGTTTGGATTCCCTATCCGGAGGGGCGGTAGGGAAGGCGGTTTGGGAGGCAGAGGCTTGGACAACCAAGCTCTCGGGGTGGGATGTTGGGAGAGAAACAATGGGTCGCCCGGAGCAGGGCGATGGCGTCGGGCCACGTTCCTATCCACAGGAGCCCCTGTGGTGGGTTTGGACCAGGCACCCAAAAGAACGTCAGTGAGTGCATCATTAAACGGCAGCACAGTCTCCGAGGAGGAGGCCGCAGGCTGAAGCACTTCTGTCAGGAGGTTAGTCCTGACGGCCACAGTAGGCAACTGGAGATGTAAGGCTCCAGCTGCTCTACGCAACACCGTTGCAAAATTAGCTCCCTCCTCCGTAGCTACAGGAGGAGACAGCATGCCAGTGTCAGGGGAGGTGTCTAGACCACTGGCATCCCCAAGTTCCTCAGCCCAGTCCGGATCATACTCACACTGTTGTGTGAGAGGGTCCTCAGACCCCTCCCAGCTCTCCTGGTCCTCCTCTTGTTCAAAATATGGAGGAGGAGGGACATTTGGGACCCAAGGTCTCATCGGCGCCGGGTCCGGCGTCGAGCGACGTCGGTCCGGCTCCATGTCCGGAGCCGGAGAGAGCCGGGGACCGACGCTGTCCGGAGCCCCGGACGGCGTCAGGAACGGCACCGGGGATGTCGGCGGAGGCGTGGTTAGGTCAACCGGCGTCGATGGGGGTTGCGGCACCACCGGAGCCGGGATCGAGGCCGGGGCCGGAGCCGAGGCCGGGATGAAGGCTGGTGGGACAGGCGGCGCCGGGACCGGAGTTGACGGCGGCGCCGGGGCAACCCCATCAGGGCCCGCGGGGCCCGAAGGCGCACCGGAGGGGCCTGAAGGCCCGAAGAGGTGGGCCATGGCCGACAGGAATTCCTGTAGCTCGGCCGGAGTCGCCCCCGAACCCGGAAAGGACGGGTAATGCGGGGGCGGCTCTACAGGCATGTCCGGGGCCGCGGGGACGGTGCCGACTGGGGCCTCAGCCGAGTCGCGAGACCGGCGAGGCGAAGTCTTAGAGCGATGACGCTTTTTAGACTTCTTGTGCTTCGACTTACCCGAGGAGCGCGAAGACTTGGACTCCGACGACCGGCGGGGACTCCGCAACCGGCCCCTCGACCTCTCCCGGGACCGGGGCTTGGTGCGGCGCGGAGCCGACTGCCGGACCTCGAGTAGCATTCAAGACCGCTCTCGCAAAGCCTTCGGATGAAGTTTCCGGCAGTCAGGGCACGACTTCGTGTCGTGGTCTCGGCCGAGACAGAAGAGACACTCGAGATGCGGGTCCGTGATCGACATCATGCGACCACAGGCTCCGCATGGCTTGAAGCCGGGCATCCCTACGACACCTAGGAGTCGTGAAGACTCGATGAAGAAACAGTGAAAAAATTCACAAAAAAGGTTAGTCAAAAATTGACTAGGGCACTGCTCTTCCCGGATCTGCGCTTACTGGCGCGGAAAAAGAAGAACTGACGTCAGCGCGCAGGGGCGGCGTCTAAGTACTGCCCGCGACGTCATCCCGGCGATCACGACGACGGACGCGGAGCCGCACGACGCCGCCTACCGACGCGCAAGGGTACTGCTACGCAAAAACTTTCCGGATCCAGCCTGACGCCTGGGGATATTCGAAGGTAAGGAATCTGTCACTAACGTGTCTCTTTCAGATAACTACTTATGTTGATGCATCTGTAAAAAGGGTTCTTCTATAGTTAGTGCCTGAAGCTCTCAGACTCTCCTCAGTGATGTAATAGCTATGAGGAAAGCTACTTTCCACGTGAGAAATTGCAGTTCACATTTGTGCAATGGTTTGAAGGGTGGACCCATTAGCCTGGTGAGAACAATGTTGAGATTCCACACTGGAGCATGTGGGTGTCTTAGGAGAATGACTCTTGAGTCCTTTCATAAAAGCTTTGATGACAGGCACTCTAAAGAAAGATAGATGTCTATTCTGGAGGTATGCAGCTATTGCAGCTAAATGTAAGCGTATGGATGTGTACGCTAAATTGGAACGCTGTAGATGTAACAAATAACATATAATGTTTTGAACAGAAGCATCAAGCGGGTTGATGTGGTTGTTAGTACAGTATATTACAAACCGTTTCCACTTTGCTGCATAGCAGGCTCTTGTGGTAGGACGTCTAGCCTCTTTGATAATATTCATGCAGTCTGGTGGTAGGTTAAGGTAGCCAAACTCTAGGACTTCAGGTGCCAGATCGCCAGGTTGAGTTGACTGGGGTCTGGATGTCTTATGTCTCTATGACTCTGTGTGAGGAGATTGGGTGGAAGACGTAGTTTTTGATGAGGAACTACTGACAGTTCCAACAAGGTTGTGAACCAGGGTTGACATACCCACGTGGGAGCAACTAGGATTAGTGTCAGAGACGTTTGTTTGAGTTTCCGAACCACTAATGGAATGAGTGGGAGAGGCGGAAAAGCGTAAGCAAATATCCCTGACCAATTCATCCATAGTGCATTGCCTTTGGACAATGGGTGTGGATACCTGGACGCGAAGTTTGGGCATTTTGCGTTTAGGTGTGTGGCGAACAGATCTATGTCTGGGAAGCCCCACGTTTGAAAGAATGGGAGGAGAATTTGAGAGTGTAGTTCCCATTTGTGGATTGGTGGTGTCTGACGACTGAGCAGATCTGCCATCTGATTGTTTACTCCTGGAAGGTGTTCCGCTAGAAGATACATTTCGTGATGTATGGCCCATTTCCATACGGTCTGTGCTAGCTGTGACAGCTGGAGAGTGTGTCCCCCCCCCCTGTTTTTGTATGTAATACATCGATGTCATGTTGTCTGTACGAATCAAGACAGTCTTGCGTACTAGATGAACTTGAAAGGCTTTCAGCGTCAGAAAATTGTTAGCAGCTCTAGGTGATTTATATGAAGTTGTTTCTGTTGCAAGCTCCATATGCCTTAAATTGTGTGGGTTTGTAGATGTGCTCCCCAACCGGTCAGTGATGCTTCTGCTGTTAGTACCATCTGTGGGAACCGGGTCGCTGAAGGGCCGCCCTTTTAAAAGGTTTTGTGTGTTCCACCACTGCAGAGAGTGATGGGTGCGGCCGTCCACCAACACTAGATCTGATAACAGACCCTAAGCCTGGTTCCACTGACTTGCTAGGCATTCCTGTAGAGGACGCATTTGAAGTCTTGCGTAAGGGACTATTAGAATGCAAGACGCCATCATTCCCAGGAACTGCTTGAACTCTCGAGCTGGTAAGGAGTGTTGAGGCTGAAACAGACAGCAGTACTTGTATATTCCGGACCCTGGCCGGAGTTGGGTATGCTAGAGCTTTTTGTGGGTCTATAGTAGCTCCTAGATATGCTTCAGTGTTGGACGGTTGGAGATGGGATTTGGACAGATTTACTGTGAATCCTAGCTCGTGGAGCAATTGCACAGTTTTTTGTGTGTGGCGTAGACAGCTGTCGCGCGAGCTGGCCTTTATGAGCCAGTCGTCTAAGTATGGGAAGACGTGAACATGTCTTCGTAGTTGGGCTTCGACCACTACTAAGCATTTTGTGAAAACCCTGGGTGCTGTTGTTACTCCGAATGAGAGCACCTTGAATTGATAATGCTGACCTGCTACCACAAACCTGAGGTATTTGCGGTGTGCAGGATGTATTGGGATATGAAAGTAGGCGTCCTTTAAATCCAGAGTGGAGAGAAAGTCGCCTTTCTGAAAGAGCGGAAGCACTTGTTGGAGTGTTACCATATGGAAGTGGTCCGACAATGTACAGATTTAGTTCTCTGAGGTCTAATATAGGCCTGAGAGAGCCGTCTTTTTTGGGAATTAGAAAGTAGAGGTAGTACACACCTGCCCCTTGGTATTGTAAAGGGACCGGTTCTATTGTACCTTTCTGCAACAAAGAGAGAACCTCTTGCTTTAGAAGGGTGAGATGTTCTTGTGACATGAGGTGTGACCTTGGAGGAACGTTTGGTGGAGTGTTTGTAAGATCCAGGCAGTAACCAGATTGGATAATTTGTAGAACCCATTTGTCTGATGTAATCATATTCCAAATGGGTAGAAACTGGGAATGACGTCCCCCGACAGGAGTGGAATGATCGGGGGGTATGGAAAGGAAGTCACTGTTTGGTGTTTGCAGGGGAAGTTTGTGTTGAATTACCTCTGCCTCTTCCCTTTCCGTTGTTTCCTCTATATCTACTTCTAAAGTAACCTCTTGAAGAAGGCGACTGATTGTTGCCTTTGTAAGAGGAGGAGGGGTTTTCTGTAGATATATTTTTGGAGCCACCCCTGTAGAACGAGCGACAAAAGGCTCCTCTGTTGGAAGGTGATTGTAAGGCCCCCATGGATTTTGCAACCTCAGTATCCTTTTTCATTTTTTCCAGTGATGTATCAACAGCTGGACCAAAGAGGTGTTCTTTGTCAAATGGTTGGTTAAGAATAGAGGCTTGCACCTCAGGTTTAAATCCTGAAATTCTTAACCAAGCATGCCTATGAAGCAGTACACTAGTATTTACTGCCCGGGCTGCTGTGTGTGCTGCATCTAGTGCACATCTGATAGAGGTATTAGTTATTAGTTTACCCTCTTGAATAAGGTCACTAGCTCTAGACTTATGCTCATCAGGAAGAAATTCCATGAGGTTCTCGAGCTCATCATAATGAGCTCTGTCATATCTTGCTAATAGTGCTTGAGCATTGGCAATGCGCCAATGATTAGCTGCTTTTGCCCGAAGAATCAATTAATTTGGATTCTTTATCAGGAGGAGGGGCTTCACCTGTGGTTTGTGAATTAGCTCTTACGAGCGTTAGAAACTACAAGAGAGTCCAAGGGCAACTGGCCTTTAATATATACAGGGTCAGTAGGCGCAGATTTGTACTTTTTCTCTACCCTGGGAATGACGATTCTTGCTCTTACAGGGTCTTTAAAGATTTCATCAGCATGTTTAAGCGTACCTTTTAGCATTGGTAATGTTTGGGTAGCCCTTTGAGATGAACTTAGGGTTTCAAACAAAAAGTCTTCCTCTGAAGCCGCTTTATGTAGCTCTACCCCATGATAATGTGCAGCTCTGTTAAGGAGCTCAATATATCCAATATTATCATCTGGAGAAGGTCCGGATGGATATAAGTCTGGGTCATTATCCGGTTGAGGGTCAGTGTCATACTGATCCCATGGGTCAGTATCTTGTGGTGCATAGTCATCTGCATCCCCATCCCCTATATCCTGTGGGTAAGGTGATGGTGGTGATGGTGGTGAATGTGTGGGTGTGATGAGCAAATTTGGATCAATGGGTGAAGGTGGAATATAAGGTGGAGAAGGGTTAGTACCCACATTTTTCCTTTTTAGAGGAATGTGGTAATCTTCTTGTAAGCCCATTTTCCTTTTCTCAGGTAGTTTGGCAAGAATATGTCCAGTTTGTGGATTAATCACAATTTCTTTTTGTTTTGGATCCGAAGGTGGAACATCGGTCCGAGGCTCTTTTGTTGAACTGCTTTCTTTAGTTGCCTGTTTTGGCGTCGAAAGTTTCGGCTCCGAAGTTTTTGGCTCCGAAGATTTAGCCTTAGTTAACGCTGGCAATGACACCAGAACGTGTTTCAATTTCGACGCCGAAGGTTTCGGGTCGGCACCGGTGTGAGGACGGGTAGAGCCCGAGGCGGAAGGCTGTTGTTTCTGTCTCGGTGCCGAGCCCGAAGGCGGGGCGCTCAAAACTCTCTGTGCCGACCTTGGCCCGAAGGCAGAGGAGGGACCGGAGCCTTTTTATGGAGGAGATGGGAGGGGAAGGAAGTCTCTGTACTCACGATCCGTTGGCCTGGTGTGAGGTCTTCGGCATCGGAGTTGGCTTCAGACACGGAGATGTGCTCCTCCTCCCATTCGACTTCCTGAGTGTTGGATTCTTCATGTTCGGAGTCGTCCCCGACAAGATCCGGTGCGGAGCCGCTTTGTTGGTGCATTTCGTGACGTCGAGCCCGACGGTCAGGGAGCGTCTTTTTTGATCGAAACGACCGACACGCGTCGCTGTCTTTCTCGTCGTGTTCCGGGGATAGGCAAAGGTTGCACACTTCGTGCAAGTCGGTGCGCGGAAACTTGGCGTGACACCCAGGACAGAACTTGAATCGAGTCCGTTCCATCGACTGCTATCGACCCCGGCGCGGGTAGGCCCGACGGCCTTCCACGAATCTTCAGATCGAAGGCTTTCGAGTGTAGATGATACACGGAGAAAGGGAAGCGTGATCGATAAACAATACCGTTGAGGGTAGGGTATTGCGCGAAGGGGGCCCGAAGAACGGTGCCGAATCGAAGCGCAACAATTCACATCCGAACCCAATGGCGGAAAAAAACTATCTAACAATGGAGTCGATGCCCATGTGCACTATAACCGAAAGGAGGAGTCACCTACCTCGTGACTGGAAAGACTTCTTCGAAGAAAAACAAAATGCACACATCCGGACCCAACACTAGATGGCGATCTATGCACAGCATATGATCTACAGCTCATATGCCTCGAACACATATATATATGCACACATATACACACACACATACACATATATACATATACAAACACATGCATACACACACATATACATACACATGCATACACATACATACACACATACACATACATGTATACACACACACATATATATATATATATATACACACACATACACATACACATACATCCATACACATACATAAACATACATACACATGCATACACATACATATACATACATATGTACATACACATACACCTACCGTCCCCCTTTGCAGGTGGGCACACAGGCTGTATCACGCTCATTGCACTCTCTCCGCTCTGGAATTAAATGCCCTCAGCAAATCATATTTCCTAAGATCCAGGTGACTGGTCATTTCACCTCCTCCAACATCCCAGTAATAGTGGGCTTAAATCGAGCCCCTGCAACTCACAACTCGCCCAGGCCTCCGGCGCAATACACCACCATCCACACCCTCAAATCGGCTAAGGATAATCCCAGCTATCTTTCTTGCATGCTCATAAACTGCAGATCGGCAGCACTACATGCTACGGAGATCGCTGAAACCATCCTCAGTGAGGAAATGGACATTGCTTTCCTCAGTGAAACCTGGCTCAACGACCGGTTTCCCTTAATGACATCGTTCCCATTGACTGGTCTGACCACCATCTCATTCTGTTGAACATTTTGACCATCGTCAATCCTCCCCCAGCCTTAATTAACAAACCAAAGATGTGGACCAGAAACCTCAAACAAGTCCCTCCAACTGAACTTGAGTCAAAAATTCATGCTCAACTCCAACGTCTCCCGCACTCTCAAAATGCAAACGAGCTCACTGACCACTTCAACAAGGCGATAACCAAAGTTCTTGACCAAGTTGCACCGCTCAAACTAAAACAACAAAGAGAAATCCAATCTAAATCTTGGTTTAACCCCGATCTCAATAATGAAAGAAGACAACTTAGACTAGATGAAAGGACTTGGAGACAAAACCCCTCGTCATTACATTTAGCTCTCCTTAGAACTGCAAGGTTAGCTTACAAGAAGCACATTTTCAACTTGACCGTGCGAAAAATAAGCCCAGAGAACTCTTAACATTGTCAGAAGACAAACCTCATCTGCCCCACCTGACCTAACTGCATCCAAAGAAAGATGTGAGGAAATTTCTAGCTTCCTCACAGACAAAATTGCTCAAATTGATCAATCCTTCCCTCAAGTCACGGCCTTTCCTACTCGGCCAATCTCTCTTAACATCTCCCCTCTCTCCAGGACAACCCGACCTCCTGATCCTTTCTTTAAATCAATCAACTCCAATTGGAATTAAAGACAACCTTTTCAAAACCCAATTGAAAAACTACGCCAATTGGACAAATTTCAAACACATGACCGAGCTAGAAGTCTTTAATATCATTGCGAAATTAAAGCTGACCTCACACACCAAAGACCCTCTCCCGACAAAACTAGTACACAGCCTAAACCAAATCATCACCCCATGTTGGACAAAAATAATTAACACCTCCCTTGCCTCTGGGTGTGTACCTGAATCCCTTCAACTTGGGCAAATCACTCCCATACTTAAAAACCACAAGGCAGACCCTAATGATCCCAACAAACTCAGTCCCATCTCTAACCTCCCGCTCCTAGCTAAAACCATGGAGAAATGCATCTTACAACAACTCGACAGACACATAGGCAAATACAACCTACTGGACTCCTTCCAATCTGGTTTCAGGAAAGGCTGCAGTACAGAAACCGCCATGCTTAACATTGCTGACGACATGCATCGTTCCTTAGAGAATGGAGATGCCTGCCTTCTTATCCTACTGGACCTCTCAGTGGCTTTCGACACAGTCAACCACTCATCCTTACTGGAATCTCTGAAGACTCGTTCTGGCCTTAATGGCACAGCCCTTAAATGGTTCACTTCCTACCTCCAACACCGAACACAACAAATTAAAATCAACTCCTGTCTCTCAAATCCTACTCCTGTCTCTGTTGGTGACCCCCAGGGCTCAATACTCTCCCCCTCTCTCTTCAACCGCTTCATAGAACCCCTTAATATCATTTTGAAAAAAGCTGGGATCAATTATCACCTTTACGCTGATGACACGCAACTCTACTACAAAATCAAATCTCACAGCGACATCCTTCATCTTAACATCAGCAAGATTCAATCCTGGTTTTACTCCAACCATCTAAAATTGAACCCCAAAAAAACGGAAACAATTCTATTCTCCCCCAAAAGTAACCACCTCCCTATCCAAGGCTGGATCACTGACCTCAAAGCCCTTAGCTGTCCGCTCACTCTATCCAACACCGCTAAATCCCTAGGTTTCACCCTGAACAAAGATCTGTCACTGAAGGACCATATCAATTACTCAGCCAAAGGAGCGCTTTACACACTTAAACACCTAAAAAAAAAATCAAACCTTTTATCCCTTCTGACGACTTCAAGTGGGTCGTTCAATCGCTAGTCCTATCTAAACTCTACTACGGGAACGCTATACTCACCGGGACCCCTAAATCTCACCTCGCTCCCCTCAGATCAGTACTCAACATGACAGCCCGGCTCATAACAGACTGCAAACGGTATGAACACATCACGCCTGCCCTCAAGTCCCTCAACTGGCTCCCCATCGAAGGAAGATGCATCTACAAGACCGCCTGCGTCACCCACAAAGCAGTTCACTCTCAATCCCCTGACTACTTAAACAACAAACTCACAAGAGCAGGAAGTGCCAGACCAATGAGAAGCTCCAATTCGCTTCTTCTCGTACCCCCGTTACTAAAAAAGAAAACTACCCAGACTCGCTCTTTTTCAGGTAATGCTCCCAGCATCTGGAACGCCCTCCCGAGGGACCTTTGCTGCAACCCCTCCTACCCAGGCTTCAAAAGAGACCTGAAACGCCATCTCCTCAATAAATACTCGAGCCCTTGAATCTAACCGAACCGGATTTCTATTAGGCTCCTGTGATCAGGTCATCCCTCTGCTGATCTGTTGGCCTTTTTTTTCCTTGTGTTCACCTTGCCTTGCTCTCCATGGTCCCTCATTTATTTTTGTTCGAACGTCATTTCTGTAATTTGCTATTCATCGCTCTGTTACCGCTAGCTCTAGCCGAGCCAGTACTTTGTCCTCTAAATTGTTAATTGTTTGGACCTCATTTCAGTAACTCCATCCCTCATGTCCCTACAGATGTTTCTTTGTATATATTAATGTGTTCCTCTGTTACACTTCCCTTATTTTTAACCGTATGTAACCACTGTTCCTAAGATTATTGCCTTGCTCCGGATTCTGTGTAGATTTTTCACTTCCCTTTGTTATTTCGTATGTAACCATTGTTCCATTGATTATTGCCTTGCTCTTGATTCTGTAAAGCGCTCCGATACCCCTGGGTCTAGCTAGTGCTATAAAACCTTTAAAATAAATACACATATACATACATATACATCACATATATATACATACACACACATATACATACATACACATATACACACACACACACCTATATATATACATACACACATACACATACATACACATACACATATATACACACACATTCATACATACATACATATCATGAGTGATGTAATATGTGAGGTCATAAGCAGTACATTGCGGCGGCATAAGTTAGTTAGCTCAGGTAACTATAACTTCTGAATTTCACTGGTTTTGTATGAGTCAAATCTGAGCCTAACTATCCCCTTGTCCTCCGATGTCTGTGTGAATGACCCTGCTCTCTCCTTTTTGCCCACAATGTTCCATAGACCTGCCATTGCCCCTCCTATCTACTCTTGGGTATTCTGTTGAGCTGCCACTGCCCCTCCCCTCTGCCTAGAATGGTCACATGGCGGCCGCCTGTCCCTGCCACCTCCACCCTGCCTGTCCAAGTTCCATGCCCCTATTCCCTCCCTCCTGTCCTCCATGGTACATTTTGCTGCCACTCCCTTCTGCCCTCCATGCTCTGTTGTGCTGCAACTGCTCATCCTGCCTGCCCTACGTGGTCTGTTGTGAGGAAAATGCTACTTACCCAGTATGCATCTGTTCTTGGCATATAGAGCTGTAGAGTCATATGCTATGCATTGATCGCCATCTAGTGTTGGGTCCGGATGTTTGGACTTTGTTTTTCTTCGAAGAAGTCTTTCCAGTCACGAGGTAGGTGACTCCTCCTTTCGGCGATAGTGCGCATGGGCATCGACTCCATTGTTAGATTGTTTTCCCATAGAGGGTGATAATGGAGTTAGTAAGAGTAGTAAAAGGAGATGTCCATGAATGCATGTATCTAAGTAAGATGTTACTGCAACAGGTATGGGTACCCGGGGAGGTGGGTGGGCGCATATGACTCTACAGCTCTATATGCCAAGAACAGATGCATACTGGGTAAGTGGCATTTTCCTTTCGAGGCATATGAGCTGTAGATCATATGCTATGCATAAACTATATAGCAGTTATCTCCCAAAGCGGTGGCTAACCTGTATCCGTTGCAGTGGTCTGAAATAGTGTGCGTAAAACTGCCTGGCCCACTCTAGCTTGTTGTCTTGCTAACACATCTACACAATAGTGTTTTGTGAATGTGTTAAGTGTAGAACATGTTGCAGCTTTGCATATGTCATCTATGGGTATATTCCCTAAGAATGCCATAGACACCCTACTTTGCATGTAGAGTGTGCTCTAGGGGGGGACTGTTAACGTTCATTTAGCTTTTGCATAGCATATTTGAATGCACTTGACTATCCACCTTGTAATACCCGATTTTGAAATGGGATTGCCTTTGTGTGGGGGAGCAAAAGCGACAAAGTTGATTTGTGTTACGGAAAGGTTTTGTCCTTTCTATGTAATAAAGCAATGCTCTCTTCACATCTAATGTGTGTAGGGCCCGTTCTGCCACTGAATCTGGTTGAAGGAAGAACACAGGTAACTCAATAGATTGATTGATATGAAAGGCAGAAATGACTTTAGGAAGGAATTTAGGATTAGTCCGAAGAACCACTTTATTTTGGTGCATTTGTAAAAAGGGTTCTTCTATAGTTAAGGCCTGAAGCTCACCCACTATTCTGAGTGATGTGATAGCAACGAGGAAAGCAGTTTTCCAAGTGAGAAATTGCAGTTCACATTTGTGCAATGGCTCAAAGGGTGGACCCATTAGTCTGGTGAGAACAATATTGAGATTCCATACTGGAGCAGGTGGACGTCTCGGGGGGGAATGACTCTTTTGAGTCCCTCCATAAAGGCTTTGATAACCGGCACTCTAAAAAGAGATAGATGTTGTCTATTTTGGAGGTATGCAGCTATTGCAGCTAGATGTAAGCATATGGAAGTGTACGCCAAATTGGAATGTTGTAGATGTAACAAATAACATATAATGTTTTGTACAGAAGCATCAAGCAGGTTGATGTGGTTGTTATTACAGTATATCACAAACCGCTTCCACTTCGCTGCATAGCAGGCTCTTGTGGTAGGACGTCTAGCCTCTATGATAATATTCATGCAGTCTGGCGATAGATTAAGATAGCCAAACTCTAAGACTTCAGGAGCCAGATCGCCAGATTGAGTTGACTGGGGTCTGGATGTCTTATGTCTCCAGGGCTCTGTGTGAGAAGATTGGATGTAAGACGTAGTTTTTGGTGAGGAACTACTGAGAGTTCCAAAAGTGTTGTGAACCAAGGTTGACGTGCCCATGAGGGAGCAACTAGGATTAGGGTCAGGGACGCTTGGTTGAGTTTCCGAACCACTAATGGAATGAGTGGGAGAGGCGGAAAAGCGTAAGCAATATCCCTGACCAATTCATCCATAGTGCATTGCCTTTGGACAATGGGTGTGGATACCTGGACGCGAAGTTTGGGCATTTTGCGTTCTGGTACGTGGCGAACAGGTCTATGTGAGGGACTCCCCAACGTTGAAAGTATGGAAGGAGGACCTGAGGGTGGAGTTCCCATTCGTGTATTTGCTGTCTCTGCCTGCTGAGGAGATCTGCAATCTGATTGTTGACTCTTGGGAGGTGTTCCGCTAGGAGATAAAGTTTGTGGTGAATGGCCCATCTCCAGATGTCTTGGGCTAAGTGGGACAGTTGGAGAGAGTGTGTCCCCCCCTGTTTTTGTATGTAATACATAGCTGTCATGTTGTCTGTACGAACCAAGACAGCTTTGCCCTCCTGGCGAGTCTGAAACGCCTTGAGTGCTATAAAGATTGCAAGCAGCTCTAGATGATTAATGTGGAGCAATTTCTGCTGTTGACTCCACAGGCCTTGCACTGTGTGCTGGTGTAGATGAGCTCCCCAGCCAGTGAGCGACGCGTCCGCTGTCAGTACTATCTGTGGAACCAAGTCTATGAACGGCCGTCCTTTTGATAAATTTTGTCCACTGCAGAGAGTGATGAGTACGGCCGCTTACCAACACTAGATCGGTCAATAGACCTTGTGACTGGTTCCACTGACTGGCTAAGCATTCTTGAAGTGGACTCGTGCAGTCTGGCATGGGGAATGATCATGATGCAGGATGACATCATTCCCAGTAGCTGCATGTAAGTTCGAGCTGGAATCCAATGGTTGGATTGAAAGCGGAGAACGAAAGCCTGAATATTTCGAATTCTGGCTGAGCTGGGAAAAGCAAGAGTTTTTTGAGTATCTATTGTGGCTCCTAGGTAGTCCTTTGAATTGGTTGGTTGGAGATGTGACTTTGGTACATTGATTGTGAACCCTAGTTGATGCAGTAACTGAATTGTCCTGAAAGTGTGCTGCAGACATTGTTGGTATGTGTTGGCTTTGATGAGCCAGTCGTCTAAGTACGGGAAGACGTGGATGCTTTGTCTCCTTAGCTGAGCAGCTACTACCACCAGACACGTTGTGAAGACTCTGGGGGCGGTGGTGACACCGAATGGGAGTAACCTGAACTGATAGTGTTGACCCGCTACCACAAACCTGAGGAATTTACGATGAGCAGGGTGAACTGGTATATGAAAGTAGGCGTCTTTTAGATCTAGAGTAGATAGAAAGTCGCCTTTCTGTAGTAGAGGAAGTACCTGCTGAAGTGTCACCATGTGGAAATGGTCTGACTGAATGTACCGGTTGAGTTCTCTGAGATCTAAAATTGGACTGAGAGAACCGTCTTTTTGGGGAATTAGGAAGTAAAAGGAGTATAAGCCCGACCCGTGATGTTGGGGCGGCACAGGCTCCATAGCCCCTTTTAGAAGTAGAGACTGAACCTCTTGTTTGAGGAGGTATAGATGGTCTGGTGATAGTTTGTGGGGCTTTGGTGGAATATTTGGAGGCATGTTGATAAATTCCAGGCAGTAACCAGAACGGACAATTTGGAGTACCCATTTGTCTGTTGTTATTGATTGCCAGATTTGTAGAAAATCGGACAGTCTTCCACCGACAGGTGTTGAGTGGTCGGGGGGAAGTGAAGGCAAATCATTGCTTTGTGTTGGCGGGGGAGTTGCGTGTATTTGAACCCCGGCCTCTGCCCTTACCGTTGTTACCCCTGTAACCTCCCCTGAAATAACCCCTAGAAGGAGAGGGTTGGTTATTGCCCTTATACGTGGAGGTGGCTTCCGATGAGGTATTTTTGGAACCTCCTCGGTAAAAGGAGCGGCGAAAGGTAGCATGACACTATGTGGACTGAAGAGCTCCCATAGATTTGGCTACCTCAGTATCTTTCTTCATTTTCTCAAGTGAAGAATCTACCACTGGGCCAAATAGATGTTCCTTATCGAATGGGGTATTTAAAATGGAGGTTTGAACTTAGCAGCAGTGTCTGCAGCATGTAGAGCGCATCTTATTTGATTGTTAGCAATAAGTTGTCCTTCATGAACCAGATCTTGTGCTTTTGATTTGTGTTCCGGGGGTAAATATTGGATCAGTTGTTCCATTTCATCCCAGTGCGCACGGTCGTATTGCGGTAACAGAGCATGAGTGTTGGAGACACGCCAGAAATTGACTGCTTGAGAAGCTACCCTTTTCCCAGAAGCGTCAATAAGTTTTGACTCCTTATCAGGAGGTGGAGCCTCTCCTGTTGTCTGGGAGTTGGCTCTTTTTCTTGCATTGGACACAACCAGGGAGTTTAGTGGCAATTGTCCCCTTATATATACTGGGTCCGATGGTGCTGGCTTGTACTTTTTGTCCACTCTAGGGGTAAGAATACGAGCTCTGACTGGGTCATTAAAAATGCAATCTACATGCCTGACCATCCCTTTAAGCATGGGTAGTGTATGTGATGACATCTGTGTGGTACTGAGGGTTTCAAAGAGGAAATCCTCTTCTAATAACTCCTTATGTAGCTGCACCCCATGGTAGTTGGTAGCTCTACCCAGTAACTCAATGTAGCCTACACTATCATCTGGTGGAGAGGGTTTGGTAGGGTACAGGTCGGAATCATTGCCCGTGGGCGAATTGGTGTTATAATCATCCCATGGGTCTTGTAATGGCTGATTGTTGGACTTGGCCCTTTTTCCCAGAAATTTTTCGTTTTTCCCCCTAGCCGTTTTACCATGTGTGAAATAATACCTGCTGCACAATGGCGTGCGCAGATTTAGGTGTACTGTTCTAAAGAAATGTTACTTTTAAAATGGACAACAGTGCTGAGTTACAGGTGCTCTCTCACACAAGATGGCTGCCACAGGTCCCTGCTACTGCAGAGGGGCCTTACACACATACACACTAGTAGCCAGGGTCACGCTGGGACATAGGGATACAGTATCCATCCCGTCCCCGCCTCTGGGCCACATAGCCAGACATGGTGGAAGGTTCCAGAACCTTCCGGGCTGTGGGAGGAGTTATGTTTTGCCACCTTTAGGAGGGTCACCTGACCTAGGGGTATAAGAGGCTTGGAGGGAAATCTTTTAGTCAGTTGGGGCACCACTGATCCTGGGAGAACCTCTGCCGGAGTACAGGCTTTAGAGCCTAGGGGGGAGACCTACACTATTGCTGCTGACAAGGCCTAGGCCCTGCTGTAGTAAGTTAGCTGAGGAACGCCCACCACCCACTGACCTTGCCCAGCGTGAGGGGACCCAGGGAACCACCTTCAGCGTGCTGGGAAGTAACATCAAGCACTCCCAGAACCACCAACTCATTCCCCCCCTCATAACAAGAAACTTCTGACAAGAAACTCCTGACAAGAAACTCCTAAGAAGCAACCAATCTAGAACAGCCGCAAGAAACCTTAATTCAGGGAGGCCCGACCGACCAGCAAGGCCTGAAACCTAAACTGCCAAACTGGGGATCACCAGGTAAAGCGCCGTGCCCTGAAGCGCTAGACCTTCACCCCTATCTATTCCTGCCTGCTGCTGGGCTGCCCCCCAAGAACCTTTCCAGTTAGCCCTGCCTACAGGCTGCTGGTGCGCCCGCGCTATGTCTCCACTAGGGAGAAACTGCCCCCCCCCCCAAGTCACTGACCTCGTGACTGAATCACCGCCGCGGCGTGAAGAGAAGTGCAGTGGTGAGGGAGGCCCCCTCGAGGGCGTGTGGTGAGGTGCGCCGTCCGCGCCCTCACGGAAGGAAGTGCTGTGGTGAGGGAGGCCCCTCGAGTGAGTGTGGTGAGGTGCGCCGTCCGCGCCCTCACCGAAGCCTCCAAATTGCCCCCAAAAGATCACCGCCGGGCCCGGGGCCCCACCGCCGAAGTCGCGGCCAAAGGAATCGCCACCGCAGCCCACGGGGGCCGCGTGAAGTCGCCGCGGCCTAGCGGGACCAGCGAGGCCTCCTGGCCCCGCCGACGCCGTTGCTGGGCAACCGGGGACGCCGGCCGCGCCCCCGGGAAGGCCGCGCAGCGATTGGGCGCCGGCTCGCGCCACGCCCCCAGCGCCGACGGAGGCCGAGGAAGAGCTCCGGACGTGCAGAGGGAGACGGGGAGCCGGCCGGAGAGGACTGCCGGCTCCCGCTCCCCTTCCCACAATCCCGCAATCCACTTACTTGCTCCCGGGGCCGGAGGAGGGTGATACCGGCCCCGCAACGACCCGCAATTCCGGCCAGAAGGCCGAGGCACCCCGACCGGGCCCCGCCCTTCAGAACACTGGCCGGCCCGGGAGATCGCCAGTCGCAAGGAAGCGCGACCAACGACCAACACATCAGGTGAGCCCAGGAGGCCCCTAGGGCCCGCAGAGACGCAACTGGGGGCCGGGGGCCACCATTAACCCTTGAGATTATCCCTATGAGGCCAGGCCCCGGAGAGGAGTGGGCCTGGCCTGAATTAACCCCTGAGGGACACAGAAGCCCCAGAATACAGGACATGTTGAGGGGTTCCCCACATTGTTCGTTAATTTAATGATGACGCCTACTGTAATTACTGCCTAGGCCTATGCTTATACCTGCAAAGTCTTCACCTAGGGGGACGGTGATTAATTGAATTGAGCTGAAGTGTACACCGCCAAGAGTTGAAGTGTTTTATGTTACAGGTGTACTGGAGTTGCGACGCCCACTGTACTGAATGTGGGTGCGCCTAGATTAATGCAGGCCCTGTTTGAAATGTAACGTGAAATGCCCCCCCTTTTAAGTAATTGAATATTCCTGAAGTGAACTGCATGTTTAGGCCCATGTTTTATTAATGCACCTTGTGATCATTATTGGTGCTACGTTTAGGAGATGATTCCTGCGGTCTTTTAGTGGCCTACAATGTTGATGAGCTATGATGCTTTAATAAGAATGTGCACCAGTTGAGTAATGCAATGATTTTAAATGTAGATCTGAATTAATCTGCCTCATCTGATGCTACCTTGATTTATATAAAAGATCTTGATTTTAAATACACAAGCCTGGTGTGGTGTCATGTTATTGCGTCCGCATTCCTGAGTCAAAGTAAGAGTGTGCTGCACAACTGCCTTACACATTGCCTTCGCGTGCTTTCCCGCCTCGTGCCATGCTACCGTGACGAACACTGATCATTATCCCCATCATCCTGGTTGTAAGGTGTATGTGGTGGTGAATGTTCAGGTGAAATTAGTTGAAGCTGAGGGGAAGGTGGTGATGAAGGAAGAATAGGTGGAGGAAGAGGAGGAGGGGAAGGGTTAGTTCCAACAGATCTCTTCTTTAAAGGGATGTGATATTCTTCTTCTGCATCAGTCCTTTTTAGAGTCACTTTAGTGGTGATATGGCCAGTCTGTGGATGGATATAAAAAAGCTTTTGTTTCGGATCCGTTTTTTCAATTGGGGCATCGAAACTAGGCTTTGTATTTGTTTTCTGCACTTCTGTCTGTTTCGGCGCCAAAATGTTCGGTGCCAGAGTCAAAACCGTCGAATTCTTCGGATCCGACGATTTTTTTGGGGCCGAATGGTGGGGGTCGTGCCGGACTTGTGTTTCGACCCCGGAGGTCTGGGCTCCGAACTCAGTTTGGAGGGAGTCTTTTCGGAGCCGGAAGGCTTTTTGGTAGGCTTCTGTGCTGAGCCAGAGGGCGGGGCGTCAGAAGCGTGAAAGCCTGGCACGCGTCGCAGTCTTGTTCTCTGAGTTCGGGGGACAAACACCGATTACATACTTCGTGTGAGTCGGCGCGTGGGTATTTCGCGTGGCACTGAGGGCAGAATTTGAAGGGAGTTCGTTCCATCGACTGCAGGTCAACCCAACGCGGGTAGACCCGACGGCCTTCCACAAACTTTCCAATTGAAAGATTATTTTAAGTAATTACGATACGCGATAGAAAGGGAGACGCGATCGAAAACAATATCGTCGAGGGGGAGTATCTTGCGCACCGAGGGAAACCGAAGGAACGGTGTCGAACCGGAGCGCAACGATAGACGTCCGAACCCGATGGCGGAAAAAAACAATCTAACAATGGAGTCGTGAGCCATGCGCACAATCACCGAAAGGAGGAGTCACCTATCTCGTGACTGGAAAGACTTCTTCGAAGAAAAACAAAGTGCAAACATCCGGACCCAACACTAGATGGCGATCTATGCATAGCATACGATCTACAGCTCATATGCTTCGAACAGCCCTTTCCCATGCTCTCTTTTGTCTGTGTCCAGCCCATACCTCTCCCTTCTGTCCTCCATGGTCCTTTGTGCATGCCCCTACCCCCTTCCTCTTGCCCACCATGGCAGTTGTGCTGCCACTAACCCTCCCGCTTGACATGCATGGTCTTCTGTGCTGCCAAAACCCTTCCCACCTGCCCTGTGTGGCCAGCTTGCTGCCTCTGACCCTCTCCCACCTTCCCTCCATTGTCTGTGTGTATGGTATTATAGTCTCACTGTTGCCCTCCATGGTGTGCTGTGCTTCCAGTGTCCATCCCACCTGCCGTCCATGGTCAGCTTGCTGTTCCTGCCCTGCTCCCTTGCCCCCTGCCCTCTGTTTTCCATGTGCAGACCCCTATCCTCTCCCTCCTGCCTTGTTTGGTTCGTTGTCGTACCCTTGCCCCCTCCTTCCTGACCTTCATGGTCTGTTATGCTGCAACTGTCTGTCCGGAATGGTAAGCTTGCTGCCCTTGCGCCTCTTTCCCCTCTGCTCTCTGTTGTCCATGTGCATGGCCCTGTCCTCTCCCTATTGCTTTCCATCGTTTGTTGTGCTGCACTACCGTCCCGCTTGCCCTGTGTATTGTGCTGCTGCAACCACTGACGCTTGCCCTTAAGGTCAATTTGGTGCCCCTGTCCATCTCCTTCCTGCCCTCTGTTATCGAGTTCATGTCCCTACCCCATTCCTCCTGCCCTTCGTGATCCAATGTACCTTACTTGCCAGCATTTTGAACTTGGCAAGAGGGAGATTTTGAAAAACAAACCTGGAGAATTGATTTTCCTCACTGACTTACCACTGAAAAAGAGGCGAATTTAGGTCGGTGACAGATTTAATAAAGTCCTTTTGGGCTTAAAAACATCGGGAGTCTCCTGCCTGAATTGGGTCTGTTGACATGTATGGTTGTACTGCCACTGATTCATCCTTCTGCCCTCAATGGTCTCTTCCACAGTCTCTCTTGCATGTCCTGCATGGTTGGTTTGCTGCCCTTGCTCCCCTTTCCCCTGCCCTCCATGGTCCATTGTGCTGCCACTGCCCCTCCCGCCTGCCCAGCGTGGTCAACTTGTTGCCTCTGCACCCTCTTCCACGAGAGGGTCTTGTTCTCATAGAAATTATGGTTAGTGCTCTAAACAACTAAAATGAGGACATATTTTCTGAGTTGTCAAATAGCGACAAAGCACTTTTAAATAATTTGCTATCTTTATGTTTTTTTTTATCCTGTTGATCACTTGATTATATGTTACACTTAAGGGAGAGGATGTGGCGTTACAGCCAGAGCTGCAGACTTTGCAACTGGGGAACCAGGTTCGAGTTTCGGCGTCAGCTCGACATCCTGTAATTCTGGGCAAATCACTTAATCTCCTCATGCCTAAAACCAAAACGAATGTGCCCTTGTGTAATGTAACTGATACACATGTAAAGCACTCCGATACCTTCGGGTCAGGTCTGCACTATATAAAACTGCAAAAACAAAAGAATTTAGTTTTTAGCACACATCTGTCATTGGCTATACTTGGGCTACAATTGTGTGATATTTGTGCTATATTTTGGCTCTTTTTCTCTGTTGGCCATCTTGGGCGACTTATTTGTTATGAAGCTCCCTAATTTCCTCATTTAGTGCAGTATCCTCAGTAGAAAATACTTTCAGTTTTCTACTTTGATTTTATCAAGATGGCGTTCAGATGTACTACCCTTTTGGCATAAATACAGAATGTTAGCACTCTAGTTGCTCATTAGAACACAGCAGTAAAGCTGCTGATCACCAGGGAGTTAAGTGGCAGTCTGTTTCTGATGTTGAAGGTGCATGTTTCAGTCTGTGTGCCAGAATGCTTTAATGAAATAGAAGAGGAAGGTATTAGAGAACTCACTTAAAATGTGTTCTAATTTTTATTTCTACAGCACTAACCATAATTTCTATGACAGACTGAACCCCCTCAGTTTGTTCCTTTCTAAATTAAACGTTTTAAGTTTTACCAGTTTGATTCAATCAAGATGGCTTCAGGTGTTCCATACTTTTGAGATAAGTAAGACTTTTAGTGCTCTAGTTCTTCTTTATAACACTCTGTGAGGCTGCAGTAGACCACAGGGGAATCACTTGCTCCTGTTGGAAGTACATGTTTTACTGAGAATGTCGGACTTCATTCTCATACGGCTAAGAAAGTTACAGAAAATATGCTCTCAATTTAGCTTCTGTCGAGCCTTCAATGACCACTATGAGAAAATCATGAGAAAACAGTTTTCTGTCAAACATGAATGATGAACTCCCAGCAGAAGGCTTTTTCACAGGGTAAAATAACCTTAGAACACACCACAGTTCATAAAATTAGTATGGTACCCCTTGTATCCTGAGGGTCCCTGGGGGCCAACTAGCCCACCAGGTACCTTCAGTAAGCGCAACAGAGTTGCGTTGATGAGAGGTGTAAAAAGGGGCGTGGCCTCGGACCACCTCTCTGCAAAGCAGCTCTGTGGCGCTTACTGGAGGTACCTGGTGGGCTAGTTGGCCCACAGGGACCCTCAGGATTCAAGGGGACTTAATCCCCCAACTTACAACGTGCTAAGGGGCACATTTGCACAGTGGTGAAGGGAGGGGGCGGGGCCTGATATACGAAGTTAGCAATCCTGCTGTGTGGGACTTACTGGTGGTAATAAAAGGGATAGTTGGCCCCCAAGGTTGACGTTGGGGGCTAACTACTCCTCCTGTTACCTCCAGTAAATCCCACACAGTGGGATTGCTAAGAGGTGTTTGAGGCCACGCTCACCTTTCTCCACCACTCTGGAAACGCGACTAGTATGTTATAGTTAGAAATTAGCATTTAAAAAACCTTTGAAATTCACTGAAAAAACCATAGTTTTCAGGGACGTTATAGTTAGAAATTAGCATTTAAAAAACCTTTGAAATTCATTGAAAAAACCATAGGTTTCAGGCACGTTATAGTCAGAAATTAGCATTTAAAAAAACCTTAGAAATTCACTGAAAACACTATAGGTTTCATTGACGTTATAGTTAGTTGGACATTTCACTCGTACAAAACCAGAGAAATTCCGCCGTTATAGTTACTTCAGCAATGCACTGCTGATGACGTCACATATTACATCATTCATGACATGGTCAGTGACATTTATTTTTATTTAAAAGGTTTTATATAGCGCTGGCTAGACCCGGAGGTATCAGAGCGCTTTACATGAGTATCAGACCATAGTTGCAGGTTATTAGAGCATGGCAACATAGTTACATGTAAGGTCGAGACAAACAATAAGGACCAATACGTAAGGGAAAAAGCAGGCAAGGGGAGAGATTCAGGGGAGAGGGGGTAGGAGCAGGGGAAGTAGACAGAGAATGAAGGAGGGAAAGAGATGGGGAGGGTGAGAGACAGCATGAAAAGAGGAGGGGGAGGGTGACGGGGGCACAAACCGGTAGACGAGTCAAAGCTGCATCCAAAGTCTAGTAAGCTGTGATCCCAGGGGAAGTGGTATCATTCCCCCATCTCCGTTGCGAGAGGTTCCCTTTACGCAGTGGACTCTCTCAGAGGGGTCTCTGAGACTCCAAGGCCTACCTACTGGATCCTTCCCCAAAAAGGGGAGAGGGAGTGGTTTGGCAAGGGGCGCCATACCATACCTCAACTATGAGTGGCTCCCTTGGCGCTGTGGACTCGCTCAGAGGGTTCACCGAGACTCCAGCGTATAAATATTGGATCTTTCCCCAACAAGGGGAGAAGGAGTGCTTAGTCAAAGGGCACAAGGGACAGGGGGCAAGGCAGCGTAGCAGGCAAGGGGAGAGATTCAGGGGAGAGGGGATAGTAGCAGAGGAAGTAGACAAAGAATGAAAGAGCACTAAATGGGAACAACCAGCATCAGTTTGGGGAACAGACGGTTTTCTCTCTGTGGCCAGGAGTTTGCCCCATCTCTAAGGTAAAAGCCAAGCACAGGTCATTCCAGAAGCTTTGCCAACCAGGACATGAAGCACACAGTTTGTAATTCGATTATTTTTCTCAACTGACAGAAGTTTATTGTACGCTGCACATCAGCAATCCAGATGTTTTCACATTAAGTTCTTGGGTGCAGAGGATGATGCTCAGAACTAACTGTGTTTTTCCCAGTCATCTTCCAGAGGAGACAGGTCAGAATCATGTGGCTGAGGGAGAAGATCATGAACCCAGTGAAGGCCAACTCGTGGACCCGCAGGGTTCTCTATAGAGGACACGTATGTCAGAAGGAGCAGGCGTAGGTTCTCCAGGACGTTCAGGATGAGGTTAATGTGGCACAGAACGTGGTACGTGCGGATGGAACATGACGTGGCACGATAATGATTCCAGTAGGCCACAGCCACCAGGAATCGGGGTGCAGAGTGGAGGCCAATGCAGAAGCGCCAAACATACCTTTGTGGGCTTTCTCCCCCCCCAATCGAAGCGCTAATGGAGGGGAGATAATTCGGAACCCCACAGTGTGTTGCCGTTGTCTCGTCAAAGTGGAAAATGAGAGAGCAGAATACGCAGGAGAGGAACCCAAACCGGGGTAAGCAGACGGTTGTCACGGCTAGCGTGGTGAAACGGACCCGAGTCAGGGTCCCCTCGCGCTCCAGTGGTAGCGGCATCAGCACCATCCTGCACTTGGGTCTCTTTGGAAGTAAAATAACTGTAGATGCCCTACCTCGAGTCAGGCCAGTTCCATTTCGTTCGGGGGGGTGGAGGGGGTCTGCCGAGGTTTCCCCGAACCATTCGTGTTGTAGCCTGATTTTCAAGACAACAGGCAGTTTTCAGGAAAATAAGTGGCATCTCGATGCTGAATTCGGGTTATCATGTCACGAGGAGCCGCCATGTTAGGGTCAGGCATCCAGGGTTACGT